>OX402059.1:1215000-1887567 GCA_947859365.1 Archips crataeganus
ATAACATGTAGGTACAACATCAACATGTAACATATATATTACATTGTCATCCGATTGACGCGCACCTAAACCAAAACAAGTCGCTGTTAATTCCTCTCTCATTTGTTCGGGGATTACATCCCTTAGAAGCAACGTCGTATAATTAAGGAATAGGTAGATTAGCAGTTATGATGTGGCATTTTACGACTTACGCCTATTGTTTAAAATTAAAGCGACCATTGTCTTGTTTCGAGAAAGTAACTGTTAAGTTTAGAAGGTTCGAGAATACAGAAACCTTCGCATTGTGATTTTGTTGATGTTTTTCATTTAAAATTGTAGTAAGTAACTAATAACGAAAAAAGCCGTGCTGATGGCCTAGTGGTTTGACGGTTACGTATCAAAATATCTAAAATTAAAAAACCTAACGTAAAATAACCTACGTTGAAAATACCTAAAATCTAAATACCTAATGATTTTAAATACCTAAGCAACTAACACCTACCTACGAATTACCTAAGTTTAAAATACCTAATGGAGTAAATGTCTAATGTTTAAAATATCAACAGCTATGACACCTAAGTTTGATACACCAACATTTGAAATACCCCAAATGGTCAAAATACCTAAATGAAACGAACGTGGCTTAATTTTCGGCGAGCGAGCGAAGCGAGCGAGCAAGACGGTTCGGGGCGGAAGCGACTCGGATAGATTAGGTGCAAAGGCTAATGCGGGAGCGTAGCGGAGCGAAGCTCCCGCATTAGCCTTTGGTGTTAGTTATTTTTTTTATTACCACGTGAAAAATCTAATTTGTTTGATAAAATTTGGTATATGATTTACATTTAGGTACATTTCATAATTTTAAAGACAATAATACCTAATGGAAATAATAATTTTCTGTGCTGTTACAAAAAAAATACCTAACATCGAAGGCTAAGGCGGGAGCTACGCTACGCTTCGCTCCCGCCTTAGCCATCTGAACCTAACCTATCCGAGTCGCTTCTGCCTTAAAAAGTCTTGCTCGCTCGCTTCGCTCGCTCGCTGCTAGCGAGATACCGGGTAGGATATACGAAAGTTTTCGGTATTTTGAATATAAGTGAAAAAATCATTAGGTATTTTGAACGTAGGTTATTTAACGTTAGGTTTTTTAATTTTAGATATTTTGATACGTAACCGGTTTGACCTAGTCTCTCAAGCAGAGGGTCGTTGGTTGAGTCCGGGCCCGCACCTCTGAGTTTTTCTGAATTTATGCGCGAAATTACATTTGTAATTTACTATGAGATTTACGGTGAATTAGAACATCGTGAGGAAACCTGCATACACCTGAGAATAAATTCAATGGTGTGTATGACGTTCCCAACACATGAATAAATACGGAGCAGAATAAAAAGTTCAAACAACGTCGCGCACGCATTACACTACTACACGCACAACATATGTGTGCGTGACCTGTCACAGACAAGGCGGGGGGGGGGGGGGGGCGTGCACCGGCGCCCGCTCGGAGACAAACCGGTTTGAACTAGCTCAGTGAGTAGACAAGGTTCAGGTGTGCCGCCAGCGACGACGCGACCGTTTAGCGTTTAGCTACATAGTTCGGGTGTTCGGTTCTTTTTAAAGATGCCTACCTGTTGGAGTGTTTGTAGATGATATACAAATATTAGATACTATTAGGTACTTGTTTGAATAAAATATTTTGATTTATTTTTTTTACCGAGTGACAACCCTATGATAATAGGTAAGAATTTCGAGCACTGTTCGGAAGCTTTTATTCTGTTCCGTATTTATTCATGTGGTTCCCAGTCCGCACTGAGCCCGCGTGCATCAGCAATCAGCATTTTTAACTGAGGCTAGCGGCATGATGTTCGTAGTGACGTAAAGACCATGATTTACATTGGAAATTCCCGTGGGAATTCAGTGACTCTCGGAGTTTCAATCTGACTGCCTCTGTTTTTCGTTTTTTATCGGATACATTTTGGTGAGTGTGCGCACCAACCAACAACCAACCAACCTACCAACGGATATCCAGGCTGGGGGGGGGCGTCTTCATCCATACGTGGTTAGTATTCCAGTGGTCCGCACGAAGCCGGGGCTAAATTCAAGAACGGGCCTTCACGGGTTTGGTAGCGGTAATTCAATCGTTTGTGTTGGGTTTGGTTCGAACAACGCCAAAAATCACTGGTTTGCGAGAGGTTCGGGCTGAGTTTGGGATGAGCCTTTTTTTTTGTTTATTTATTTATTTATTTCCAAAGCGAATTAACAGAAAAATAAGGCTCATCCCAAGCTCAACCCATTCTTAATCCTCTCCCAAACAATTGAAATACCGCTCGCAAACCGTGTTGGGTCGTTCCTGAATTTAGCCCCAGTTCGCTTCATCTTTCTAAATACGAACTGCTAAGGAAAGGAATTCGGTCCCGTCGTCTGTATTTCCAAATAAATAAAACCTAGGGCTCTTCAAGGCTAGAGTGAATAGGCTGTTACTGAACCAGTGAGGTACACCTTTGGCCTCATCTGCACTTTTCATCAGGTGAGATAGTTTTTTTGACTTTTTTAATGATTCCAAAAGAAACCACGGGTCATGCTAGTTGTAGATAACATTTATTTCAAGGTTGTCATCATTACGAGGGGCGTTCAATATAAAGTGATAATGAGATGGAAACTCTTTTAATATTACGAAATTAAATACTGGCCGGTAAAGCTAATCTATCTAGCTGATTGCTATGAAAAAAAAAACTAACTGTCTTTTGTTTAAAAAAATATACGGTAATTTCTTTGCAATGCTATTGAGTACGTTAGCGAAAATGGAGAAAATTTAACTGCGCGCCGTTATCAAATACTTGTGTTTGAAAATTTTTTCTACGGACCAAGTCAATTTGGATTTGCGGGACACTTTAGGGTCTAATGCTCCTCCGTATTCGACAGTCGCACGTTGGTGCGCCGAATTTAGACGTGGAAGAACATCGACAGTGGACGACCCCCGCTCCGGACGCCCTACTACAGCAGTAACTGAAGAAATTGTGAAAAAAGTCGAAAACTCAGTTTTGGCGGATCGTCGTGTCACGGTTCGTTTTATTGCTGAAAATGTAAAGATTTCAACGGGGAGCGTGCATAATATTTTACATGAACGCTTGGGTATGAAAAAGGTATCTGCGCGTTGGGTACCAAGAATGCTTACTGACACGCAAAAACAAACTAGACTAGAGATTTGTCAAGAAGCTTTGAACCTGATGCAGCAAGACCGGGAACTTTTTTTGGCGCGATTTATAACAATGGACGAAACATGGCTCCATCATTACGACCCAGAAACGAAACTGCAGTCTATGACATGGAAAAGGCCATCATCTCCAACTCCGAAGAAATTCAAGGTGAGCCCATCTGCCGGTAAGGTCATGGGCTCTGTTTTTTGGGATGGTAAAGGGGTATCAATGATTGAGTATCTCGAGCATGGAGCCACTATTACGGGCACATTATACGCCAAACAAATAGCAACATTGCGCAATGAAATCCGCGAAAAACGGCGAGGTAAACTCTCGAAAGTTGTGCTGTTCCACCAGGACAATGCCCCGGCACACAAGTCCGCCGTTGCAATGGCTGCAATTCGTGATGCTGGGTTCGATATCCTTAAGCATCCTCTGTATTCACCAGATCTCGCTCCCAGTGATTTCTACCTATTTCCGAGATTGAAACAATACCTGAGAGGCCAGAAATTTGAAGACGACGACGCGGTAGTCGCTGCAGTACAAGATTTTTTAAGTACTCAAGATGAGACCTTTTTTAAAAATGGAATTGTAAGTTTAGAAAAAAGATATACTAAGTGTATTATGCTAAAAGGCGACTATGTCGAAAAATAAAATGACATTTAGTAAAAGTTGTTTATAACATACTCATTCTCACTTTTTATTGAACGCCCCTAGTATAGCATCGTTGACAATAAAATGTGTGTGGCCGATATTTTGTCAGTGCGTTTGATGGTCAGTAATAAACGATCTGCCCACAGGGTTCGAAGCCGGATAAAGACGTATTGCGCTTATTGTAGACACGTGATGTCATCAATCAACATGACAATGATTCCAGTTTGAAATACTGGCAGCTAATAATGATGTCCAACACCGTTTTATAAAAAAAGTTCTATTTTCAACTATCGTCTCCACCGGATATTCTTAAAAAATTAAAAAAAAAAAAACAAATAACCTCTAATACAATTCGCCTAAGTCCTGCCCCTGCTGCGGAAGAGTGCCCATAAGGCTGGCAGCATTTCCGCGCTGATGGATTGTAATGCCAGTACGTTGGGCGAGAAATGCACCAGCCTTATGGCCACGGGTAATAGAACAATTTATGTTTTATTTGCCTAGTTTCCATTAAATGCTACTTGTTGCGCCATCTAGCGTCGCGTAGTGGAACCAATGTTTTTTTTTTCTAAACTACTACCATCTAGCGTCAGATAGAAAAACTAAAATGTGATGAGTTTCATAAAATGAGACGATAATCATAAAATAAAATTGGCAATATTGAAGCGATAAATGAAAAATGATCTGAATAATTTTTAACTAATACTTAATTTTAATCATGAAAATTAATCTCCCACAAACTTAACTAATTTTAAACAGCGGCAACATCACCAGTCAGCCATTTTGGATTTTAGTAGTTAGACAAATGTCTGTCTCAAAAATAATAATTGTATGAAATCTACCTGTAAAATTACCAAAAAAATAACCCGAGTGCAACGTCTCAAAGCAACCGCCATTCCAGCAACTTCAGCGTCCCCGTCCAGTCGACGCTAGCACAGCTATTCGCGGCGAGCTCGATCAGCTGTCAAGAAGCTTTGACGTGTAGAACACAAACAAATCTGTTAGTAACGTAATGCTGTTAATATGAACGGCACTTTTTACGAGCAACTCGGGGGTGTTGCGGGGGTTTTCGAGCAGTGGGGCGCTTGTGAGAGGACTGTGGTGGCTTGTGCGCTGGCCAAGCGGGTACCGTGGCCAGGTCTTCAGTTGTTGCAGCGGGCCGTCGACGCGGCATTACGAGACCACGGTCAAGATGAGAGACTCGAGAGGGACGCTAATGATGAAATATTACTCGCGAGTTTGCTCGCTGGGAGGACAGAAGACGACAATGATGAGGGTAAGTCGAGAAAGGCAACGATTCTAGATTTAAAACGCTACGACAACCGCCCCTAACATTAGTCATATCGCGGATTTAACAACTGTGTGCTTAACAAATGTATCCTACATACAAGAGAGTGTTTATATGTTTGTAGTCATAGTTAAAATAATTTATTTTCATCTAAAAATTACTAACGCGAATTATGGTAGTTATACGAAATTGGTAACTTGTTACGCTCCTTTTAAACCCAATAAGATTTATTTGTTTTTCAGTTTAGCTTAACGAGAGTAAGAAATAATTTATTGAATCAGGCGTTACTTTGCGGAGGTCCATATTAATGAACTAAAACAATTACTTTGCTCACCCGCGACCTTACAATAGTTACGTTTATGCAAGAAATGTGCGTTCATGCAGTTCCTCCACCTCCACACTGTACGAACACACACAAATCACATAAACCCAACCATCACCACCACCAAGCTACACTGACGCGTTTCGAACTCAACCAGAGCTCATCTTCAGAGTTACCACAACCGTATGCTATGCTACCAAATGTTAAACTAACAAACCAAAACAAATGTTTTAACTTGTCACTGTAACTTCTCAAGTACCCACTTTATTTTTCTTATTCTCAAACTACCCCACAAAAATTAACTTTTATTGACATATTTAAAACTACCTTGAATTTTTTTGTTTATTTATTTATAAGGCATATTTAATTAATACTAACTGTTCAAATTCGACCCAAGCCGCAGTAAAGGAGAAGATACTAAATTTACCTGTTCATTAATAATAGACCCCATAGAGTAAGAAAAGCTATGACAATAAACTAATCTAATTGGTTAATATCATATCATGTACAAGACAGCCTTAGAAATCTTATGTCAATTGGAATGATTCCTATCAATACATTTGGCTATGAATCAGATAGTCTACTGTCTAACCATGCCAGTTTTCATCACTAACTAAACTTAACTATAACTTAAACATAACTTCCCTGCATAGGTGATGGCCAGAACATGGTCCTTGCAATCAGTCCTAATTTACGTGCCTGGATGCAATATCTGGATATGGTCTTGTATACACAAACATCACTGAACTATAGGCTAGAGTGATTTCCTTGCAAAAACTACTGTTAGGTTATCTGGGCTGTCTTAATCAATGTGTCATACATACCACTAACTACTTAGACAACCAGATGGCCTAGTGGTTAGAGAACCTGACTATGAAGCTTGAGGTCCCGGGTTCAATACCCGTATTGGGGCAGATATTAGTATGAAAAATATGAACGTTTGTTCTTGGGTCTTGGGTGTTTAATAGGGGACTGTATTTAAGTATGTATCCATTGCCCAGTACCCATAACACAAGCTTTGCTCAGCTTATTTTGGGACTAGGTCAAATATTTATTTATGCAGGTTCCCACGTTTAAGATGCACAAGCAACGTCAAACTTGATAGCTTAAGATTCCCTAGAAGATTACCTGTTTTTTATTTATTTACTGAGCTTAATAGATGTCCCACTGCTGGGCGAATTCCTCTCTTTTTCCCCTATCTATACTTTGTATAGTCTTTCAAATTGGGGTTCTTTTTTTTTTTCTATTTTTTTTTTCGAGTCTTTAGTGCACCTGTGTGACAATGCCAGCCTCATTGGGAGACTCAATGGCCAAATACATCAAACACTGCTCCTGCCACGTCCAGATTCTCTGGCTGCAAAAGAATGTTTGATGAACTTGTATATTTGTACTGCATCTCACGACACCGGACAACTCAAAATAACATTCACTGCCCCATTGAAAAGGTCTACATCATTTAAATAAGTCTCACGGTTATCCTTGGTCCGTATACACTCCACCAAAAAACGTATCAAGTCCTCAATCCTGTTACAATCCATGCACATTGGGGATTGGACAACTTCATCATATTTAAAAATTTATTTAATGGTACATGACCTGACCACACTCGAAACGCCCACACAAGTAAATCCCTGGAGAGGCTAGCACTATCAAACCAGGGCACCCGGAAAATTTTGTTCTGAATTGAGTTGTACCAGAAAAAAAAAATTGGGGTTGAAACATTCTAAATTATTCTACAATCTCCTTAAGTGGTTTAAGTAGTATGTTGCATAAGGGTCTCCCCAAATCTATCGACGCGGTATTGTCTTCAGCCGATTGGAAAAACCTTATGTCAACACAATAAGAGCGAAAAAAACCATGATTGGTTGGCTACACAGGCCTGATCAATGTCTATTTCGCTCTTATTGTGTTGGCATAAAGTTTATCTGATCGGCTGAAGCTGATTCTGCATCAATAGCTTTGGGGAGACCCTTATACTTTGTTAGTCGATAGAATTATTATGCTTGGTTGAAATGTTTTGCTAATCATTGGGAAGTCTTAATTTTTTATAGCTAAAATTCATAGCCATATATATGAAGCAGTTCTCAAAAAAATTATCCTATGACACTGCTCTTTTTTTTTTATTCTTACTAGTACATTTATAAGCCAAAACAGTGTGTTCTCTTATGAGTGAAGAGAGTCCTTAGTGTTTGTGTAGAGTTACTACAGGGTTATTTGTAATTCACTAGCATCCTTTTTACCCTAAACTCCTACCACTTAAACAAATGTTTTTTGTTTTACGGCTTTTGTCATAACTGAATATTTTTGGTGTAATAACGTTTTGAAAATTTGAGATTACCTCTTATTTTTACGATACTCTGTGTATTTGTATGGGAAAAAAAGTGCTTCATTTTAAAAAGTCGTAAAACAAAAAACATTTGTTTGAGTGATAGGAATTCAGGGTTAAGTGGATGTCAGTGAATTACAAATAACCCTGTATATTCTTGCAAAAATTAAATGATTTATGATTTTAAAATTCTTTGTCTTTGATTTTCAACTGATCATTATTTCATAATTACTGATAAACGATGATGTTTATTCCTCTTAAAGAGATATTGCATGTTCTCTGTTTATATTTGTTTTTAATGTAATCTATTTCTCTTGATATTGAATTATTAGTTTACTGTATATTCATTATATGTATGTTTGTGTATTTTTATTGCACTATTTATTTAGTTTAGTTCTCTTTACTTCTCATAGCATGTCTACTCTTGTTTCTGATGTCCAGTCAATCTTTGTGAAGATTAACTGGAAGAAATCCCTTTAGGGGATAAATTGGTCTTTGTACATTTGTTTCTCTTCTTATTCTTAATTTTGTCATCTTAGCCTATATAATTATCTCAGAATGAGAGGGCTTGGGCCGTAGTTCCCACGCAGGCCCAATGCGGATTGGGAACTTCACACACACCATTGAATTTCTACGCAGGTTTCCTCACGATTTTTTCCTTCACCGTAAAGCTCATGGTAAATTTCAAATGTAATTTCGCTCATAAATTCTGAAAAACCCAGAGGTGCAAGCCGGGATTTCAACCCATGACCCTCTGCTTGGGGTATGTATTACAATACCGAAGTACGAAAGACTGAATGTATTAAAACATGGAACGGGTCCAAAAGGCCGACACAATTTTTTTCTGAAACTGTAAACTTTTCAGAATTTATTAAAACGGCATCATACAGAACCCATTAGGTTAGGTTAGGTTTGTTTTATAACAATCTTAAAAAGTTAAGTTTCAGAAAAAAATTGTGTTGGTCTGTTGACCCATTCAATGTTTTAATACATTCGGTCTTTCATACTTTGGTATTGTAATACATACCCTCTGCTTGAGAGTCCATAGGTCAAACCGCTAGGCCACCACGGCTTAATAAAATTATAATATTAGATTTTTATATATTAGAAGAAGATTTAAAAAAATATGTAAATCATTGTGGGTATTTAATAAAAGCCATTGTGGGGTATTTGCGGTAGTCGCCATGCTTGGCAGGCGGGTTGGCGACCGCAGTGGAAAACCGTAAATATTAGGGACGCTGCTGCCCATCCTCCGGTATAACTGGCCGCAGTTTTAGGACATACCCAGGTCCAAGTAATAGTAGTAGTGTAGGTAGGCCTCCAACAAGATGGAGCGACGACCTGGTGAAGGTAGCGGGAACGCATTGGATGCGGATGGCGCAGGGCCGATCTGTTTGGCGAGCCTTGGGGGAGGTCTATGTTCAGCAGTGGACGTCTTTCGGCTGAAATGATGATGATGATGATGATTTAATAAAAAAAATCAGGGTTATAGAAAACTTTTAATAATGAAATTGTGACACAAAACAAACTGTAGTGAATCTTTCATAACGTGCATGATGTCATCTCGCTGCTGTTTTTTCGTGCTGTTAATTAAAAATGTAAACTGTTTGCTCGACTTGTCATGTTAACAGGCACTGTACTTAAATTAATAAGCTGCCAATTTACTCGAACATTGTTTGCGTTTGCCGTCTGGAAAAAACATGTTGTTTGTTTATTTTTTCCTTCAGCTATTGATTTTTTTTTTACATAAAACTGACCCATGATTGACCTCTATCTCACCTGATGAAAAGTGTAGATGAGGCCAAAGGTGTACCTCACTGGTTCAGTAACAGTCTATTCACTCTAGCCTTGAAGAGACCTAGGTTGTATTTATCTAGAAATACAGACGACGGGAGCGCATTCCATTCCTTAGCTATTCGCATTAGGAAGGATGACGCGAAGCGCTTCGTACGGCCACTGGAATACTAACCACATAAAGATGAAGACGCTCCCCCCGCCTGGATATCCGTTGGTGAAATGGAGTTGGAGGAATTAAATTATGTAATTCCTGCGCACACTCACCAAAATATATCCGATAAAAAACAGACAGACAAGCAACTCTAAGACGGTGTTCGCAGTAGCCTAATGGTGAAGGAAAAATTGTGTGTGAAGTGCCCAATACGCACTGGGCCCGCATGGGAACTACAGCCTAACCCCTCTCATTCTGAGAGGCCTGTGCCCTGCAGTGGGACGTATATAGCTAAAATGATAGATTGAAATTAAATGACAAGCATGAAATAAATAATTCTATTGTTAAAATAATGATGTAAATTTGGATTGATTTAGGCGTTATTTTGTGCTTATAAATATTGAAATGGCTCAGGCCTGACATGTCCGTTTTCCTAAAATGTATCTTTCCCAAAATGTCTGCTTTTTCCATAATGTCACGTCTTTTGTATAAAAAAAGACATGACATTATGGAAAAGCAGACATTTTGGGAAAGACACATTTTAGGAAAACGGACATGTCAGGCCTGAGCCATTGACGCAGTATTTCTCAACGTTCTTTACAAATAGCGTCACGGGTGATTATTTCTCCCCTTTGTCCGTAGCTCTGGAAACTTAAGGAAAACTGTAAAGCGCGTAATTAACTCGCTCTCAACATTTTTTTTCCTTCGGTAACGAATGCACAATCAAAACCATTTCGTTTATAGCAATCGCTCTAAAGCGATAAGGCCGTCAATAACTACCTTGTCTACCTGTAACTTTTTTCTCTGTGTTGATTGATACTATTTTTTTTTTGTTCGTCAACAGGTACAACACTATATTTCATACTAACTACAAACTGAAATATGGATGCACAGAAAAAAGACCAGCGCTGAGAATCGAACCCAGGTCCTCAGCATTCCGTGCCGTGTGCCATTCCCCTACACCACCACTGGTCCATCCTTATCTTTGGTTTCTGTGCATCCATATTTCAGTTTGTATTTAGTATGAAATATATGGTTTTCACGGGATGACAGTAAAAGTAATAAAAACCGGCCAAGAGCGTGTCGGACACGCCCAAGGTAGGGTTCCGTAGCCATTACGAAAAAATCAAGTAATATTTTCCTAAGGATTTCGTATGTGTACGGAATCATCCAAGTTTAGGTATGTTTTATACCTTAGGCTACTATTTACTCTTAAACTACAAATAATTTCCAAGCAATCTTAGCCGCTATAATTTTCCTAGTAAATTTGATATATTTACTACCCTTCTGAATTTTTTCAGATTTTTCCATTCAACAGTTTAGATTTTAGAGGGGGGGGGACGGCCGATTTTAATGAAAATTTTCACTTTAAAGTTGAATATTTCGCAAACAGATCACTGAATAGAAAAATCATGTTAGCAACCCCGCAATGATTTTAAAAGACCTATCCAACGATACCCCACACTATAGGGTTAGCCGAGAAAAAAAAATCACCCCCACTTTACGTCTATGGGAGGTACCCTAAAAAAAATTTTTTTACTTTTTTTTATTCAATCTCTTTGTCGGCGTGACTGATATATATATTGATGCCAAATTACAGCTTTCTAGTACTAACAGTCTCTGAGCTTAGCCGCGGACAGACAGACAGACAGACAGACAGACGGACAGACATGGCGAAACTATAAGGGTTCCTAGTTGACTACGGAACCCTAAAAATGAAGTTGAAAAATAAAAACACAAAAAGATACTTCATATCAGACTTGTTAGGTACAACACTATAAAATTAACAAAAGAACAATGCATTTATAATAATAAAATAATAAAAGAGCTTCTCGCTGCGTTCCAGGATTTGGCTCCTGAAACACCGCATTCAAATTTGACGCGCCACGGTTCCCTTGACGCATCGTGACGGCCCAGGGCGCCAAATTTCAGGGGGCGATCGGTGGGGGTGGGAGGATGCTTCCGCCGTTTACTAGCCCTCCATTTTGATTTCCTTAAGTGGGCGCCATAATATTCTTGACCGGAGTGTCAGCGCCGGCACTGGTGCTAGCAGTACCTAAAGCCTGACCAGTAATATACACCGTGAAATTTTAGTGGTTGTTTTCCCGAAGCGAGGTTATTTAGTTTCGATTGTACAATCGATTTATAATTACTATTTTGACTAGAGTCAAAAATCCAATTGTGAAAAACGAAAGTTGAAAATGACCGCAAACCAATAGTAACGCTTCGTTGGTACAAGTAGCGTACGATCGTACGATAGGTTAGGTACCAACGAAGCGTTACTATTGGTTTGCGGTCATTTTCGACTTTCGTTTTTCACAATTGGATTTTTGACTCTAGTCAAAATAGTAATTATAAATCGATTGTACAATCGATACTAAATCACCTCGTTTCGGGAAAACAACCACTAAAATTTCACGGTGTATGATCAATTGATCATTGTCAAGAGGGCGCTACTGTTTTAATTTGTGAGAACATTTCACAAGTTAAGTATGAAGTATCTTTTTCTATTTATTTTTTTATTTTCTTCAACTTCATTTTTTATTACTTTTACGGTCATCCCGTGAAACCATATATTTCAAACTAAATACAAACTGAAATATAGATGCACAGAAAAAACCCCAGAAAAAAGACCAATGCTGGGAATCGAACCCAGGTCCTCAGCGTTCCGTGCTGCGTGCTTACCCCTACACCATCACTGGTCTAGAAGTTAGCGACGAATCTTTCCCATACATCGTACACTTCAGTCTGTTATAATCACATTAGGCAGTGATAAAGCGCATCTATGTTAATGCCCTCTACCGAGAGACTTCAACACTCCTTCGGAGCTACCCGCTCCCGCTCCCGCTTTTTATCACTGCCTAATGTGATTATAACAGACTGAAGTGTACGATGTATGGGAAAGATTCGTCGCTAACTTCTAGACCAGTGATGGTGTAGGGGTAAGCACGCAGCACGGAACGCTGAGGACCTGGGTTCGATTCCCAGCATTGGTCTTTTTTCTGGGGTTTTTTCTGTGCATCTATATTTCAGTTTGTATTTAGTTTGAGAACATTTCAGTATAGTATAGTCTGAACAATGTGGATTGGCAACTCGATATTTTGACTTAGGTACCTACTTTTATTCACCGTAATCAAAATTAGAATTTAAATTCAGTGTCCATAGGGCTTCAAATTCAGACCCAGGAATTAGTTCCAATAAATTCCGCAACATGGCGCGTGATCATATATTACTGGTCAGGCTTTACCTAGTTTTCTGTAATTTCGTTTTGCAAATTTCAATTCGTCTGCGTAGCCTCTAAACAAGGATGTCGTCTACAGAGTGGTCGTGCCTGCGGCGTCTGCTGACGCTTCTCCCGCACCTGCGCACTGACAACGCGGCGTGCAAGGAGGCGTACGTGGCCGCGGCGCCGCGCCTCGTGCAGCGCTGCGTGGACGCGCCGCGCCGCGCCGCGCCCGAGCTCTGCCGGCAGCTGCTCAGCTACCTGCTGGTGCATCCCGCCTGCAGCCCGCGCGACCAGAGGTGAGTAGCCTGCGGCCTGCGCGACCAGAGGTAAGCACCCGCAGCCCGCGACCAGAGATGAGTAGGCAACTCGCGCGACCAAAGTAGCCCGTCTACTCGCGCGACCAGAGTAGTCCGCCTACTCGCGTGACCAAAGTAGCCCGCCTACTCGTGCGACCAGAGGTGAGTAGCCCACCTGCTCACGCGATCAAAGGTGAGTAGCCCGCCTACTCACGCGATCAAAGGTGAGTAGCCCGCCTACTCGCGCGACCAGAAGTGAGCACCCGCCTACTCGCGCGACCAGAAATGAGCACTCGCCTACAGCCCGCGCGACCAGAGGTTAGCTCGCATTTTACCATCAACCTATCGCACCGCTGCAGTAGTTGTGCGTGGTTCAAATTACAGCCATATTCGCTACCGGATCCGGTAGCAGCAAGACCGCAAAAAGTATAGTCGTCATCTTAAAGCACGAAGCACTTAAGGGTCTCGAAAATATCTGAACGCGACCGTATTGTCAATCGTGTACGTGCTAGTTCAGATAATTTTGAGCACCTTGACTGCTCCAATGGTGCGTCACCACTCTGGTACGCAGCTACCGTTTCGCGAAAACTGCTCGAATGCCATCCATGTCAATTATCCAAAAGTACTCCAAATTCTATGTCTATTCTTATACTGTCCAGGCTATTCGGTTGTGGAATTCCTTACCGATTGACTTACGACGGGCAAAATCTCTGTCAATCTTTAAATCTATGCTTAAGGAGCACTATCTGTCATCTTGTAATAGTTAACTTTATTATACCTAGTTTATTTATTTATTTATATGTGGCTGTTTATCCCACTGCCTATATTTATTTTTGACGTCTATTAATATGTACAATGTATGTATGTATGAGTAGATGTACTATTTTTTGTTGTGTTTAATTTTCTGATCCACTGTTGATGCACCACCTGTTGTAAACTAGTCCTTCCTTCTTTCTGTTAAAGGGTTGCCTGGAAGAGATCGCTCTTAAGCGATAAGGCCGCCTATTGCTTACCTTGTAACTTTCTCTCTGTGTACCTGTTTTCTGTTTTGCTTACTATTTCTGGTGTACAATAAAGAGTCATTGTATTGTATTGTATTGTATCCGGCGGGATAAGAGTAGCCGCGACGGTAGCGAATACAACTTTTTAGAACGATAAACTAACCAAGTTTTTAATTAATTCCAGAACGCTGACAGAATGGCTCCGCTACCTCGAAAATCACATATCGGGCAGCAGAAACCCAGAGTCGGTGTGGCAGCAGCGCATCGAACCCTGCCTGCTGCCCGAACCCAACATCTGGGGCTCCTCGGCCTTCCGCCGCACCGTCGGCAAGAACCTCGAGTTCCGCCACCTCGCAGACCCCATAGAACAACTCTTCTCCACAGACCCTTTACAGGAGTCATTCTCGAAGAACGGAAGGGATGTAGACATAAGCGTAGAGGGGGACAAGTTAAACTTTGACGTGGCCGTCGCGCAGCCGAAATCACAGAGATCCAGCAGCCTAACCCCCCCGTCAACCAATTTCATCCACATGTCTTCGTCAGCGGAGAACTTGTCCGATGAACCGTTCGTCCAGAAACCTAGAAGTTTCTCGTTGTCCAGCGAACATAGTTTAGGGATGAGGCCTATAGTGATGTACGGAACGACGGGTAGTGAGACCAGGCTGGACGATTTGAGGTCCAACAAGTTCACCGAGTACCCGGGCATGTCCACCGTGGCCCAGTGGTTGAAGAGTCTCCGGCTGCACAAGTATGTGTGGCTGTTCACTAATATCAGCTACGAGCAAATGATAGCCATGGATGAAGAGTATTTGGAGAAATTAGGTGAGTTTTACTGATATTATTTTGGTTTTATGCTAAAAAAAAGCAATAAGGCTGACTGTCACATTGGCTTATTATAGTGAAACTAGCTGTTGCCCGCGACTCCTTCTGCGAAGAAAGAATAGGGATAGGTAAACAAAAAATAGCCTACGACCTATTCTCAGACCTACCGAATATACACAAAAAAGTTTCATATAAAAATCAGTAAAGCCGTTTTGGAAGAGTTTGATAACAAACACCATGATACGAGATTTTCGTATATTAGAGAATACTAGTCTTGAATGTTTTTAGGCGTGTAACCTTAAGGTGGTAAAAGGAATTTCTTGGTTGACTACACATCGTTATAAAGTCCACAAATTTTAGCTCAATACGAAATTTAAAACTTGGTCAAATGCTACTTCCAAGATATGATTATTTTTGATGACATTGTTTTGTTTATTAATTCCAAACATAGTAAGTAACAAATGTAGTAGTAGTGTTTTGATTAATGAAGAACATTTTGTGCTGCTATCATAATTACACGATAACATATACTTTATATGTCAGTGATCTTAATCTTTTTGACCGGGTCACTATGACGTAAATAAATGTTTCTTTTTATTTTTCTTACGAAAAATGGCTGGTTTTAAAATAAGTATATTTTTTCAAACAAGCAAGCGGGTCATCATGTGATGGATGATGAATGGTGATGGGTTTACAGGTTCCCTGTCCCGAAGTTATGCGCAGCGCTCCTTCGATACGTCTCCATAGTAATAATGACATTAAACGCTCATAAAATCATGAGGCACATGTGCCTCATAGATGTACCAGTAGTCACTCATGAGGCACAAGTGCACATGGGACAGAGAACCCGTGAATGATGATTTCTTTTTGAGGGAATTCTCTGTTGTAAATCAAAATAAAACTTTTATTTAATGTTCTAATCTGCATTGCGAAATATGCTTGGTCCTTCAACTACATTGCATTGCGATCTAAATTTATTTATTAGATTATGTTTAACTGTGACTAAGTGAAAACTAATTAGGTTAGCTTTGACCAATTAAAGTTAGACTTGACTGCAATTAACCTTATCAAATGCTTGTTATATAACTTAAGTATTTAGGAGTTATGCCACTTTAAAGTGGAATCAAAACTCATTCATCAATCATTGGTCAAGATTACATTCAAAGTATAAGACTTATACATATTAGCATAAGTTAAGATATTCGTGGTACCATAAAACCTTACACATTTATTGAGCACTAGCTGCTGCCCGCGACTCCGTCTGCAAAGAATTCGTTTATCACTATCCCGTGGGAACTATGCATTTTCCCGGGATAAAAAGTATCCTATATGTTAATCCAGGTTATAAACTATCCGTGTGCCAAATTTCATCAGAATCCGTCAAACCGTTTTAGCGTGAAAGAGTTACAAACATCCATCCATACATACTCACAAACTTTCGCGTTTATAATATTAGTAGGAATACAATTTGTGTATCCACTTTTTGTGCCGGTAGCAAAAAAAAAACTGATAACATATAGTGAACTGATCAACTGAAACAATTACTTTGCTCACCCGCGACCTTAAAAACTACTTACCTTACCTTAAAGGTCGCGAGTGAGCAAACTAATTGTTTCAGTTCATTAATATGGACCTCCGCAAATTAGGCCTGGTCGTTCTGACCCGCCACCCGCGCTTGTTACTACTAGTACTCGGCGGTAGTTTTTTTATACTATGTATGTAGTGATGTTTGTAATGTCGTCTTCAGGTGTAACGAAAGGCGCTCGCCACAAGCTGCTCCTCTCCATAAAGAAGCTGAGCGAGCGCGACGCCATCTTGGAGGGGGTGGTGGCCGACCTGCAGGGGGGGGGCGGCGCGGCGCGCGCGCTGGAGCGCTTGCGCGGCGTGCTGTTGTCCCCCATGCCGCCGGACTCCGCGCTACCGGCCAACATCGTGCGTGCTTTGGAGACAGGTAAAATACCCCCACAGGTGCCGCTGTCCAAGCATGTTACTCCCACAATAGGAGATAATCCAGCAGCCTTGAGGGCCTACGCTAGCTGACGCGGATTACCCGGAATGGACGCCCGTCTAACATGAAATTGTATGAACAGCGCTAACTGGCGCGGGCGCGTGCGACGGACTATAATCCGCGCGGCGGGCGGCGGGCGTCCGCTCCGCGCGCACGCGGCGGGCACACGCTGGGAACCAAAAGTATACCAGCAGCAGCGCTGAGTCAGGGCCTACCCTAGTATACTAGCAGCAGCGCTGAGTCAGGGCCTACCCTAGTATACTAGCAGCAGCGCTGAGTCAGGGCCTACCCTAGTATACTAGCAGCAGCGCTGAGTCAGGGCCTACCCTAGTATACTAGCAGCAGCGCTGAGTCAGGGCCTACCCTAGTATACTAGCAGCAGCGCTGAGTCAGGGCCTACCCTAGTATACTAGCAGCAGCGCTGAGTCAGGGCCTACCCTAGTATACTAGCAGCAGCGCTGAGTCAGGGCCTACCCTAGTATACTAGCAGCAGCGCTGAGTCAGGGCCTACCCTAGTACACTAGCAGCAGCGCTGAGTCAGGGCCTACCCTAGTATACTAGCAGCAGCGCTGAGTCAGGGCCTACCCTAGTATACTAGCAGCAGCGCTGAGTCAGGGCCTACCCTAGTATACTAGCAGCAGCGCTGAGTCAGGGCCTACCCTAGTATACTAGCAGCAGCGCTGAGTCAGGGCCTACCCTAGTATACTAGCAGCAGCGCTGAGTCAGGGCCTACCCTAGTATACTAGCAGCAGCGCTGAGTCAGGGCCTACCCTAGTATACTAGCAGCAGCGCTGAGTCAGGGCCTACCCTAGTATACTAGCAGCAGCGCTGAGTCAGGGCCTACCCTAGTATACTAGCAGCAGCGCTGAGTCAGGGCCTACCCTAGTATACTAGCAGCAGCGCTGAGTCAGGGCCTACCCTAGCTGACGCGGACGCCCGCCGCGTGCGCACGCTCGCGGGTCTAAAATCTACGTAAAATCCGTCGCATGCGCCCGCGCCACTTAGCGGGGTCTATAATGACTCCCATAAAATTTTTGTTCCGAATTTTCAAGCCCATAACGTTTTCTGTCATAATTTTTCTTCGTCATACTATCGGAAGTCCTAATATTAAACAACATAAATTGGAGTTACGATTTTCTTAAGTCATAATTATTGTAAGGAACAATAAGTAAAGTCATATCATTCAGTGTCATGAATGCATCACTCGTCATAATGTTAAAGGTAATAAAGTCAGTCATAATAATTATTGCATGGTCTTTTTTCGTAGGTCATAATTATTTTTAGGCATAATATTACTTTGTAATAACATTCAGTGTCATGGTTGTATGACATTTCATAATATTAAAGGTAATAAAATAATCCTTTTCTGTGCTGTCACAAAAAAATATCTAACATCGAAGGCTAGGCCTTAGCCTTCTGAACCTAACCTGTCCGAGTCGCTTCTGCCCTGAAAGGTCTTGCTCGCTCGCTGCCAGCGATATGCCTCACAATGTTTCTGAATAATTATTGATATTCCTTTAGATGTTATAGATTTCGATGTATATATATATGCTTAGTGTATTTTAGGTAATGCAAAATTATGACTGAAAACAATTATTACTTTAAAATATATGCCTTACAATGTTTCTGAATAATCAACGATATTCCGTTAAATTTTATTGATATCAATATTATGACTTTTTAAAGTTATGATCAATAGGATTGTGGATCATTGCAGTTAGAACTATTAAGCGATATGCTTTAAAAAAAATATGACCATCGATATTTATGAGCAAAAGTATTATGGACATCGATTACTGACTTTCAAAATTCGGATAAAAAAGATTATGGGAGAAAAGGGGCTCCTCACTTAGCGCTGTTCATACAATTTCTTATTAGACGCGCGCACAACGGGCGTCCGTTCCGGGCAATCCGCGTCAGCTAGCGTAGGCCCTGAGGCTGGCAACATTGCCGTACCTCCCGCGCTTTCGAGGCGACAGTGGCGCCGCGGGAGAAACCAAGGAACGCTTCTATTTTTCGGCGGTTCGGCGCAACCTTTGTTATAATTATCATCCAAATTGTGACTGTGACTCGGAACTGTGACTTGAAGGACCCTTCAAAATTCATAATATCAAGTGAATAAATACCACAGGTAGCCAAAGCCGTAATGTTTTTTTAATATCGACACGAACAGCACTACCCTATCTGCGGCAACATTTGAGCAAAATGAATGAGGGTTTTCTATGAGAGGCTATTTGGCGCTAGTATCGTCAGGTCCGTTTGACAACTTTGACATTTGTTGTATGGGTGTAACGTCAAACAGACCTCACGATACTAACGCCATCTAGCGATATTCCACCTGTCAGAAAACCCTCATCGTCAAAGTTGTCTCTCGAATTACGGCCACTAGTTTACCGACCAAACCAGCCGACATCTGAGATGATGATGATGGTGGTTTCAGCGTCGACGTGCATCTTCGAGGCGCCGGCGGGCGGCGCGCGGCGCGACGCGCCGGAGGACGGGGACGAACACGTCGACCCCATGTCGCTGCACTGCTGGCTCGTCGAGAAGGTAAACAACTCTACAGGGTGTTACAAAATAAAGCCTGAAACCCCATGAACAGTTAGTAAAACTGTAATTTTGCGCGCTGTTCTTTTCTTTTGTAAACATTGACCTATAATAACAACTAGACTCCCAATCACGCTCAAAAACTGTCGGAAGCAAAAGCCTACACACGCGTCTATTGTGCAGGCTTTTGGTTCAGTTGTGTTTCGACCGCGCGTTGATTACAACGTCACTTCTCGCCCCGTATTCGTATATGTCTCTTTCGCACCGTAATCAAACTCACGAGAAAAAAAGAGACAGACAGTCTAGCTTCCGCTTCGCATGACCACTCCACTGCATTCTTTACTCTTTAGGCGGTTTCCAGCGCGTGACGTCATGTCACTACTTCGAACGATCGTATTCAATTGACATTAAACATTACTGCTACGAAACAAGGTGTTAATTTGAATGAATGCTGTTAATGTTATCTGTATAAATTGATGTATACGTACACACAACGCCGCTCGGACGTTTTTTGAGGAACTTTTGTTAAGCGATTGGGTGTCTTGTTGTTATTATAGGTCAATGTTTGTAAAAAAAAGTTTTATTTTTTTTATTTAGCCTACTTTTGTGTCCCACCGCTGGGCAAAGGCCTCTCCTCTCTTGCCCCACTCCCGCCTATCGAAGGCGAGCTCCCGCCATCCCAAAAATGATATACTAATTTAATTCTTTACCGGAGTACTTCCATACCCTTCAGTTATTACCAGTAATTTTGTAACACCCTGTATTAGTTCTCTCTACAGAATTACAAAAAACCGGCCAAGTGCGAGTCGGACTCGCGCACGAAGGGTTCCGTACCATTGTCTATAAAAAATTGCTGTTTACGATTTATGACGTATTAAAAAAGAACTACTTACTAGATCGTTCAAACCAATTTTCGGTGGAAGTTTACATGGTAATGTATATCATTATATTTTTTTTGTTTTATCATTCTCTTTTTTTTGAAGTTACAGGGGGAACACACATTTTACCACTTTTGAAGTGTCTCTCGCGCAAACTATTCAATTTAGAAAAAAATGATATTAGAAACCTCAATATCATTTTTGAAGACCTATCCATAGATACGTATGGGATTGATGAAAAAAACATTTTGAGTTTCAGTTCTAAGTATGGGGAACCCCCAAAGTTTTTTTTTTCTATTTGTGTGTGAAAATCATAATGCGGTTCACGGAATACATCTACTTACCAAGTTTCAACAGCATAGTTCTTATAGTTTAGGAAAAAAATGGCTGTGACATACGGACGGACAGACAGACATGACGAATCCATAAGGACAGGAAGGACAGACAGACATGACGAATCCATAAGGACAGGAAGGACAGACAGACATGACGAATCCATAAGGACAGGAAGGACAGACAGACATGACGAATCCATAAGGACAGGAAGGACAGACAGACATGACGAGTCCAAAAATCCGAACAAATCCGTTGCCTTTAACCCGGCGATATATCGTCGTCGTAAAGTTCTGATTATACTACCTATTCAGAAGACATCACTTTGTTGGAATTGAAGTTTCGATTGGACCAATAAATATCAAGATTTCAAAGCGTGAATGAATGTGTGAGCATTTTTGACATTTCCTGTTGTTTTTTTGTATTGTGCACTTCTTGGGATGGGTAAAAAAATGTAAAAAATGTTGGGTCAGGACACGTGACACTCTCGGCCTCGGACTCGTGATCGAAAATTCGTATGACGGGGGTGGAGCTAGGGGGTTCGTAAGACGGCACAACGTTAATGTTCCAAGTTTTCACTTCTGCAACCCGTTTTTAGGGTTCCGTAGTCAACTAGGAACCCTTATAGTTTTGCCATGTCTGTCTGTCGGTCTGTCTGTCTGTCCGTCCACGGCTAAGCTCAGAGACTGTTAGTACTGGAAAGCTGTAATTTGGCATGAATATATACTAGGGGTGTTCAATAAAAAGTGAGAATGAGTATGTTATAAAGAACTTTTACTAAATGTAATTTTATTTTTCGACATAGTCACCTTTTAGCATAAAACACTTATTATATCTTTTTTCTAAACTTAAAATTTCATTTTTAAAAAAGGTCTCATCTTGAGTACTTAAAAAATCTTGTACTGCAGCGACTACCGCGTCGTCGTCTTCAAATTTCTGGCCTCTCAGGTATTGTTTCAATCTCGGAAATAGGTAGAAATCACTGGGAGCGAGATCTGGTGAATACAGAGGATGCTTAAGGATATTGAACCCAGCATCACGAATTGCAGCCATTGCAACGATGGACTTGTGTGCCGGGGCATTGTCCTGGTGGAACAGCACAACTTTCGAGAGTTTACTTCGCCGTTTTTCGCGGATCTCATTACGCAATGTTGCTATTTGTTTGGCGTATAAAGTGCCCGTAATAGTGGCTCCATGTTTGAGATACTCAATCATTAATACCCCTTTACCATCCCAAAAAACAGAACACATGACCTTACCGGCAGATGGGCCCACCTTGAATTTCTTGGGAGTTGGAGATGATGGCCTTTTCCATGTCATAGACTGCAGTTTCGTTTGAGGGCCGTAATGATGGAGCCATGTTTCGTCCATTGTTATAAATCGCGCCAAAAAAAGTTCCCGGTCTTGCTGTATCAGGTCCAAAGCTTCTTGACAAATCTCGACTCTAGTTTGTTTTTGCGTGTCAGTAAGCATTCTTGGTACCCAACGCGCAGATACCTTTTTCATACAAACATATTTTTCATACAAAGCGTTCATGTAAAATATTATGCACGCTCCCCGTTGAAATCTTTATATTTTCAGCAATAAAACGAACCGTGACACGACGATCCGCCAAAACTGAGTTTTCAACTTTTTTCACAATTTCTTCAGTTACTGCTGTAGTTGGGCGTCCGGAGCGGGGGTCGTCCATTGTCGATGTTCTTCCACGTCTAAATTCGGCGCACCAACGTGCGACTGTCGAATACGGAGGAGCATTAGACCCTAAAGTGTCCCGCAAATCTAAATTGACTTGGTCCGTAGAAAAATTTTTCAAACGCAAAGTATTTGATAACGGCGCGCAGTTAAATTTTCTCCATTTTCGCTAACGTACTCAATAGCATTGCAAAGAAATTACCGTATTTTTTTTAAACAAAAGACAGTTACTTTTTTATCATAGCAATCAGCTAGATAGATTAGCTTTACCGGCCAGTATTTAATTTCCTAATATTGAAAGAGTTTGCATCTCATTCTCACTTTATATTGAACGCCCCTCGTATATCAGTCACGCCGACAAAGTGATTAAATAAAAAAAACTAAAATAATTTTCTTTGGGGTATTGACGTAAAGTGGGGGTGATTTTTTTTTCTCGACTAACCCTATAGTGTGGGGTATCGTTGGATAGGTATTTTAAAACCATTGGGGGGGTTGCTAACATGATTTTTCTATTCAGTGATCTGTTTGCGAAATATTCAACTTTAAAGTGAAAATTTTCATTAAAATCGACCGCCCCCCCCCCCTCCAAAATCTAAACTGTTGGGTGGAAAAATTTGAAAAAATTCAGAATGGTACCTAGTAAATTATCAAATTTACTAGGAAAAATATAGCGGCTAAGATTGCTTGGAAATTATTTGTAGTTTAAGAGTAAATAGTAGCCTAAGGTATAAAACATACCTAAACTTGGATGATTCCATACACATACGAAATCCTTAGAGAAATATTACTTGATTTTTTCGTAATGGCTACGGAACCCGACCTGGGGCGTATCCGACACGCTCTTGGCCGGTTTTTTAAACCTAAATATTTTAAATAATTTATTGAATCAGGCGTTACTTTGCGGAGGTCCATATTAATGAACTAAAACAATTACTTTGCTCACCCGCGACCTTACAATAGTTACGTTTATGCAAGAAATGTGCGTTCATGCAGTTCCTCCACCTCCACACTGTACGAACACACACAAATCACATAAACCCAACCATCACCACCACCAAGCTACACTGACGCGTTTCGAACTCAACCAGAGCTCATCTTCAGAGTTACCACAACCGTATGCTATGCTACCAAATGTTACGCTCTGGTTGAGTTCGAAACGCGTCAGTGTAGCTCGGTGGTGGTGATGGTTGGGTTTATGTGATTTGTGTGTGTTCGTACAGTGTGGAGGTGGAGGAACTGCATGAACGCACATTTCTTGCATAAACGTAACTATCGTAAGGTCGCGGGTGAGCAAAGTAATTGTTTTAGTTCCTAAATATTTTGTACGTGTCCTTTTAAAAGCCAAGTTTTTGTCCAGGCGCTCCATCACAGCGCGTTCCTTGGCGGCGCCCTGCAGGCAGCGCTGCGGCGGCTGCGGCACCGCCTGCCGCCGCGCACCTTCTACCGGCACGTCGGGGACCAGCCGCCGCGCCGCGCGCCCAAGCCCAGGCCAGTACCGTCATCATCATCATCACCGTCATTGCGGCTGCACATAGGCCGGGAACACTCGCCAGCAGCCGCGTATCCATCAGGGCAGCCTCAGGCCGAGCGGCCTAACAGCCTCGGCCTGACGCATAGGCCCGATGCGAGGTAAGCACGGAACTGAAAAAACTAGTGGAAGTGCCCCGAGTCCCGTTTTGTATCGAAACCAGGTGTGGCAAAACTCACACACGCACACTCTTGCAATACATTGAAATCTTAGCAATCATTGGTCGTAGCTTCTATTCAAAAAAGTCATAACTTCTGAATCCGGTAACACAGTTTAAACTTTACTGCCACGGTATATCGTTGAGAGTAAATTACAAGGGCACGTAAGTAAAATTGCATACAAAGTGCTGCCGTCTTTCATCGAGTAGCTGAATTAAAATGACAAGTGTCAAAATAAAGTTCTGCTACACGCCGTCAGAGTTCGTTAAAATATTCCATTGAATAATGAACTCTATTAGATAGGGTTTGGGTTCATCACGACTGAAAAATAATATTCGTAAATACTAGTGGTGGGCAGAGTACATTTTATGAGAATATCGATGTAATTCATAGGTCAATAATCTCTATCTAATATTTATAAATCTCGTGTCACGGTGTTTGTTACCGAACTCCTCCGAAATGACCGATCTTTATGAAACTTTTTTCTCTGTATTCGATAGGTCTGAGAATAGTTCGTAGGCTATTTTTAGGGTTCCGTACCCAAAGGGTAAAAACGGGAACCCTATTACTGAGGCTCCGCTGTCCGTCCGTCTGTCTGTCTGTCTGTCACCAGGCTGTATCTCGGGAACCGTGATAGCTAGAGAGTTGAAATTTTCACAGATGATGTATTTCGGTTGCCGCTATAACAACAAATACTAAAAAATGGAATAAAACAAATATTTAAGGGGGCTCCCATACAACAATCGTGATTTTTTTGCTCGTTATTGCTCGATATTGATAACGGCAACAGGTAGACGCTTGAAATATTCACAGAATGTTTAATTATATATTGACTTTAAAAATAAATCATTAAATTAAAATGAAAAAATATTTAAGGGGGGCTCCAATACAACAAACGTGATTTTTATAGATAATTGTACGGAACCCTTCTTGCGCGAGTCCGACTCGCACTTGGTCGGTTTTTTTTCTAAGACACAAGAAAACACCGTGTAGATTAGTTTTAATTTTTATGCCCGACAACTAGGAAACGGAATGAAAATTCAACTTTAAAGGCCACCACAAACCGGGAATAAAATATACGGTGACACACACTGGCAGCGCGGAACACTGTATTTGATTCACTGTTATTAACCGCGCTGTTGCGTCAGCGCCCTGCGCTCCCGGTTTGTTGTGGCCTTAACACGGAATATTCAGAAATAAACATCGATAATTTTATCGACAACACCTCCGCTCTTTGCGAGTAGCGGAATGTTCCGGTCTCACAAAGTTCTGTGACACAGACAAAAATCGACGTTATCGTATTAGAACAAAGTCTATTTTTATATTACGCATTTCTAAAAAATGTCTTACGGAATAGAAAAAATATAAGTTAATCTAAATTAAAATGAAATACTACTTTCCGATGATACGAAATACCACAACGGGTGACATTTTTGGTGCGGCTATCATTGTTACACTCTAAAACTGAACAATAAGGCATATTTCCTCAACTTTTCTCTATAATTGTCGTTTTGATTGCACAATCGCCCGACACAAGCCTCTGTGTGCAACTGAGCCGGTTGCGCGCAAGTTATGCGGAACTCCGCATAATTGTGCCACACTCGACATGACTGCATAACACTTCTATAGTTTTTTCTGTTCTGTGACGGTAAGGTAAGTAAGTTTACAAAAAGAGCGATACGGTCAATGTTACAAAAATATCTATACACGACATTATTAACTTAGCATTAAGGTCGAGTATACATATATGATGTTCGGATACTGAAGTTCTTTGGTCACAGTCACATCTCGAGGAATGTGAACTCAATGGAGAGGTTGGTGGTCCAGGGTCAGGTGGATGGCAAGAGGGCACGCGGCCGTTCACCAACTCGCTGGACTGACCTGTACCTCTACCATGAGTTTACACTAGTTTACGTGACCGTACTCGCTAGCCACGGCGTAAATTATTTGTATGGAGAATTGTACAGCGCCTCTAGCGGTCACTTACGGAAGTACAATTCTCCATACAAATCATTTACGCCGTCGCTAGCGAGTACGGTCACTGTAAACTAGTGTAAACTCATGGTAGAGGTACTGATTAAAAAAGCTACTGAGTCCACCATAGTAGTGGTAGAGCCATGTTGTAGTAGTGGTAGAGCCATGTTGTAGCTAGCCGCTGCATCACGAATGGGCCGGCTCGTCCGGGGCAGTACCACCCTCTCACAGAACACCGGCGTGAAGCAGCAGTAATCCTGCTTGCATTTCGTACGGTCAGTGAGAGTGCCGGGGGCCCAATACCTCACCCCCTTCCCTCTTCCCCTCCCTCACCCCCTTCCCCTGTTCCCTTTCCTTTAGGGCCGACAACGCACTGGCATTGCGTAAAGCGCTGCGGGTGTCTATGGGCAGTGGTGATCATTTAACATCAGGTGACCCACTAGTTCGTTTGTCTGGCCTTTCTAACATAAAAAAAAAAAAAAAAAAAAAAAAACCATGGTACAGTGCACTCGCAACGCCTCTAACCGGCAGAAATGGAAGCAAATTGCTAAGAGGGCTGTCCTCGAAAAAGTCTGCGACCCACCGAACATCTCTCCGTGTACCTCGTCTGCGCAACCACGACCACTCTGACAAGAGTGTCCGACTAGGAAGAAGATACATATGTGATGATGATGATACATAGTCATGTAACTTGGGCCGTATCTTTGCTGTCGACTGTACATACTGTTTTGAACTTTCGTAAATAGGTAAATATTAATTGCGTGATAAGTCCCGTTTAGTATAGTAATTATGACTGTACATATGTTTACGACCTTGACTGTACGACCGCCAGTTGTGACAATTTTCTAACTGTCTACTTATCCTGTTACAGATGGCGACCGAACCCGCAGTCGTACCGTCCGCTGGCGAAGCGTGGCTGGCTGCCGCACAAGCTGGCTTGGGCGGCGCCGCTCCCGCGGCCCAAGTCCAACTCGTACCCCCCGTTCCCGCCCGCCTTCCCCCCCGCCGCCGCCGCGCTGCTCCGCCCGCCCCCCGGCGACGAGTACTCCAGTCTAGACGCTCTGTGCCTCCAGATGACAGAGCAGGCCATCAACTGATCGAGAACTTTCCATTTCCGTTGCTAGAACAATCGGTGATTGCGCGGAACGGCTGTGATTGGCCGGTGCGGTCGCGCGGCGTCCCGTGATTGGTCGACGCCTGCGCCATTTTGTTTACGCCTATCGCTGCAGACGTTTGGAAATCTATTATTGTTACAATTTTAGGATTTTTCGAGGTGTAAATGATGTCGCGAGTGTTATTATATTATACTACGAAATTCGATTTTCGCACTCCGAATCGTCCCGTTCCATTCACACTAAGGGACACTAATAAACTCCTGTCCTTTTTCTATCTCGCTGAGTTAGAAAGTGACGGAGCTTTTTAAGCTGCGATATTACCATTTTGGATGTCGGAATGGTTTCAGTGAGACTTTATGTAATAGAAGGACATTCGTGCCTATTTTTAGGCAAATTTTATTATTGACATAATTTTCCAAACAGGCTGTTTTGAATAGGATAATATGAACCAAATCGTCGACCGACGACGGGCTTGTAGAATACATGCGTTGATGTATTATTAAATATTATTTTTGTATTCATTTAATTTGGTTGAAACACGGTTCATGAGACGCTAATAAACTGTTTAAATCAGGGGTTCCCAAACTATGAGTCACGCTGAGGAAAAAAAACTTAAAAGGATTAGCAGTATAAAAATATTGGGAACCGTCTATATAAAATAATTTGAATGAAAATGATTATGTTGCTGCGTAGCAATCAAATTTTAATCTGTATTTTATTTATTATCGTTGCACAATTCGCATATGTCCAATGTTTTAAGTGAAATCAGCTATTTATTATTTTTATTTATTTTTGACGGTTCGCGCCTCTCGGCCTCACGAACGTATTTAAGTAGGTTAAATTAAACTCGCTACAATAGTGTCGGACCTAAGAACGTTTTGATATTATCGGATCCGGCAAGTGATGTATGTATTATGTAGCAATATCCACTACAACCGATCCGATTTTCGATCCTACGCATGTTACATATTTTACTGTTACCGATATATCGGCGTGCGATATCGATATCGGGTCCGATAATATGAAAACGCTCTGACAAGGGACTTACATTACACTGTTTAAGTCCCATGATAAATAGATCCTACAACTTGCCCGAAGTTTGCGCGCCAAAATAATGCCGTCTCGTTCAGACGCTCACGCGACAGAAAGAGATGGCTACATTTTTGTGGCATGCAAAGCTATTTGAGTGAACGATCTGTTTAAGTGTTGTCTTTCCCTGTTTCCGTGTCCCTTTTGGAAACTGGAGAGATGTAATTTAAACTAGTAAATAGAGTAAATGTATTTTTTTGTAAATAATGGCTAGAGAATATAGGGTACGCTTTAATTAGTCAGTGACGGACCGGCGCCATGTCGAAAATACAAATTATACCTAAGTAAATAGCAACTATGACGTCATTGTTACATTCACGATTTAGCCGCGAGACACGGCGCTGTAGCTTTTTTATCAAACCGTTACGATTGAGTACCACTGGGCTTTTGATTAAAAACCGTTTATGAAATATAGATTATTCCAGTTATCATATTTACATTTTTTTAACGGTTCTACTAGGTCCGAATCATACATTTATTTGGCTTTAATAGTCCAAATTAAAAATGTAAACAGAAAAATAATGTCTTAAAGACAAACGAACCGTGCAAGTCCCATTCTAACTGCGTAGGTGCAAGAGGGACGAATGCTTTTGCCATTTCAAAAACCAAAGTTTCTCCCGCTTGTAGAGATGGAGCATTTTTGTCTGGAACAATTTAACTGATGTAGCTCAGTGGTGTAGTCATAAGGTTTTTAAATAAATTCGAACACATCGATTCCTCTAAACTCCCCCAGGTGCTAATGAGAGTATGATTTTTGCTTGGACTATACTTTTAGTAGCTAGATCAATAGATGGCGCTAACTATAGTGCTTGCCGATTTTACCGATACCGTCTCTCGGTATCTCAATTCGGATATCGGTAACTTATAAAACGGTATGAGTTACGATTAGGTATTTGAAGCGATAACTGTATGTTTATACCGGAACTTGCTGTAAGCCTTGCTCGTCTGGTTTTATTTGAGATCTGACAGTTTCAAACTATTTAGAGTCTTGGTACGTGTCAAAAGAAAATCATTATAGGCAATAGAAGCCAGCAGATGCATTTATTGCATTTGGGAAAGTTGACATCCAATTTATAAAACAGGTTTCAATTATACGGCAATTACATTAATTCGATCGCGGCATGGAGAGGGCTGTGCTCGGAGTTTCTCTGCGGGATCATATCAGAAATTATGAAATCTGCGCGAGAACTAATCTCACCGACAGCTCGAAGAATCGCCAGCCTCGAGTGGCAGTGGGCAGGGGACTTCGCTCGTAGAACTGATGGCAGATGAGATTAAAAGGTTCTGTAATAGCATTCACGGACCGGAAGACGCAGTATAGGTAGGCCTCCAACAAGGTGGAGCGACGACATGGTTAAGGATTCGGGAACTAGTGTTGTTGCGATAGCGATAGTATCGTCCAAGGGTCGATAGTTTCGATAGGACTATCGATAGTATGACTGATTTTCAAGCTATCGCAACAACACTGATATGAGTTGCGAGGGATGTGTTTGTCATGAACCAATAGAAACACTTCATTTACCTATCCTTGTTCAGCTCAGCTCTGGTGGAAACAGCTCAGCGGAGCGAGGTTTTTGTACATACAAAAGAAGGGAAAGATGTGTGCGAGGGATGTTGCTCCGCTCCCGCCTCACCGCACCCCGCCCGCTTATTTGAAAAGAGCCCGTTACACATTCTCGCACCGCTTAGCTACCTCACAAATCTCTGGTGGGAACGCAGCCTTAGGTGAAGGTGGGAAGGCCCCCAACAAGCTGAACCAACGATCTGGTGAAGGTTGCCGGAACCAGCGCGGAAATCTTTGGAGGAGGTTTCTATCCATCATTGGATGTCTTTTGGCTGGTACAGTCAGCATCAAAAGTAGCCGGCTTTGATCAATTATAACTGAAGATGCACATTGCCGAACAAAATCCCCTTCAAAGAATGTCCGAACTTTTTTATTTGTTTGCATAACAATTAAAATCATCACCTACACAGAAATTTGAACCTAGTCTTTTCTTCATTACAGTCGAATTTCGGTTGACACTTGACAGCTAAACTTGACAATTTCACGCAACGTACTGAGAAAAAAGAAGGCCACTTTTATCAAAGTGGCGCTCATTTGGCTCGGACATTTTCGGGCGCGCGACTGTGGATCTACAGTTATAATTGATCAAAGGTAGCCGGTCACTTTTGTACTTTGTTGTTGTAATATAATAACACAATTGTCCATCAAGTATGACGTTTTCCACCTAACTGTAGAGCGACAAGGTACAAAAGTGACTATGATAGGAGAACGAAGTAGTGTAATTGCCGCAATATGAAAATGTTTTCAAAGTAAAAGAATCAGCATCGAGGATCGGTAACAAAACGGTAATTAGTAATTACCGATGTGTCGTGTCTGACGGTATACTTGTATGTCGTGGCGTGGCTTGTATGTCATTTGTGTTGTAAGTGTTGAGTCTTTGTTAACCGTTGCATCGGCGCCGGCGCCCCGCGTCGCGCCGTCGATGCAGTTAGATGTAATTGTTGACTGATGAATGCATAATTTATGCGAATTGCAAATTGTTTTTTACAATTTTTTTTATTAATTTATATCCTGCAATATTTATTGTTTTGACTGGATCAAAAATCTGATGGAGCATGTGCAATTTTTTTGTAAATTTAGTTGCGTAAACGTAAGCGTAATTTAATGTAAATATGTAATGGACTAATTTTGCAGTGTGTTTAAAATATTTTAATGTAAGTTTATTGTTTTGTACAAACGGTAGATAAATGAAATGACCAGTTGACCTTTTTTGCCAGACATATCCAGATCGCGGTCTGCAGATCGTCTTTGGCCACAAAATATAATTTTATAACACAGAACAAAGATTTTATATATTAGCCAATATCTTTATACTCCTTTAAATGTTATTCTCTTCCAGCTGTAATCTTGCTTCTTCTTTCTTTTAAATATCTGTTATCTGTAGCGGACTGTGATAATGTGGTTTGTTTTTGGATCATGTTCATCGGCACTAAATGAATATAGCATAATGTGACAGTTCACAATCTTTTATTTAATGAAACTCTATCCGTCTACTGTAATCATAGCCACTTGGTCTAGATTTAGGGTCTCCCCAAATTTACCGACGCGATGCTTCAGCCGATCGGAAAAACCTTTATGTCAACGCAATAAGAGCGAAAAAGACGTCGATCAGCTCGGCTCCATTCGGCCCGCGTAGCCATACGTCTCTAAACCAGAGGCCCCATTGTCTAAAGCGCAAGCCACACAGAAGAGACGTGGGACGGGGGAGCGTCGCAGTTGCGGCGCCCCCCTTGAATCAGTTTTTATGCTAAATGTATAGAAGCGTCGTGATCCAAAGCAGTCAGAAGAGACGGCAGATACTCGGCCTGCAAACAAACGACGCGGACGCGGACCCCGTCCCACGTCTCTTCTGTGGCTTGCGCCTAACGCGCGGGCGCTTTGCTATCACATTCACTATTTCGTTCTGTCACGCGATATAGGACGGTTACAGAAAGAGAATAGATAGAATGCGATCCCAAGCATCGCCCAGAGGCCGTATTGTCTAACGCTTCTGACGCTTGCCTTCGCTTTCACCATCTCTTTCTGTCATCATTTTATTTGACAGATAGAAATAGTGATTGCGAAGGCAAGAGTCAGAAACATTAGACAATAAGCCTGCAGATGGACGTTAAACAATACAGCCACTGGTTCAATCTTCGTATGCTTAGCCCAGGATTTGTGCAGGTCGAACATTATTGTCATTCCTTCCTACAAAGGGTTAGGGGGTTAACACTGCTGCCGCACCCCAGCACGGATTAATTATCACAATTATATTCTTATTCTGTATTATAAATACGAAGTTTTTGTGTACAAAATTAAATCAAGATTCTACAGTCCAAGTACCAGCAGCAGTTCCGTAGATTTTAACACTAATGAACTCCGATTTAAATTAGATTTATTTATCATCAAATAGCTGTAAATGCAATTTTAATAGTTTTATTATTATACCTAGAGATTTTTCTAGCACAAACAACTTGTGATTAGTGTTTGACATAATAATAACATGGATTCCATTTGGTATTCGTGTTATATATTTTCAGACATGTTTCATTGATATGATGCCACTTATAAGACATTGATAAACTAAGTATTAGAAGGAAAAATATTAATTAGTGCGAGAAAAATCTGTAGGTATATTTATTATACAAAGATTGGACACATCCCAAGTCCCAGTTTCTATATCAATCAAATCCTTTGATAATTCAAATGCATAATTATACAAAAATACTATCACAAACATGAAATCAATCAAAACCTACAACTAACGTAATGTATGATTAATTCTATCACAGAAAAGTAGTCTTTGCCACTTTGGAGCTATATGCCCAGCAGTGGCCGATCCATGATAAGCTGGGTCCCCACTGAACGAGCTGCCTCGCGAGGCTATTGCATGAGGCATAATTTTGTTCGACACAAGGTTCAAAATCGCGTCGTAAATGGCTGCCTAAATAACATCCCTGAACACTACAGACAACTCTCACAACTATGTCAGTCTTTCTTTGTGTGTACCTATCTTGTGCCTGGCAAGATCATTCTTCCTATAAAACCCTCTGGAACATCTATCACAAGGGAACGGGATTTGTGTGTCGTGCAGCTTAGCGTGGTGGAACGTCAGCATCGGCCGAGACGGGAACGACATACCACAGCCCTCTATCAAGCACTTGAACTTATCCGTATTCTTGTGTCTAAAATTCATATGGTGAGCTAAAGCTTTCAGTTCGTAAAAGCTACTTGTGCAAAGCTCACACTTCAGAGGCCTTTCCCCAGTATGCCGCCACATATGAGTGTCCATATTCGAAACATTCTTGGCGCAAATGCTGCAGAACCCAGATTTCTCAGAGTGCTGCGAACTGATGTGCAATTTCAAATTGCCCTTAACATTAAATGTTCGTCCGCAATAATTGCACACAAAACTATTTGGTTCCGCATGTAGCTTCAAATGCTTCTTCAGACTGCTGTTATATTTAAAAAGAGAGTTGCAGAGTGGGCAGATGAATTTTTTTTCAGTCGTGTGAGTTAGGAGGTGGGTTCTCAGTTTGTCTTTTGTGCCAAACATCTTGCCGCATGTGTTGCAACCATGGGATTTCTCTCCGGAATGCGTTTTGAGGTGTCGCAGCATGGCGCTGCTTTGTGTGAATTTTGAGGGGCATATGGCACAAGCGTAAGGGGTTTCTCCAGTATGTGTGCGCATGTGGACGGTGACATCACATTTGGTGAAGAACCCTTTGCCACAGTTCTCGCAGATAAATTTTCGTTCTCGTAGCTTGCCAAAATGATTTCTTTCAATGTGTCTTTTAAGACCACCGCCGTCAGCGTATCTCTTATCACAGGTTGCGCACTTGAATGGCCGCTCGCCGGTGTGGGCACGGCCGTGTATGAGCAGCGCGGACTTGCTGGCGCACACTCGCCCGCACTCCTTGCATCTCCAAGTTTCTTTCACTTTAATCCGCGCTCGTTTTTTATACGCGCGTTTAGGTCTATCTTCTACTTTAACGTTAAGATCGAGATACGGGTATGTTTCGTCAATTTCAGTGTCATCCTCGTAGCGGTGGTCGTCTTCATGCTTCACCTCAATCTTCAACTTACAATCGAGACTGTCTTGTTGGGAGATTTCGGCGGCTCTGCACCGGAGTATTTGATCAGCAGCTTCGCATTTTAGAATAAAGGTGTATGTCGCCGTTAGCTGTGTGATGCAGGGGCCGCAAACGCTGCTCGGAAGTCCGTCGCCTTCGCTAATCTTCACATTAGCGCAGCAATGTTGCATTTTGGTGTAAATTGATATGCCATTATCTTCGCTAAACATGGACGAAGAGCCTTCATTCTCGCAGCACAACCGACAAATTTTTTGGTCCATATTGTTATAAACCATTCATTATTCTTTTTTTTATTAAATTTGGTTTTTCAACTGCTATGCAGTCGATGTAACATTACCAAAGCCAATAACAAATCAATGATTTTGACATTAATGACAATGACACTACCACGACACTACTGACAGGCTATTCACACGTGCGAGTGATGGATTGAATTAAGACTTTGTCACAGATTACTTAATAGTTACTTACTTTGTTATTAACGCTGAAATAAACAGTTAAATATTTTTTCTCAAACATGCCATGAAATAATGACGTTATGTTCCTTATAATACGCCACGAAGTGTCACGTTGAAGGTGCGGGCTAGACGAGAGGTCAATAATGGAATTCCATACAACATTGCTGGCCTTGGCCAGCAAAGTGATCGTCTATTGTTTCATACTATGACGTTTATAGGTCTATGGCATCATAGCATTAAGCCATTAAAAAAAAACTATAAGCAATATTTTGCGTTTTGGTTCATTAAGACATTCTGCCACTACGTTTATTTAAGGTAAGGTAAGATGATGATGATGTTGGTGATGATGATGGTGATGTTGATGGTGTCGATGATGGGTGATGGCGATGATGATGATGATGGTGATGATGATGGTGATGATGATGATGGTGATGATAAGATGATGATGATGGTGATGATGAGATGATGGTGATGATGGGTGATGATGATGGTGATGATGATGATGGTGATGATGATGGTGATGATAAGATGATGATGGTGGTGATGGTGATGGTGATGATGATGGTGACGACGACGATGACGATGATGATGATGATGATGATGCATGTTTGAGGAAAACTCTATACAAGCCTTGGCCACGAACAGGGATTGCCGGCCTCGTATCTCTAGATGGCCTCGTTAACACTCGGCCATCTATAACTACTCAGCCGGCAATCCCCTATTTCGCGGCCGCTGCAGTAATGTACTATTTTAATACAGTTGCTCAAAAAGTGGCGTATTGCAGGGACGTATAGCGTTCGGGATGTGGGCTATTACGTGCTCGAGCTTTTTCTTTACCTTTTCCGAACTCGTGCGTTCTCTTTCCCAACCGTCAAAATAATGTCTATTAAAAAGAAAAAACCAACCACGAAGTTTTTACTAAAAAAAATTAATCGAAGTTTTTATGATTCATGCAAATATTTCTAAAAAGAAGCTACTAATTTGTTTCAATATCAGATTTAATGATTTGATTCAATGAGTTAGTTAGGTTTCATTTCATCTCATTAAATTTCATTTTCATTTCATATCAATAAAAAAATTCTACTGAAGACTTGGCTGTATGGGCATAGTTCCCTTTGCCTACCCAGAATGGGTGAAGAAAACAAAAAAAAATCTCTGCTTATATTCTTTTACGGTTGGCGCCATTTTCCAAAAATGTTATTTGCGAGTTTAGTTGTTTGTTGCACAAAATGAGTAATTTCGACGACATTTTATTTGAATTAACACCACCGGAACTCAGTATAATTGCACAAAATGCTTCGGAGAACATTTTACCGGAAAATTCAAAAAGTCGCTACATATCTACATACGACGAATTTATTGCGTGGAGAGAAAAGAAAAAAGCAAATAGTTTTTCAGAAAATGTTATGTTGGCATACTTCTCCGAACTCTCAGCAAAATTAAAACCTTCTACGTTATGGTCGAGGTTTTCCATGATAAAAAGTATACTGAAAATAAGGAACAACGTGGATATAAGTGAATACCCAAAACTAAATGCTTTCTTAAAACGACAATCAGACGGTTTTACAACTAAAAAGTCGAAAATATTAACATCGAATGAAGTGGAAAGGTTATTGAACGAAGCTCCCGATGATCGTTATTTAGCCACAAAGGTAATTTATTAATAAATATTTATATTTTTCTTTAGTATTTAGTTTACGAAATCGCAAAATACAGTCAATATATTATTTAAAAAAATATTAATCAAATCCCTTTTTTTGTAGGTTGCGCTGATTTTTGGCGTTGTTGGAGCTTGCCGCACAGAGGAGTTAGCCAATATTACTTTAAAAGATATATATGTTATATATGTGAATTATAACTTTTATAAGAAATAAATGATTGGTTAGTTGATTTTATTATTTTATTAAATTGCTACATTTTTTCGCAACTGTATTAAAAATAGTTGTTCAGTACACGTGCGGAACCGTCATTGCAACTTGTTCCGACTGTCAACCCTCACCTTCGGCTGCGCCTCGGCTCGGGTAGACATTTGTCGGAACTCTTTGCAATGACAGGCTTTCCGCACTCGTAATGAAATATACTATTTTTTAATGAATTTATAATTTTATCTTTACCACGTTTTAAACAATAGCTTGAATTGAAATAATGTCTATTCCTACGTTTATCGTTCCGTTACGCGTAAAATCAACATGATTATTTAAAAAAAATCATGAAATTTTAAAGTTTTTAACGATATTCCCCAGTAAATGTTTTAATTTATTTGTTAACGATTGAGTCATTGTTGTGTAAATAATATTTGTAGTTATTGAAAAATGGGCTTGATTATTTATTTGTCTCACTAAACAGCTGTACAATTAACGTATCCATTCCGTTTGGCATCAATAGCTCTGTTTTTTATGTTCTCTCTGGCTTTGTCTCCGCTGTATTTTGATGTTTTTTTTTTCAATAAGATTTGTGCCATGTAAATTTAGAAAATGTAGATTTTAACATAATAACATAAGTCATAAAACGATATCTTACGTGTGAAAACACTGCTATTTACCATGGATTTAAAAATATGTCGTATATGTCTCAATATACCTGGTGATATATCCCTCTTCGAATTTCACGATGGAGTGCAGTACAGCGCTAAAATAATGGGGTTCGTTAAGATAATTATCTCAGAAAACGATGGTTTTCCTAGCATGATATGTGGTAACTGCAGTGCAGAGCTCGCAGTGTCTTACGGATTTGTACTCAAGTGCGAGGCATCAGACCAAGCTCTGAAGTCCATCAAACTTGATTCAAAGTCCGAAACGCCTTTAAATATTAAGAAGGAAGAAATAAAAGAAGAGCTTGACGATGACTACATCGATTTCACTGGCTTCGACAGCGAAAACTCCTGTTGGGAAGACCTTCAAAGTAAATGTAAGCAAAAGAAACCAAAACCAAAATACGTCAAAAAGAGGAGGAAAAGCAAAATGGAGCCCATCCAATGTATTACATGTGGGCAGATGGCTTCCAGCCCTTCTGCCATGGAGATACACATGCGAATTCACACCGGTGAGAGACCTTACGCATGCATCACCTGTGACGCGAGATTTCCCACCAAAGGAGCTTTAAAAAGACATTCCGAGACTTACCACTTAGAAAGAGAAAGGAAATACACATGCGAAACTTGTGGCAGCAGCTTCTTCAGAAAAAACGAAATTATAACACATATAAGGGTTCATACTGATGAAAGACCGTACCCCTGTCCGTACTGTCCCAGAAAATTCCGACAAATAGCGTCACTCATTCGTCATAAGAGAATCCACACCGGAGAAAAACCATTCTCATGTAACATTTGTAATAGGAAGTTTGCTGACAAAACTGTGGCTAAGAAACATTTGTTAGTCCACAGCGACGTGAAAAACTTTAGCTGCCACTTGTGCAGCAAATCTATGAAGACCAAGAACGCTTTGAACGTTCACATGAAACATGTGCATGTCAATAAAAAACAGAACATTTGCAATTATTGCGGCATGACCTTTTCCATGAAAGGCAACCTCAAGACTCACATAAGAAGGAAACATTCGGAAAAGTCCGGGCAATGCAGCATTTGTTTGAAAACTTTTTCGGACCTGGAAGTCCATATGCGCAAACATACAGGTGAAAAACCCTTTGTGTGTGGTATCTGTCAGCAGAAATTTGCGGTGAAGCGGAGCCTGACGCATCACGTGGCTTTCAGACATGAGAATGCTGCAAAATTCAAGTGTTCTATAGGGGACTGCACAAAAACATTCCCAACGGCTATGATGTTAGAGTTCCATTTACTGAAGCAGCATACTAACCACACTCCTTTTGTCTGCCAGCATTGCTCCCGCGGATTCTTCAGGAACAGTGACCTGTCCAGGCACCTGAGAGTCAGCCACATGGATTTACAACTCAAACTGCAGTTAAAACCGCCTTTGACTTAAGTTGAAAACTAGTAGTTCCTCTGACACTTGTATGTAGTATATTCACTGACTGATTATGTAAGACTTCTAGTCGTAGATTTACTTAAAGTATGGTAATATAAGTTTATTGTACAAATCGCTTTTTTTTTCAAGGTTCATAGATCTTTTTAAAGAAATTCATTCATTTTATTTAATTTATGATTATACATTACACACATTCATTAATTGAAAGATTAATTTACAATAATTTAATTTAATTATAAAAAATTACAAAAGTATAGTCAGCAGCTGCAGAGACAGAGAAGCGTGACCCCCACTGCATACAAATTTTGAAATCTGGGGTCATGTTTCTTTGCAGCTAACTGTACTATATTAGGTGGACCCTTTCAAAATTAATGTCCTACTGAAATATCAATGTTTGGCCACGTATTGTGCCTACAGTTATTGAGAAAAAGTCCCATACCAGGCCCACAGTTCACTTGTTCAACACTTATTTAATTTGGTGCAGTCTAGAATAGTCACAGTACATTTGGAGTGTGATTAATGTTCGACCTGTAATAACGAACAAACAACTTGGTAATTCATGCCCTCATTGTCGGAAGACAACACAAATTGTCAGGTCCTACATGACTGTCGTACATTTTGGGTTGACAAATACTCTGTCGTGCATTAAGCGCACCCGCTAGGCTCCAAGCTTGCTCCAAGGTCCCCAAGGTATAGGTAGGGTATGTTTCTACACCATAATAACCTATAGAAATCTCAGCCAAAAAACAGCCCTATAAAACTAAACAAAATTAATTGACGGTGAAAACTAATACGGATAATTCATGTCTATGATCGAGTTTAGATGAGCTCGACAGGCATGAGCACGCAGAGCGCGATTGGCAGCCGCCGTGACGTGGCTCCGGGAAGAAGGGCTACGGATTAGCCCGAAACATGTCGAACTAAACTCGATCATAGACGTGAGTATCCGTATTTTTTCACTATAAGTGAGTCTCACGGTAGTTTTATGTTCAAACTTAATCGATGCATCATATTTTTTTTTATGATGAGAGGGAGGCAAACGAGCAAGCGGATCATCTGATGGAAAATGATCACCACCGCCCATAAATAACAACAACTCAAAGAGAGTCACTGATCTGTTGCCGGCCTTTAAAAAGGAGATCATAAAATTAAATGACTAGTTTTTATTTTACTCTTTAGCCTGTCCTAGTGTCCCACCGCTGGGCAAAGGCCTCCCTCTTGACCTCCTCAACTCCCGGTCTGGCGCAATGTCAAACCAGTCCTTTACGTGAACATCCAACGTGCCAACTCTGAAGGTAATAAAATTATGAAAACATTTAACGAAACCCTCTAACTTCGACCGGCCACTTGCAAGGTTTCGTCTATAAAAACCGGTGTCAAATTTAATTACAACAAACTAACCCAAATGTCTTCATCGGAAGCAAGACTTCACCCATATCCTGCCTCGCCCGGTCCAAACACTACCCCCCTTTAATCGACGAAGCGTACATCCGCGTTCGAATTACAAAATGGCGGGAACGGCCGCCATGATGAATCGTCGGTAAAGCAGCGGCTATGCAGCCGGTGTTGTGAGGTGTTATGCCCCTTTCTCTTTTCTACAGGTAACGTTATCGAGCCCTCTCATTCTCGCGGTTGTGTGGGGCTAGGAGAAGCGCGGTAGGATTCAAGAACACTTTCGAATACTAAGGCAATTACAACAACATACTTGTAACGATTCTATTCTCATTTTACTGCTCCTGTTTTTAGGGTTCCGTACTCAAAGGGTCTCTCCGCTCCGCTCCGACTCCGCTGTCTGTCTGTCACAGGGCTCTATGTCTTAAACCGTAATACCTAGACACTTGAAATTATCACCGATTATTATTACTTACTATGGCAGCTACAACAACGAATAGTAAAAATATAAATCAATTAAACATTAGGGGGTCCCGATTAATCAATATAAAATGATCCCACACTGCGTACATTTTACGGCTGGCGGAACAATAACTCGATCACTTGCAAGCGTGTAAATGGCATTCAAGCGTTTGTATTTAGGCTCGGAGCTTGTAAACGTTTGCCAAGTCTCGCCAAGTGTGTACATGTAGCATTAGGGTGAGGCTCCACTGGTGATTCGCGTCATCGAATCTATTCAACGCATTGTATGCCACACCTGCGCTGCGTCAACGCACGAAAAAACGTATACCTACTGTTAGGCCGGGGCATTCATCAATGCGGCCGCTCACATAAGTCGAACTATGTTTGTCACATCGCTGTCGCGTCGCCGTCGCGTTACCAGTGCGGCCCCGGCCTTAGAGACAGCAGCGCAGCGGCATCTCCCGCCCCACCCCCTTGTTTCGTTTCTTGTACTTCGATCCGTTTCAAAACACGCATGGATATGCCCGCCGGATCTACCAAGCGCGTCTGTTGGGCAGATCCGTGCGTGTATGGTGAGAACAGACATGGATATGCCCGCCGGATCTACCAAGCGCGTCTGTTGGGCAGATCCGTGCGTGTATGGTGAGAACAGACATGGATATGCCCGCCGGATCTACCAAGCGCGTCTGTTGGGCAGATCCGTGCGTGTATGGTGAGAACAGACATGGATATGCCCGCCGGATCTACCAAGCGCGTCTGTTGGGCAGATCCGTGCGTGTATGGTGAGAACAGACATGGATATGCCCGCCGGATCTACCAAGCGCGTCTGTTGGGCAGATCCGTGCGTGTATGGTGAGAACAGACATGGATATGCCCGCCGGATCTACCAAGCGCGTCTGTTGGGCAGATCCGTGCGTGTATGGTGAGAACAGACATGGATATGCCCGCCGGATCTACCAAGCGCGTCTCTTGGGCAGATCCGTGCGTGTATGGTGAGAACAGACATGGATATGCCCACCGGATCTACCAAGCGCGTCTGTTGGGCAGATCCGTGCGTGTATGGTGAGAACAGACATGGATATGCCCGCCGGATCTACCAAGCGCGTCTGTTGGGCAGATCCGTGCGTGTATGGTGAGAACAGACATGGATATGCCCGCCGGATCTACCAAGCGCGTCTGTTGGGCAGATCCGTGCGTGTATGGTGAGAACAGACATGGATATGCCCGCCGGATCTACCAAGCGCGTCTGTTGGGCAGATCCGTGCGTGTATGGTGAGAACAGACATGGATATGCCCGCCGGATCTACCAAGCGCGTCTGTTGGGCAGATCCGTGCGTGTATGGTGAGAACAGACATGGATATGCCCGCCGGATCTACCAAGCGCGTCTGTTGGGCAGATCCGTGCGTGTATGGTGAGAACAGACATGGATATGCCCGCCGGATCTACCAAGCGCGTCTGTTGGGCAGATCCGTGCGTGTATGGTGAGAACAGACATGGATATGCCCGCCGGATCTACCAAGCGCGTCTGTTGGGCAGATCCGTGCGTGTATGGTGAGAACAGACATGGATATGCCCGCCGGATCTACCAAGCGCGTCTGTTGGGCAGATCCGTGCGTGTATGGTGAGAACAGACATGGATATGCCCGCCGGATCTACCAAGCGCGTCTGTTGGGCAGATCCGTGCGTGTATGGTGAGAACAGACATGGATATGCCCGCCGGATCTACCAAGCGCGTCTGTTGGGCAGATCCGTGCGTGTATGGTGAGAACAGACATGGATATGCCCGCCGGATCTACCAAGCGCGTCTGTTGGGCAGATCCGTGCGTGTATGGTGAGAACAGACATGGATATGCCCGCCGGATCTACCAAGCGCGTCTGTTGGGCAGATCCGTGCGTGTATGGTGAGAACAGACATGTATATGTCCGCCGGATGCCGCCATACACGCACGGATCTGCCCGCCAGGCGCGTCTGGGCAGATCCGGCGGGCATATCCGTGCATCAATGTGGAATGTCATAAAATCGTGCGTGCAGTTCCTCCGCGCGGAAGAAGTGAAACTTCGTAATGTGGAAATGAAAAAGGCACTTATACATCAATATGAACAAGTTAGCTATGAAGTATCTTTTGTATTTATTTTTTTCAACTTCATTTTTTTTTTAACTTAAATAAATATCAATATGAACCTTATTGCAATAACTTAAAGAACTAAATTTACTTATGCATCTATGTGTTAAATTACTCACTAGATGGCGCTTTTATCAGTCTCATACAAATTTGCACAAACTGTTTGAGTTCTGCATCGCACTGTCGAATTTTATAACATCCGTTAGTATAATATATGCAATGCGAGATTACTTGCTTCGGCAGTACATATACTAATGCTTTCATACCCCCTCCATGGTAGCGTTAAACGTTTAACGCGACCTTGTTGGAAGTCGCATTAGAAGTTTCACTTCAAAAATATATATCATACGTCGCAGCGGTTACGTTGCGACAATGCAACGCACCAGCACACGCACCTATTCTAACTTGTATGAACGGTTGTGCGGGTACCGTACCACGAACTTTCATACAAGTTAGAATATTACAACCGTCACCGCCACGCCTCCGCTGTCTGGTGCGTTTGAAGCTTTAAAGGCCTTCTACACGGTCGGGACCAACCGCCGACCGTCGTGTCGCTCGCGTCGGCCGACAGCGTTCCATACGGTTGGTTGGGGCCGACCACGGACAATGCGCTCGCGACCAAGGCCGTTGACATCAACCAAATATCGGTCGGGTCAACCGACTTCTACACTGTCCATTTATAAATCAACCCGACCAAGGACACGATGGTTGGCGGTTGGTCCTGACCGTGTAGAAGGCCTTTTAGATAAGATGGTCTCACTCAGGTGTAAAATCGCTCTCGCCTCCTCCCCGCCCCCCGCCGGCTCTCGGGCCGCCGGGCGCCGGCGCGCGGCCGCCGCGAGGACGTTAGCCCGCCGGCCGCCGTTCGCGCCGCACGTGTCGCGCCCAAAGACATGACCGCACGCGAGTGTTAGTTCTGTGCCAGCTTGGATAACATTCACTATGGGTGAAGTGAGTACCGTTTTTATTGTAAGGTCACTGCTCGGGTTACAGCGTAATTAGCACAGTGTGAACTTAGGGAATGCGAGAAAGCTCGCTGTTTGGGAACGAAACTGTACCAGGTAACCGTTGGCTGTAGTGGCTCTATTTAGTACCATTTAGTGCTCGTGGTATGCATGCCTCAGTTTTTAGCATTAAAAATCAGGTAAACAATCTTGTCACCTCTTTATTTTGGCTGAATAAACACTTTTTAAATAGTACATGCGTATGAAACCAAAACAATTATGAATGACTACCACAGCATACCTAATTTACTGTCAGGCAGGTATTCGCTGTTTATTACTTATTTTTATTTCATAAAAGTGTTTTTCTGTAGTTTTAAAGCACACTTCAAGATTGTTTACATCATTTCTACCGCTAAAAACGAACTACCTATAGTTTTAAGTTTAAGTGTAACATTTTGTAGGGTAATTCAGCATCTGACCCTGCCACATCGCGCGTTAAGTATATCTCGATAGCGATAAAACGATATCGGCGATATTGTTCCACTTTATTTGTCGCTGAAGCCGACCATTGTCTTATCATTCGGGGAATTAGCGATCATTTTAATAAAGTATCGATTGGCCGACGTAATCACGAGTTTAATGATGCTCGTCACGTTTGTAGGTAGTGCCATTGTTCATGTCAATAAAGTGTTATTGCTAATTGCATGCGATGCAAAAGGCGGTAGTAGGTACTTAGCGTTGATAATCAACTTACCTGTCCTTCTAAGATAGTTGCAACAAGCTACTATAGTCAACTGGCGTTATGAAGTAGGTAAATCCTGCCTGCAACATTGCTGAACTAGGTACGAAGTTTCTGAATATTGTCAATATGATCCATAGACATCGTTACAGTTACACGTTCATTCTGACATTGTAATGCATCACAAAACCCTCGATAAAAAAAATAAACATACATATTTATAGTATAAATCTTCCCAGGTGAATTTTTCGCTTCGAGCCATTACATTAAATTTGAACCTTAATACTATGACGATACCGTTTGTTTTGAAAGATAAGGGCTCGAAGCGAAAAATTTACCTGGGAAGATTTATACTATACATACAAATTACACCATCACGCCTCCTTCCCAGCAAAGGGATAGGCAGAGTCTATTTGTTTCCACCTGCTACGATCCTGACAAACATCTTTCGCTTCCACAACACTCATTAGTCTTAGTCGTCTTAGCGAACCCTAATCCCAGGCCGTACTGTCTAACGCGCGGACACTTGCTATTACCGTATTCACTATTTCTTTCTATCAAACGGTAGTGAAAGCAATGGCAAGCGCCCGTACGTTAGACAATATGGCCACTGATCTTCCTCTGATCATGGAATCTCCTTGATAATAAAGCATTCTTTGTTACTAAATGTTTAGTGGGAACACGGTTGGCCTTTTGGTTATCCTAAATCCCTTTGCGGAAAATCTACAATATGTTGACGATTATCCAGACGGGCTGCTTAGAGCTGTCAGTGCCAACTTCAAGCGGTCGACCGCTTGAAACTGTTGTGATCTGAAGTTTCAGTACAAAATTCAGAGCATTCGAGTTGAAGTCGACTCCAACCGCAACACGACTGCTCTCGTGCCGTTGGTCTCGACTTCTTTAAGCAATGAACTTGTTGGGACACTATTTATGGAGAGATTTATTGAATAAATTGCGCAGAGTAATACTACGGTTTATTAGAATCGCCATTTTTTCTCTCTTGCGCTCGCAATTTCTTTGCTCACCCGCGACCTTATGATAGTTACGTTTATGCTAGAAATGTTTGTTCATGCAGCTCCTCCACCTCCACACTGTACGAATACACACAGACCCAACTGTCACCACCACCAAACTACACTGACGCGTTTCGAACTCAACCAGAGCTTATCCTCAGAGTATCGCAACCGTTTACCAAATATTAGACTCTCTAAGAAAATTTTAAATGTTGCTCCAAGCAGCCATTCCTCTCACGCTAATAATATTTAATACAAGAGCGAGCAAGACGATGAGATATGAACTTCAATTTTCGAATTTCGGAGCAGCCCCCCTGGTCATCTATGGACCGTCAAAGTGTCTTTGCGCTTGCCATTGCATTCCATCTGCAATCTAATAAAGACCACTTACTATAGCTGGGAAAGGGAACGGCCAATGTATCATTACCGGCTTCCTGCCTCAGCCACATATCTACCGGCGTATTATGTTACGGCCCTGCGACTATAAGGGCTTGACCCCGGTGAATCGAACCGTAACCCAGTTGCCTTCGCATAGTTAAAAGCGTGATATAAACGTGATAGTATGTTATGCTGGCACTACGCGATGGGTCGTGGTGGCCTATTGGTTTGACCTATGTGGGTTCAAATCCCGGCTCGCACCTCTGTTTTTCGAAATTTACGTGCAAAATTACATTTGAAATTTACCATGAGCTTTACGGTGAAGGAAAACAACGTGAGGAAACCTGTATACACCTGCGAAGAAATTCAATGGTGTGTGTGTGAAGTTCCCAACCCGCACTGGGCCCGCGTGGGAGCTAAGGCCCAAGCCCTCTCAGCTGAGAGGGGCTCGACGGGCCATCGCGATGGTACAATATGATGGGCCAGCGTGCGGAGAGCGTAGTGGTGTCGAATAGCTTATGGCGCGATGGTAGTGGAATGGCGTGGGTGTCGGTTTTTGGCCGCACATCAGAAGAATCAAAAGATCGCAACTGAACGTCGCCATCATGTAGATGCGTTGCAGCCACCGTTGGGCCATCGCACCGACCATTTAATGGTCCATCGTGTAGAGGCGCTGGGAACGTCCATAAATTGGGTTAGGTTAGGTTATACCTGAATATGTATGTGTCGGAGTATAGCCATAGACCATGGCGCTACTTAACGCAAGTAACACTTGACAGCCATAAGTGTTGCTTCGGCAGAGTCTCTGTACAGGCAGTGAAGCATTGCACTGGAGCGAGCTTCAGACAGACGCATACCGAGGAACTGTCTTACGTTTAGTAGTGTCCATTAGCATAATTAGTTTACAGTAGATAAAGATAGTTAAGACATTTAAAAGTAGCTTATACAGGGTTATTTGTAATTCACTAGCATCCTTTTAACCCTAAACTCCTACCACTTAAACAAATGTTTTTTTGTTTTACAACTTTTGTCATAACTTAATATTTTTGGTGTAATAACGTTTTGAAAATTTGAGATTACCTGTTATTTTTATGATACTCTGTGTATTTGTATGGGAAAAAAAGTGCTTCATTTTAAAAAGTCGTAAAACAAAAAACATTTGTTTGAGTGATAGGAATTCAGGGTTAAGAGGATGTCAGTGAATTAAAAATAACCCTGTAGTGTAATTAATAAAGAAGCGATAGCGAAAGACAATTAAAACTGTTATTTAAGATTACCGTGTTTGACAATATGAGTGATATCCAGCAAGAGAGACCTCATTCTCCGTCATATGCATTTTAAATAAATTTTAAGTTTGCTGACTCGGAGTCGCTAATTTTATGTCCACAGGAGAGACAACTTTTGTTGTTATATCAGTTCTGGAAAATAAGAAAAAAATCCATGCCACTTAGTTAGCTGTTTTCGGCCCTTCTGATCCTTTGAATTTTATACTTCTCATCACTATTTTCCTGATAGAATGGACTTTCATCAAGGTGTGCTCGAACGGATAGCCTAGCGAGGATTCATACTATGCAGGCTCTATATCAAAATCCCTAATGATTGACACATTCGCTGCCACGTATTGCTACGCGCTATGAACGGAGAACTCCCCTGTGGCGTTTCCGGCACTGAATGTGTATTGTCCTAATGTAATGTTTGTCCTAATGATCGTTTGTCCTAACTCTTTTTATTTAAAATCTATTAATTGTTCTGGATTTTTATAAAACAAACCTAACCTAACCTATAGAGTTCTAGAGGATAATCACAAAAAAAATCCTGAAAAATTCACGGTTTCCGAGAAAAAAAGTGTTAGGACAAACGATCATTAGGACAAACATTACATTAGGACAAACGATGTTAGGAATTTAGAATGAGACCCTATTATGCAGTTAATACGTTGATGTTTTTCCATTGGATATTCTTAAAGTTCTAAAGACCGATCTGATTGGCGAGCCTTGGGGGAGGCCTATGTTCAGCAGTGGACCTCTTTCGGCTGCAATGATGATGATGATGATTCTTAAAGTTAAATATGTCATCATCATCCCAGCCTATATACGTCCCACTGCAGGGCACAGGCCTCCTCTCAGAATGAGAGGGCATGGGCCGTAGTTCCCACGTGGCCCCAGTCCGAATTGAGAACTTCACACACACAGGTTTCCTCACGATGGTTTCCTTCACCATAAAGCTCATGGTAAATTACTAATGTAATTTTGCACATAAATTCCGAAAAACTCAAGGGTGCGAGCGCGGACTTGAACCCATGACCCTCTGCTTGAGAGACCATAGGTCAAACCACTAGGCCACCACGGCTTAGTTAATTCGTAATGGTTCATAATTAGTGTTTGAAGTAGATTTGAAATGTCGAATTTTTTTTCATCAAACGGCTAATAAAGGTCATGTGGGGTAAAGAAAAATAACCCGGAAGACCAAGTCAGACTTAATATAGATAAATAAAAAAAAAGTGCAAATATAATTGTTAAGTTACAGATAGCGAGAAATGATTTTAAAATGGCAAAATTATACAATTCAAATGAAGACTAGGAGCTTAAAATTAAATTAAAAGTAGAGACCGAAATAGCTCGAAGATTTACCAAACTCATGTGGCAGGGGGCAGGGCAAATCGCTCCTAGAACTGTACGCTTAGTATAAGTTTTACTTCACCAAAATACTTCTCGATCGCGTTTACGTAAAAATTTCAATTCTATGGAAACAAGGACGCGCGGCAGCGGAGGCGCTGTACATGTTTCCCTAGTAATTGATTTTTTTACGTAAACACGATCGAGAAGTATTTTGGTGAAGTAAAACTTATACTAAGCGTACTGATGGCCAATGGAGCCAAAAGATTCTCGAATAGCGTCCATGGACCGAAAGACGTACTGCAGGTGGGCCTCCAACAAAATGGAGCGACAACTTGGTTAAGGCTGTGGGAATGCGTGTGGGATTGGATGTGGTTAGGGCAGGACCGGTCTGCTTGGGGGAGGCCTTTGTTCAGCAGTGGCAGTGGGCTCAAACTCAAACTCTTTATTGCATTAAATGTTCTGGGACGTCTTTCCCCGTGCCCCGTGGCATGGTGCGCATAAGACTATTTGAAAGGTTTTCGAAATAAAAGTTTAACGACAGTAAATTAACTACTAAATTATTTGTTATGCAATATAGTTATGTTACTATATGTGGAAATTGCATATATGGTGTTCTTTTAAAGCGGTATTTAACTGGGGCAAATTCAATTTACTTATAAAGACTGACATTCAATAATTCAATACCTAAAAGTGTTGAAAGCGAAAGTATTTTTTATCAAGTGAACCGATTCGTTGAAATCCGACACAACGAGACGCACGTACATACGTAACGTAATGTATGTATTTCTTATGGCGCGTTGGTTTTCTTGCTTCACTTTTTTATTATATTAAAAATGCGTGTAGATACTATTAAACTAGAGTTTATTCGGACCTGATATGCGTTTTATTTTGTAGTTTGTAACTTTTACGTGAATTTTGGCGTCCATTGCACTGAATTTAAGTAAACTCTAGTAGTATAGTCTAGTGGTTTGACCTATGGCCTTTCAAGCAGAGGTTCATGGTGTTCAAACCCAAGTTCGCATCTCTGAGTTTTTCGTAATTCATGAACAAAATTACATAGATGAAGGCATAACATCGTTAACATCATTCATTTTCACCTGGTTAAAATAGGTCAATGTTGGCTTTCCTCTGCCTCGTCTACACATATGTATTTTCCAAAAATAACAACCGAGCTGGCTTTTTCTTCACCGATTGCCCCGTTACAAGATATCCGGTACCTACATATCCGAATGTTTCACACATCAACGGCAGTTGTAAATGGTGCTGATTTTTTCATTTGCTTTACTTTCACTGTCCTGCATGACGCAGATAAGTCTGCCCTTGCGCAGCGTCCGACACATCAGTGAAAGTTGTCCTGATTCGGCTCCGGTATTTCCTGATGTGATTCGGACACAAATTCTCCAACCCCTATAGTATTTTCTATATGTTCTCTTCAAGTATTGACTTGGGTATCCAGGTCACTTAAATATATCATTAGTCGGGATAAGAACCCTAAAATGAGACGTTTTTAAGATTACTATCCCTAAAATCTGGCCACCGAAATAAAATGCGTCATCGTCGTCATCAGGATTTTGGAGCTCAGAACCCGAACACGTCATGTTTTTCTTTTTAATTTAGTCAGTATTATAAACATATAAAAAAAAAACTTAAAGTCAGTGACAAAACAAAATCTTCTTACAACTTTTTCAAAATAGTAGTATGCTTTTGACAATCGCCCAGAGGTGACTAAAAACTATTGATCATCAGTTTTCAAATACGTTCATACAGTTTTATTTTATTTACACTTTGAAAGCACATTTTACCGTCTAAACTACATAATCGTCACTGCTTTGAAAAATATCGTATCTTAAAATGAAAATCTGCCAAGTGAACTTTACTAAAAGTATATCAAGGTTGAATTTGGTTTACGTATTGATTTGAGATACGAGGTTTTTTCAAAGTAGTGACGATCTTGTATAGTTAATACACCACACCAGATTGTTGCATAGAAAATTATTCTTAACCGTTTGAGAACCGGGTTATAATTTAGTCGAACCAATGTCGCTTGCCTATAGACATTTGAGCTAAACCCTTTTTATTGCCATTATGCCCTGATAAACGAATTCTTGAAATGATAAAGCTTTCGATGATTAAAACTAAATGCAAACAGCTTCTGTCAAGATCATTGCAATTTCGTGTGATGCCTTGACGTTAACAACTTGTCTACTAGCAAAAGTAGACTTTAAGACGAATTTTCATTCCGACTTGACGACGACTGACTTTACAACCAAAGAAACGTCAATTTCGCTTAGCTACGTGTTCAAGGTCATTCTATTACTCAAGACAAGAAGTTCACCGACACCTGAGACCGTATTGTCTAACGCGCGGTCGCTTGTCTTCGCTTTCACCATCTCTTTCTGCCACCATCTTATACCGTTTGACAGAAATAAATAGTGACTGCGAAAGCACGAGTCAGCACGTTAGACAATAATCCTGCTGTAGTAGTATGACATTCTAAAGCTTAATGTAACGTTGTGTTGGTTGTGCCGTCATTTTGAAAAACAAAAGGGCACCGCCAAATTTAGAATTTCGAAAACGGAAATGTTTATCAGATGCATCGGATTACATGTAAATTATTTCATTAATCGCCGTCCGATAACGTATCACCGATTCACCGCACAAAATGCGGACCTAACCGGCAATTAGTCACGTCCGTCATTTAAAATTTGCACGTAGGATTTTTTCTAGAACTAGCAAACTAGGCAACACGATTAAGCCCCGTTGAATTATATCAATAACTCGTTCTCTCGATCGATAACTCGTATCTTTTAAGGTCACTGCGTCCGCGGTTGACCCAGACACCGCCGGCTGCCCATTACACTCGGCTGCCCACTCCATACATACATGACGTGCACTTTTCTTACGTAAAATGGTACGAAAAGTTAATTTATAACTCGGCCATTACACGCCAACGTAAATCTAAGATATGCATATAAACATAAGTTATGATCTGATGAAAGCGGCTGAGAACATTTTCTAACCATTTGTAATTTTATTGCATTCTAATGCGCCGTTTCGTTTTTTCCAGTCACTGCTGAAGGAGGATCCGCTCTCCAGGATCCAGAGGGAGATCATCGAGGTTACCGAAAGGGAAAGGGAATTCAAGGAGGGGCATTTTAGAGTGAACCGGTTGATGTCCGAGTCGACTATCGAGGTGAATCATCAGAATGGTCACATGAATGGGGACGCGGAGAAGCCGGCGCGGGCGCTGAACCGCGCCGTGTCCACTTCGCAGCTGCTCGGGCCCATTGCGCCCGCGCCGCCGGTAACGCCCACACTCCTCAATACCAATGGATACACGCGTCGCTTCACTCCTCAAACTGGCACGAAGGGAATCATGCAGAGGTTCATCGCCAACAAAGGCAAGCTGCCGAGCACGTCTCCTCTGACGCCCACCTCTCCTACCGGCTTTGCTCCGCCACCACTTGCATTTACCCCGTCACCAGTTGCCATCGCGCCCGTCATCAACAGCCCCACGAGCCCTCCGATCATCACACGCACCCCCGAAGGCAAACCTGTTCGGAAAGGCTACGTGCCCGTTGAGGAGAAAATCCAGAAGGAGCTTCAAGACATGAAGGATAGAGAATACGAACTGAAACGTATGAGGAAGAAACAAAAGCCGTTCGATTTAGAATTGAGCGACAATGAAACCAGTTCAGAATCAGAGGACGAGGAGATCCCGATGCCAGGGAAGTTGAAGGCGACGAAGTCGATAGGAGAACTGTATGAAGCGTTGAACGAGGAGTTGCGGTCGCCGTCGCCGCGGAATAGCTCGGGCCACGAGTCCATCGGGAGCCTGAAGCCGGCGAAGTCTCTCGCGGAGCTGTGCGAGCTGAGTCCGGGGCAGGAGTTCCTCGCACCGAGCTCCACGCGGCTCATAGCGCAGTGGGAATCCATCATACAGCAGAAGCATGAGACTGGCGCCGCTTAGTGGGTCTCACGCGGTATGTTAGAATGTACCGATCAGGCGCTCGTCGCCAAACGCGGTCGGTGAAACTCGGAGCCAAAATGTGTGGGTTTCGGTAACTTTATCTAGTGCGAAACACGATACGGTGCAGCGGACAATCTAATGAACGGGTCGCGAGTGTTAGTGATCTTTGCGACGTTCCAATAAAGTAATTACAGTATTTTTTGCCATGTAACGGCACCAATGCGCAGGCGACTTCAGCTGATCGATTTCTTTCATCGATCAATCGGTGGCGGAGCAATTAATTTTCTCCCGATCGCGAACAATGCAAATGATGGTTATCCGTAACAGCAATTATCTCGCGCATGCGCGCTTGGAAAGCGGCCGATATGTGATCCGAACTCCTTCGACGTGTGAGTAAGTTTCTTCCTATTGTTTGAAGATAGCTACTGAAAAAACTGGCCGGTTGTGGCGCTTTCCCAGTTTGCGATGTCGCCTGCCTCCGGCGTCTATTGTGCTGGCTTTCGTTCTCCACTGTGGGAACGCTGCCGGTCGTAAAAAGCAATGATTACACTGGAATTCGCTCCCAGTGTTACAATGTGACTATTAATAAAGTGCTATTCATACATCGGATATTCGATTGTTTTCTATTCCCCGCCGGTATCAGAGGTGCCATTGCCATAGCGCCGCCTTCAACCGCTTGCCACGTGGCTGCATTTTATTGCACGAACACACGCGCATGTTCACAAGATTGAATGCTAGCGAGTTTCACAGCAAGAGATGGATGGATGTTGTAAATGGGACCGTCCGGAGCTGGCCTTCGAGTGGATTGGAGGGCCGACTGTCGAGCCATCTGTATTCTATCGCGTTCATATTTCACTGTGCTTAATGACGGCGATCGCCGATCGTCGATGGGTCATTAGATTGTAAACCTTTCAAATTTCTAGTATTAACATTGATTGTACTTAACTTTTCACATTCCTAACGAGTGCCTTCGGAAGTCAGTAGTGTCAAATAGCGTGCCTTATTTGTATTTAGAATAGTGCACACGGATTGCAATCTATTGTTTTATACTTTCGATGCTATATTTTTTATCTTATCATGTTGTTATCGATAGCATTCCAATTGTATTGTTTATGAAATTCTCATTCTATTTTTACACAAAAGCAGTCATGAAATTACACATAAATCGTAATGTTAATTTGAAGCGAATGAATAAGGTAGACAAGCATCAACCTTGACTGTATTTTTATTGGATTTTCGGCTCTTTTTTATTTTCTTATGCAATGTTGTTGCGTATTTTTATAACCTAGTACATAGGTACTTAAACAAACCATGTCACTAGCCTTAGTCAGTAGCCATAAAAGTGTAAAAGGATAACGGGGATAATGACATAGGGTGTAACGAACAGGTTTCAACATAGTCAGAAAGCAGTTTATTTTGGCTTCTTGATTTAATCAATCGAGTTCTTATTCTTCAACAAGTTACGGGCTATGGCATTATCTTTAGCTAAATGGCGAAATTAAGTTTACTTAAATGCGTCCTAAAATTTACTCGCGTGATTGGTAATGAATATATTTGAATAATTATTTTTTCTTAAGATATACTATATCCAGTTTCAAATATATTCAGTGCCAATAAAATACTTTACTGAGCATAATAATAAATTAGTCAAATCAATTTAATATTTTAGATACTAGAGCAAAATAATTATAAATGAGATTGATAGTATTAATTGTTGCAATAATGAGCTTGTATGTTCTTGTTGAAATCTTATTTATTATACAAAAAACAAAATAAAATGTAGGTAAATATGTATACTTCAGTGCGTTCCGTAAAAAATATTGTGATATAAAATTGCCTTAAATATTGTTAACTTTACATGTAATATAAAACGTTTTATAAATCCCGCGATTACTCGTCCGTATACAAATGAATTACTTATTTATATTGTGCATAGTAGGTAAATTGTTAATTTATAAATATTTAAGTTTTTGAAATAAATTCATTGTGAAAAGAATTCATTATTTTTTTTTAACCTATCCTCTTCCGGAATTACTGAAATCTAATCTAATAAATATGCTTATGACTACTATTTAATTATAGGTACTTAATGCAAATATCTCAGGGTCGCTGGCATTATTGTATAATAAATAAATATTAGGGGACAATCGACCTAGTCCCAAACCAAACTAAGCAAAGCTTGTACTATGGGTACTAGACGACGATAAACATACATATACCTATAGATAGATAAATACTTAAATACATAGAAAACATCCATAACTCAGGAAAAAATATTCGTGCTCATCACACAAATAAATGCCCTTACCGGGATTCGAACCCAGGACCGCTTGCTTCGTAGGCAGGGTCACTACCAACTAGGCTAAAGCGGTCGTTATTACATATTTTCTTTCTTATTTTCTTACCTTAATAATCAAATCATAAGACAAGGGAGTTCTGTACTGTAACTGACAATTAAGAATCACTCTTTAAATTAGAATAATTGTAACACTTTAGAAAAACTTTGTGAAGATATTTGGATTTTTTGATGTATGTCAATCACAACTGAATGGATTTTTATGAATAAGTACACATGTTTCGATGCGTACAGATGTACGAAGATCTTGTTTGAGACATTGTATGTATCTCGTTAATCAATGCATTTTCGTGAGATAATAATTACTTTAACTTTAGACAAAAAACCGGCCAAGAGCGTGTCGGACACGCCCAAGGTAGGGTTCCGTACCCATTACGAAAAAATCAAGTAATATTTTTCTAAGGATTTCGTATGTGTACGGAATCATCCAAGTTTAGGTATGTTTTATACCTTAGGCTACTATTTACTCTTAAACTACAAATAATTTCCAAGCAACCTTAGCCGCTATAATTTTCCTAGTAAATTTGTTATATTTACTACCATTCTGAATTTTTTCAAATTTTTCCACCCAACAGTTTAGATTTTAGAGGGGGGGGACGGCCGATTTTAATGATTTTTTTCACTTTAAAGTTGAATATTTCGCAAACAGATCACTGAATAGAAAAATCATGTTAGGAACCCCGCAATGGTTTTAAAAGACCTATCCAACGATACCCCACACTATAGGGTTAGCCGAGAAAAAAAAATCACCCCCACTTTACGTCTATGGGAGGTACCCTAAAAAAATTTTTTTTACTTTTTTTTATTCAATCACTTTGTCGGCGTGACTGATATATATATTCATGCCAAATTACAGCTTTCTAGTACTAACAGTCTCTGAGCTTAGCCGCGGACAGACAGACAGACGGACAGACATGGCGAAACTATAAGGGTTCCTAGTTGACTACGGAACCCTAAAAATAGAAGGCGCTGTCCATAAACAGAATGAGAGGGCTTGGGCCGTAATTCCCACGTACTTCTCACACACCATTAAATTTCTTCGCAGGTGTATGCAGGTTTCCTCACGATGTTTTCCTTCACCGTAAAAACTCATTTCAAATGTCATTTCGCACATAAATTCCAAAAAACTCAGAGGTGCAAGCCGGTATTAATTTGAACCCACGACCCTCTGCTTGAGTAGCATACCGCTAGGCTTGCACGCACGGCTTTTTCCACAACGGCTTTTTTAAAAAGCTTTTTTAAAAATGTTATCGTAATCGTAACCTTTTTTCAGGCAAGACTGAATATTTTTTCTCGTGAAGGTATTTCTAACGCAAGCAAAGCCGCGGTTTTAGCCTAGTAAATAAATAAGTTAAGAGGGTTTATACCTGTTGAGCTGTCAACGTTGCATTTTTGTTAGTTTTTCTCGATTATTCCATAAAAATTGAATGAAAATTAAAAATGTTTTGTATACAGATTGTGCTATTATATAATTTAATGTGTCTACTGCAATAATAATTCGTGATAGACTTTTATTTTCTTTAAAAACGAACAAATTATTACCTAACGGTTTTTAAAGAAAATAAAAGTCTTATCACGAATTATTATTGCAGTAGACACATTAACTTATATATCAGAACAATTTGTATACAAAACATTTTTAATTTTCATTCAATTTTTATGGAATAATCGAGAAAAACTAACAAAAATGCAACGTTGCCAGCTCAGCAGGTATAAACCCTCTTAACACTAGCGCAAGCCTTACCCGAGAAAAACGACACTCAAACGACATTTAACCCGTGCACTGACAATTATCACACTTACCTATACACCTATTGACCTTAATAACTAGTGGTAGCTGTACATACTTACTTACTCGTAATGCAATATGATTCAGAATTGCAATAGAAAAATTCCTATAGATGATGGTACGATCAAAACATAATCATGCTTCTTTAGCTATTTTTTTGCGTGCTATTTTAGTTGGCATTTAATGCCTAATAAGCAGATTAAGGATCGTTTTCAAAAAAATTGTACATAGTTAACGGCTTAATCAAAACAAAAATCACGATCGCTATTTTTGTGTAACGAAAGTTAGTCATACAAAGTATATGGGTAACTCCGATACACAAAAATAATTAATTAAATTTTGTTTTTAATTAATCCCTTAATTGTGTACAAATTTTTTGAAAACGACTCTCAATTGTAATTTAATTGTTAATTCGCTTTTAGATAGTCAAGATGACACATCGCGTGGGCTTTTGTAGTTCTTATATTTTGCGCTATCATAAATTTTCTTCGACATTTTCGCCTAACTCTCCTTGACATTTGGCGATACAGGCTACCTACCTATCACCTCGGCCTATACGGGATGTTCCTAAATTCGACGATAAACCTGCTACCGCACGAGAGGCCATGTTGACAAAAAGTAGACACAAAAATAATAGACATTTTTAACCCCCGACGCAAAAAGGGTTGTTTAAGTTTGACCGCTATGTGTGTGTCTCTTTGGATGAGGTTTTTTTATTTGAAAGCGGGTTTCCTGCCAATGGTTCTTAGATATAATAAAAAAAAAAATATTATGGGACAATCTTACACAAATCGACCTAGTCCCAAACTAAGCAAAGCTTGTACTATGGGTACTAGACGACGATAAACATACTTATATAGATAAATAAATACTTAAATACATAGAAAACATCCATAACTCAGGAACAAATATTCGTGCTCATCACACAAATAAATGCCCTTACCGGGATTCGAACCCAGGACCTCTTGCTTCGTAGGCAGGGTCACTACCAACTAGGCTAAAGCGGTCGTGATGTTTCTTCAAGTTGTTTTCTTTCACTATAAAGCTCAAGGTTTCGCACATAAATTCCGAAAAAATTACGAGGTGCGAGCATGGGTTGGATGGAACCCACGACCTGCTGCTGGAGAGACCATAGGTCGCATCACTGGGTTACCACGACTTGTACCTACACCTAAATAGGGTAATGTCAGTTTGTCATGTTTTGGATGGTAGCCAGTAATAGGTTTCCTCTTCTTTGTGTCATTTGGCAGCAATTGACGCTCTGGCATCGAACGTCATCGTTCCACCTTGATCGAACCATATCGGGGTAGGGTATGTATTACAATACCGAAGTACGAAAGACCGAATGTATTAAAACATCGAATGGGTCAAAAGACCGACACGATTTTTTTCTGAAAACGTAAACTTTTCAGAATTTATTAAAACGGCATCATACAGAACCCATTAGGTTAGGTTAGGTTTGTTTTAGTTCAGTAAAAAATCTTAATAAGCAATTATAATATTGTTATATCCAGATCAAAATTTGTAAACAATTCTAAATATTGATAAAATAAATAATAATAGTTTAAAATATTTTATTGTAAAAAAGCGTGGGGTGCATGGTGTCAATTGTCAAGGATTGTCATTTTGATAACATCTTAAAAAGCACCCCACGCTTTTTTTACAATAAAATATTTTAAACTATTATTATTTATTTTATCAATATTTAGAATTGTTTACAAATTTTGATCTGGATATAACAATATTATAATTGCTTATTAAGATTTTTTACTGCACTATAAGAATAGTGAATTGAAATTTATTAAAATTTATTTTTTATTTTTTAAAGCGTGTTTTTTAGTTTTTTTAAACTATTATTTATTTTCTATTTTTTAGTTGCATTTTTTTCTTTCTAACTTTACCCCCTCACCTACAACCCCCAAACCCCCTAAACCCAACCCCCCAACATCCCCCACCCCATTTCCCCAAACCCCCCCCAAACCCCACACCCTTACCCCCAATCCCCTAAACCCCCCTTACCCCCTCCTCATTTTACAAACCCCCGAACCACCTAAACCCAACCCCCCTAACACCGAACCCCCATACCCCCCGGAAACCCCCGCTCCCCCCCACCCCCACTCCCCCCCCACCCCTCCCCCCACCCCGCCACCTACCGCCCCCCTTCCAGTTCCATCATCAAACCCTTGTTACCATCTAGGCCTCTTACCCCCTCCCCATTTCCCACAACCCCCCAAAATCACTTACCCCCGAAGCCCCCAACACCCCCACCCTATTTCCCGTAAACCCCCCCCCCCCCATCCCCTAACCCCAACCGCCACACCCTAACCCCCAACCCTCTAAACCCCCGACCCCCTTACCCCATACCCCATTCCCCCCCCAACCCGCCACCTACCCCCCTTCCAGCTTCATCATCAGACTCTTGTTACCATCTAGGACCAAAGTACTCGTCAAAACGAATCAAACGAGCCCAAACTCGATGGGGTTGTTTCGTTTTATTGTGGAGTGCCTTTGGCCATCTTCCAGCTCCATCATCAGACCCTGGTTACCATATGGGATCAAAGTGCTCGTCAAGACGAATCAAACGAGCCCAAACTCGATGGGGTTGTGTCGTTTTATTGTGGAGTGCCTTTGGCCATCTTCCAGCTCCATCATCAGACCCTGGTTACCATCTGGGATCAAAGTGCTCGTCAAGACGAATCAAACGAGCCCAAACTCGACGGGATTGTGTTGTTTTATTACATAGTTCCTATGGCCACCATCCAGCTCCATCATCAGATCAGCTCCATGTTACAATAATATTGCATTGTCATCCAATTTACACATATGTGCAAAATTTCAGCTCAATCGGAAACCGGGAAGTGGGTCAAAATCGCGCCCTAAGGAGTCGGTTACAAACAAACATACATACAAACATACATACATACAAACATACAGGTGAAGCTAATATAAAGCGTGTAAAAATGAACGCATTTAATACTCAATATAAAATTTTTGAAAAATCTCACGTGAATTAGGAGAGGGAGGGGTCGAGGCGAATCTCACGATATCTCACCAGTTGGGAGCCCTCAAAAACGCCTCATGTAATTAATGGAGGCCTTTGATATGGGTCAGTGTTTCGTACGCAGCCGCTGCAATTTTAAGTTGGTACCTAAGAAAACTTGGTGCGATTAGGCGGCCTGAAATTGTCGACGGAATGTACGACTGCGCAGAGTTAAGCTCCGGAATATCTTGTCATCCAATATACCGCAGTGTCTCAAGCCAAGTCTTTGACCAGTGTGTGTTGCCAGTGATAACTTATGGCACTGAGACGTGGCCGCTAACGATGGGCCTCATAAGAAAGCTTAAGGTCACTCAGAGTGTGATGGAGAGGGCTATGCTCGGAGTTTCTCTGCGGGATCGCATTAGAAATGATGAACAGTGAAATCCGTGCAAGAACTAAAGTCACCGACGTACCTAGCTCGAAGAATCGCCAGAATCAAGTGGCTGTGAGCAGGGCACATCGCTCGTAGAACAGTACCTCTACCATGAGTTTACACTAGTTCACAGTGACCGTACTCGCTAGCGACGGCGTAAATGATTTGTACGGAGAATTGTACTTCCGTAAGTGACCGCTAGAGGCGCTGTACAATTCTCCATACAAATAATTTACGCCGTCGCTAGCGAGTACGGTCACGTAAACTAGTGTAAACTCATGGTAGAGGTACTGATGGCCGACGGGGGCGAAAGTTTCTCGAGTGGCGTCCACTGTCCGGAAGGGGGTATGTTTTACAATACCGAAGTACGAAAGACCGAATGTATTAAAACATCGAATGGTTCAAAAGACCGACACGATTTTTTTCTGAAACCGTTAACTTTTTAAGATTGTTATAAAACAAACCTAACCTAACCTAATGGGTTCTGTATGATGCCGTTTTAATAAATTCTGAGAAGTTTACGGTTTCAGAAAAAAATCGTGTCGGTCTTTTGACCCATTCGATGTTTTAATACATTCGGTCTTTCGTAATTCGGTATTGTAATACATACCCCCGGAAGGCCCAGTGTGGGTAGGCTTTATAAAGATCGAGTTAAAATCGCTGAAAAAAAAGTCTCTTGTATGACAACCTCCTTTAATTTTTTATTCAAATTCAAATTCAAATTCGTTTATTTGTTCAACACAGGTAATAATACACACACACACAATACACAGGTTTAATTTTAGTTTTAGTTATTACAACCACCACAGTAATACACAATCAGTGTAAATTTCAAGTGTCAAGAGATAGCCCTGTGACAGACGGCAAACAGCGGAGTCTCAGTAATAGGGTCCCATTTGGGTACGGAAACCTATAAAGACTTAAGCTCCATTTATTTGTGCACTTCTACATTCAACAAGGGCTAAATTCAGGAACGGGCCTTCACGGGTTTGGTAGCGGTAATTCAATCGTTTGGGTTGAGTTTGGTTTTATTCAGGAACGCCAAAAATCACTGGTTTGCGAGAGGTTTGGGCTGAGTTTGGGATGAGCCTTATTTATTTGTTTATTTATTTATTTATTTACAAAGCGAATTAACAGAAAAATAAGGCTCACCCCAAGCTCAACCCATTCCTATCCTCTCCCAAACGATTGAATTACCGCTCGCAAACCGTGTTGGGCCGTTCCTGAATTTAGCCCCAGGTCCTTTATTTAAGTTTATCACCAATAAAACTTGTAACACAGAATCACGAGTATTTATATTTCCGTCAATAACCGCGCCATTAATGTCTGTTAATCATAATTGTTATCCGCCATTGTTTGCCGACGGCTGTCAAGGTTTTTAATAAACACGGTTATTGTTTATTGTTGTTAGATGCCCGCCTATTCAATAAATTGGCATTTTATGAGGTCACGATTATAATAGGTATAGCGTTAATTAGACTGTACTTATTTAATAGTTGTGTAGCCACTGAAAGTGAACGCGTTTAGGCACTTCGTCCATAGTTAACATTTTGTGAACATTCCTATTTCGTCCACAATCCCATCTCTTCCATTCATTCATCCATTCCCAAACAGTCCACATCTGTACTCGTTCGCTGTAGAAATGTACGAATTCTATCACAATTTATCTTATTAGGTATTTAATTACTTACCTAGTTACAAGAAAATAGATTAATAGGTATACGAGTTGGGAATGTAGACGAGATAGGAAGTGGGTGATTTGGGTATTCAATGTGGACCACACAGAAGAGACGTGGGACGGCGACGCGTCGCAGCCCGCGTCGTTTGTTCGCAGGCCGCGTCTCCGCCCCGTCTCCACTGAGGCCCTACCACGAAGTGTATTCGAACTTCGTTTCGTGCCGTCTCGCTCACGCTAATATGACTTGACACGAGAGTGAGAGGGATAATACGATACGAACTTCGATTTTCGAATTTCGTAGTAGCGCCTCTGTCTGCTTTGGATCGCGACGCAATACATTTAGTATGACAATTGAATCAAGGGGCGCCGCGACTGCCACACGTCCCAGTCCCACGTCTCTTTTTGTGTGGCTTACGCCTAAGTTTCCACCAGGGGCTAAATTCACGAATGGCCCAACACGATTTGCGAGCAGTAATTCAATCGTTTGGGTCGGGTTTGGTTTGAACTGCTCAGGAACGCCAAAAATCACTGGTTTGCGAGACGTTTGGGCTGAGTTGGGGATGAGGCTTATTTATTTGTTTATTTATTTATTTTATTTATTTATTTATTTATTTCAAAGTGTATTAACAGGAAAATAAGGCTTATCCCAAGCTCAACCCATTCCTAATCCTCTCCCAAACGATTGAATTACCGCTCGCAAACCGTGTTGGGCCGTTCCTCAATTTAGCCCCATTTTAGAACCACGTAAAGCAAACACCAACCGCGCAAGTCATCATCTACTTAAAGCCAAGATCTTTCAATGAACACAACTGTAAAACTAAACTATAAATATAAACACTATAATCAATTACAGACTCGGACAAAGCCAGCGATTTAGTCTCGTCTACCTGGCGTGACAGGTCCACGTCGCTCTCGAATCAAAGGAAATTGGACTTTAAAACTAACACGTCAAAGTCCTCATGTGCGGCTACGTTGAGCTGTCATCAAAACCAGAACATTGACATGGTTTTTACGCGAATTGGTACCGTTATGTTGCCTACTCATTCTGTAATGTATAAGGCTGCGTATCCACCGGAGCTGTGCGAGGATGCGTTACGAGGGATGTGTCTGTCATGAACCAATAGAAACACTTCATTTAAAAGGTCCTAAGTGAATGAAGGGTTTCTATTGGATCATGACAGGCACATCCCTCGCAACGCATCCTCGCACATCTCTGGTGGAAACGCAGCCTTAAGCCGGCCAAGTGTAGTGGTGTAGGTGTAGTGTGGTGTGGTGTAGACCACGTGTAGTGTAGGGTATACCTTGTCTAATTTAAAATGACGCGCCCTACCACCGCATTTACGCCCAAGGTTTTTCATGTAATTTGACGATAGTGATGTTGCACACTGATTATATTTCACGGATTAGTTGACGCTCCCAAGCAGATGAAGAGTCGTAATTAATACTTGCACGGACACATCAAAATCAACTGATTCGTAAGGGTCTAAGCACACGTCGTTTTTAGGGTTCCGTAGTCAACTAGGAACCCTTATAGTTTCGCCATGTCTGTCCGTCTGTCTGTCTGTCTGTCTGTCTGTCCGCGGCTAAGCTCAGAGACTGTTAGTACTAGAAAGCTGTAATTTGGCATCAATATATATATCAGTCACGCCGACAAAGTGATTGAATAAAAAAAAGTAAAAAAAAATTTTTTAGGGTACCTCCCATAGACGTAAAGTGGGGGTGATTTTTTTTTCTCAGCTAACTCTATAGTGTGGGGTATCGTTGGATAGGTCTTTTAAAATCATTGTGGGGTTGCTAACATGATTTTTCTATTCAATGATCTGTTTGCGAAATATTCAACTTTAAAGTGAAAATTTTCATTAAAATTGGCCGTCCCCCCCCCCTCTAAAATCTAAACTGTTGGGTGGAAAAATTTGAAAAAATTCAGAAGGGTAGTAAATATATCAAATTTACTAGGAAAATTATAGCGGCTAAGATTGCTTGGAAATTATTTGTAGTTTAAGAGTAAATAGTAGCCTAAGGTATAAAACATACCTAAACTTGGATGATTCCGTACACATACGATATCCTTAGAAAAATATTACTTAATATTATTTTTTCGTATTAGCTACGGAACCCTACCTTGGGCGGGTCCGACACGCTCTTGGCCGGTTTTTTTAAACGCGCTAACATTTTTATTTTTTCATACATAATAAATACGCAATCCCAGCAACTCCGCCTCTTTCATAGTAAAATTTAAACATAAAAATGGAAATATCTCAAAAACTAAGCATATTTCCACCTAAGTAGGTTCACATAACATTTATTATATTTCAAACTAAATACAAACTGAAATATAGATGCACAGAAAAAACCCCAGAAAAAAGACCAATGCTGGGAATCGAACCCAGGTCCTCAGCGTTCCGTGCTGCGTGCTTACCCCTACACCATCACTGGTCTAGAAGTTAGCGACGAATCTTTCCCATACATCGTACACTTCAGTCTGTTATAATCACATTAGGCAGTGATAAAGCGCATCTATGTTAATACCCTCTACCGAGAGACTTCAACACTCCTTCGGAGCTACCCGCTCACCTGGACCAAGAGATGGCGCTACTATGCCAACTTTTACAAGTTAAGTATGAAGTATCTTTTTCATTTTATTTAAAAAAAAAAAAAAAAAAAAAGATACTTCATACTTAACTTGTAACATTTATTACTCCATATGGCCTCAGGAATGCGTGGTTAGACTCTCGCGGAAACCTACGGTGATCGCTCTCCATCAGGTGACCTGTTTGCTCGTTTGCCACCTCTTATATAAAAAAAAAACCTGGTGGGCACGTTGTATTTAATGAGTACTTGAAGGTTGTGGTCGAAACCAACAGTAAACGTTGCCGGTGACATTGTTATTGGATACCTACACCGCGTAGTAAAACTACTATTTTGATTATACCTACTGTTTAAAACTTACGTGAATTTCACTCATAATTGTTATGTTACTAAACGGGACTTATCGCTCAAACAATATTTACCTCGACGAGCCTCGACGTTATAGATTTTCCGAATTTATGTGCAAAATTAAATTTGAAATTTACTATGAGCTTTCCGGTGAAGGATAACGTCATGAGGAAACCTGCATACAACTAAGAAGAAATTCAACGGTGTGTGTGAAGTTCTCAATCCGCACTGGGCCCACGTAGGAACTACGGCCCAAGAACTCTTCAAAGTCAAAGGCAAAGTCAAAATTCTTTATCCAATTTAGGCATCAATTGATGCTCCTATAAACGTAGAAGAATCTACCACCGGTTCGGAAAAAACCCCGTTGAGAAGAGATCTTATTCTGAGAGGAGGCCTGTGCCCTGTAGTGGAACATTTATAGGTTAGGACGAAGATTTATATTTCTAACTAGCCTAAGAGCATAAAGTTATCCCGGGAAAGCGTAAAGTTCCCACCGGACGCATACGAGGTTACTAAACAGCTAGTACCGGAAAAAAATGTGCTACTTTTGCTCACAAAGACAAGCTCTTTAACAGTGGGTACCTATATCTTATTAAGATTATTACGATAAGTATAGTTACAGGCAGGTACGTTATCTCAGCGTAATAAAGTTAACAATGCGCCTACGCCGGCATTGTGGCCGTAATAGCCACTTAGAAGCTGCGACACTATCCAAAGATCATAGAGCTTTAAGCTGGAGGTAGGGGAGGGGTGGAATGAAAGGGACACAAAGGAAATTTCAAAATAAAAGTGCAGGGTACTGCCGTTTCGCCGTAAATCATTTCCCAACCTGAAATTGATTAATGACCATATTGTATTTCATTTTAATACTTTAAATAATAAACGCTTCCTACGTAGGAAGCTTCCTAAATTTGTCAATACGTGTCCCTGTCCATAAGACAATAGGCTGTCTTATCGCTAAAAAGCGATCTCTTCCAGACTACCACACACACACAAGGCCTCTTACATCTTGACAGATGATTTAAGCAGCGTCTATTTGAGAGAGGAAGACTACCAATTACTCAGAAAACCGGATAATTTGCAAGTGGATCTCGCGTGAAGAGGATTCCGTATGATAGAATATTTTAATTATTAAGTATGTTTTTTTACCCGACTGCAAGGAAAGGGTTATTTAATGTGCCCCTCATAGTTAGGTATATTACTTATTTTGCGAAAAAATAGGTACCAGGTTTATTCCCAGGAATCAAAAACAGTTGCAGATGCAAAATAGGTACATGAATTTGCTAGTCAACCGGTGCTGACCAGAACATGAGAGTCAACAGCCGAGCCAATACCCCATCAAAGTATGCCTACACAAACAATAATATCGAGTTACGCATTTAAATGTAAGTAGGTAGTTTACATCGACAGCTGTAATAAAATAACTGTGGTTATGACGCAATACTTTCTCGAGGCAGAGGCTGCAACATTGAAGCGTTTGAATCGCCGTATCCCGTGTTATCTTAATCCTAGAAAATCTAACTATCTTATATTTGGATCTAAGCATCAAATTCGTAATACTTTGAAAAATCTGGCTACCGAGAATGTTGCTGTCATGGGCGAACCAATAGAGAGGGTAGATGTAGCAAGAAATCTTGGGCTAACTATGGACGGCGAGCTACGCTTCGAGAGCCATATAACTCAGTTAGTTAGCAGCTGCTTCTATCGCCTTCGGATTCTTTACAATATTCGTGATTACCTCAGTGTGGATTTGCGTGTCCGACTGTGTGAATCACTCGTATTGTCTAGATTAAATTATTGTGATGTCGTCTATGATGGTTGCATACTTGGTCGTTCTAAGAGATTGCTCCAGCGAGTTCAAAACGCATGTGCTCGTTTTTGCTTCAGAATCCCTCCTCGGTCCCATGTCACTCCGTACTTGAACGCTGCTGATTTGCTTAAGATGCACAATCGCAGGCACTTGCATCTTACAACCCTTTTGTTCGGTGTAGCGCGGCACAAGACGCCTTCGTACCTTTTTGAAAAAAAAAAAATATTGTTCCGCCGCACCGGACGGTGGCGTTTCGAGGCAGTTTCAGGTTTGCGGCGTCTAAGTGCTGGAATGACATCCCCCCTCCCATCCTAGGAGTGACTAGCAGGTACACCTTTGGGCGAAAGCTTAAAGGCTATTTGTTGTCATTTCAGAAAACTTAATTCCTTTCCTTTCCAGCACTATTTCACAAAACTTCTATGATTTTTCTTTGTCTCGGTTATTTCACTTCTTGTTTTAATCCGCGCAGAGTTGTATACTTGGCAAGTGAGTTATATTATAGTATAGTAATTTATGATTAAGTAATTTTGTTAAAATTATTCGTTTTTATGATCTACAAATTATCCATTTACGCATGTAGTTTATATAGTTTATCGCTTATATTTATAAGTGTACATTTTATCTATCTGTGTGGCGTTCCGGGTATTACCGAGGGTACTGGCTGAAAATCAGCGCTGGGGTGTTATAAACGCCTCAGCATTATGCTGAGCCAGTGTCCAATTTGCAACCGCAATGACACACTCTATTTTTAGCCTTTGTATTGTCCTTTTTGTAAAAATATTTATGTGTCTTGTGTTGTTGTAAATAAATGTATTTTCTTTCTTTCTTTCTTTCTTTGTTATGAAAATCGACTAATTATCCATACTAATATTATAAATGTGAAAGTATGTGTTTGTTTCAAAGTCAAAGTCATAATTCTTTATTTAATTTAGGCATCAATTGATGCTCCTATGAACGTCGAAGAATCTACCACCGGTTCGGAAAAACGCTGTTGAGAAGAAACCGGCAAGAAACTCAACAAGGTATATTTTTTTTCAAACAGATCTACATACATTGTTATTAAAATACATGTACTTACATCTAAAGTGTTTAATACAACTAAAATTTTTAACACAGTAGATACGCTATTTGAGACTTAGTAGGGATCGCCAATGCGGATCGGAATTATTTCCAAAAATCCCTGTCCATGATATACTTAGTCATTAATTTTATAGTACGCCTTAGATATTAAGAGGGTACGATGCGTACCATTTCTCCATACAAACGTAATCCCCTGTTTCCTCCCTGGATAATGGCTTTAGAGCCAAATTTTTTTTACTGTGTAATAATCTGTATCTACCACAGCTATGCCCCTATGTTTCGTTTTTTTCCATATTTCAACTAACATAAGAAATATGAGCTTTCCAAAACTGAAAAAATTGCCCAATTTCAACGTCATATTCAGACACTCATCAGAAAAGAATCCCTGATATAAATAAAATAAAAAACCGGCCAAGAGCGTGTCGGACACGCACAAGGTAGGGTTCCGTAGCCATTACAAAAAAATCAAGTAATATTTTTCTAAGGATTTCGTATGTGTACGGAATCATCCAAGTTTAGGTATGTTTTATACCTTAGGCTACTATTTACTCTTAAACTACAAATAATTTCCAAGCAATCTTAGCCGCTATAATTTTCCTAGTAAATTTGATATATTTACTACCATTCTGAATTTTTTCAAATTTTTCCACCTAACAGTTTAGATTTTAGAGGGGGGGGCCGCTCGATTTTAATGAAAATTTTCACTTGAAAGTTGAATATTTCGCAAACAGATCACTGAATAGAAAAAACATGTTAGCAACCCCGCAATGGTTTTAAAAGACCTATCAAACGATACACCACACTATAGGATTAGTCGAGAAAAAAAAAATCACCCCCTTTACGTCTATGGGAGGTACCCTAAAAAAATTTTATTTTTATTTTTTTTTACCACTTTGTTGGCGTGACTGATATGTATATTCATGCCAAATTACAGCTTTCTAGTACTAACGATCTCTGAGCTTAGCCGCGGACAGACAGACAGACAGACGGACAGACATGGCGCAACTATAAGGGCTCCTAGTTGACTACGGAACCCTAAAAAGGAAAACATAGGGGCATAGCTAAATCAGTCCTCTAATTATTTTTGAAAAAAATAATTTTATTGGTCCAGTTTTCGAGAAGAAAACAGGGGATTACGAAATGCTGTTTTGATCAATTTTACGCTGTAGTTGTCCCGCTCTCGCTGTACTGACACGGAGGGGTTCGGGCGAGACAGCGACATTTCATTAAAATACCTATTTCTCAAAAGTCTCTTAATGTTTTCTTCACAGTGGATTTAAATTTTGTATCCGTTTGGTCTTGGTTTGGTCGGTTATTGTTTTACGCATGTAACTTCCCAGAAATTACTTTTGGTTTTAGCCACTCTGTAAGATGGAACTTCCCTTCCCTATGTTTGTCTTTGGCTTATCGGTGTTAGTGGGAAAATCATGTTTGTTTGTTTGTCCATCTCTCGCGTCGAAACTGAGCCACAGATTGCCGTGATTTTTTGTATGGACATAGTTGAAGGGATATCTCATTCCTACGGGAAAACACGTAATAATCTACTTCAGCGAAGGCGAAGCCGCGGGCATCAGCTAATATAATATATCAGTAATTTAGTTAGGTTCTAGTATCGATGGTAATGGTGGAAACAGTATATTTAATGAGTATTTGAAGGTTGTGGTCGAAACTAACAATAAACTTTGACGGTGTTATTGTTATTGGATGGTGCATCCAAAGTGAAACTTCTATTTACAATTTAGGTTGCCTGGAAGAGATCGCTCTCAAGCGAAAAGGCCACATAGTGCTTACGTTTTATATATTTTCTCCATATTTTTCCACTTGTTTTTCTAAATGCTGTGTAATAAAGAGTCATGTTGTATTGTATTATTTGGTAAAGTAGGTATACAAATATACTTACAAAAAAAAAATGTTTTCGTAGTCATGTACAATTACAATAAAATCAATAGACGTCTTAATATTTCTGATTTATGCTACAAATTATAGTAGCTGCAAAATGAAACTTATAGAGTGGCTAAAAAGCATGTCTTATGAGGAAACTGAAAACCTGCTTATGATAGTTGTGTAATTCTACCAAATTCTACTTTTTATCTGCGAAACACGAAGTAATAAGTTAATTAGTTAATATGTTATTTATCTTTTAGCACTCGAAATCTTTATTTGCCTAAGAAACAGGCTACTTTAGTACCTATCCTAGTTTAGGCATTTAAGTTATTTATGAATATAGCACGGTATCGTTTTTTTTTAATTTTAGATTAGGAATATATTTATTCATAAAACTAAAAACTATTATACATTAAGAGCTATAAATTTACGAAATACAATATGATTTAAAAAATGTCGAAACCCTGAATTTCTCCTACCCGGGGCATCGTGCCAAGCATGCTTGCGGCATTCCCTCGCTGTACGGCTATGCTCAGCCTCTGAGCGAAAAAAGACCCGGCCCTGAGGTCGCCAGAGACGCTAACCAGTTTATCCGACACCTCGCGAACAAATTTTTTGGTGTCGGATGACCATGGTCCTAAAGTTTCTAATGCAAGTGCCGCAAATATATAATCATTTGTTAAAAACGAATATTTGCGGCACTTGATTGTTTGGGCATGGTCGGCAGCAGTCCCTGGCTTACTGGCAGAACCTCTGACGTAGGACGGAGCCAGCGTGTCTGAGCAAGTGACATCCCACGCCAAAGGTTTGCCCAAACTCCAAGGCACTAAAGTGCAACCATCGGGTCTCTTTCCGTCCGAGGCAGACATGCCTGAGGGCTCAAGAGTCGCCGGTATGGCAACAGTGCTGAGAGCCCGGCGGATAAGGTCATTAAGTGATGTATGCCTGTAAATGCGACCAGCACTCAGTTGACAATGTAGGCCGTGTCGGCCTAAAGCATCAACTGTAATACCACACCGGCAGCAAGTATGAGGTTCACCCAAGCCGCAAACATACGGCAATCCTTAGTGAGGCAGGGTCCAAAAGTGTGCCAAGGTTTCGGGAGGGAACTGCGCGCAGCCAGTGACCAGATTCCGGCTCAGATACAGCTAGCAGTCTAGCTCGCTCGACAGTATCCTGGCAATTTTGTAAAAGCCTGTTGGATGTAACTTTGTCATAAACACTACTCCAGGCAGCTTGGCTACCTTTTTCTGCTGGGGTCTTCTCGCCAGGATTATCAGCATTCCATGCTGCCTCCGCATCCATCAAGCACGACACCGTAACATCAGGTGGGTTGGTAACGTTTAATATACCACCGATGAGGGTGATAGTGCTGTAGACGGATGACAGAAAAGCTGGGAGAGCCAAGTCACATGTGGTACGGATGCCAAGACCGCCAAATTTTATAGGGAGAGTAGCTTGGGTCCAACAAGAAGGCGAAGGGAAAATATTTAAAATTTTTGAAACAGTTTCTTTCATAATGTTATCAATACTATTTGTCAGTGAATGAAATTTAAAAACAGGGCAGCAGCGCAGAAGGTACATCAATTTAGGTGAAAATAAGCAAAGGCTTAGGATGTATATAGCAATGTGTGGGTTAATTTGGAATAATAAGTCAGAGGAGTTTTTAAAACTCTCAATTTTAGAATTGAGTGTAGGTAGAATAGCGTCCTCGAAGATTGGAGCACCCAGAAGGGTGAGAGAGTCACGGGCAAGAATGGTGATATTAGGCATGAGATTGTTAAAGCTGCTGATGATTTGAATGCGATTATTGTCAGATAGACTGTCCGCAATAAATATCTCGCATTTGTTAGGGTTTAGTTGGAGACCAATCTCAGAGAAACGACTAATAATAGTTTTCAAGTCCTCTAACACTGTAGACGCCGTGCCCCCAATGGTACCGTCATCCAAATATACGGTATCGTTTGTATTATGTTTATGTTGTTATGTTTAGGTAGGTTAGTCAGTAGTTTAGTATGTCGGTCTTTGTTTACTAACACATAGACATAATCTCAGCGCTTACTAAGGACTTTTCGTGTAAATAATTATTTATTTTAGTAAACAATTTGAATTTGAATTTGATGTACCAGAGTGGAGCTTTTAAGCGTTTCAACCGCCATGTCCGCTATATACCTTACCGTGTCTTGCGAAAATCAACTAATCCGTCCGTCAGCTAAAAATCCCAATGACACCACCAGACCACCACGCATGCTGTAGTGTGTGGACGCAAAATTGCAATTGGTTTTAGCTCATGGACATTACCGTTAGATTTTTTAACACAAGAGATACGGCGGTTAAAACGCTTTAGAGTGCCACCCGTCGCTGTTTATTAATTCGTAATATGATACGGCTTACAATACTATGCAAATATCTGCTTTGTTAAGCGGAATTTTCTGTGCAGAGTTGCAATATGTTGGGACGGTAAATGAACTGAAATAATTACTTTGCTCACTCGCGACCATATGTGGTCATGGTCATGGTCGCGGGTGAGCAAAGTAATTGATTCAGTTCATTAATTTCTATTTCTTTTTGTGTGTAGGTACCTAATTAGTTTGAATATTAATAAATATGTTTTTTATTATATAAAATTAATTAAGTAGGTAAATACAGATCTGAAATAATAATAATATTCCCTCAGGATCGGGATGGACCCGTTTTAAATTACAGACGTGAAATTTTCTACAAGCGTCGATCATACAGCGAAGGTAAATGAAAAGCACCATCTTTCACCATCACCTTTGATCAATTGGCTAAGTAAAGTTTTTTTAAGAGGTGCTAATTATATTTCTTTTCGACAGTCGGCGTTCTGAAGATCGAGAAACTGCAGCTGTTTTATTTTCATCTCCTATTGTTTACTGGAAATATTTTTTTAAGTGTTCGAGTTGACATTTGTGAGATTTAATGGCTGACAAGCCGTTCGTGCTCAGTACTTAGTAGAAACAGAAAAAAAACGAAGTCATCTGTCACTTTTGTCTATGTCAAACCGTTTGCGTTTCGTTTGCTTTGCGTTTTGGTGTGATTTTTGGACTATTTTTAACGACCTCCGCACAAAATCCGGATTTTCAATTTTACCGCATTTCTCCACGACTTATGCACAATAATTGAATCACGATTTAATATTTTCGATCATTATTTTGGAACTGCTTTTTGGACAATGCAAAGTAAACGGAACGCAAACGGTTAGATTTCATTTGACATTGACAATTGACTTCGTTTTTTTTTCTATTTCTACTAAGTACTGAGCACGAACCGCTTGTCAGCCATTAAATCTCACAAATGTCATCTCGAACACTTAAAAAAATATTTCCAGTAAACAATAGGAGATAAAAATAAAACGGCTGCAGTTTCTCGGTCTAGAAAACGACTACTGTCGAAAAAAAATATATTTAGCACCTCTTAAAAAAACTTTACTTAGCCAATTATAACTGTAGATCCACAGTCGCGCGCCCGAAAATGTCCGAGCCAAATGAGCGCCACTTTGATAAAAGTGGCCTTCATTTTCTCAGTATGTTGCGTGAAATTGTCAAGTTTAGCTGTCAAGTGTCAACCGAAATTCGACTGTAATGAAGTAAAGACTAGGTTCAAATTACTGTGTAGGTGATGATTTTAATTGTTACGCAAACAAATAAAAAAGTTCGGGCATTCTTTGAAGGGGATTTTGTTCGGCAATGTGTATCTTCAGTTATAATTGATCAAAGACCATCACCAACCTTAAGAGGATACGATGCGCACCATTTCTCCATACAAACGTAATCCCCTGTTTCCTCCCTGGATAATGGATTTAGAGCCAAATTTTTTCTACTGTGTAATCTGTATCTACCATAGCTATGCCCCTATGTTTCGTTTTTTTCCATATTTCAATTAACATAAGAAATATGAGCTTTCCAAAACTGAAAAAATTGCCCAATTTCAACGTCATATTCAGACACTCATCAGAAAGGAATCCCTCACATAAACAAAAAAAGGAAAACATAGGGGCATAGCTAAATCTGTCCTCTAATTATTTTTGAAAAAAATAATTTTATTGCTCCAGTTTTCGAGAAGAAAACAGGGGATTACGAAATGCTGTTTTGATCAATTTTACGCGCCTATTAACGGTCTGAGCTGCATTTGTCCCGCTCTCGCTGTACTGACATGCAGGGGTTCGGGCGAGACAGCGACATTTCATTAAAATACCTATTTCTCAAAAGTCTCTCAGCCATCGTACCCTCTTAAGTCATCTTGGTTAATTTCATTCCATTTAACTACACCGTTAATTAAATTTAACTGTCGCGTGAAGTTAACATCTTAACTTTAACTGCAGTTATTAAGCTTGTCACCAAAACACGGAAGGTGAAGGGGGTTAAAATTTCAATATCGACTTTCACTTGATCCGAAATCGAGAAGGTGCGTAATCAATACAGCGAAATTACTTTTTTTATTAAAGTGGCTTGCGTTTATTGCTCGATGTATGTTAACGTACATGAAGATCTTTCTGTCTTTTAAGAAAACCTCCACCGGGTTCTCTCCCCGAGACTTTTGTTTATTTACCTACTTACCTAGGGTGACAGCACCAGTAATGGATAACAACTAATTATGGCTTTTTTTTTCGTAAACCCAAATTTTAAGAAACGGACACCAAATTTTTAAACTTTCAACATACTATGCTCAGATAACTGACGTGATGGTCATAAGTAGTAAATACCATGAATGATGGGCTATAATAAGGCATTGAATCTTTGCTGTCCATTACTGGGTAGGGTACTACTGTGCTTAACATGTCCATGATTGGTGCCGTCCCGTCTCCCTACCTAACCTTTATCCGCCGCTACGGCTCGCGGAAATTCTAGGATTTTACTATCATCATCCATCATCATCATCATAACAGCCGAAATTTTATTATATTATCTTGGGAATTCTCAAAAGTTACGTCGTGTTCTTAATTTGCGTTGTGTGGCGAACACTAGTGTCAATTTTCTTCTTTCTGTCGTAAAATCGCCGAAGAAAATGGCTTTTGTGGTTAGCCTGGGTTAGTATCATTTTATCTAAAACCGTCGTCGTCTAAGCAACTACCTACTGGTCTAAAAAGCAGCTTGTCTAAGTAGCAAGTGGTCTATGTAGCAAAGTGGTCTACTACATGAATGAATTTGAACAATTGGTCTAAAACGCAGGTGGTCTAAGTAGCAAGTGATCTATTGCTTAGTTTACTTTAATGGTTCATTTTATACTTTTATACTCTCTGCTACATAATATGATTTTGATTTTGGGATTCTACATCTAGGTCCACTGCATCTTATTGCGTATACCTACAACGCAAGGAGGGTTATTGCAACCACCATAGAAGCTGACGTGGAAGAAAAAGTCCTGCCAACCTCTATGTATTTGTTTAACTTTGTGCTGCCAGCAACAGTGAGGTACGTTTGATAGCTTGACGTTTGCGTTACGTTTGGGATTGATTTATAACCTAAAAGCCAAAACAGACGGTGCGTGTTGTTTAACACTGAATCATATATGCTGTGCCGCGTTGCCGGTCTGTGTCAGCGTATATGATTCAGTGTTATACAACGCGCTGGACCCGCTCCGTCGGCGCCCCGCGAACGCGCCGCTCTTCGGTGTGTGATGGGGTGGCCTTAAATGAGCCAATCGCAAGCTAGACTGTCACGTCTCACGTCAAAGGGACATCACGATATACTAACGCTATCTAGCGATATTACAATACAATACAATACAATGACTCTTTATTGTACACCAGGAATAGTAAGCAATACAGAAAACAGGTACACAGAGAGTAAGTTACAAGGTAAGCAATAGGCGGCCTTATCGCTTAAGAGCGATCTCTTCCAGGCAACCCTTTACCAGAAAGAAGGAAGGACTAGTTTACAGCAGGTGGTGCATCAACAGTGGATCAGAAAATTAAAACGCAACAAAAAATAGTACATCTACTCATACATATATCGTACATATAATAAGTACACGTCTAAAACAAATATAAGCATTGGGATAAACAGCCACATATAAATAAATAAACTATAACAAAGCTAATAATTACAAGAAGACAGATAGTACACCTTAAGCATTGATTTAAAGATTGACAGAGATTTTGCCCGTCGTAAGTCAATCGGCAAGGCATTCCACAACCGAATAGCCTGGACAGTATAAGAATAGACATAGAATTTGGAGTTAGAGAGAGGCACGGTAAGGAGAAAGTTCTGAGAGCATCGAATAGAAGTTACGTAGCTAAACCGCTCTTTGAGGTAGCGAGGAGTTGCAGGGCATATTCCTCTTGGCAGAAAACCTTTTCTTAGGCATCTGTTCTCGGTACAAGTAGATGGTGAGATAAGGCGATAATAACTCACTTCCTCTCCGTTACGGGGTCAGTGATCTTCCCTCCAACATGACTGTAACCGTACTTCATGGAAACGTCTAGAATATTATATTTTTGACTAGCTGTTCATCATCATCATCATTTCAGCCGAAAGAAGTCCACTGCTCCCCAAGGCTCGCCGAACAGATCGGTCCTGCGCCATCCGCATCCAACGCGTCCCACGACCTTGACCAGGTCGTCGCTCAATCTTGTCGGAGGCCTACTTACACTGCGTGTAGCTGTTGCCCGCGACTAAGTCTGCAAAGAATTAGTTTAATTTTTCGAGATAAAAACTATTCTATGTCCTTCCCAGGGTCTCAAACTATCTCTATACCGAATTTCATCTAAATCAAGTAAAGAGGCAACAGACATACAAACAGACACTTTCGCATTTGTAATATTTAAGTAAGTATGTATTGGGTATCAAGGAAAGAGGCCTACGTCCGGCAGAGGATGTCCTGCAGCTGAAATGATGATGATGATATTTTTGATTAAACTAAATTGAGGATCAATATCCAATCAAGGATCAAGGATCAATCCAGTTAATCTCAATAGGCTCAATAGCCTATATGGAAACATGTCGTCGTAAAATGATTGATTAACTCGGGGGTTGGTTCGTGGAGGTTATCAATGAACTACAACCTTTTCACTTTGCTTCTTTTCTAACTCACTGAAATACAGCTACGTCTGTGCGACACTCTTTTTTTATACAGAACCCGTCCTTCTTCATCTCGTATTGAGTAAAACTGATAAATCGATGAAATATGAATATCGTTCGTTTATTGTGAAATAATAAAACAACAAACAGTAGTAGTTAAGAGCTTACTAAATAAAAAGTGTAAATATATTATTAGTTAAAAAAAAGAAAACTTGATTACCCCTGGAACGTCCCTTTGACATTGACAGTTTGTTTACATTTTTGATCTCTAATATCATTTGACATTTTAGTAGACTGTGGCAAGTGTGGAGGTGTATGCGCGTGCGCCGTTGCTCTTCCTGCGTGGCGGCGCCCGCGCCGGTAATTGCCAACGAATTGATTGTGACCGTTCTTGCCCATCAAATGTTTTATAATTGTAGCGGACGATTGATAGTGGTATAATTTCTCTGTATAATTGCTCTGAATTAAATTATACTGTTGTAATTGTACATGTTTGTGCAATTCTATTGGAACTATACTCTGTTCAAGTTAACGAGCTAGTACTGAGAGCATACGAACGCACGTGATTGATTAGAGATGCGCTGCTAACACGCTGCTAAAGTGATCAGCGGCTTTAGCGGCGTATATCTAGCCAATCACGTGCAGCTTTTTGCTCTTGGTGCTAGCTCGTTTACTAGAACAGCGTATAGTCACCAACAAACGTAATGTTGTTGTTGTTATTGTGGTTGTTGTTGTTGTTGTTTTGTTGTTGTTGGTGTTGTTGTTGTTGGTGTTGTTGTTGTTGTTGTTGTTGTTGTTGTTGTTGTTGTTGTTGTTGTTGTTGTTGTTGTTGTTGTTGTTGTTGTTGCCCTATGGTACCCCAGTGGTACAGAGGGCCTTCGTGAGACGTCGCCATCCACTCCGCTCAACGTATTACATAGAGTGAAAGTCAAATTAAAAGTCAAAGTTAATTATTATTATTAAATATCATTGTAAGTCTGTTCAAAAAAATATACTTACTTTATCTTGTTGAGTTTCTTGTCAGATTCTTCGACGAGTGCTTGTTAAACTTAGCCTGAATTGAATAAAGATGTTTTGACTTTTGAGAACTCCTCGTAATTAGTAAGTATAAATAACCAAGGATGATATAGACTGGATTGGCAGTCGCCATAGTACGGATCGGCCGCGGTTTTTGTAGTTCGATTATTAAATCTAGATGGCGCTGAAATATAGCCAGAGGCTTTGAAGGCAAAACAATAAGACTACAGATGTTTCATATCACTGCAAATGTATTATTTTTCAAAAATATTGCATATACACCGTGAAATTTTAGTGGTTGTTTTCCCGAAACGAGGTGATTTAGTAACGATTGTACAATCGATTTATAATTACTATTTTGACTAGAGTCAAAAATCCAATTGTGAAAAACGAAAGTCGAAAATGACCGCAAACCAATAGTAACGCTTCGTTGGTACAAGGAGCGTACGATCGTACGATAGGCTAGGTACCAACGAAGCGTTACTATTGGTTTGCGGTCATTTTCGACTTTCGTTTTTCACAATTGGATTTTTGACTCTAGTCAAAATAGTAATTATAAATCGATTGTACAATCGATACTAAATCACCTCGTTTCGGGAAAACAACCACTAAAATTTCACGGTGTATATATCTATATCCTTGGTATAACAAGCTTAGCCATACTTTTCAAGCTTAAATTTAAAACTAACGTCCCAGTTTAGTAAATTCCCACATAATAGTCTAAATTGAATATCATTTTCTAACTTAAGTGAAAAAAGTGGTTCCATAAACACCGTCTGCGTCCTTGCCCCACTGCCATGCCCCAGAATTGCCCACGAGACTAGCATGGGGGGCAGTGTGTGACAAATTTAGTCTTACGCTGGCTGTACACGGACGGGGGCCAGCAGGCTTGGATTCGAGGCCGAATTCACCCAAATCGCATAACATATTTTTTATGTGATAAATAATAAATAAATAAATATCACGGGACAATTCACACCAATTGACCTGGTCCCAAAGTAAGCTAAGCATAGCTTGTGTTATGGGGTACTAGGCAACGGATAAACATACTTATATAGATAGATACATACTTAAATACATATTAAACACCCAAGACCCGAGAACAAAGATTCGTATTTTTCATACAAATATCTGCCCCGACACGGGAATCGAACCCGGGACCTCAAGCTTCATAGTCAGGTTCTCTAACCACTAGGCCATCTGGTCGTCTAAACATTTAAATATTTATTTTTTGATAAACATTTAATTGTTATTGTAATTGTATGTTTGTAACTAAGTTTAATGTAGTATATTAGTTGATCAAGCAAGGGAAAAAGCCGGTGTCGTGTCGTATCTGGAAATCAAAGATATGGCTGATAGGAGGGATGAGTGGAAGATACTCTACCGACAAGAGTGTAACTCATAATTGACAACATTTCATTTTTTTAACACCTGAACATTACTACAGGAATCGAAAGAGTTTCGCCTCCTGAACACGGAAAAATATTTATTATAATTTATTTCTTCATATTTAAAAAAATACAACAAATTTAAAAAACATATGTGTACTTACCTGTACCTCCACAGAATAGATATGTTTCCTTTACCCTTTTCACTAGAAAAAAGAGCTGTCATAATTTTAAATTTGACAACAACCTTAATGTCAAATTTACGTGATCACTTTTTTTTAATAGAGACTAGACAAAAGTAATGGATCTATTCTATCGTTACGCTCTTTTAGAATAAGCACATCTTTGAAAAATTTTAATAAATTAATTAATAATCCTAGTGAAAATTTAAAACTATCAGCGTCTTTCTCTTTCCAAACAGTATACAGAGAACGAATCAAATTATAGTCTTAGAAATATGAAATGTTGTCAATTATCTATTACACTAGCAGCCCGTCCCGGCTTCGCACGGGGTAGACAATTATTTATTTTTGGAAATTTGGATATAAAACACTTTTTTTCACAAATATTTTTATTTATTAAAAAATTATTATTTATTATTTATTAATTATTACAGACGTGCACGCCCCACTCCTGTATTTCAGTGCCCCCTCCACCCCGCCCGCCGCGATGCCCGGCGCGCTTTTCAGACTGCATCGCAAACAACGGCCACGGCGCTATGGCGGTTTTGTTTACTGTTTGAATTTTTTAATTCGTAATATCTTTTGAATGGAAAGTCCAATTTAAATAATTTAAAAACTATTTTATAGGTAGTTAAATAGTCTTTACCATTAAATAATTTATTTGGATAAGGATTAATATAAACACATAAATAGCATGGTTTGAATTTGGTTAGCATTTTCATTAATGTTTAAAATGAAAAAAGTTGTTGTAGTGACATAACTACAATAGTTGGACATATGCTACCCCGGAGTTTTTTGTAGACCTTATGATGTTCTTCAATATTGTTATACATTATTTTGTTCTATCGCTAATAGTTTCGGCAGCGCATTCGACGAAAGACATTTTAAGACTCATTTTTCTACACCTTCGGTTACATTGTTCAAATTTTACCAAGGATCCCTAATTTTTTTCAAAATGAAATGTAGCCTATGTCAAATTGGAAAAATGTAGCATTCTATTGGTGAAAGAATTTTTTAAATCGGCCCAGTACTTTTTGAGCCTATTCATTACAAACATACAAACATAGGTACAAATCTTTCCTCTTTATAATATTAGTGTAGATTACACTAAACGGGACTTACCACGCAAACAATATTTATCTCGACGTTTCGGCCACATTGCAGCAGCCGCGGTCACGAGTTAAGTTAAGAGTGTAACTCTTAAGTTTGAATGAATTAAACTTAGTTAAAAAATTACAATATTATCGTGTGATACGATTAACTTTCTTAATGTTCTAATACTTTATAAAAGACCCGGCCCTGAGGTCGCTGGAGACACCGAATAATTACTCGACACCTCGGGAACTAATATTTTTTTTGGTATCGGGCGACCAACGGCCCTGAAGTTTCTAGTGAAAATGCCGCAAATATGTACGAGTATAAACGCATAATTACTGGCGGCAGTCTTTATTAGTCTAGTCTAGGCGTGGTAGGCAGCAGTCTGTAGTATCGATAGAAATATCATTGAACTGGGTCAAACACAACGTAATAAACAAAAGTTGTCTTTCCTGTGGACATAAATTAGTGACTCCCAGTCATCAAACTTAAGATTTATTTAAATAGGCCGATAGTTGGTCAGGCGTCCCACACACCCATGAAGACTTGACTAAAAAAATTTTGGCTATAGACGGTGTAAGTTACTTCCGTTTGGTAAAACTATTTTTCCCAAACTGATTCATTTGGCAAATGTTTAATTTCCCAAATGTTTATATTTTCTGAAACTGTAAACTATTTAGGATATATTTGAGGACTATTCTGTAGGTTAGGTTTGTTTTATAACAATTCTGAAAAGTTTACAGTTTCAGAAAAAATAAACAGTTGGGAAATTAAACATTTGCCAAATGAATCAGTTTGGGTAAAATAATTTGTGAAACATTAGTAAACCGCTATAGACACTAACTTTTTCCATGTCCACAGGAGAGACGCGAAAAAAAATGTGTATAACCCAGTTACAAAATGAAGGCATCGCCGATGCTCTGGACACCGCGGCAACGTCAGTGTGTAGCCAGCATTAGAATACTGGGTATAAAACAGATGATGCTAGTCGTCCAGTAACCGGGCCGACCGTTTTGCATGTTTGATGAGATGGCGCGGACAAAACAAAGAAAAGAATATTTGATCAGTGCTAAATTTTTTTCTTTTTTTTATGAGAGGGAGGCAAACGAGCAAGCGGGTCATCTGATGGAAAATGTCACCACCGCCCATAAATATCAACAACTCAAAGAGAGCCGCTCCACTGATCTGATATTCGTTGACATAGAGTCGAAAAGCGATGAACCTTTTCATTCCGCGACTGTACCTAATTTGTGAGGCATTATGGAAATTACGAAAAGATTTTTAAAAACTTTGGATAAAAGTGAACATGGTTTGAAGATTTTTTTAAGTAGATTATAGATTGTTAATAATTTTAACTTTTACTAGTATTTTTGTTTACGCTTGATTCTTGGCTGTTTTTTTCTTCCTCACTGTACTTAATAAATAAAATAAAAATATACCTAAAACATTAGCCGTGGTGGCCTAGTGGTTTGAACTATGGTCTTTCAAGCAGAGGTTAATGGGTTCAAGCCCGGGCCCACACCTCTGAGTTTTTCGGAATTCATTTGTGAAATTAAGTACATTCGTAATTTACCTTCATACGCCTAAGAAGAAATTCAATTGTATATTTGAAGTTCCCAATACGCACTGGGCCCGCGTGGGAACTACGGCCCAAGCCCTCTCATTCTGAGAGGAGGCCTGTGCCCTGCACTGGGGCGTATATAGGCTGGGATGATACCTAAGCTGCTATCTAAATTAAAATAATAAGTACTTACTGCTGCCGATAGGTATTAGGAATTCAAAGTCAAAGTCAAAATGCCTCTATTCTATTTAAGCTATAACAAACGCTTATACCCCATACAATCGCTTATGGTTTATGTGAAATTCCCAATCCGCATTCCGCCCGCGTCAAAACTACAGCCCTTTCCTTCGGAGAGGATACTCGTGCCCTGCAGTGGGACGTATTATAGTCTGGGGCGAGATAAGATAACATTAACAAGAGCTTATAATGTCGAAAAAACCACCAGGAATGAGACAAGGCTAGTCTGCTAAATGGGATGTTGGCTAGAGCCGAGTTTACTCAGCGACGGCATTATTACGTACAGCCGCGTGATTCATTACACCAACCATATTTAATATCTTTTTTTGTATGGGCCACGAATAGGGAATCCAACTTTAGCGCACAGATTTGCGATACATTTGCGATCAGATTGCGGGACTTATCTGTTAAATGTGGGACTCATTCACCCGGCGTAACTAAGGTATATTTCCTCAACGTATTGAAAGGCATTAAAACAAAAATTTAGTTAAACATGGAACTACCGTGAGACTCACTCATAGTGAAAATATACGGATCATTCACGTCTTAAAAAATTAACATAACATCATTGGGATAACATCATCTGTGTGGCTCCGGGAAGAAGGGCTACGGATTAGCCGGAAAAATGTGGAGTTAAACTTGTTTTAAGACGCGAGTGATTCGTATGTTTTCACTAAAAATTTAGGTCAATATAGACCAGGAAAGAGGAGGGATAGAAAAGTGCTGAGTAAGCGAGAGAGCGCACGGTGATACCGCGCATTAATCGCACGTTCATTTCGGTGCTTATAATCTAGACTAGCCTGAAAAAGGGACAATCGGTGTCCGCGCGGATCTTTTGCGGGACGCATACTCTAGGGTTCCAGAAACAGAGGCGCTACCACGAAATCCGAAAATCGAAGTTCGCATCGCATTATCCCTCTCACTCTCGTGTCAAATCATATTAGCGTGAGCGGGACGGCACGAAACGAAGTTCGAATTATGCACTTCGTGGTAGGGCCTCTGGACGTCCTGCGTATATCGTAGCGGTTGGCAACACTAGAAACAAATGCTACCCCATAGAAATAATAGGATAGGTTCTAATATTTTGTCGCTATTTATGCTATTTAATCAAAAAGCACAGCTGAAAACCTGGTTCAAACAGAAAAGGCCTAAGTAGGTATGATGTGTGTATAAAAGTTTTTTACTGTACATAAAACACAAAACAAAAGAAAGTACAAAGGCGTACTTATTCCAATAAGGGATCTTTTCAATCTACCCAGGGTTTAAAAGGAAAACTTAGAAAGGATAGGCGAACCTTGGTCTTAAGTAAACTTGCATTTTTTTTTGGGCATGTTTGCAATTGTGCCTTTTGACCCAATGGCGACAGTATTAGTTTGTGAAGATGTTTGTATGTTTGTTAGTCAATAACACGCAATAACGACTGAAAAGATTTTAATGAAACTTGGCGTGCATTTAGACAAAAATCTGGATTGCGACTTAGGATTCTTAATATCCCGGTAATGAGTGGGATAATATTTTTATTTTAAACAATAATAAAGGGTGCTGTCCAAAAACATTGAATTCGGCTTTCAAGATGGCGTGTTAACTTCGTGTACCACCCACAGAGGGCGTTGTTCGAGCGATCGTTGTACAGTAAAATTACATAAAGTTTACCACTGACAGATGGTTTGCCTTCATTTCATATTCAACTTTAACGACCTACAAATAAAGCCAATTTTAGAATACTGTTACCCCCGTTTGCAGATTTTGTAATAACTACTTTATTTGTATGGTGTTAAAGTTGGAAATTAAATGAAGGCAAGCACTCTGTCAGTGGTAAACTAAAAGTAAACGTATTGTACTTAAAAGTGGTAGAAGGATCAGAATAAGCCCGTTCCTAAATTTTGTTTGAACAACTGTGCCATTACTTAGATCGTATTTACATATGCGGCTCACGGCATTCCTGGCCCGCGACTACTGCCATCATGTTCCATTCTGTACGTATAATAGCTCTATAGCTATCTAAATATTATAACTATCCTAAATTAAGAGAACTTAAAAAATAAACTAAAACGTGCACGGTTCTGAACATCAAAAGTTTAATCTATCGAATGGGTTATAGGTAATAGAAAAGTTTTTTTGTGAAACGTAGCGTTTCACTTCTCAGGATTTAGTAAAACGGCATCATAAAGAACCCATTCATTACGTTAGGTTTATTTTATATTTGTGTCTGTCTGTTATCTCTTCACGCTTAAATCGTTGAACCGATTTATGAGTAGGAAAGTGAAATAGGCTATTTACCACGGGAAAATGTCTCATTCTTTCGGGAAAACGGGTTGTAATTTACTTCAGCGGGGGCGAAGCCATGATATCAGCTAGTCTATAAAATAGGTAGATCTACCAAAAATTTAGTAGGTAGATATGACAACTGGGGGCTTACCACGCTCTCTTAATACTTACGATTCAGTTTAAGCTCTAAACTGAACTGCATCGCTATTTCGTACCACGACGTTACTTACTTTTGCGATTCAGTTCAAGTGCGGTTCAGCGGTAGCGATACAGACATTTTCATTCACTCCCTTCAAGTTCTAGTGGTTTTCGTACCATGACGCTTAACTTGAGTGGGAATTGAATCGCTTCAGTGTCAAATTTAGCGATTCAGGATACGTTACTCATAACTGAGCTGAGGTACCATCGCCCCAGACGCCAGATACCCATTTTCAAAACAAATTTGCTTGCAGCCGTTGATGTTTATTGCTATGGATTGTTATGGACAGATGTCTAGCCACTGCACGCAAACTGGGCCTTTAAGGTGGTTATCTGGCGCTTGGGGCGATAGTACATCAACGTTCTTGGACAGCGCCTTCTATACTTGTTTAAAATTAAAATATTCCACGGGCATTACCGGGGTATGAGTCTACTGCACGAGCATGGTGTAACTCCGGAAGGCTGATCTGGTGCAATGCCAAGCCCAAGGGCCGTTCGCGGTGCATCGTAATTACCCATTGTTTCAGTTATAGGTTCCAGGGCTGCCACTTATCATCATCATCGTCATCATCATTTATTTCAGAAACAATATACATTGTGTTTGAACACTAGAATTAATTAAATTAAATTAAATTAAATTAAATTAAATACTTGCCGTCATCATCATCATCCCAGCCTATATACAAACCACTGCAGGGCACAGGCCTCCTCTCAGAATGAGAGGGCTTGGGCCGTAGTTCCCACGCGGGCCCAGTGCGGATTGGGAACTTCACGGGGTACTTCCGTTTGGCAAATTATTTTTCCCAAACTGACTCATTTGGCAAATGTTTAATTTCCCAAATGTTTATTTTTTCTGAAACTGTAAACTATTTAGGATATATTTCGGCACTATTCTTTAGGTTAGGTTTGGTTAGGTTAGGATCGTTTTATAACAATCCTGAAAAGTTTACAGTTTCAGAAAAAATAAACAGTTTGGAAATTAAACATTTGCCAAATGATTCAGTTTGGGAAAAATAATTTGCGAAACATTAGTACCTAAACCCCGATTTAGATAAAATTTGGTACAGAGATAGTTCGACCCCGGGGCCTTCCTGTATGTCCTTACTTAGGATAGTTTTATCCCGAAAAATTGCATAGTTCCCGCGGGATAGCGATAAACGAATTCTTCGCAGACGGAGTCGCGGGCAAAAGCTTGTGGTAATTATAAAACACAAAAGTTACAAGTTCTAATATTTTATTACTTACTAGTTTTTTTCGACTGGGCCCAATTGCATAACAAAGAACAACTAAACCTATATTACAAGCGGAACTCCCTTTCTAGTTAATATAACTGAAGCGAGAGTTCCGCTTGTAATAGGTATTAGTTGTACTTTGTTATGCAACAGGCCCCAAAGCAAATAGTATTAGTGAATTCCAATACTAAATAGCTAATACTATTAGCTTGCGATTTGTTATGCAATTGGGCCCAGCTGGGGACAATTATTAGAAATCACAAGCCGGTCAATCGCTAATCTACACTAATATTATAAAGGGGAAAGATTTGTATTTTTGTATGTAACTAATAAATTTAAAAATTACTGGACCGATTTCAAAAAGTCTTTTGCCGTTAGAAAGCTACAATTATCACTGAGTATACAGGGTTATTTATAATTCACTAGCATCCTTTGAACCCTAAACTCCTACCACTTAAACAAATGTTTTTTGTTTTACGGCTTTTGCAATAACTTAATATTTTTGATGTAATAACGTTTTGAAAATTTGAGATTACCTCTTATTTTTACGATGATACTCTGTGTATTTGTATGGGAAAAAAAGTGCTTAATTTTAAAAAGTTGTCAAACAAAAAACATTTGTTTGAGTGATAGGAATTCAGGGTTAAGAGGATGTCAGTGAATTACAAATAACCCTGTAGGTACATAGGCTACTTTTTACCGCGGGAAAATACCTTTCCTTACGGGAAAATTAATTTATCGCGGGCGAAGCTGCGGATGGAAGGCTATAGTAATTAATAAAAGTACTTAATTAATAAAAACCGGCCAAGAGCGTGTCGGACACGCCCAAGGTAGGGTTCCGTAGCCATTACGAAAAAATCAAGTAATATTTTTCTAAGGATTTCGTATGTGTACGGAATCATCCAAGTTTAGGTATGTTTTATACCTTAGGCTACTATTTACAAACTTAAACTACAAATAATTTCGAGGCAATCTTAGTCGCTATAATTTTCCTAGTAAATTTGATATATTTACTACAATTCTGAATTTTTTCAAATTTTTCCACCCAACAACAGTTTAGATTATTGAGGGGGGGGGACGGTCGATTTTAATGAAAATTTTCACGTTAAAGTTGAATATTTCGCAAACAGATCACTGAATAGAAAAATCATATTAGCAACCCCGCAATGGTTTTAAAATACCTATCCAACGATACCACACACTATAAGGTTAGTCGAGAAAAAAAAATCACCCCCCTTTAAGTCTATGGGAGGTACCCTAAAAAAATGTTTTTTTTATTTTTTATTTTACCACTTTGTTGGCGTGACTGATATGTATATTCATGCCAAATTACAGCTTTCTAGTACTAACAGTCTCTGAGCTTAGCCGCGGACAGACAGACAGACGGACAGACATGGCGAAACTATAAGGGTTCCTAGTTGACTACGGAACCTAAAAACTGACCTGTGATAGACTCATCACGTGTTGGAAAGTGCGGATGAGGCCAAAAAATCGTCGTGAATTTATATTCAATGCAATTATGTAGCAAAACAGTAATTATTACCACCTTTCACGGATGTGATTTGAAACATCGGCCTTCTAGGGGTAAATTTCCATGTTTCCTAAGTATTTTTTAATGCCTCTTTGAATGGGAATTTCCGGGCTTGATTTGATTTGACAACTCGCTTTTTGGCCACGGCTTCTGACTGATAAAGTTAGAATTGACTCGATTTAAAAATAAAATATAAGAAACCCGTGATGGCCTAGTGGTTTGACCTATGGTCTCTCAAGCAGAGGGTCGTGGGTTCGAATCCAGGCTCGCACCTCTGAGTTTTTCGGAATTTATGTGCGAAATCGCATTTGTTTGCCATTTACCATGAGCTTTACGGTGAAGGAAACATCGTGAGGTAGCATACACCTGAGAATAAATTCAATGGTGTGTGTAAAGTTCTCAATCCGCACTGGGCCCGAGTGGGAACTACGGCCCAAGCCTCTCATTCTGAGAGGAGGCCTGTGCCCTGCTTTGGGACGGATGCTGGGATGGGATGATAAATAAAATTACGTTGAACGATATTGTGGCACCCCTAGCGCGAGGTCGTTCCTCTGCGCAGACGCCGCGATCTGCACACTCGAAACAAAACAGTGTCGCAACTAATCGCTGATTGGTTATCTTGTAGCGCCTTAGAGCTGATACTAATATCGTAATTATTTTTTTAATCTTTTTTGTAAACAAATGAGGGGTATATCCTTACTAAAGATCTGTCTGATATAACTGCAGGGATCGGAGGGATTAGCATCATTGTTCGCAAAAATATGGACAGGACTTCAAAATAACTTAAATAATTAACCAATTAAATAATTCATCATTTCAGCCGAAAGACGTCCACTGCTGAACATAGGCCTCCCCCAAGGCTCGCCAAACAGATCGGCCCCGTGCCATCCGCATCCAACGCGATCCCGCAACCCGTCGCTCCATCTTGTTGGAGGCCTACCTACACTACGTCTTCCGGTCCGTGGACGCCACTCTAGAACCTTTTTGCTCCGTCGGCCATCAGTTCTACGAGCGATGTGCGTTTAAATAAGTACTTGCCTGAGATTTAAATTTGATCTCTAGTAATTAAATAACACAAATACCTAATACCTACTTCCTATAAGGTGAACGACCTATGCTCGACACTGACCCAATACATGGCACCATCAAATCTTGTCATAGTAAGAGAGGTGACAGATAGGCGTTGAGGTGTCGAGCATTGGTATATTTACTTTAATGTAGATTTATTAGAAAGTAAAAATATTTGTTCCCAGTTTTCTGTGGTCAGTCTATTCCTTTTTATATCATAAACGTAGACGTACTGAAACAGTCCCATCGCAATCAAAAATGAATTAATTAATCAACCTTTTAATTATCAAACAATTTATTTAATTAATTTTGGAGTTATGTCCATAATATTGCGAAAAATAACGCTAATCCACCCGATCCCTGAATGGATATTAGGTCACCACCACCACCACCACCTCACCAGACTCACCACCACCACCTCTCACTGCATCAACATCATCATCAGCTAGAGACGCCGACTGTTGAACAAAAGCCTCCCCATAGAACGCCACAATGACCAACTTGCCAGTGTTGCCACCTTGGTGACTTAGTCAAGATCTAGCAACTTTTAGGACTACCTAGTATTTTTTAGTAGTTTCCATACATTTAGTGACACATGAGGTTAATTTCCCACAAACTGGCGACTTTTTGCAAATTTCCTAACGACTTCCGAAAAAATAAGGTGGCATCTGCTTGCCATCTGTATCTACCGCTTGCCAGCAACTTTCGCTTTACATAATACCATACCTAACATTCCAATACATGACCGTACGCCTACGCCGGCTTTAACTGATTCTTCAAAAATGCCGACTGGCACGCGTACCACAGCACCATAAATACGAAAACGGTAAGGCGCCTTATATAGTACAGTACAAGTCACTTAAACCGTCCGCTTTCGGCCGGCATTCCCACAAAAGTTATTTAACCACTGGCTGGACGCTTTCCTTGTGTGATCATTCACAGAACCAGTCAATCATGATTAACCGGGAAACCGGACCAGTGTGAGTCGAACTAAACGATTAAATATTTATTAAATATTGCGCCCCCATTGTTTAAGCCACGCATTTCTTATAGGTTCCAGGTAATCATAGACATACTTAGAACTACTTTCTAGAAAGAAAGAAAGAAAGAAAATAAATTTATTTACAACAACACAAGACACACACACACATCATCAATACTTTTACAAAACAAAAGACAACACGAAAGCGTTTTTGCGGTTGCAAATCGGACACTGGCTCAGCATAACGCTGAGGCGTTTATAGCACCCCAGCGCTGATTTTCAACCAGTAGGTACCGTTGGTGACACCCGAATCGCTGTACAGATAGATAAATAACAGGGTGCCTATCAGCTCGAAGCATCCAATTTAGGGATTTAGTGGACTGGCACGTCGCTTGTAGAACTGATGGCCGATGCGGCCAAAAGGTTCTCGATATCGGATGGCGTCCACGGAGCGAAATACGCAGTGTAAGTACCTAAGTATGCCTCCAATAATTTGGAGCGATAACCTGGCTTAGATTGCGGGAATGCGTTGGATGCGGATGCGGGTTTAAGCCGAGCCCGCATTGCACGGTGTCGACAGAGGATCCCCATCCCGGTGCGGCCAGTGGGCGTCACGGTGTCTCTTCATGCTCCCGTCGCGTTCACATTGGCAACGAGGGAATCCGTGCGGTTTTTAGTGGGTAGGCCCCTTGTGGGAGAGCCTCACATACCCTCCGTTTCCCCGAACAGAGACGAATGCATAAGGTGCATTTTACGCACCATAAAAAGGACCGGTCTGTTTGGCGAACCTTGGGGAATTCCTACGTTCAAGAGTGGACGTCTTTCGACTAAAACGATGAATGTTCCTTTTTCTTAATAAAAACAAAACCATGCAACATTGACCTCGGGCCGTCAAATAGAGCGATCAGCTGGTCGATATCGCGATAGCATATGCTGATAACGCCGCTCGTGACTCAGCCCAACATCTATGTTAGTCACAGCGCCATGGTGTTGATTATTTATTTAATATGTGGAAGATAAAGATTAATATAATGCTAACTGACTCGTGTTATGCTTCCTGGAAGCCTGATTTGGAGTTATATATTCGACATTACTCACTCTATAATAGTACTATTCCATCCATCCCAGTCTTTATACGTCCCACCGACCCCACCGTATGTCAGAATGAGAGAGCTTGGGCCGTAGTTCCCATGCTAGCTCAGTGCAAATTGAGAACTTCGATATAATATTGAATTTCTACACAGCCGTCCTCACGATGTCTTCCTTCACCGTAAAGTTCATAGAAAATTTCAAATGTAATTTCGCACATAAATTCAGAAAAACTCAGAAGTGCGAGCCCGGACTCGAACTTTTGATCCTCTGCTTGAGAAGCCATGGTTTAAATCATTAGGCTACGCTACTTCCATTTCATCAGATACGGTAACTTAATGTAAACTTTACATCATTCAGTAAGTGCAGTGTTTGACTGAAAAATAAAACACAAACACCCCCTCTCTTTGAGTAAGACAGCCGGTGATATAGCCAGCGCACGAGGCACTCCAGCTTATAAGCCCTAGGCGCCCTAACCTGAAAGAAAAATCGTGCAAGTAGCATTACCTATATTGCGGCATTCGATTGATCATTTCAAACTCGTTCGCTTTACCACCTCACAATGTAACTTGCACAATTTTTCTTGTGTTAAACTGAAGTTTAGCCCGCTAGGTCGCTAACGTGTCCGCTATCCTCGGTGTCGCAGGATTCCGGGTATGTATTACAATACCGAAGTACGAAAGACCGAATGTATTAAAACATCGAATGAGTCAAAAGACCGACACGATTTTTTTCTGAAACCGTTAACTTTTTAAGATTGTTATAAAACAAACCTAACCTAACCTAATGGGTTCTGTATGATGCCGTTTTAATAAATTCTGAAAAGTTAACGGTTTCAGAAAAAAATCGTGTCGGTCTTTTGACCTATTCGATGGTTTAATACATTCGGTCTTTCGTACTTCGGTATTGTAATAAATACCCCAGGATTCCATAGAGAGAGAGAGAGAGAGAGAGAGAGATGTTTATTTCCACATATTCGGTACACAGGAAATACATTTGACAGGAAAAGATACAAATAAAAATCATCGAATAGGTGGCGGTGCTCACTTTTCATCAGTTCACTTGCTCGTGCAATAAAGTAACATAACTCGATAATTTGTTTTACCACTTATGAACACATATGCTAAGAAACCACTAGAAAATATGAAGTTTCATTATAAAATGTACATAAAACTAATTCAACACAAGTGGTTGCTTGGCTTTGTTATCTATCCTATCAAATATTACTTTGATATCTCACAAACGAATTCGCTGATACATTTCCTTGTTTTATTAAGTAACTTGTTTCATTTTCTTTTTAATTCGTTCATTTACAGGAGACCGAAGGCACCGAAGGCAGAAGACCGCGCGGTCGTTCACCAATGAGATGGACCGATCAAATAAAAGACTATACACCACCAAGTTCTACACGGTAGTAAGAGATGCGCTGTACAGGAACCGATGGAGGCAGATTATCCGCTCCAGATGCAACCCTGATACTGACCACGACCCTCAGACATGAGGGACCGACCTGGAAGGAAGGAAGAGGAGACAGAAAAGCTGGCAGCTTAAGCCTTCGACACACAGCAAGAAACAACGCCGTTTGACGGCGTCTATTTGAAGTAGTACATTACAGATTGTACCGTCCCGTCGGCGTCCCGTCGAGGTCCCGCCCCGGCCGCTGTGTGTCGAAGGCTTTAGCTGTTTAAAGGGGGAACGTTGCGTTGCCAGCATCTTCGGAACCTAACCTACTTAACATGTTCTACTTAGTATTTGCTTTTTTAGGTACTTTATGTTTAGAATCATCATCATCCCAGTCTATAGATATACTATACGTCCCACTGCAGGACACAAGCCTCCTCTTCTCCTCCGTATACACGCCAATCTAACTAACTACAATCTTAAAATTTATAGATTTCGTAGCTGTTGGTTTGTTAATGTATTTGTGTCTAATTGAATTAGACAGTTAAATTTCTTTTTCTTCTCTCAGATTTTTTTTTGTTTAGGATAATTGCTTATAAATAGTTACATTTTATCTTAATTTTAATTTTAGATTTTGGTTATCTGCCGGAAATAACAAAAACACTTTTTTTCACCTACGTTGAATGTAAAGGATGTCACATGCAATTTAAAAAAAGTATTTTGTCGTATTTGGCTATAAAATATGTTAGCATTCACTAGATCTTTTTTGAAGTGAGGAAATGCCGACAGTGCAGAACCGATCGCTGTGGAACTATTTGAGGAAGGCTTTTAACAGTGGACGGCTTTTGTCTGATATGATGATGACGTGTAGAACTTTATTTTTTAAGCATTCTAGAAGTGGTCTGAAAAGCCTCCTAAAATCTCGTGCCCGCGATATTCAAGATCAAAGCCTTTGCCACACAGGATGCATTCTGCGTTCTGCGGACCGCAGAATGCATCCAGTGTGGCAAATCCTCAAATGTTCCTGAACTTGGTTTTGCGGGAATCGTGTTCCCGCGGGTAAAATAAATGGAAACAATAATACAGGGTTATTTGTAATTCACTGACATCCTCTTAACCCTGAATTCCTATCACTCAAACAAATGTTTTTTGTTTTACGACTTTTTAAAATGAAGCACTTTTTTTCCCACACAAATACACAGAGTACCTATCGTAAAAATAAGAGGTAGTCTCAAATTTTCAAAACGTTATTACACAAAAAATATTAAGTTATGACAAAAGCCGTAAAATAAAAAACATTTGTTTAAGTGGTAGGAGTTTAGGGTTAAAAGGATGCTAGTGAATTACAAATAACCCTGTATAGCAAGCAATATTATTTATCAATGTTTATTGGCTGTCCGAAGGCAGGCACAATGGATCGCAAGTGCGCGCTATCAGTCGAGAGCCGTTGTCAGTGATAAACGTAATGATTGTGGAATTAGCCGTCGCCAATAAATAACCACAATATTTCGTACTAAATACAAACTGAAATATAGATGCACAGAAAAAACCCCAGAAAAAAGACCAATGCTGGGAATCGAACCCAGGTCCTCAGCATTCCGTGCCGCGTGCCATACCCCTACACCACCACTGGTCTAGAGATTAGACACGAATCTTTCCTATACATCATACATTTCAATCTGCTAAATCATCACCTTATGCAGTGACAAGCGCACATCTATGTTACACCCTCATCGAGAGATTTTAACACTCCTTCGGAACTAACCGCTCACCTGGACAAGAGATGGCGCTACTGTGCAACTTTAAACAAGTTAGCTATGAAGTATCTTTTTAAAAAAAAAAAAAAAAAAAAAGATACTTCATAGCTAACTTGTTTAAAGTTGCACAGTAGCGCCATCTCTTGTCCAGGTGAGCGGTTAGTTCCGAAGGAGTGTTAAAATCTCTCGATGAGGGTGTAACATAGATGTGCGCTTGTCACTGCATAAGGTGATGATTTAGCAGATTGAAATGTATGATGTATAGGAAAGATTCGTGTCTAATCTCTAGACCAGTGGTGGTGTAGGGGTATGGCACGCGGCACGGAATGCTGAGGACCTGGGTTCGATTCCCAGCATTGGTCTTTTTTCTGGGGTTTTTTCTGTGCATCTATATTTCAGTTTGTATTTAGTACGAAATATATGATTTCACGGGATGACCGTAAAAGTAATAAAAAAATGAAGTTGAAAAAATAAGTACAAAAAAAAGATACTTCATAGCTAACTTGTTTAAATAACCACAATTATATCTTCTGGACAATCAACTTGTCGATTTTCAACAACTGTGGCTAGATTGCTGGCTTACTGTTTTTAGTACGTATTATGTACTACAAAGAACTTGTTCCTGACACTGTACTGGAATTAACTATTTCCATCTCCTTTCTGTACCTCTGCCATGAGTTTACACTAGTTTACGTGACCGTACTCGGTAGCGACGGTGTAAATTATTTGTATGGAGAATTGTGCAGCGCCTCTAGCGGTCACTTACGGAAGTACAATTCTCCATACAAAATCATTTACGCCGTCGCTAGCGAGTACGGTCACTGTAAACTAATGTAACTCATGGTAGAGGTACTGCTCTTAGTACATGTTGTAGTACAATGTGTCAAGAGCGAGCAATCGAACTGAATTGCTCCGAAGTAGTTAGTAGTTATTCCGAATGGCTCCGATTGAGCCATCCAAACGCCAACCGAATCAAACTATACGGTGTGGACTTAGTGAAGGATTCCTTGAATGTACTGGTTTGTATTGATATTGGAAAAGGGGCCAATGGGTGCACACTAAAAAATGACCGAGAAAATTATATTTTTACACTTACTACGCTTGTTTATTTTTACACTTATTACGCTTGTTTATTTGTTTAGTACATTTGCCCGATTGTGATTTTATACAATCTGGCTTGCGTTTGACCACAATCATGATGGGAGCACGCTTGCCTAGTAAATGCTCATTCACTCTAGACTTGAAAACGGCCAGATTGTAGTGTTCAGGGAACACAGATGCAGGTAGGGAATTCCATTAGCTGTACGTTTGATGAAGGAAGAGCGAAAACGCTTTGTACGGATTTTGAGAATACTAACAATATAAGGATGGAGACCCCGCCTATAAATAATAATAAATAATAAATATCACGGGACAATTCACACCAATTGACCTAGTCCCAAAGTAAGCTAAGTAAAGCTTGTGTTATGGGTACTAGGCAACGGATAAACATACTTATATAGGTAGACAGATACATACTTAAATACATATTAAACACCCAAGACCCGAGAACAAACAATCGTATTTTTCATACAAATATCTGCTCCGACACGGGAATCGAACCCGGGACCTCAAGCTTTTCTCTAACCACTAGGCCATCTATCATAGGTCGTCTATGTACTTCTGGTTGACCTGTGAAAGAAAGGAGTAAGTATGTGGAATAAGTTGACAGTTCCGAAGCATATTCACCGAAATGTAGCGTAGAATACCGATAGACAAGCTACTCTGCGATGGCGAAGGCTCTTAAAATCCATATCACAGACTTTTTCCTTTACTCCACATGCTGTAGCCGTGGTGGCCTAGCGGTTTGTTCTATGGCCTCTCAAGTAGAGGGTCATGGGTTCAAATCCTGACTCGCACTTCTGAGTTTTTCGTAATTTATGTGCGAAATTACATTTGAAATTTACCATGAGCTTTACGGTGAACGAAAACTTTGTGAGGGAACCTGCATACACGTGCGAAGAAATTCAATGGTGTGTGTGAAGTTCTCAATCCGCTCTGGGCCCGCGTGGGAACTACGGCCAAAGCCCTCTCATGCTGGGAGGAGGCATGTCCCCTGCAGTGGGTTCAGGCTGGGATAACTGATGGGATGACCACATGCTGTAATTACATGTTTAGTTCTTTTTTTTCGAATCGACTGTTCCTGTTAGCCTCGACGGCTTTTACAGCTTACCGGAGAGAGCGCGAGCCGCCAGACGGGCGGCTCAGCAAAGGGTGCTCCTATTGAGCCGACCTCGGACTTTGGACGCTAAGTAGAGATTTGCAAGCAATCGGATTTTTTATGCTCCATCGTTTCGGAAAAATTACGTTAGTCGTATGTTTAGTTCAATGATTGCTTGCAAGATGGCGCAGTCACTCTGCTTTGAGCGGATCGGTCGCACAGCGAATCGTTTCGTCACAAATTCGACACAGGCGCAGTAACTCCACCAACACCTTATGCCGTTGCAATAAGAGTTGTTGTGCAACGGCGCGGCTAGTGTCTCACTGACACCTAATTATATCTAATTTGGTTTTCTAATTGCGTAAATTAGCTTAAACTGGTTTAGACCTAGGTCGTTGAATCCGTGGGATATTTGTGCTAATGGTGTAACTGGAGGCCAATTTTTAAACGATATCCGGAGAAATACCATTTAAATGCGTTCCATGTGAGTCCGAGTTAAATTATTTATTTAGCAAGTTTTATTTTAGTTACCTTTTGTTGTCCTACAATCCTCATTTCCTTACTATCTATCTTCTAATATATAATAGTCTTGTGTCACGTTGTTTGTTATCGAACTCCTCCGAAACGCTTGACCGATTTTTATCAAATTGTTTGCCTATATTTGGTAAACGTAATAACGTTTGGTAACGTTTGCATAAACGTAACTATTGTAAGGTCGCGGGTGAGCAAAGTAATTGTTTTAGTTCATTTATATTTGGTAGGTCTGAGAATAGGTTGTAAGTAGGCAATTTTTATACCCCTATTCTCCGTAGGCGGAGTCACGGGCAACAGCCAGTCTTATATATAAAAGTCTCGTGTCACGATGTTTGCTATCGAACTCCTCTGAAACGGTTTACTTGTAACCCGACTCTTATCAATTTTTTTTCCATATTTGGTAAGTCTGAGAATAGGTCGTAGGCTATTCTTTATACCCCTATTCTTCGCAGACGGAGTCGCGGGCAACAGCTAGTTTATTATAAATGCGAAAGTAACTCGTCTGTCTGTTACCTCTTAAACCGCTGAACCGATTTAAACGAAATTTGGTACGGAGATAGTTTGAGACCTACTTTGAGACCCTGGGAAGGACATTGAATAGTTTTTATCTCAGTATGCTTAGTATAAGTTTTTACTTCACCAAATACTTCTCGATCGCGTTTACGTAAAAAAATCAATTACTAGGGAAACATGGACAGCGTCTCCGCGCGCGCGCTTCCATGTTTCCATAGAATTGAAATGTTTACGTAAACGCGATCGAGAAGTATTGAAGTGAAGGAAAACTTATACTAAGCGTACAGAAAATAGCATAGTTCCCGCGGGATGATGATAAACGAATTCCTGGCAGTCGGACAACAGCTAACTTAATGCCCCGCTGGCCCATCTAACGTGACCTAATGGTGGGACATGACAACTAATCACCCCTCATTTTCCGCAAGGCCATGATGGGTCACCGAATCAGGTCGCGTGGGCCCCAGTGCCCCGCTGACCTTACTTGTGCTGTTTCCGACCCGAGGACGGTCATTTTGTTAGTCGCATTTTTTGTTCTGGGATACCCTGTATAAAAAAACACAGTTTTTGCTCAATGGATATCTGAGGTAAGTACCTACCTAAATATGTTCTTGCGTAGACCCCCGCTGTCATTATTAAATAACAAACAGTTTGTTTTCAATTGCCTCATGGAACTGTGTCCATCGAGAGAAAGAGGACTTGATTAATTGATTGATAACGAGCGAAACAATTATTTTGGACATCTCCTGTACCAAATTAATGATAATGTTTGTTAGTTAGCTCGAAAGTTTAAATACATCCGCTTCCAGCACGATCACCTGTTACCAGAGGATGAGTGGAGTGGGCAAATCACTGTCGTGCCGCTGGGTGGGTACTTGACCCTTTTATTTTCTTGGTACCTACGATCTATACAGGGTGTCCAAAAACTCTTCGGTAACCTGGTACCGAGAGAGAGGACAAGTTGTATAGTTCGAGTGCGAAATGTTTTTCCATGACCGCGCCCTTATGACATTGTCATAACACTGTATTATTTCGCTTGGCCTGTGGCAAACATTTTGCACTCGATGCCTGTTCTGAAAAAATAAAAAATCTATGTCACTTAGCTAAGTGATAATAGACATTTTCTGAGTGAATTCACGAGGACAGCATTAACTGTTATTTGCTACAAAAACAGTTAATATTAAGATAATGTAGGTATTTAATTTAGGACTTCTTCTTCTTTCTGTAGCATCGCCTGTAATGATAGATGTGTAAGTGTGATTGAATACCACAAAAACCAAAAAAATGAGAATGAAAGGGCTTGGATTGTAGGTCCCCCGTGGGCCCAGTGCAGATTGAAAAATAGAAATAGAAATGGTTTATTTGTTCAACACAGGTAGAATTGTATATAAGCACAGATCTTGAATGTTACAGTTACATCACCATGTTGGGCCGCAAGGTATACAAACATTTATAGCTATTAATGGAACTATCACAATGGGATGTGCAGTTACCATTAATTGCAGTCTGACATAAATTCATTAACAGTATAATATAATTTGTTCACTAAAAATTTAAATAATTTAGTTTTAAAAATTGATAAATCTTCTATGTTTCTTATACACCGTGAAATTTTAGTGGTTGTTTTCCCGAAACGAGGTGATTTAGTATCGATTGTACAATCGATTTATAATTACTATTTTGACTAAAGTCAAAAATCCAATTGTGAAAAACGAAAGTCGAAAATGACCGCAAACCAATAGTAACGCTTCGTTGGTACCTAACCTATCGTACGATCGTACGCTACTTGTACCAACGAAGCGTTACTATTGGTTTGCGGTCATTTTCGACTTTCGTTTTTCACAATTGGATTTTTGACTCTAGTCAAAATAGTAATTATAAATCGATTGTACAATCGAAACTAAATCACCTCGTTTCGGGAAAACAACCACTAAAATTTCACGGTGTATATGGTTCTTATGAGAACTTAACACACTATTGAATAGCTTCACAAGTATGCTGGTTCCCTAAAGATGTATAATTTGCCTTAACCGTTGTTTTGTTATTCACTCTCTTCTTAGTCGGACACTCTTATCAGAGTGGTCGTGGTTGCGCAGAAGAGGTACACGGAGAGATGTTCGATGGGTCGCAGCCTTTTTAGAGGACAGCCCTCTTAGCGCCGGTTAGAGGCGTTGCGAGTACACTAGACCATGGTGGACTCAGTAGCTTTTTTAATCCGGTCAGTCCAGCGAGTTGGTGAACGGCCGCGTGCCCTCTTGTTCCAACTAACCCTGAACTACCAATCTCTCCATTGAGTTCACATTCCTGGAGATAGTTATTCACTACATTCATTGAATATTCAGTTACCGCTTTCAATTAAATCACCAGTTAGTTCTCATCGCTCTAACTTGCATAGTCACGCGATATAATGCGGTCCGAAATTGTTAGTTGACGAAGGTTTACTAACTGAACCCATGTTTAATGGGATCGCATCAATTCGCAGTGTCAAAAAACGTTTTACACGCCTTTCAAATGACATAAAAGTTTTATAAGATACCGTAAGGCCGAGAATACACATGATTTTAGCTTGTACAATTTCGTGCATGTCCCTATTTTGCATGCTTGTGTCATATTCGTATAAAGTCTGACGTACTTGCGCCAGGGACTTGCACAAAATTGCGTAGGCTACAGGCTTTATGTCGGGTTTCTTTGGCCTTAAGGCCAGAGTAACTTTGACCAATCCAATATCATTTTAGTGTTTTATTTTAGCTAACCTGATGTTAAGTGCAAACTGCCTATGTCTGCCTGCCCTGAGGACTGTGTGTGTGTGTGTGTGTGTGTGTGTGTGTGTGTGTGTGTGTGTGTGTATGTGTGGGAGGGTGGAATGCCTCTATGCTAGTAATTTCACCGGCTGTCTTACCCCCACACCGAGGACCCTGCTGGGTGCTTATTGGAGTTCAATGTTCATGTCATTTGTTTTAGACATCTGTCGGTTCCTCTCACTAAATCAAAATTTCCTAAACCGAACAGTCTACTTTGTGTCATGTCTCGAGTTCTCGACGTTGACATTGGTAGAATTAGCCGCGCTAAGAGAGCAAGAGCGAAAGAGCGAAACAAAGTCCAGTAGTCGTTCGGTTAGTACCCTCGGTACCCTCTTAAATAGATACAAAGCCAACCCCATTGTATGGCGTTCCGCTCACGAAGCATCTACACGCGGTCAGAGCAGCCGGCTGTGACGTGGATTTGCATCACAATGTGCCGCGTGTATACACTTTACTATGTTTTGACAGGAGTGCCAAAGACCGGCTCATCACCCTAGCCTACATACAGTACCCGCCCATAAAGATTGCACATCAGTCTTTGGAAAAAGACTCAGCAAATGTCGGCTTTGTAGAGCGTTGTCAATCAATCAAGAAAATATTCTTGTCCGAAATTCTTATACACAAACTTCAGAGGAGAGCCGTGGTCGCATGCTACCATAAAATGAATTATTAAGTAAGCAATACTTAAGGCAAGGTACTGTACATCCCATACAGGGCACAGGCCTCCTCTCAGAATGCAAGGGCTTGGGCTGTAGTAGTAGTAGTAGTAGCAGTGGGGTGGGCTGGGTAATTCCCATGCGGGTCCAGTCGTATTGGAACTGGACTGGACTGGTAACTGTGAAATTATTCGAGGCGAATTCAACATTTCAAAAACTCTCTATAACTTGAATGACACGTCCCACAGCAACAAAGTAAGACCCGTTTGTCGTGGACAAATTGCCGCCATAACTATTCCGGCTAGCATTACCATACTTCAACGTCCAGGCGAAATTGAAAGCGCTCTAGGCACTGAAATCCTTCTACAGAAAGTGTTCTTGATTGTTTTGCGACTCTGACCATAATAACTCTCATCACATCTGACTGTAAAGTTCAAACTTTCGCGATTTAGAATTCACTGAACATTTTTTATTTTTGGTACTTTGACACTTTAACAAATATGACATATTTCAAACTCCACAGTATAACTGGTTAGGTATTACAACAAAGTACTAAAGTAAAGTATTCAGCGACTTCCGACGCTGACGTACAGTCGGGGCAAAAAAGGATCGTCACCATATAGTTGATATTTGCTTGCAGCAAGGCAATTGCCAGTCCTGTCAACATTCTATTTCAGACGAAACTGAATAAATACCGCATTGACGTTTGCTAAGAGTCCTAAAGGTACTAAGTAAGTCTATGACTTGATAAAGGACTCGATTTAATAACTGACGAAGGTGTTAGTACCCCGACTGTACCTACACTTCAGTCGACTCGTGACCACGGCCGCAATGTAAATAAATAGTTTTGAGATAATTATTACCTACCTTTATTGATAGAGGGAGGCAAACGAGCAAGTGAGTCACCTGCTGGTAAGCGATCACCACCACCCATGAGAACCAGAAACCCCAGAAGGGTCACTGTCCGTTGCCGGCCTTTAAGGGAACAATACACTCTTTTCTTGAAGGACCCGATGTCATAGTTAGTAGGAAACACCGTAGACGGGAGTTGATTCCGCAATTTTACTGTGCGTGGCAGAAAATGCCGACCTATAGCTAAACCGTTTAAATGAGTCCAGTTATACCTAAATTGATGCTAAATTCGTCTAAAGTTTTATTATTATGTCAAACACTGCTTAACCACACGTCGTCCGTGCCAGGTAAATCTCTAGGTATATTCGTCATCATCAGTTCAGCCGAAAGACATCCACTGCTGAACATAGACTTCACTCTTCACCTAAGGTTCGTCAAACAGACCGGTCTACGCCATTCGCATCCAACGCGTTGCTGCAATCTTAATCAGGTCGTCGCTCCACCACTTATCTTTATGTTTTAAATAATTACCTCTACCTGGGGCCAGGGATCTACCGCCACAGGCTCCATAGCTAGACCGTTTAAATGAGTCCTCGCCTGAGCGGTACAGGGGCTGGGGGTAAGACGACCAAGGGGGCGGCAGGCATACGAGGCGCGCTTGCCGCCCGCACCTCTCTCGGCCCCCTTTGTCGTCATACCCAGCTCCTGTACCGCGAGAGCAAGGACTCGTTTAAACGGTTTACCTATAAGCTCAAGCATGATGCACGCAAATGTTGCCAGCGAAAGTCGATTACCAGCGCGCAGCCGAAATAACAACACATTAGTAAAACCGCTGTCAAAGGTCGCCCGCGAGAAAACACAATGTACAATAACTAAAATTACATAATGACAGTAACAATAACTAAGCATTTTACGAGTTTACTTTCGAGTTTTTTCTGTAATTCGACAGCTAACGCGTTACATAACCATCTTATGTGATTTATACGTGGGAACACGGTTTTAAAATCGTGAGTCCTCGCGTATTTTACAAAGTACAGATCCATTGTAAATACAAGCTGAATGTACTGTGTCATCATCATCATCACAGCATGTATACGTCCCACTGAGGCCACAGGCCACTTCTTAGAATGAAAAGGCTTGGGCCGTAGTTCCCACGCGGGCCCAGTGTAGGTCGGGAACTTTACACACACCACTGAATTTTTCTTATAAAAAGTAAATTTCTAATGTGAATTCGGACATAAATTCCGAAAAACTCAAGAGGTGCGAGCCCGAGCTTGAACCTGCGACTCTCTACTTGGTCTTACCATTAATCTACAACGACTGCAAGAACCAACAGTTTGACAAAAAAGTTTTTTTTTACCTACGAGACAGGCTATGCCTAGTGTAGGGACCAGTCAATTTGGATTGGAAATTCGTTGCTCTTTAAATTACATGTAGACCTATTGCTGTTCTATGATATTTTAGCTGTCCTTGTAATTTTTAGAGAAATAAATAAATTATTATTATTATTATTATTATTTTTAATAAAATTGTTAAAATTCCGGACACCAGCTTGTTTCTGATAGTCATCTCTTCGGTAAAACTGTAGAACAAAAACCTGTGGACCAATTTTTAATGAGATAATTCGCAAATTCTGAATCCAGCACAAAGCAGTGACGTGGTTGCTCCAATTCAAAAGGTACGGGAGCGTTGACCTCGAAAGGCCGCTCTGGGCAAAATGGCAACGTCCCCATTGTGCCTACCTAAATAGACGTAGGTATATTTCGTTTTTTTTTAGCATTACAAATAAGGTAAACAATCTTGATATATGTCTTTTTATTGAAAAACGCTTTTAAAAATAGTAACTATTACTTAGGAAACCAAGAGAATATAGATGACCACATTTCCATGTTGTACGGAACCCTAAAAAGTACAGAACATAACTACGGTATAGAATAAAACCTAAAAAAATAGCTAGTGTATTGGGCATCTTTGCGCCGTGTACGATCCGGGGCGGTTTGTTTGACTGACAGCATTTTTTGAAATGTATTTTATGCTTGTACTATTTATAATTATAATGAAATAGGCACCCCTGAGAGGAGGCCTGTTCCCTGCAGTGGGACATATATAGGCTGGAATGATGATGATGATACAGATGAAGGGCATCAAAGGGGGGACGAAAATTTCATTTACTTTGTCGTAGGATGCACCGGTTTCAAGATATTTGACAAAAACACCGAGGGGGTGGGGATGGGGGAGGGTTGAGAGGGTGTGAGGGTGCGGGGGTATCAAAGGGGGGTTGAAAATTTCCTTGATTTTGCCGTAGGATGCACCGTTTTCAAGATATTTGACAAAAACACCAGGGGGTGTTGGTGGGGTGGGTTGAGGGGGCGAGGGTGCGGGGGAGGGGTGCGGGGGTATCAAAGGAGGGATGAAAATTTCCTTGATTTTGCCGTAGGATGCACCGTTTCTAAGATATTTGACAAAAACACCGAGGTGGTGGGGGTGGGGGTGAGCGGGGAGGAGGTGCGGGGGTTTTTGAAGTCAAACTTCTATAGAAACGCTTGACTTAGGACGAACACGAGTGTGCGGGGGGTGCTATGTGACTGTGAGGGCGTGCGGGGGTGCAGAGGGGTGCGGGGGGCGGGTAATTTTAAGCTATTGCATAGCTTTTATCGGCACCCGGGTCGTAAGTAACTCGATGACAAGACCCCAGCGGGAAGCTCGTTTCAAATTTTGCAAGTTCTTGACAAAAAAGGACCGCTTAAAACGCACCGTCGAAGACTGCCATTCATCAACATGATGTCGATGAAATTGACGCTTACGACGGGTGGATCTATAAAGGAACCCCGCAGCTGGAATGAGGTCAAAGAGTTCCTCAGAGCATTCCCCGTTGCTCCTGCTGATAATCCTGCTGCACCTATGCTGTATTAGCCAAGATGATGATGATGATGACGAAACAAATAATCTCAAAGCTACTCAGCCACAACCTTTATAAGCTTTGGTAATGATACATTTTCTAGTAATTTGCGACCATCTCGCTTCACATGTCGTGTCAAAGACGAACGTATCGCGTGACCGAACTTACATTTTTTTTTGTCTATCTCATTAACTAATCTCTAGCATGCCGACGTTTTATCAACCACGCATGACTACGTCTACTGATCGCAAGTGTAAAAATGTGGACTAACACATCATGCTAGGGTCTCCTTGTAAATTCAAATTAAGATTATCTTGAAAGTGAAACTTAACCGTTTGTTGTGTAAGTTACTTTCGTTATCCGCGAATTTCGCAATCTTTGAAGCTTTTGGAGCAAAGTTGCATAAAAATCAAGGTAATTAATTCAATACTTGTATTGTTTGTGACATGAAAGTTTTTTTATCATCATCATCATTTCAGCCAAAAGACGTCCACTGCTGAATATAGGCCTCCCCCAAGGCTCGCCAAACAGATCGAACGATCACGAACGATTCTGAACATCTTAAGTTTAATTACGGTTATAAATACACCGTTTTTTTTTAATTTTCGTTATATTTTACACGTTGCTCGGTACATTAACAGAGACTAATGAAACGAAATGATGAAAAAAAAACGAATGAAATGAAAGATGGTAATGAATGTACCGAGCATTTCATTAAAATAGAAAAAAATTTTTTTTTGTTTTTCATACATAATAAATCAATATTACAGTACAAAAGGTCCCTTAGAGTTACACAAAAGTTAGTGTCAATTATGTATAACAATGTTAAAAACCGGCCAAGCGCGTGTCGGACACGCCCAAGATAGGGTTCCGTAGCAGGTACGAAAAAATCTTTGCATACTTTTTACTAATGTGGCTGTTTTGGTCCCAACGTCGGCGGTACAGCACCATCTTTCGGCGAATTGGGTAATTAATATGCAGTCTACTAGAACTAGTATGTATGTTGATTGTTTTTCAGATGTAATATTTTTTTTTTATTTGAAAGAAGATACTGTTAGCGTGATCTTATGGTACTTAAAGAAAAAAATGCTTGCAATGGCGGTTAAATTGCAATCTTAGTTTAGAAATATTTTTTTATAAAAACTTAAAAACTGCTGAACTGATTAAGTTGAAAATAATTTTCCCAGAAAGTTTTTATTAAGTTTAACTTACGTGATTTTTTTCATATTTTTTAGACGTGCGGTTCAAAAGTTAGAGGGGGGGACACATTATTTAGAATTTTCGGAGTGAATATCTCCGAAAATATGAACTTTATTAAAAAATGGTTTTAGCAAACCCCTATTTATTTTTGAATACCTATCCAATGATACCTCACACTATAGGGTTAGTCGAGAAAAAAAAATCAAACCCGGTTTAACGGTTCACTGAAGAAATTTAAAAGATAAATAGGTAATAATAGGACGTAAGAAGGAGCTTTTACACCGGTTCAGCTATTAAATTTATCTATTTAATATCTCAAAAGTAGTAAGAGTTAAGACACTAGTTTCTTCGAGAAATTATCTCTATTTGACCTGAATAAGCTTGCCAAGGTTAACAGAAATAAAAAAAAACACGGAGGCTCTATTATTTTCTCTCCATTTACGAGTTGTAGTTGTTTTGCGTTGATTAGTCCGAGTCTGTATAGGTCTAGGTAAATAGTCAAGTTTCCTTACTTGTTCTTATTACGCTGTGACTCAGAGGTTGTTGGTTGTGATGTGTCAGATTGTTACGTAAATTTAACTAATGCCATGATGTGAAAATGAACGTCGACTATCATGTCATGTATGAGCAACGGTTCAAATAATTAAAAATACAATTGGATGCATTAACGTTTAATTTATAATTTATAACATGTTTGACTTAAATTATAGGCGAGTTTTTATGAACTTTTTACTATTTGCTTCACTTAACCTGAAATTCCTTAAGAACTGTGAAATGAAGGAGAAAATCAACCAATGAGTTCACTAGGGGCTAAATTCAGGAACGGCCCAACGCGGATTGCGAGCGGTAATTCAATCGTTTGCGAGAGGATAGGGATGAACTGCTATTCAGGAACGCCAAAAATCACTGGTTTGCGAGAGGTTTGGGCTGAGTTTGGGATGAGCCTTATTTATTTATTATTTATTATATATTTATTTATTATTTTGTTTTCTTTTTTCTTATTGTACTTATTTTTTTTAGTCTAGGATAGTTGTACATATATAATATAAGTATTGTGTTGTAAATAAATGTGTTCTGGAAAAAAATAATTATTAAATAATAATTATTAATTATAAAATAAATAATAAGCGAATTAACAGGAAAATAAAGCTCATCCCAAGCTCAGCCCATTCCTATCCTCTCCCAAACGATTGAATAACCGCTCGCAAACCGTGTTGGGCCGTTCCTGAATTTAGCCTCTGGATGTAATAGGGATAGAGAATGAAACACTGTCATTGGTCCTTTTCATCTTGGTCACACACAGCTTCCTCGCATAACGATTTCAAGATAGTCGCAGGAGCACTCATTGTCATTACGCAAAAGACAATTAATTTGAATATTTGTACTTGGTTCGTTCCTATAATATAAAAATCTCGTGTCACGGTGTTTGCTATTGCACTCCTCCAAAACGGCTTGACCGATTTTTATCAATTTTTTTCCCTGTATTTGTTAGGTCTGAGACTAGGTCGTACCTAATTTCATATCATTTTCCTATTCTTGGCAGACAGAGTCGCGGGCAACAGCTAGTTAATGTATATATGTATTTTACTTGATGTCCATTAAGGAGAATTGATATTTTTGATTGGACGTTTCTCCTAAATTTAGTACCTACCCTGAAAGAGATTAATGGTAGGGGAGCCCAAGGGGGGATTTGTGAAGTTACTCGAGCGCGGCAGATTAATATACGGGGGGATACCTACCCGGGGGGTACGGGAGGGTACCTTATACCCTCTGGAGTACCCCCATTGAATATGTGCACTTCATGTGGGGGGTTTGCCTGGGGCACCCCGTCAAAAAACTTAAAAAAAATAAATCTTTGAAATATTCGAGCGTGTCAGATTTTGATAATTTGATACTCCAGCGTGCCACTGATAATAAATGTATGATAATCTGCCACTTTGCATGGTGGGGGTGGCCATACGGAAGGGCGCGCGTCAGGTTTTCATAGGGGATGTTAATTCCAAAGACTGACGATTTGGAAGTGAAATGTGCATTGTTCTGCATTAGCAGAACCCAATTAACCCACCTTATCTTAATCTGACGCGCTCGAGTATTTTAAAGAATCAATTTTTTTTACTAAATATTTTGACGGGGTGCCCTAGGCAAACCCTCCCCCCCACATGAAGTGCTCATATTCAGTGCTCTAGAGGGTATAAGGTATCCCCCCGTATATTAATCTGACGCTCTCGAGTAACTTCGAAAATCCCCTCTTGGCTCCCCTACTATAATAAATAAATATCACGGGACAATTCACACCAATTGACCTAGTCCCAAAGTAAGCTAGGCAAAGCTTGTGTTATGGGTACTAGGCATCGGATAAACGTACTTATATAGATAGATACATACTTAAATAAATATTAAACACCCAAGACCCGAGAACAAACATTCGTATTTTTAACCCCCGACACAAAAAGAGGGGTGTTATAAGTTTGACCGCTATGTGTGTGTCTGTCTGTGGCATCATAGCTCTTAAACGGGTGCACCGATTTGGATGCGGTTTTTTTAATAGAAAGCAGGTTTCTTGGCGATGGTTCTTAGATTGTTTCATCAAAATCGGTTCAGCCGTTTCAAAGTTACCAGCTCTTTTGTTAGCTGTGGAAGGGATCTTAGACGCATAACGGGCATTGACTTAATGTTCAAACATACGAGAGACATAATTGCGTTGGGGGTTTTTAAATTTTTAAATTTATAGTTATACATACAAATATCTGCCCCGACACGGGAATCGAACCCGGGATCTCAAGCGTCATAGTCAGGTTGATCAGGTTCTCTGATCACGAGGCCATCTGGTCGTCTAAATTAATCATTATCCGAGCGTTTGTTCCGAATCAATTTTGGAAATATATTTTCGTACAAATGGCCGAAGATATTGTTGCAGCTTCCAATTATCTGGTAGAAGTAAACAATTAACGTTTTTTGGTAACGCGGTTAAAGAGTGCGCCCACTATTAAGAACTATTACGCTGTGGCCTGATGTTGCATGATTTCAGGTGACATCTTCTTTCTCTCTTTGTCGCTGAGCCGGCGGTCGTGTCAGAGACAAGCTGAGGAAAAAGGAATACAGATACGATGAAATACTGTTTATATTACCTCGACGTTTCGACCACGTTGGAGCAGCCGAGATCTCGAGTAGACAGTTGACGCGGCTATTGCAAATATTGCAATGTGGCAGAAACGTCTAGGTGGATTTATTTAAACAGCATTAATAATAATACTTTTTTAAGGTTACCCTATTACTGAGACTTCGCTATCCGTCCGTCTGTCACCAGGCTGTATCTCATGATGAACCGTGATAGCTAGACAGTTGAAATTTTCACAGATGATGTATTTCGGTTGCCGCTATAACAACAAATACTAAAAAACAGAATAAAATAAATATTTAGGGGGCTCCCATACAACAAACGTGATTTTTTTGCTCGTTTTTGCTCGATATTGATAACGGCAACAGGTAGACCCTTGAAATATTCACAGAATATTTAGTTATATATTCACTTTAAAAATAAATGATTCAATTAAAATAAAACAAATATTTAAAGGGGGCTCCCATACAACAAGCGTGATTTTTTTGCCGTTTTTATAGATAACGGTGCGGAACCCTTCGTGCGCGAGTCTGACTCGCACTTGGCCGCTTTTATTTCAGAGAAACATGATCCATAGAATGGTTAGTACAAAAACTTAACGACTATTGTTACTATAGACATAATAATATAATTTCAAACTAAATACAAACTGAAATATAGATGCACAGAAAAAACCCCAGAAAAAAGACCAATGCTGGGAATCGAACCCAGGTCCTCAGCGTTCCGTGCTGCGTGCTTACCCCTACACCACCACTGGTCTAGAAGTTAGCGACGAATCTTTCCCATACATCGTACACTTCAGTCTGTTATAATCACATTTAGGCAGTGATAAAGCGCATCTATGTTATGCCCTCTACTGAGAGACTTCAACACTCCTTCGGACCAAGAGATGGCGCTACTAGGCCAACTTTTACAAGTTAAGTATGAAGTATCTTTTTCTATTTATTTTTTATTTTCTTCAACTTCATTTTTTTTTTTTTAAATAAATAGAAAAAGATACTTCATACTTAACTTGTATAATAATATAAATTGAAATTTACTTAATTTAACTGAAATAAATGAAATCAAATTAAAAGAAATTAAATTAGGTAAAACTTTATTGTCATTCATTCCGGGTGGAAACTTACAGCACGTACTTTAACCGCGCCTTTCGCCGAAATGTCGAGGTAATTTAAACAACATTGGTCGTCATAGTAAGAGAAATTGGGCGTTTTAAAAAAAAGTGTACTTTTTTTTTTAAATTTTGGAAAAAATATGGTTTTTCCTACTCACAATCAAGAGCACAATCGATTCCGATAGTTTAAAAAAATGTCCCCAAAAAATGACAGTTTTGCGACGTTTTTTTCATACATTCAGTATGGGCGGCGTGACAAAAGTGACTCATAAAATTTTGAATGAAAAAATGGGGACATTTTTTGAAATGATCTGAATCGATTGTGCTCTTGATTTTGAGTAGGAAAAAACCATATTTTTTCCAAAATTCCAAGAAAAGCGAAAGGCTACACTTTTTTTTGAAAACGCCCAATTGCGAAAGTTAAAACAATAAGTACGAAGCTTGTGAACCCTTACCATTTGCGGCTATTTGTAGCAGCACGGCGACGTCTTTGATGGCGAATTTATCGACTTCGAGCTGCGCCTGCGTTACTTTCCCCGTCTCCGTCAGTAATTTGCCTATTAAACCTGCGAACCAACAGCCACAACTAAAAAAATCTACGACGTATCACAATTTCGAATCCGGAATTTTATTCCAGCCAGTATCATCCATCATCATGATTCTGCCGAAAGCAGTCCACTGCTGAACATAGGCCTCACCCAAGGCTCGCCAATCAGATCGGTCCTGCGCCATCCGCATCCAACGCGTTTCCGCAACCTTAACCAGGTCGTCACTCCATCTTGTTGGAGGCCTATCTACACTGCGTCTTCCGGTCCATGGACGCCACTCGAGAACCCTTCTGCCCCATCGGCCGCCAATTCTACGAGCGATGTGCCCCGCCTGCTCCCAATTAAGTGTGGCGATTCGAGCTATATCGGTGACTTTAGTTCTTGCGCGGATTTCATCGTTTCTTATGCGATCCCGCAGAGAAACTCCGAGCATAGCCCTCTCCATCGCCCTCTGAGTGACTTTGAGCTTTCTTATGAGCCCATCGTTAGCGGCCACGTCTTAGTGCCATAAGTCATCACTGGCAAGGCAACACACACTGGTCCAGCCAGTACCTATGTTCAACTGAAAATTTACCCGTGCAAAAGGGTTTCATGTTTTTATGAGGATTTACTGACAGATGCACTCGCTACATGGCGTTAGTATTGTGAGGTTTATTTGACGCGGTAATTAGACAGGTGCACAGAAGAATGAGAATGCCGTCCTCAAGGGTGCTAAATTAATCCGACTTTACAATACGCCAGGGCGACCTTGCCTCAGCTTGGCCGTAGAAAGCCTACAGAAAAATCGTTTCTCGAAGTGACTTCGAGTTTAAAAATACGACAATGGACCATCTGTTACGCATGGTACAAACAGAATATTTGTTCAATATGCTTACGATTAGCTATGCTGTGGGACGAATTACTTATTGTTTACATAATTCGTTCAATGTCAAAGTCCTCGAATGGGATGAGCATAAAAACATGCATGAGCATGTTAAAACTTTGTAGGTACTTCCGTTACCTATAACCACAGGCTAAAGGCAATCTTAGGTGCCATCATCAGCATCCCCATCTCAGCCTACTCCAAAGAGTATTGTAATATTATATGAACAAGAGTGGCAACTCTGTGGTCAAATATGCATGTATGGAAGGTGCTGCTGCCCTACGCCCTGGTGAAGAACTAATGTGACGTATCTATAGATGTATAGGTACCTATCTATATGTATATGTTGGCATTGATGTACAGCTATAATTACGCGTAATTTTAATTGATAGGCTAATTGCCAGTATTCGTATTTTAGTCGTCTAATTCAAATCAGCATATACGAAGTATAAGCGGCTAAACCCGATTTGCACTATACGGCTAAAATACGAACATTGGCAAGTGGCCTATCATTTAAAGTCCTTGACCGTACAATTTGGTACGCCATGGCCATGGCCGATGAATGACAACAGACAAGTTTGACAAGTCAACCAAGATGGCCGCTAATTTAGTTCTTTAATAAAACACCAGAGATCGCTGTAATCGCATGAAAAGTGTGATATATGTAAGTGTGCCCCCCTGGCCTACTCCCACTCCTAGTGCAGTGGGAGATCATTACCATCGTCAGCCAAAAACCGTAGACCTCTCACAAAAAACGCCACAACGAACGGTCCTGCGCTGCCGGCAGCCATCAGACCTCTATGACCTTTATCAGGCCATCAGTCCACCATGTGGAGATAGCGAGGATATTATTTAAACTTTTTTTGAAAAATAAATCAAGTCTTTTTAGGGCCAGACTCGTGGTCACACCAGAGGCCGTATTGTCCAACGCTTCTGTCGCTTGCCTCCGCTTTCACCATCTCTTTCTGTCATCAGCTTATACCATTTGTCAGAAAGAAATAGTGATTGCGAAGGCAAGCGTCAGAAGCGTTAGACAATAAGCCTGCAGGTTGTCACACCACTTTCGTCGGTTATTCGTCAAAAAACATTTTTATTCCGCAAAAGTAGGTAGGTTAGGTTTCGTTAGGTATCTATAGATGCCCGTAGGGCAAATAGGCTAGAAATAGGAGCCTTGCTGCAGGCAGGGCTCCGTCGAATAACAATCAAATGGTGTGACAACGAGTCTTACTCTTTCTTTTTGAGCTCAGACTTATGAATGAATCTGCTATCTGGCAGTTGCTGAGTAAAAAATACCCCGTACCTAAAAGAAGTACTAAGTTAGGTACTTAATTGAATATATTATAAGAAAATAAATTTTTAATATTATTAAAACTGACCTTTACCTTCGGCTGTGCACTGCAACAAAAACACTCTAATTAGTTAATAATTACACACACACACTAATTAAATATATTATTATTGTGAAGATCACGACATTCACGCTGCTTGCACAAACTTAATCTAAACAAGTACTTAGTTAACTAACTAAATATAATAGTTATTATATTCGTAACATAACAAAGCGTAATTAACATAATGTAATTACGTGACTTTTATAAATAAGAAAAAGATGTTTGAATGTTTGTTAGTCAATTATTGCAACAGCTAAATGGATTTAAAAAAAGATTTGGATTGAGACATACGATACTTAATATCCCGGTACTGATAGTGAAAATAAACGGATCACTCACGTCTTAAAACGAGTTTAACTCGACATGTTTTGGGCTAATCCGTAGCCCTTCTTCCCGGATTCACGCGTCACAACAAAACAATCAATCACAATAAAATTACAATAAAAGTGATGATGAAAACGGGGGTAGTTGTGTGTCGCTGTCAGTTGCGTCGAGTAGCCGCGCGACAATGCGCGTTTGCGCCGTGATGTGTGACTCCGGGAAGAAGGGCTACGGATTAACCTGCAACATGTCGAGTTAAACTCGTTTTAAGGGCCAGCGCTCACTGACGGCATGGCACGGCAGGTTACATACGAATTTTACCGCAGCATCCCTCGGCACGTCGCGGCATCGTGGTATCGAAATAAAATAACATGAATTCTAAGCTCATTGAAATAAGATTCAAAATAACTTGATAGTAATAAAATCCTTTGCCGTGCCATGCCGTGCCATGCCGTCAGTGAGCGCCGGCCCTAAGACGTGAGTGATCCATTTATTTAAAGACCGCTTTAGCCTAGTTGGTAGTGACCCTGCCTACGAAGCAAGAGGTCCTGGGTTCGAATCCTGGTAAGGGTATTTATTTGTGTGATGAGCACGAATATTTGTTTTTGAGTTATAGGTGTTTTCTATGTATTTAAGTATTTATTTATCTATATAAGTATGTTTATCGTCCTCTAGTACCCATAATACAAGCTTTGCTTAGTTTGGGACTAGGTCGATTTGTGTAAGATTGTCCCCTAATATTTATTTATTTATTTTCACTATGGGTGAGCCTCACGGTAGTTTCATGCTTAAAGTTATCCCGGTAATTAGTTCCTGTGGGATAATATTTGTCCTTTAAACAAGAATAGAGGGCGCTGTCTAAGAACGTAACAGTACCCCGGATTTCAAGATAACGTGGTAACTCCGTCTGCATTCCATAGATGGCGTTGTCCAAAAGAACGTTGTGCTTTAAAAGTGTTACCGTATTCCTTAGTAAGTATGTGTTGTTTTGTTACCGTAACAGTACGAAGTCGCGGGCAAAAGCCAGTCTATTATAGATTTTACTAACTAATTTAAATACCTATGCATCTAATTATTATTATGAGTCTTGTGTTGTTGTAAATAAATGTATTTTCTTTCTTTAATTATGCATACCACTGAGAAAAAACATTTTGCAAATTAAAAAAACTTGTGTTTAATGTAAACAGTTGCACGTGTTGCGCTGACACACATTGTGTAATGCGTTGATCTAGACATCGAAAACCGCACGCACGCGCAGTGCGTATCAAGCCGTATCAATCGTAACGTAATACGGAGCGCGATTTACACACGTTGCTAATTGGGGTGCACCAAAAAAAAAACCTATAATTTTTATATTTTAATTGGAAAAAATAAGATATTTTATGATACCATTTTTATCGATTTTGAATTTGGTTGAGTATTTAATTATTTATATTTTTTTTAAGAAATACGTTGGATGACGTCACATGCAGCGAGAGAGCCACGTTCCGTTGCCTAGAAAAATTCAAGTCGTACATAACATAATCTGTGGCACTACTGATTTGTCTTGTCACTGTCAATAATACAAGCACGGCTTAGGGTCCTAAATGAACCATGACAAATAGTTTTATTTATTTCTCTTCTTTTAGCTTCGATTATTCCTGTTTGTTTAATGGTGTGACAGTAAATATATATTTTTTATTAAAATCTGATATTTAAATTCTTTTATATTTACTTGTAACGTAGTAATTTAATAATTAAATTAGTAAAAAAACATTGGAAATATGTACTCGTATACATTTCGGACTTTACGATAAATGGCAACTGTTTAAAGCCAGGTGCGCATCATGTGATTAATGTTCTGTCTTTGTCACTCTTTGCTATTATAAGCAGGACAGCAACATTTCAAACTGTCAATTTACTTTAGAGTGTAGACCTGCTTTATATCTGCCTTTGTGACGATTCACTGCAGGGGACAAATGAAGGTCATCCAAACGGTCATTACTTAAATTTTCTTTATATAATTCAGTTTATCATATTTTTGGAATCTGATTTCTGAAAACGCTTCACAAAGCCTATTTCTCCAAACGGTTTTCGATTTAAATAAATAAATAAATATTAGGGGACAATCTTACACAAATCGACCTAGTCCCAAACTAAGCAAATCTTGTACTATGGGTACTAGACGACGATAAACATACTTATATAGATAAACAAATACTTAAATACATAGAAAACATCCATAACTCAGGAACAAATATTCGTGCTCATCACACAAATAAATGCCCTTACCGGGATTCGAACCCAGGACCTCTTGCTTCGTAGGCAGGGTCACTGCCAACTAGGCTAAAGCGGTCGTTATTATACTATGTCAAAAATTGGGACTTCCCAATTCTAGTAGGTAGGTAGGTACCGTAAGGTCGTGTTGCTTTGGCCCGGAAGAGTACTTTTGCCCATTGGGATTATCATCATCATCATCCCAGCCTATATACGTCCTACTGCAGGGCACAGGCCTCCTCTCAGAATGAGAGGGCTTGGGCCGCAGTTCCCACGCGGTGGGCCCGCTGAGAGGAGAGGATGCCTGTGCCCTGCAGTGGGACGTATATAGGCTGGCATGATGCTCATGATGATCACGGGATTCTAAATAATGACGCATCGAAATACCATTCCATCCAATCCGTCATAAATACGAGTATAGCGGCACTAAACTCTTTTTGCGTGACCAACTAGTCCAACTACTCTGACATATTGAACGATAACATACATTATTATTACTAAACTTTTAAAACCTCCCCGCCTCCCCGCGACTACCATTGTGCTGCTGATTTGACAACGGACAAGTAAACTTCCTTAAAGACATCACCCAATAGACGTCCATTTTGATATTTCAAGTCGTTACTTTAAAATTTGACATTTAAAGAGTGAGAAAACAAAAAGCCAGATTATTTAGTCAAGACGTAAACTTTGCCAGATGCTTGCAAACCAATTTTGCAAAAAAATAAAAAAATATTTTTGAGGTAAGCACGCTGAGATTTTAAAAATTAAAAATAAATATTTCAGATAAAATACAGATGGACAATCGATCTTCCAATAAAAAAAGTAAGGGTTGATTTAGCCCCGCTACCGTCAGCCAGGTCTGTGGTTCTGTACTTGGGTATTATAGGAGAACCATTAGACAAGTTTTCAGGGTACTTCAAATTCCTACCCAAAAATCATCAGCTCTATATACGATATACGAGTACGAGTATATTGTCCGTCGGTTCGGTTGTACGAGCAATGTGCCCACTGCTGCTTAAGTCTGGCATAAAGTCCGTAGTCAACTAGGAACCCTTATAGTTTCGCCATGTCTGTCCGTCTGTCTGTCTGTCTGTCTGTCTGTCTGTCTGTCTGTCCGCGGCTAAGCTCAGAGACTGTTAGTACTAGAAAGCTGTAATTTGGCATCAATATATATATCAGTCACGCCGACAAAGTGATTGAATAAAAAAAGTAAAAAAAATTTTTTTAGGGTACCTCCCATAGACGTAAAGTGGGGGTGATTTTTTTTTTCTCGGCTAACCCTATAGTGTGGGGTATCGTTGGATAGGTCTTTTAAAATCATTGCGGGGTTGCTAACATGATTTTTCTATTCAGTGATCTGTTTGCGAAATATTCAACTTTAAAGTGAAAATTTTCATGAAAATCGGCCCCCCCCCCCCCTCTAAAATCTAAACTGTTGGGTGGAAAAATTTGAAAAAATTCAGAAGGGTAGTAAATATATCAAATTTACTAGGAAAATTATAGCGGCTAAGATTGCTTGGAAATTATTTGTAGTTTAAGAGTAAATAGTAGCCTAAGGTATAAAACATACCTAAACTTGGATGATTCCGTACACATACGAAATCCTTAGAAAAATATTACTTGATTTTTTCGTAATGGCTACGGAACCCTACCTTGGGCGTGTCCGACACGCTCTTGGCCGGTTTTTGTGTTAGGTATGTTTTGTAATATCAAATTGTTGTTGTATGTTACTATAATTTATTTTAGTAGTATGTTATCAATAAATTATCTAGTGATTATTCACATTCACTAAAACTTGCTGTTGACATTTTTGCCTCGACGTTTCAGTCACAGTACAGCAGACGTTAAAACAAGAGAAAAATACTCACAGGAGTCGAGATCAGCGCAACCAGCGTCAGAATAATCAGAAAATGCCTCAAATTTAAAGCCATTGCAACACCACAACCACTGTATAATATTAATCAAGTAATGATTGGTTAGTGGGAGAACTGTCACAAAAACCTGGTTGCTTAGACACCTGAGCAAGCGGACTGCTGCGTACGTTATAAGAATCAACCATATTTATCCAGTTAGATATACTTATAATAGTATTCTTTTGTTTCATTGTAGGATACTTTGTTTCCCTCATACGCACTCGATTTTGAGCGTGGCTAATGTCTACTGTTATTTTGACGGCTTTAAAAATTAGCCTTAAATACAAAAAAAAATATTGTTATTCGATATTTCACTTGTTTTGCACGGAAATAAAACAATTCGATGCAAAGCGTGTTCAAAACGTGTCTAAACTACTAAGAATTGCGCTTCGACAATTTTTCTTATTCGTTAGAATTTGCAAACTTCTTTTAGCTCAAACAATCTCATCCATCATTATCAGTCGAAAGACTTCCACTGCGGGAAAAAAGAGTTCCATAGCAAACGGTCGTGCAGTGAAGAGGACCTAACGGGGTAAACCAACAGGGCGGCGTCCCGTTGGTCACCGTAGATATTAATTGGCTAAGTAAAGTTTTTTGAAGAGATGCTAATTATATTTTTTTTCGACAGTGGTCGACTTCAACACCAAGAAACTGCAGCTGTTTTATTTTTATCTCCTTTTATTTATTGGAAATATTTTTTTAAGTGTTCGAGATGACATTTGTGAGATTTTATGGCTGACAAGCGGTTCGTGCTTAGTACTAAGAAGAAATAGAAAAAAAAACGAATTCAACTGTCGCTTCTGTCAATGTCAAATGAAATCTAACCGTTTGCGTTTCGTTTGCTTTGCGTTGTCCAAGAAGCAGTTCCAAAATAGTGATCGAAAGTATTCAAATATGATCCAATTATTGTGCATAAGTTGTGGAGAAATACGGTAAAACTGAAAGTCCGGATTTTATGCGGAGGTCGATAAAAATAGTAAAAAAATCACACTGAGCACACCAAAACGCAAAGCAAACGAAACGCAAACGATTTGACATTGACAGCAGTGACAGTTCACTTCGGTTTTTTTTTTCTGTTTCTACTAAGTTCTGAGCACGATCGAAAAAAAAAAAAAAACGGCTTGTCAACCATAAAATCTCACAAATGTCATCTCAAACACTCAAAAAAATATTTCCAGTAAACAATAGGAGATAAAAATAAAACAGCTGCAGTTTCTCAATCTCCAGAACGCCGACTGCCGAAAAAAAATATAATTAGCACCTCTTCAAAAAACTTTACTCAGCCAATTGGGCAGATGTGGTGGCGGCGGATCTGCGCGAGCTTGAGGCTGGTGACTGGCGAGAGACGGCACAGGACCGATCCTAATCTTTGGCGTGCACTTGTATCGGAGGTCATGGTCATGACACTCTTTGGGTCGCTGCGCCAGAGGAGTAAGTAAGTAAGTACAATCGGTCCCGCGCTGCCCGCATCCAACCAAGTTCTATGCGACTGTTGGGACACAGGATTGCATAGCTTGCGGTATGGTTGTCACGCGCCTGCTAAGCAGTCCGGAGCGTCAGTAAGTCTCTCGCCCGCCACTATGTAATACGTGTGAAACGCAATGAATGGAGTCAAGCTGAAGTATGAGTTATCATTTGAAGTGGCATCTAAAGCTACCCCTAAGATACACGACCTGTACCAGATCGTTGGTATGGACTATGGATCAATAAGATGGCTTGTTGGGGTCTTCCCACACCACGTCTTTCGGTTTGTGTAAACCGTACCTACTAAGCAAAGGATAAAGATACACACTTAAATCGCAGGTTCACCTAGAGGAATTATAAGTTGAGTCGAACTTTAACTGCGATTAGTGCGATGCAGGATGCAGCAGTTTATCTATTTTGTTAGGTACAGTCAACCAATTTGATTCCTAGGCCATTATAGAACCTTGTCGCATTAACTGCTCATAATTACAACGAAATCTGATCACAACATGCAATAATCAGTGGTCGGCACGACCCGTGCCACATGGTGTCAATGACCTCAATCATTATGTTAATATGGATATTCCCCGGGATCGCAGCATTCGAATCGGTAAAGGAAAATAATATATTCTCATTTCAGTAAGTATGCAACGGGGATAAGATGAACTTAATGAACTGAAGAACATAAGTAAAAGTAAACATATTTGTTGTTAGAAATTGGTTGCATTCCTTATCAGTAAATTAGAGAAGGATGACATCAACTCTGTTGATATTACTATTAGCTGTCTTTATCGCACCAGTTTAAACTATGCGTTTAGTCATAAACGTAAACAATAGAAAACACGATAGTGACCTTCGACATGCCAAGTAGTAGTAGCCAGGTAGGGAAAAGGGTTTTTATGAACTTCATTTTAACACTTACATATTTTATATGAGTGCACGTAATATTTTATGCAGTATAAAATAAAACCACAGTTTATCAATATTTTCTTTATTGAAAAATGATACATTTTATGAGTTTATTAAATATTCTGACTTCTATTTACAAATACATAACTCTTAATTTTTGCGAATCATGTCATGTGCATATTATTATTTCCTCTTTGAATCCCGCGGTGTGGCACGGGTCGTGCCGATCACTGGCAATAATTTAAAGAGTTTATAAAAGTTTTCGCTCCATGACATGAGAAGAAAAAGAAGTTTTGACAGATGGCCAGTGACAATTCAAGTTATTATACATAAGCAAACTCCTTTTCTATTTTATTATCGTTTACATATGTTCACAAAATCGAGATGTCATCATGAAATACTTCACGAAATAATCACTGTCGTAGAAGATAAACAGAGAAGAGAAATTTAGTTATTATGACATGATTCTATAAGTGGCCTAGGAATCAAATTGGTTGACTGTACTTAGACTGTACTAGATAACGCTAGGAGTCGCTACACCAATTACACCATCCTTCCTTAGATTAGTTATACACTAGATAGAGCTTCGGCGGCATGAAAACGTCCCGAAAAATATAAGCCAACTGTTGGCTTATATGTCATTTGCCTCCCTTCAGTTTGAAAGACGTAACGCGATCGTAATATGAAGCTGTCAAAAGAAATTTGTGGACGTTTTGTATCGCAATGTTTGCTACTGACACTACTTATCTAGTGTATAAATTATCTAAGCATCCTTCATTTGCCTTTGCCACAGTTCCCTTCATTGTAAATTGGAAAACGGAATTTAATGTGTATAAAAGTGAAATTGTATGTGTATGACACATGCTTTGCAAATAATTATAATTACAATTTTATTGATTGTGAGTGGAACGTTACGTCAACTCTGACGTCAAGCAAAATGTGGCTTAGAAGGCTTCGCTTAATTCCGGAGCCTAATTAACTAGCAATGTTTGGACAAGGTGATTGTCATTCATATTTCAATTTCAAAGCGAGAAATTTGAAGAGTTTCGGAGGCCTCAGAACAAAACATAGGCTTCTTTTTTTCTAGAACATTTTTGTAGAGTTAGGACAAAAATGTCAAATGTAAATTTAATTAGAGTATACTCCATAGAGGTATTAATATTACGCCGGTTCCAAATTCAACTCAATAACATTGTAGATCTGTTTGAAAAAAATACAACATTTGAATTTTTTGCCGGATTTTTCTCAACAGGGTTTTTCCAAACCGGTCAATGGTTATTTTACTCTCATAAATGCTTTTTATGGCCTAAATTGAATAAAGATTTTTACACCTTTACAGTGAGATAACCTTTGGCCTCATCTGCACGTTCCATCAGGTGAGATTGACATCAATGGTCAGTTTTACGTAAAAAAAAGTCAAAGCCACATATTATTTTTAGACTGTGAGGTCTGTGAGTGAGTACATAAATAGAACAGTTATTTGAATAATTAGATACATGTCATACGTGCCGACTATTGCCGACACAAACAGCCAGTTTTGACATACAATATTCAATCTTCTAATATATAAAAATCTCGTGTCACGGTGTTTGTTACCAAACTCCTCCGAAACGGCTTGGCCGATTTTTATGAAACTTTTTTCTCTACACTCGGTAGGTCTGAGAATAGGTCGTAGGCTATTTTTTATCCCCCCCCCCCATTCTTCGCGGACGGAGTCGCGGGCAACAGCTAGTCTAATATATAAAAATCTCGTGTCACGGTGTTTGTTACCGAACTCCTCCGAAACGGCTTGGCCGATTTTTATGAAACTTTTTTCTCTACACTCGGTAGGTCTGAGAATAGGTCGTAGGCTATTTTTTATCCCCCCCCCCCATTCTTCGCGGACGGAGTCGCGAGCAACAGCTAGTAATTTAATATATTTAGGAGCTGTTTCACCACCCATTGATTAATTTTAACTGACGGATAAATGTGATGCCGTCTCCGTCTATTCGAACAGAACAAACAGAGAACAGAGATGGTGAAACAGGGGGTTAAAGTCGAATTAGTACAATCACAAAATACAATTAAAAAAAACTGTCAGTCAAACAAACCGCCCCAGGCCCTATACTACGAAGCGCGAAATTCGAACTTCGTTTCATGCCGTTCCGCTCACGCTAATTGTATTTATTACGAGAGTGAGAGGGACCGCACGATCCGAACTTCGAACTTCGAATTTCGTAGTAACCCCCAAGATCGTACACGGCGCAGAGGTGCCCAATACACTAGCTGCATTGCCACGTTGAACCGCGATGGACAACCTTTGCACCAGAAACGACCCAGCGAGCGAGGGTCAAAACATCTCTCACGAAGGTTCAATATACACCGTGAAATTTTATTGGTTGTTTTCCCGAAACGAGGTGATTTAGTATCGATTGTACAATCAATTTATAATTACTATTTTGACTAGAGTCAAAAATCCAATTGTGAAAAACGAAAGTCGAAAATGACCGCAAACCAATAGTAACGCTTCGTTGGTACCTAACCTATCGTACGATCGTACGCTACTTGTACCAACGAAGCGTTACTATTGGTTTGCGGTCATTTTCGACTTTCGTTTTTCACAATTGGATTTTTGACTCTAGTCAAAATAGTAATTGGGCCATTCTACTTTTCGTTGACCAGTCATTTTTAGTAATGTGCTCTTCAAATATTTTTTTTACAAAAACGGTAAAGTGCTCGGTTTTATCATTAAAGATTTAAATAGGCACATAATTAAGCTTATATTTAAAATTATCACTACGCATAAAAAGTAATCATTATTATCTATAAAGTAGGTAACGCAGTGGACATGTGTGTCCCCGCCATTTGTATGGAAATTGGTGTATTTTCCGCTGAGTTACCAATTTTTTCCACAAAATTTCTTTGAATTTAAAGTTTTTTTGCTTTAAAATATTAAATTTAGTTATTTCAGTTTTCATATAAGTTATTTACACTTGAAAAAAATCACCAGGTATGCCTTATATTTCACGAAAGATTAATGGTTACCTAAAAGTAGAATGGCCCAATTATAAATCGATTGTACAATCGAAACTAAGTCACCTCGTTTCGGGAAAACAACCACTAAAATTTCACGGTGTATATGTTTAAGTAACATATTTTTATTTTGACTTCAGAGCCTCATCCATTTTTTCTTTATAATACGTTTGTATTTCCCCGCATTGTTGCGATTTTCCTTCCGCAATCAGACGATCCGCGGTGCATATTGGCGCCGCACGTCGCTCACTTTCGCCGACTACGACGAATCTCTTCTTGGAAATACGATTCGTTAAAGATTTTAAGCCGTCTACGTAACGTATCGATTGGGAGTTCGATCCGGCATTGTGTCAAACGCAAATAGTTTGTTTATGCTTAGTGCTTATTTCGGCTTCAGTGTAATTGTGAAACGATCTGATTACTTAATCAGTTTCGATACTAAAGTAATCATAAAAGTTTATTAATAAATAGAATTTGAAGTGGCAATTAGCAGGCCATATAGCACCCAGAACAGTTTCAGTTTTCAGTATACTCTCTAGCGATTTCGGAAACACAATCATTACCAAGAAGTATTCGCTGCAAGAAACTTGGCAGAAAATCATTTTTACCTATTAAATATGTAAACTTTTTAAGTCATGGTAGCCTAGTGATTTGCCTAGCCTCTCAAGCAGAGTCTAGAGAGTCGTGGGTTTGAGCCCGGGCTCGCACTTCTGTTTTTCGGAATTTATGTGCGAATTTACATTTCGAAATTTACCATGAGCTTTACGGCACTTTCACACGGGGAACGTCCCGTTTTTTGCGGGTTCGGTTTTTTGCAGGATCCCGTTTAGTAGCATACGTGCTACTAAACAGGATCCTGCAAAAAACCGAACCCGCAAAAAACGGGACGTTGCCGGTGTGAAAGTGCCGTTACGGTGAAGGAAAACACCGTGCAAACCTGCACACACTTGAGAAGATATTCAGTGGTGTGTGTGAAGATTCTAATCCGCACTGGGCCCGCGTGGGAACTAGGTACTCTCATTCTAACGGGAAGCCTGTGCCCTGCAGTGGGACCGTAGGCTGGGATGATGATGAAATAATCTTTCTGTTGCGTTTCTTTAAAAGTATGTTGACACAACATCAAGGACGTGATGTAAGGGGTGTCAGGACAATGTTCGAATGATAAATATACCACAATGCCGTCAAATTCTGTAACTAACCTCATTGCACATTCTGAGATAGTCGCACGTGGTCATTGTGTTTATGTCACTTGTACTGAATCACAGGCTCAGTCACGTAATGCAGAATTGAGTGTCCATTTTTAGGGATCCGTACCCAAAGGGTGAAAACGGGACCCTATTACTGAGACTTCGCTGTCCGGCCGTCCGTTTGTCACCAGGCTGTATCTATGAAGCGTGATAGCTAGACAGTTGAAATTTTCACAGATGATGTATTTCGGTTGCCGCTATATCAACAAATACTAAAAAACAGAATAAAATAAATATTTTTATTTATTTAATAGTTTAAATACCTCAGTGCCTCAAGACGAGTCTTTAACCAGTGTGTGTTACCAGTAATGACATATGAATCCGAGACGTGGTGCATCACTATAAGCCTAATGCATAGGCTCAGAGTCGCTCAACGAGCTATGGAGAGGGCTATGCTCGGGGTTTCTCTACGGGATCGAATCTGGAACGAGGAGATCCGTAGAAGAACCAGGGTCACCGACATAACCAAACGGATTAGCTCGTTGAAATGGCAATGGGCAGGTCATATAGCACGCAGAACTGATGGCTGTTGAAGCCGAAAAGTTCTCGAATGGAGACCACGGACTGGCAAACGCAGAGTGGGACGTCCACCAACGAGATGGACGGACGATTTAGTAAAGGCCGCTGGTTCATGGTGGATGGAAGCCGCTTCCAACCGTAGCGGTGGGTACGTGTACACCATTTCATTCTTTCACAAGGTGTAGACTGAGAGAAGAAAGAGGTGGAGAATGGGATCGCGAACGCCCTTGCTTTAGACAATACGGTCTCAGACGCAGTATTGTCCACTTCTTACCGACATACGGTGTAAGATGGCGATAGAATGAGCCAATGGGCTTGAGTGTCCGCACGTTAGTCAATACAGTCTCAGGTCATACTCTATCTAGTGTTGGGCAGGACACGACTTCAAAGAGTTTGTAAGAGTAGCCTCTTTTTAGCACTCAACCAGTCCAAATCAATCCAGTCAATCCTACTCCAAATGAGGCGAGGCGTACTGAAGCTTGGCGATACGTTTGAAGTTAAAAGTGAGGAAGCAAGGAGAGTGAGTAACGCGACTCCCGCTACGACATAAAATTTGAACTAAGTAGTACTTACACTTCAAAATGTTGGAGCCCCTCTTCCATTTTGACGTCATGTAAGGAAAAAATGTAGCCTTTCTTGTATGTCCTACTTAAGGGCCTACCGAGTTTTTCGCGCTAATCGAATTTGGGTGGGCAATTTCGGGCGTGGGGGAGGCACGATGGCTCAAGATGGTTGATGGTTGGTTGAACTGCGCGTGTTTTTGGGTATTTTCATCTTATTACTAAAACAAATACTTACATATTATAAAAATGTAGCAAAACTACGCCCTAGAAAATATTTTGTTTTATTAACATTCAAAAAGTCATGACCTGCCGTGCAGTACTAGCTTCGTACTACGAGTTTATTTTATTTTTTAGAGACGACTTTGGATTTTTTTTCTATCGAGCGAACTACGAGTAATCGTGTTTCAATAAACACTTGTCACTAGAGTGAATCCTCAAATGGGCCATTCTACTTTTAAGTAGCCATTAATCTTTCGTGAAATATAAGGCATACCTGGTGATTTTTTTCAAGTGTAAATAACTTATATGAAAACTGAAATAACTAAATTTAATATTTTAAAGCAAAAAAACTTTAAATTCAAAGAAATTTTGTGGAAAAAATTGGTAACTCAGCGGAAAATACACCAATTTCCATACAAATGGCGGGGACACGCATGTCCACTGCGTTACCTACTTTATAGATAATAGCAGCCCGTCCCGGCTTCGCACGGGGTAGACAATTATTTATTTTTGGAAATTTGGATATGAAACACTTTTTTCACAAATATTTTTGATTATTAAAAAATTATTATTTATTATTTATTAATTATTACAGACGTGCACGCCCCACTCCTGTATTTCAGTGCCCCCTCCACCCCGCCCGCCGCGATGCCCGGCGCGCTTTTCAGACTGCATTGCAAACAACGGCCACGGCGCTATGGCGGTTTTGTTTACTGTTTGAATTTTTTAATTCGTAATATCTTTTGAATGGAAAGTCCAATTTAAATAATTTAAAAACTATTTTATAGGTAGTTAAATGGTCTTTACCATAAAATAATTTATTTGGATAAGGATTAATATAAACACATAAAAAATTTTTAATTCGTAATATCTTTTGAATGGAAAGTCCAATTTAAATAATTTAAAAACTATTTTATAGGTAGTTAAATGGTCTTTACCATAAAATAATTTATTTGGATAAGGATTAATATAAACACATAAATAGCATGGTTTGAATTTGGTTAGCATTTTCATTAATGTTTAAAATGAAAAAAGTTGTTGTAGTGACATAACTACAATAGTTGGACATATGCTACCGCGGAGTTTTTTGTAGACATTATGATGTTCTTCAATATTGTTGTACATTATTTTGTTCTATCGCTAATAGTTTCGGCAGCGCATTCGACGAAAGACATTTTAAGACTCATTTTTCTACACCTTCGGTTACATTGTTCAAATTTTACCAAGGATCCCTAATTTTTTTCAAAATTAAATGTAGCCTATGTCAAATTGGAAGAATGTAGCATTCTATTGGTGAAAGAATTTTTTAAATCAGCCCAGTACTTTTTGAGCCTATTCATTACAAACATACAAACATAGGTACAAATCTTTCCTCTTTATAATATTAGTGTAGATAGATAATGATTACTTTTTATGCGTAGTGATAATTTTAAATATAAGCTTATTTATGTGCCTATTTAAATCTTTAATGATAAAACCGAGCACTTTACCGTTTTTGTAAAAAAAATATTTGAAGAGCACATTACTAAAAATGACTGGTTAACGAAAAGTAGAATGGCCCAAATACCTATCTTACATATGGATTTCAGGACTATAGCATTGCTAGTAATGATACAGCACGAGTTTAAATGAATGCAATAAATGCGCCAAAAACACGGTATAGGGCCTTAACACTATCATGGTCATCTCTATCTCTCATATCAATCAAACACGCGTGGCGAATTCAAAACTTATGTCGTAAACTTAAACTTGCTCAAACTTTCGGTGGATCATTGCGCAATCTTCAATATTAACCCTAAACGGTCAATAATATTGCACAATTTCGCAATATTGTGCAATATAATTGATCGTTTAGGGGCCGCCATAGACACACAAACACACACACACACACACACTCACACATATACACACACACACACACACACACATAAATTGACACACACACACACACTTATACATGCATGCGCTCGCAATTCCTGCATGTGTTATGAATTGATGTAATTTTAATTTTATTTTTAAGAATTTTCTTCGATATTCATAGTGATTAATTAATTATGGAAGAGCGGGACTTCCTGACACAGGTATTGTATACTTACTGGGAAGTCCCAACGTTAATACTGTTATTGTAGGCTATGATTATTGAAATAAATAATTTTTGTTTTTTTTTTTTTTTTGAACTATTTCTGGAAAATACTTCATAAGTCGCGTTAAATATTTGAACAGTATTTAATGTATTTCTTTGTCAATAGGATCTCTTTAACGCCGCGTCCGTGACCAGCTCCACAATCGGGCACGACTTTGCTATTGTATCTTTTTTGTACAACCACGTGCTGCCGGAATATTTAAGTGTTCTTATTCTGTCACGAGATCTTCGTCTGTTGGCTAGAGATAGACCTAACTGTAGAGAAAATACCAGTGCTTCATCAATCCATACCACAGACAGATATATGTAAGACTTAGATGGAGTCAATGAAAGAATTACAACGGTAGGAATTAAGTATGTTTGTGCTCGAGTCTTGGATTATTAAGTATGTATAAGTATGTTTAACCATTGTCTAGTACCCATAATACAAGCTTTAATGGTTATGATAACTTTAAAACTGACTTTAAAAACCAAAATGATGGGGTGGTGGTTTATATCCGGAAAGGTCTTCAGTATAATGTTGAAATGCCTTCCTTTCTTGACGCAAATTGCATTATAATAAAATTTTCCAATAAAGTTTCAGTTATGGCTTTGTACCGATCGCCGTCTTATAAAAATGTAACTCCTTTTCTAACCTGCCTGGATGAAACGTTGAATACGCTGAAAGCTTTTGCCACCACTGTTCTTGTAGGCGACATAAACATTAACCTACGTCCTTCTAACCCTGATCATATCGTCGATGAATATCTTGATCTTGTTGCTTCTCACGCCATGCTTCCAGCTCACCTTCTTCCTACAAGAGAAGATCACTGTCTTGATCATGTTATTCTTCGGGCACCAGCCCCCACCACAGCTATTGTTCTTGACTCCTTAATAACGGATCACGCTCCCGCATTGGTCTTTATTTATTCAAAAGTTAAAGAGAACAAGACTAAAAGCTTTTCGCAACGACTCGATGTTTCCAGCGTTATCAAAGAATTAGAAAACACAGATTTTTCATTTATATTAAATTCTTCTGATCCTGAATCAGCGGCAAATGCTTTAGTAGGCCGGATTTCCTCATTAATTAAACAAAATAGTTTATACATTCCCATTCCTAGCCGTAAGCGTATTTTGAAGCCCTGGATAACACCGGGCCTTCTGAAATGCATACGTCACAGAGACAAGCTCTTTCTCATAAGTAAGCGCGATCCTGATAATCAGATGAATAAAATTATATATAATCGCTATCGCTGTTACTGCAATAACCTTTTAAAGAAAGTTAAATGTGAATTCGAGAAAGGTGAGTTTATGAAGGCCCGAAAAAATCCTAAAGCTACATGGACTGTCATTAAAAAAATCGCCAATATACAAAAAATTAATTCGAATGCTTCGCCATTGTTGCGGTCGGGTGTTGACCCGGAGACTTCAGTTAATGCTGTTAACAATTACTTTGCTAACGTGGGAAGGAACCTTGCTATGGAAATTGAGCTCCAAGCCAATTCCACCTGTTCTCTTGATGTTGATTCATCTCAACAAGTATTTGACCTCTCGCGACCTGCTTTGAATTCCATGGTGCTTTTTAGTGTAGACGAAATAGAAATAGAAAACATCATCTTAAACCTAAAGGATAGATGTGCGCTGGGTTGGGATGGTATTCCTACATCTATTATTAAATCTGCTAGGCATGTGCTCATTCCCGTTTTTAAACACTTATTTAATATCTGTATGTCCAAAGGTGTTTTTCCACTTATCTTTAAAAGGGCTGTTGTGCACCCCATTTATAAGGGTGGTGATAGGGACAGTGTCTCAAACTACAGACCTATTTCGGTGCTAACAGTCTTGTCAAAAATTTTTGAAAAGATTCTTAACAGTAGATTGCTGACGTTTGTTAACCAAAACAGTATCCTCTCTGAGCACCAGTACGGTTTTAGAAGCGGGAAATCCACGGAGGATGCTGTTTTGGATTTGACTGATACGGTGATTAGAAATTTCGAAAGGAAGCAAAAGACTGTTGGCATTTTCTTGGATCTGGCCAAGGCTTTTGACACTGTCTCTATCCCTATCTTACTGCGTAAATTGGAACACATTGGTGTGAGAGGTGTTGCTTTGGATGTGTTTCGAACTTATCTCACAAATCGTACGCAGTATGTCGTAATAGATGGTATTCAAAGTGTAGATGTAAGTGTAACTTTTGGCGTCCCACAGGGGAGCGTCCTCGGACCTACCCTCTTTTTAATTTTTATCAACGATCTCTGTAATCTTTCCCTACCTAATTGCAAAATTATTACCTACGCAGATGATACAGCATTGCTTGTCCACGGTCCTAGTTGGGAAGAAGCTCGTGCTTTTTCTGAGGACGCTCTTGGGAAAGTCATGAACTGGTTACGCACTAATATACTCTCACTTAACGTCTCAAAAACTAAATGTGTCACTTTTTCTCCCGGTCTTACTCTTACTGCATTTCACCCCTATGACTTCTCTATCCGTGCTCATACCTGTTCTGGGGTTTTTGACCGGCATCAGATCGCCTGTAGTTGCACCAGTATCAAACGTACCTCTTGCCTGAAATACCTCGGAGTTATGATTGACAGCGCTTTATCTTGGATACCTCATATTGAAACCACTGTTTCCCGAATAAGAAAACTGATTTACGTGTTTAAGAATTTGAGAGCAGTCGTAGATTTTGAATGTTTAAAGTCTGTCTATTATGCATTAGCACAATCAATCCTATCTTATTGCATTACCTCCTGGGGTGGTACTTTTAAAACCCACATGTTAAAAATTGAAAGAGCACAGAGGGCCGTACTAAAAGTAATTACCCATAAACCGTACTATTTCCCTACTACAGAACTTTTTAATATATGCCAAGTCCTTTCAGTTAGACAACTATTTGTCTTTCACTCCGTCCTGCGCAGACATTCTCAACTTCATTACAACCCTTTACTTAAAACCACAAAACGTAGGTATGATTTAGTCTGTAAGATTGAACCCCGTCGTTCAGCAGCTGCTAGACGACATTTTAGTTACATCAGCTCAACTCTTTACAATCGCCTCCAAAAGCAGCTAGATATTTACCCACTTACACTTCACTCATGCAAGTTAAAATGTACGGATTGGTTGCTTTCATTATCATATGAAAACACGGAGGAACTTCTTGTGGTCGCTTCGTGAGTTAACATTTGACCCATGTCCTATTTCGTTACTTTACTTGCATTTATATACCTATCATACATAACAATAACACGCCCACACGCTTGTAAGTGCACACATACAGACATATGCTCACACACACACACACACACACACACACACACACACACACACACACTTCCACAACCAGTTTAATGACCATAATATTTATATTTCTTTTCTTTTTTGTATTTACTTAAATTTTAGTTAAACTTTTATATTAATTTTGGAACTAAATCACTTTGTTTACGGAGGGGGGCGTTGCTACCTGCGACACAGTTTTTAACTTCTGCGGGTGACATCGTTTTTCATATTTTGTAATGCACCTAATTGTTACTGTTCCAAATAAAGATTTATTATTATTATTATTATTACTTAGTTTGGGACTAGGTCCATCGTCCCATTATTTATTATTATTATAATTTCAATGCAATATCGAAAGTATCGAGTTGATCCCTAATAAAATCTATATTTTCCATAAACAACAATTTATTCTGAATAGAAACTGTAATTAACTAAAGATTAGCATACATAGCTCCAAATTAGATATACTATCACTGGCCATAATGTGATGAAGACGAAAAGAAGAACAATGATGACACTGACTAAGTACAACTAGCCTTTCGTATTAATAGAGGGTAAATTCATATAAATCATAATAATCATATTCAATTGGTCAATAATTCTACCTCTGATGAGTGAAAGAAAGGAGCTGATGGAATAAGGTAGTGCTATTATTATATCTATCTATTAATATTCCATACCATCGCAGGATTAAAATGTTTACAGCTAACCACGTGCTAAGTTTTGGGCAGCTTCGCGGCCGCTCCGGTGGCCTCCCACATGCCACCGTGAACCGGCCATTCACGGGGCCGTAGAAGGACAGACAATAACAACAGTGTTGCGTGCGAGTGCGTACAAAGTGGCGAGGAAAGTGGAACGGATAGTGGGACGTCTTTGGGGCGTACAGGAAGACTTCAAAGTTGAAAGCTACTGGGATTCGAGAAGCTAGTTTTCGACCACTAATAAAATAAAAATAATAAAAATATATCTTCATTCTCAGACTTTCAGGTCCATAGAGTGTTAGTTACAAAAGTGACTTAAGAACTATATTAGTACAGTAGGTATATTAGAGTGTATACATTTATTCATAGAAGACAAATATTAAGAGACAATACTTAACAGTAATTTAAACTATAAACTAAATATCTAACTTAAAAACTACTAGACTAAGTCTAAAAAAGGCCCCCGTGGCATCGTACCCAAAAGGCTAACAGCGTTCCCTCGTTGAATGGCGATGGCCATTCGTTGAGAGAGATAGCTGCCGGCCCTTTGGTCTCCCAGTGGTGTTAACCAGACGCTTTTGTATTTCTTTAATTAAGTTGTGTGCGCCAGGACCCCAAGGACCCAGGGTCTCAAAACCGTATTAGAGTGTTAGTTAACAAGAGTACCGTTAAACTGGGTTACTTTAAAATGCAGGGGCTACTTTGGAAAACACTTTTTACGCCGTGTCCTTATTTTTTCAGACCATCATTTAATTTTTTTTTTATTTTTTATTTTATCTGTGGCAGTGAAATAACTACCTTGATAAATTACCTAACTTTTACTATACCAATCAATCAATCGAGCTATGAATATTTGCGTTTTTATAACCATTTTAAATCTATCAAAGTAGCCCCAAAATTTCCTAAAGCAACCCCAGTTTACTGGTAACCTAAGAACTATGTTAGTAAGTATAGGTGAGTGTTAGGTAATTAACAAGGTTGTCACCGAGATGCATGTACGGCGTGCAGCGTGTTGAACCTGCCTAGCACAGCACTGTCTTGCCTCTCCGCCACAACCTTTAGAAGACTGTTGGAGCTGCCTTTCACTCTGCGAATCAGTGAAGCGACTTTGTTACGTATAAGCCATAAAAGTCGTCTATATGCGCTAATAAGTTGCTTCTCAATACATTTCATTTCTCATCCTAGCCGATATACGTTCCACAGCAGGGTAACTACAGGCCACCTCTCAGGATGAGAGGGCCTGGGCCGTTGTTCCCACGCAGGCCAGTGCGGATTGAGGACTTCACATACACCATTGAATTAATTCGCAGGTGTTGCAAGTTCTCTCGCGATGTTTTCCTTCACCGTAAAACCATGGTTAATTTCAAATTAGCACACGTAAATTCCGAAAAACTCAGAGTGTTGGGTTCGAACCTACGGTCACGGCTTGAGAGGCCGTTCAAACCATTTAAAGCGATCGATGGTACCTGCGAAGAAATTCAATGATGAGTGTGAAGTTCCCAATCCACACTGGCCAAGCGTAGGAACTACAGCCCAACCCGTCTTATTCTGAGAGAAGACCTTTTCCCCAGTGGGACGTACAAAGACTGGAATTATGATCACGATGAAAACTCAAGATAAATTTCAAATGTAATTTTGCTTGTACGTCCCGAAAATACGTGTTAGACTCAGGCATCTATGTTTTAAAAAGTTCTAGTGTTTTCGCTTTCCCTATTAGTTTTCAAAAGGGAAACCTTTTAATACAGCGTAAATTGTATTAGTAATGCACGTAAACGTAATGCACGTCTAGACGCGTAGGCCGTCGAAATCAGCCTCCTGAATTCGATGGAAACTGATTCACTACACTTTTACCGAGACTGGCTGGCAAATATTCAGACGAACATTGGCGACATCGCGGTAACACGCGCTAAGTAATGCCACTAGCAAATAATCGAAAAAAGAAGAAGGAAAAAAATACGAAAATACCTGCCATGTCGTCAGTGTTGCCATATCCATTTTATGTAAATCCGTAGGTCCAGGCGAATAAATCCGTAGAATTCCGTAAATCACCTGAAGAAAAATCCGTAGATCTACGGATTTTTTAAATTAGGTATATTCGAGTGCACCTGAACCTTTAAATGCTATTCAAAATTAGATAAGAGTCTGGCTAAAGTAAATTGGCAATAGAAAATCGACAAAAATTAAAAAAAATATTGTCAATCTGTTCTGACAAGGAAGAAATTTTCTATTCATACGCTTCGGTTACCCGTTCATTCCGTTCCGTTTTGTTCATTTTTGCTAGTTGTCAGCGAAACAACTAGGTAAATTTAAAAAAATGACGCTAGTCTGACATTCCGTAGATTAGCCAAGCATTTCCGTAGGTCCGGGCACAAGACCTAAAATCCGTAGATCTACGGATTTTTCCGTAGATCTGGCATCGCTGCATGTCATAATAATCTTTAGGAAGGCTTTTTAATGTGGTACAGGCAGCGTCAAATAGTTTGTGACACCCAAAGTGGTCAAATAGTTCGCAACACGTCTTTATTACAGTTGGAATAACGCCGTGTTGCTAACTTTTTGGCTACTTTGGGTGTCACGAACTATTTGACGCTGGCTGTAATAGTAAGATAGGTAGAATTTCGGGGAAGTCGGTTGGGAGCGACGTGGTTCGATTGGTAGAACACGTCGGTGGGGACGCATACCCGGGAGACGTGGGTTCGAATTTCGCCGGCGCACCCGAAAAACTTTTTCGCTTTTAAATAATCTTGGTAATAGTAACTTGACTAGACAAGTAACACTACCACATACAAGCAGTACCTAGTAATGTAGACAAACTACACTTGTACGAAGCCGGGGCGCATCGCTAGTCATATGTATACATATTACTAAGGTTCCCTGGAAGACATAGCTCCGAAGCGATAAGGCCCCTGTTATTTAACTTATATATCGACGGTTAAAAGGCAAAACGCATGAAGCGACATTTTTTGAACTTTACATGAAACCCGGCTCAAACGACGGAGAAAAATTCGCTGATTTCAAATATAAAAAACCGGCCAAGAGCGTGTCGGACACGCCCAAGGTAGGGTTCCGTAGCCATTACGAAAAAATCAAGTAATTTTTTTCTAAGGATTTCGTACGTGTACGGAATATTTACTACACTTCTGAATTTTTTCTAATTTTTCCACCCAACAGTTTAGATTTTAGAGGGGGGGGACGGCCGAATTTAATGAAAATTTTCACTTTAAAGTTGAATATTTCGCAAACAGATCACTGAATAGAAAAATCATGTTAGCAACCCCGCAATGATTGTAAAATACCTATCCAACGATACCCCACAGTATAGGGTTAGCCGAGAAAAAAAAAATTTTTTTTACTTTTTTTTATTCAATCACTTTTTCGGCGTGACTGATATATATATATTGATGCCAAATTACAGCTTTCTAGTACTAACAGTCTCTGAGCTTAGCCGCGGACAGACAGACAGACGGACAGACATGGCGAAACTATAAGGGTTCCTAGTTGACTACGGAACCCTAAAAACCATTTATTGCCCATAAAAAAGAAAAAGAAAAAATACACAAAATTATGTAGCAAAAGGCTCAGGCTCAGCATGTGCGGTGAGGATTACTCATCACCGCGCTGGTTTTCAGCGCGGTGATGAGTAATCCTCATCACCGCGCTAATATGTAAGTATATAACTCATTTTGACAAAAAGTGTCGCTTCATGTGTTTTGCCTTTTAACCGTGCGTCGATATGATCTCCACGTACTTACATGTTTTTCTGATTTTTTTTCGTGAAGAAATTATCTAACTGATTGTAAAAACTTCCTTAACTGAAAATCATGACTCCTTGAACAGAGTATTAAGTTGATAAGAATCGTGTTTCATAAAATGTTTGGTTCTTTAGTATATTTTTCAACAAGTTATTACTAGTTAAGTATGAAGTATCTTTTTCTATTTATTTTTTTATTTTCTTCAACTTCATTTTTTTTATTACTTTTACGGTCATCCCGTGAAACCATATTTTTTTTCTGTGCATCTATGTTTCAGTTTGTATTTAGTTTGAAGTTATTACTGTTTAAATATCTGTAGATTTATTACAATTTACTTAATTTACCAAATATGAGTAATCCTTACGTGTCACTGTGCATACACGTCTGGTGTTCCTAGGAGGCTGTGACTCAGACGTTTTCATTGCACCAGCTGATACAACACAGGATGACCTTCTGCAGTATATTTATCTGAAGAAGTAAATAATCACTCCATTATTAAATTACTATTATTATTTTTATTATTATTCCTAAAAGCAATAATCTTAAAACGTTCGATTCCCGCGTCGTGGCCTACATTTGTATGAAAAATTCGAATGTTTGCTCTCGAGTCTTGGGTGTTTAAATGTATTTAAGTATAAGTACGAGGGGCGTTCAATATAAAGTGAGAATGAGATGCAAACTCTTTTAATATTACGAAATTAAATACTGGCCGGTAAAGGTCATCTATCTAGCTGATTGCTATGAAAAAAAAACTAACTGTCTTTTGTTTAAAAAAATATACGGCAATTTCTTTGCAATGCTATTGAGTACTCTAGCGAAAATGGAGAAAATTGAACTGTGCGCCGTTATCAAATACTTGTATTTGAAAAATTTTTCTACGGACCAAGTCAATTTGGATTTGCGGGACACTTTAGGGTCTAATGCTCCTCCGTATTCGACAGTCGCACGTTGGTGCGCCGAATTTAGACGTGGAGGAACATCGACAATGGACGACCCCCGCTCCGGACGCCCTACTACAGCAGTAACTGAAGAAATTGTGAAAAAAGTCGAAAACTCAGTTTTGGCGGATCGTCGTGTCACAGTTCGTTTTATTGCTGAAAATGTAAAGATTTTAACGGGGAGCGTGCATAATATTTTGCATGAACGCTTGGGTATGAAAAAGGTATCTGCGCGTTGGGTACCAAGAATGCTTACTGACACGCAAAAACAAACTAGACTAGAGATTTGTCAAGAAGCTTTGAACCTGATGCAGCAAGACCGGGAACTTTTTTTGGCGCGATTTATAACAATGGACGAAACATGGCTCCATCCTTACGACCCTGAAACGAAACTGCAGTCTATGACATGGAAAAGGCCATCATCTCCAACTCCGAAGAAATTCAAGGTGAGCCCATCTGCCGGTAAGGTCATGGGCTCTGTTTTTTGGGATGGTAAAGGGGTATTAATGATTGAGTATCTCGAGCATGGAGCCACTATTACGGGCACTTTATACGCCAAACAAATAGCAACATTGCGCAATGAGATCCGCGAAAAACGGCGAGGTAAACTCTCGAAAGTTGTGCTGTTCCACCAGGACAATGCCCCGGCACACAAGTCCGCCGTTGCAATGGCTGCAATTCGTGATGCTGGGTTCGATATCCTTAAGCATCCTCCGTATTCACCAGATCTCGCTCCTAGTGATTTCTACCTATTTCCGAGATTGAAACAATACCTGAGAGGCCAGAAATTTGAAGACGACGACGCGGTAGTCGCTGCAGTACAAGATTTTTTAAGTACTCAAGATGAGACCTTTTTTAAAAATGGAATTTTAAGTTTAGAAAAAAGATATACTAAGTGTATTATGCTAAAAGGTGACTATGTCGAAAAATAAAATGACATTTAGTAAAAGTTGTTTATAACATACTCATTCTCACTTTTTATTGAACGCCCCTAGTATGCATCTACTTTTCTATACAAGTAGTTTACCCATAACGCAAGCTTTGCTTAGGTACTTTGGAACTAGGTAAATTGGTGTTAATTGTCCAGTGATATTATTATTATATCCTACTAAGTACTAGTCTTTACCTACCACTTCGCATGCGTAAAGAATTCTAAATTTGTCAAAGCTGATAAAAAGTACGTACGTCAGGTTGATTAGTGGTGTCACCATCCCTATTGCGTCGTAAAGGTGTTTAGAAATGTAAGTACCAAATTATCAAATGTCAACTCAAAGTGCACTAAGTAATTGTAAGTATGTTTAACTTCGGCATGGGAAATGGTTTTCGAATCACGTAAGTTACTTTATAATGTAAACAAAGGACGTTATGTCATCGGTTTTGTATTAAAACACAATTGAATTTGCTGTTCCTAATAAGAGAGGATTCAGGTTACGAGTAACACCATTGCAGTTCGAGTCAATAAAGTCTTTAATATTATTTTAGTTAATCTGTAGGACTTGTGGACTGTGGAAGAAATTTTCTTCTTGAACAACGTCAATCCTTCCTGCATGATTTGGTCACATAAATAAATAACATACATAACATAACATACATACATACTTATATAGATAAATAAATACTTAAATACATAGAAAACATCCATAACTCAGGAACAAATATTCGTGCTCATCACACAAATAAATGCCCTTACCGGGATTCGAACCCAGGACCTCTTGCTTCGTAGGCAGGGTCACTACCAACTAGGCTAAAGCGGTCGTTAGATATTTGATCAAATCTCTGTTTTGGCCATGTTCCTGGGACGTACCTACCTACATATGTTAGTATACTTACATGAAAACGTCTAAAATAAATAAAAGGCTGTAAAAATGACACAACTTGAATTGAAACGTTTGCGTTACAATCAAAACGCTGTTGTAATTAAGTCATAGTTATCTGGCATTTCAAGACTCATTGTGTAAGTCTTCCAAAGAAGGAAAGATTGTTTAAGTAAATTGAAACACGGCAATTTCGTGAGAAGCTGCGGGTCTCGCTTTCAATAAACAATTGCTTTTCACCCAGAAATGGAATAATGTTATAAGTTAATTAGTTAAGTAGGCCGCGGTAATCCAGTGATGCATGAAATGTACAGCCAGCCATTTTATATCCTAGGCCACCGCAGAACCTTTTTGTCGTGGCATTTACGCCGTTTGACAAGTATTTCAAATAAGAAAGTTTGTGAAGATGTTTAGATATTTAGACGTTTGTTAGTCAATCACACAATAACGGCTGAACGGCTGGTTAAACTTGGCGTGCAGATAGACAAAAATCTGAATTGAGACATAGTATACTTAATATCCCGGTATGTATGTAAATACTTTTTTGTACATAAATCACAAAAATAATACAAAGAAAACATTAAAACAAAAAGAGTACAAGGCGAACTTATCCTTAAAAGGGATCTTTTGAAGCTAACCTGATAATGTGATCTCCTAGGATAATATTTTAACAGATTCTCTGTCCCGAAGCAATGTGCGGCGTTCTTTCGACACGTCGCTATAGTAACAATGACATTAAACGCTCATAGATTCATGAGGCACATGTGCCTCATGGACGTACCAGTAAAGTCATACATGAGGCGCATGTGCCTCATAGGACAGAGAACCTGTTAACTTTAACAAGAATAAAGGGCACTATTCAAGAACGTTAAGGTAGGTAAAGTTATATGTAGAGAAAAGGAACCCTCTGTAACGGCGGTAGCTACTAGCTAGCTACACCGGCGGATACCTTTTGGCTGCAGCTGACCGTACCTCGGCTTTGTAAAGTAATCAACAGATGGCGTTGTTCAAGCGAACGATCATCATCATCATCCCAGCCTATATACAGGGTGAATTCAAATTGGTGATACAGAATTAGTGTTTCGTACTCAGTTAATGATGGACAATATAATGCACTAACTCATTTGTTTTTATTAGTCTTATTAAATTTGAGGTGTCCATACATTGAGTGGTTTCAGAGTTCACAATAATGTATGGACGCCCCAAATTTTATAAGACTAATTAAAACAAATGAGTTAGTGCATTATATTGTCCATCATTAACTGAGTACGAAACACTAATTTTGTATCACCAATTTGAATTCACCCTGTATGAGAGATTTTGGGTCGTAGTTCCCACGCGGGCCCAGTGCGGATTGGGAACTTAGCAAGCGAACGTTGCGTTTAAAATATTACCGTTACCTTTTTCAGACAACTTTATGATTGTTTATGTTTGTTGCGGTCGAAGCAGGGGGTTAAAGCTAGTAAACAAATAAAATTATTCATTTAATTTATACATAATTACCTTGGTAATTATCACAAGCCCCATATAAAATACTGACACGTTTCAAAATACGAGTCCATCCTCAAAGCTACACTTTATTTATTTATTTATTATTTATTTCAGAAACAATATACATTGTGTTTGAACACTAGAATTAATTAAATATGTACTACATTGTTAAAAACGAATGTTACAGATACTGCTATACTAATATACATGTCAATTAAAATTTTATTCTACTAATTATTATTATTGTTAATTTCATTAATTACTATATTATACATAACCGTTTTATATTGCACATTTTATGTCAATTTCTATTACACATTATATTCTACACTATTATTATTTTCGAAAATCAATCTCTCAGTTGATCTAATGATTACATATTTATTTATTTATTGTTCACACTGTTCACATTATGTGTGTCGTAAAGATGTAGCAGATAGTTTCATCGCAAATAATGTCTTGACTCAAATGGTTTTGTGGTAGTGTCAATTTAAATACTCTGAGAACTGTTCGTTACCTGTACGCCTCGCTAGGGGAGCTGCTAACCTGTCCATAATCAACTGAGACATGAACGCAGCCGAGATTTTTTTGTACCACAAGTTAGGTAGTACACTACCTTTTTCCACATTTGTATTTATTTTAAACATATACTTAGGATGTTTTTTTTAGGTCAAATACCAGGAAACAGCTGACAGCTGACGCCTGACATGTAAATGTGGCTTCAGGAATTGTAGGGTAACCATGCGCGGGGAACTGTTGGAGACTCGTAATAAAATTGTCAGTGAGTTCAAAAGTGAATGTTTACTTTGTTATTAATATACCTATCTTTATTGTTCAAAAATACATGAAATTAACTAATAACAAGAGAAACGTGTAGGTACAAAGGCGAACTTTCCCTTATAACAGGTAGGTATAGGTTTAATGAATTGACACAATTTCTTTGCTCACCCGCGACTTTCAAAGTCGCTTTAAGGCAAAAAGTCGCAAAGTAATTGTTTCAGTTCATTAATATGAACCTCCGCAAAGTAACTCCTGATTCAATAAGGTATAAGTTTGTCATACGAACTTCTTTACTTGATTAACGAGTAGCTTACTTAACCTAAACTTTCATCGTTTTAAAGCCTGGAGAATTCTAAAACTCTTTATTTCTATAGCGTGGGACTGGGACGTCCACCAACGAGATGGACGGATGATCTAGTAAATGCCGCAGGTTCACGGTGCATACAAGCCACTTCCAATCATAATGATTGGGTATTAATAAATTGGGTAAGGGAAAGAGCGGAATGTAGAATAAGCTGAAAATTACTCCACCGACAAGAGCCTAGCTCTTAAATATATGATGCCTATGCTATGGGCCTGGCCAAATGACCACGGTGCGGCGTCGTTAACGTGAAACGTGTATCTGCACGGCGCGGTAACGTATATCAACGTATATCCTGCAGCTGATATGATGATGATGATAAATATCTCTCATTTGTAAGCCACGTGACCGATTTTATAGTTCTGCGCTGAATTAAACCAGTTTCGTTGACATTTGCTGATATTTGTCTTAATTGATCACCTAAATACCACTAGATCTAGTTTTGAATGTTTACCGCAATGATGCAAATGAATCACTAATTTATTTAGAACCGCTACTTCCTATCGGCACTTTGGCAACACATTTAGTCATAATTATTATACTTACTTATAAAGATAAGTTATTCATGGAATCATCATCATTTAGGTCTATGCATCTGTTTCAGACGAATTATGGCGTATTGCCTGTGCACAACGCTTTTCCTGGCTGATTAGCCCGATGCGAGAGCGACATCTTCGTCCACAGGCCTGACAAGAGAGGTTTGCGGAGGTTGATGCAGAGCTGCCTCGATGTCGCTTCTGTCTCTTCTCTCTTGTCAGTAAGTGCCTTGAACCAGGCCTCATCGCAATATTTGCGACCCTCCAAAACACGTTCGCGCCAAACAGCGCGGTTTTCCGCCAGCTTTTCCCAGTCGTAGTGGTCAATTTTAAAGGTGGCCATATCACACCATAGCATGCACATAGCACAATTCTTAAATCTGAGCAATGGTCTTCCGACTTTTCTCTTATAGCTCATTTACACTCGCGTATGAGTGGCGAGACGAACTGCGAGACGAGCAACGAGACGGGAGTGTGAATAGACGCTCGCGGCTCGTCTCGCGCCTAGCCTCGTACTTCGCAACGCTCGCGACGCCGAGCCGAGACACGAGACGAGAGTGTAAATCAGGTATTAGAATTTGCAATTGCACCAAGCAAGACATGTCGTGGTAATCGAAAGGGCTCCATTCTGTACACATGCCCTAGCCAACGCAAGCGTCTCTGTTTAAGAAGGGGGCGGTTAGGCTAAGCAGCTGTGCAATTTCTAGAACCCTCTCGTTGGTGACCCTGTCATGAAATAAACTATACCCAATGCGAACGTTAGGCGCAAGCCTCACATAGGAGGCGTGGGACGAAGGCGCGTCCAGTCGCGGCGATCCTTGAATCAGTTTTCATACTAAGAGCGCTTTCACATTATCCGATCCGATATCGGTATCGGATCGGACGCCGATACGAAATGTATGAAATATGATACGATATCGGATCGGATAATCTGAAAGACAGGTACATATTTCATACATTTTACTTGCCCCGATATCGTATCGGCGTCCGATTCGATATCGGTATCGGATAATGTGAAAACGCTCTAAATGTATAAAAGCGTCGCGATCCAACGCACAGAGGGCGCCGGCGGGCATTATGTATCCGTACGTAAGACCCGTACCTAAGTACAAGGGAGTGCTACTGCGTTCTGGTTATAGTCCCGCATGTCACGAACTTAATGGGGTAATATAGTTTTTACACCTGCGATTTTTCCTATGTTTTTAAATATGGAAATTCCAAATAAAGTGGTAAACTAGCGAAAAGATCACATGAGACACCAAACAACATCAGAAAATACTTCAGTTGCTGTAATTTAAGGGTAATTTCTGGAAATATCTGAAACCTAAATTAGATTTATAAACAAAAACAGCTGAAATCTTTCCTGCAATAACATAATAGAGACACTGACTGGACGAGGGATTTATTCTCACCTACCCTTCGATCAACGTTGTATTGTTGATCGAAGCACCTACCTACCAATATTTATTTTGAGTTGATTTTTTTCAAACTTACTATTTAATTTGAGTTGAAATTTGATACTCGTATGTAAGTCGGTGACCCAAAAGACGGACGTGTAAATTTTAAACGTGGGGGTAAATAGGAAAACATTTATACGCAGTCTGTTTTTTTTTTCAAAACAGATTCTTAATGTTGCTGTCCTCATAAAATGGAATGCAATGCCACCCTACACGTGCGCGTGCGGCGATGCGCTTGCGTTTTTGCGCGCCCCTCCATTTGTCACGATAATTATATCATTACATTCCGTTACGGAACCCGCGCTAATAATGGGGGTCACGCACGCCGTTCAGAAAAACCTGAGATCAGTTGGTGGTGGTTCGAGCAGTTCTGCATGGACTGGCGACTTGAGAGCAGCGTGTCGTAAAATGTTTGTGTTTGTTAATGATATATCGTTTCTTGTTAATTTCGTATGCCTACCTTGTAACCGAAAACCACATCGCCTTCATGATAATTGGCTAAGTAAAGTTTTTTGAAGAGATGCTAATTATATTTTTTTTCGACAGTGGTCGACTTCAACACCAAGAAACTGCAGCTGTTTTATTTATATCTCCTTTTATTTATTGGAAATATTTTTTTAAGTGTTCGAGATGACATTTGTGAGATTTTATGGCTGACAAGCGGTTCGTGCTCAGTACTAAGAAGAAATAGAAAAAAAAAACGAATTCAACTGTCGCTTCTGTCAATGTCAAATTAAATCTAACCGTTTGCGTTTCGTTTGCTTTGCGTTGTCCAAGAAGCAGTTCCAAAATAGTGATCGAAAGTATTCAATCGTGATCCAATTATTGTGCATAGGTCGTGGAAAAATGCGGTAAAATTGAAAGTCCGGATTTTATGCGGAGGTCGATAAAAATAGTCAAAAAATCACACTGAGCACACCAAAACGCAAAGCAAACGAAACGCAAACGATTTGACATTGACAGCAGTGACAGTTCACTTCGGTTTTTTTTCTGTTTCTACTAAGTTCTGAGCACGAACGGCTTGTCAACCATAAAATCTCACAAATGTCATCTTAAACACTCAAAAAAATATTTCCAGTAAACAATAGGAGATAAAAATAAAACAGCTGCAGTTTCTCGATCTCCAGAACGCCGACTGTCGAAAAAAAATATAATTAGCACCTCTTCAAAAAACTTTACTTAGCCAATTATCTAATACCTGTTTCTCTTTATCTAGTAAGTATACAATACAATACAATACTCTTTATTGTACACCACAAAGAAAACAATACAGAAAAACAAGTACATGGAAAAAAATATACAAGGTAAGCAATAGGCGGCCTTATCGCTTCGAAGCGATCTCTTCCAGGCAACCATTTAACGCAGGAACAACAACAAGGAATATATTTCAGCAGGTGGTGCAATATAAGAATAGAAAATAAATTAAATAGTAATATAAACATTATACAAGAACTACCTAATATACAATATATACATCATAAAACACACATAGATAAATTATACACAACAATAAACTTGTAAATATATAAACGGGCTATAATTTTCACACACAAGACAGCAAATAGTGGTCCTTAAGCAAGGATTTAGGAAGTATTGTACCTAAGGACTTTTAAACACTTAATTAGTCTGACATTTTTCCATTTTTCTTTGCTAAACAGACCTGTTTACCTGTAGTTTACCTGTAAACTGAAACGAACTGAGGGCCAATTTTAAAAACATATCTGTAAATACCATTTGAAGTTGAAAATAGTAAAAATTTGACATACCTACGCTTTCATTATGAAAACAAAATACTTATACACCGTGAAATTTTAGTGGTTGTTTTCCCGAAACGAGGTGATTTAGTTTCGATTGTATAATCGATTTATAATTACTATTTTGACTAGAGTCAAAAATCCAATTGTGAAAAACGAAAGTCGAAAATGACCGCAAACCAATAGTAACGCTTCGTTGGTACAAGTAGCGTACGATCGTACGATAGGTTAGGTACCAACGAAGCGTTACTATTGGTTTGCGGTCATTTTCGACTTTCGTTTTTCACAATTGGATTTTTGACTCTAGTCAAAATAGTAATTATAAATCGATTCTACAATCGATACTAAATCACCTCGTTTCGGGAAAACAACCACTAAAATTTCACGGTGTATAAGTACATTAATTTCATGAAAGGCTCCAAAATTTTATTCGAGCTTTTTTTTTGTAGCTATTCACTCAAAACTTACCTATGCGACTGAATGAGTATTTTCAAAAATTCACAGTTTACACTTTATTTTTCACTTACCGATTCAGTGTTTGATTGTTTAAATTTAAATTTCATAGCGCCATCAGGATTGTGTCTAAGGTGGATTGAATTTTGTATCTGAGTCTAAGGGGGTCCAGCAATGCTTATAATTTACAACTTAGGTTTTATTCTGTGTCTTAGTTTTATTCTTCCCTTTGCATCCACCTCCCGGCGTCCATAATATCAACGTAAAATTGGTCCTCGGTGCCTGTTAAATTGTCATAGCAATTACACTTAGCAGCATATTTCCGTCCGTAACCCGAAACCACAAGACACACGCGTGCTGCGTATTAGGCGCTTACGTTTAATCGTGATGACGACGTCCAATCTGCCTAATACGTCTAATAAGCTCATGGATTTAGTGTTGGGCCGTTTACAAGCGTCCTTGAGCGTCTAAGCCCTAAGCCAAGGTTTGGGCTAGTAAGTCTTTTGTTTCTTAGCTGTTTTAACATGCTCTTATTAGCTTCACTTGTGTTGACGACACTAAGTACATAGTAGGAATGAAATGCACGTTTAAAATGATTATAAACTGTAATAATAAGTAAATTAAAATATGATTAAAATAAATTAGGTGTAAGCACAACCCGTCTGACAGAGCAACTGACGTCTCCGTCTCTGTCAGGCGGGTCCTAGTGGATTTTAAAATTAGAAATACTTAATCTGTCAGGCGGGTCCTAGTGGATTTTAAAATTAGAAATACTTAATGGTAAACAATCATAGATACACACTAAAAAAAGAGGTTTTGAGCCAACCAGTCGCCAACAACTTGTAACTATCTAAGTATGTATGTACCGTTAGGTCAGGGTGCGTTGAATCAATTAAGGATAAATTTGGCAACTGATAAAACCACATAATATTTCTATATGGTTCTACATTATGAGGTCTAATAAATAACATAAGATCAGTTTAAGGGTCATTTTTCGAGCATTCCAACCGCCTCACTTTTGTGGTTACATTTACGAATTGGCTGAAGATTTGGATGGCGTTTTCGGTTATTTATTAGAGGTCCTGGAAACTGTATTAGAATCTTCATCTATTTCTACAAAATTGTGTCCACGAAAGCTATTCGGAACGAACCTTCTCTACCACTTCTTTATTTATTTTATTTTATTCGGAAAATTAACGGCTTGAAATTACTATTACAGATTATTACGAAATATGTAACAAAGCCAATTAAAGGTCTCCACAGATAATACGTAGATATGAACAGATAAGCACAAAAAAGGAGACAGTGAAAGAATGAAAAATTCAGACTAAAATTTAAAAAACCTGAAATTAGACAAGACATAAAACTAAGCCACGGAATGAGGACCAAGGAAGAAAGTGAAGAAATTCTTTATAGCCCGAAGGCTTTCAGACCTCTAAATCTGGTCCTGAGTGTTGTGTATAACGTTACCTTATTGAAAGGATTAATAAAGAAATTTTATTTTCCAGTCATTCGTTCGGAGTAAACTGTAAACGCCTACTATAGTAATAGTCACAGTTTGCTATTAATATTGATCAGGCGTCTGATACCAGCTATTTTACTTGCCAAGCAGATTGCTCACGGTTTTTTAATAATACTAATAATAACAATGATTTATTTCACAAACACTTTTTACATAGGGTACTATCCATTGGACTCCAAACTAGGCTAAGCCTGTAGTAGTTTTATGAGTAAGTAGGTACAAGAATTTGTAGGTACTAGCAATACAAATACAATTCGCCTTTTCACGCTATCATTTGCTAGAATGTAATTTTACCATTTTTGAATTGCCTAAGCCCAGACACCATTTAGTCTATTTTTTTTGAAGTGTGTCGCTAGAAGAGCCGTAGACACGAACTCTTTGCTTTTGTGTACATAGTTACTAAATGAAAATGCGTTTTTATTGTGCACATGCCTACAGAGCGGATCGGGAACTTCACAAACATTGAAAAGCTTAACAGGTATGTTCACTTTTACTCCCGGTGGTCTAAATAAAGAAATAAATCCTTACTAATATTGTACCAAAGTAGGTACCTCTGTCTGTCTGTTACCTCTTCACGCTTAAACCGATTTTGATGAGATTTGTCTTGAGGAAGGGTCAGGTCACGAGTACCCGAAACCGGCGAGCATGTATGAAAATACTTATGAGTGTTGTGGAAGCAAAAGATATATGTCAGGATCGTAGCTGGTGAAAACAAATAGTCACTGCCTATCCCTTTGCTGGGAAGGAGGCGTGATTGTATGTACCTATGTATGAAATTAATGGACGGATGGACATGGAGCGACGACCTAGTTAAGATTGCGGGATCGCGTTGGATGCGGATGGCACGGGACCGATCTGTTTGGCGAGCCTTGGGGAGGCCTATGTTCAGCAGTGGACGTCTTTCGGCTGAAATGATGATGATAATGATGTATGAAATTTGGTACGGAGATAGTTTGTGGACCCGTGAAGGACATAGGATAGTTTTTTTCTCGGAAAATTGCATTGTTCTCGCGGGATATAAAGAAATTCTTCGCAGACGGGGTCGCGGAAACAGGTAGTCATTCACCAGCCTGCCAAGCACCAGCAGATGTTCCTGCGCTCCGACTTTCAGCCAGAGGGTGTGGTTTTCCGTCGTTTTAGGGAAGCGACGAAGACTAATTATACTTTGAAAAATCCCTAAATAGTTTACCTATTTAAGTTTTCTTGTCTTTTTTAGGGTTCCGTACCCAAAGGGTAAAAACGGGACCCTTTACTGAGGCTCCGCTGTCCGTCCGTCTGTCCGTCCGTCCGTCCGTCTGTCACCAGGCTGTATCATATGCACCGTGATAACTAGATAGTTGAAATTTTCACAGATGTTGTATTTCAGTTGCCGCTCTAACAACAAATAGTAAAAATTAGAATAAAATAAATATTTAAGGGGGCTCCCATACAACAAACGTGATTTTTTTGCTCGATTTTGCTCGATATTGATAACGGCAACAGCTAGACCCTTGAAATATTCACAGAATATTTAGTTATATATTCACTTTAAAAATAAATAATTAAATTAAAATAAAACAAATATTAAAGGGGGGCTCAAATACAAAAAACGAGATTTTTTTGCCGTTTTTATAGATAATGGTACGGAACCCTTTGTGCGCGAGTCCGACTCGCACTAGGCCGGTTTTTATTTGTACTTTTTAATTTTACATCGCATTGGTGTTATACTGTAATGCTGTAATTTTTATTGATGAATAAATAAATAAATAAATTCATAAAGGGATTATTACGTTATAATATGCATGCACCTGCTAGGTACCTGCATCAAACCTGAAATTAGATAATCGTTTCGCCACACTTGCCGAGTTTATTTGAACGAAGGCAATGCGAACAAAAAGCAACAAATATAGGTACCAATCGGAGATAATTATAAACTGCGGCAAATTGTTATCAGCCTCATTATGCCATAGCGAAATGAAAGGTCTTGGACTTAGATGGAGTCAATCTAACGATTACAGATACGGTACGAGTATTGCGGAATGAAATAAGTATTATAGTAGGCACGTAATGTGTTTCCATTTCGTGAACAAAAAAAAAAAGGTTAGGTTAGGTTAGGTTAGGTTCCTACTTGAAAATGTTTTGTTATTACTAGAAAACGTTAGAGCTTAGAGCTCTCAAACAGAGGGTCGTGGGTTCAAATACCGGCTCGCACCACTGAGTTTTTCGGAATTTAAGCATGTGCAAAATTACACTTGAAATTTACTATGAGCTTTACGGTAAAGAAAAACATCGTGAGGAAACCTGCACAAACCTGCGAAGAAATTCAGTGGTGTGTGTGAAGTGCCCAATTCGCACTGGGCCCGCGTGGGATAGTTTAATCAGCCCAAGCCCTCTCATTATGAGAGAAGGCCTACGACTTACAGTGGGACGTGTATATTAGGTACCTGAGATGTGCGTGTGTGTTATGTAAGTATGTGAAATAGGTAGGTACTTGTTTCTATGTAGGTATGTTTAATTAATTTGCGAGGGTTTTGGTTGTTTTCATGAATCACTTGAATTTACGTAATTTTAGTGTTACAACAAATTTGATTAAAATTATATTATGTAGATTGAAACGAATAAATTGAATGCAACCACTTGCGGCCAACTTATAAAAGGTGACAGGTCTATTATTTTGAAACGGTCTATCGTTGTGAAAATGATTTGATTGTAACTTCATGTTATTACAAGGTGAGTGTGGTCGACATTTTTAACTTTTACATTAACCGATGTAGAAACCTCTGGTTGTCCAGATGAGCTTTTCAATCTGAAGTTGCAGAATTACAGAATTTTTGCCAGCCTATATACGTCCTACTGCAGGGCACAGGCCTCCTCTCAGACTAAGAGGGCTTGGGCCGTAGTTCCCACGCAGGCCCAGTGGGGATTGGCAACGTCACACACACACACCATTGAATTTCTCGCAGGTTTCCTCACGATGTTTTCCTTCACCGTAAAGCTCACGGTAAATTTCAATTGTAATTGCACATATAAATTCCGAAAAACACAGAGTTGCGAGCCGGGGATTTAAACCCACGACCCTTTGCTTGGACCATAGGTCAAAACACTAGGCCATCCCGGCTTCTTTATTATTTGGATATGTGGAAAATAATTTATGCTCCTTTTATGCCCCGAGGCCGCCAGACCTCTAAAACCGGCACTGACCTTACCGCCCCATCGGCCGTTGGTTCTACATCTACGAGCAATGTGCTGCCCACTGCCACTTAAGTCTGGCGACACTCCTAGTTTTTTCAGTAATAGGGATGATGACACCACCAATCAACTGACGTACTTTTTATGAGCTGTCAAAACACATTTCTCCCATAGAGTTTGAATGGCAACAGCAACTTATGACGTCACTTGTTCGCATACTCAATTAACTAACTATTTATTTGTTTTAAAGCAACAAAAAATCTAATTTTGCAGTTAATCGAAAATTAATCTGGGTTTCAGGGCTAAAATAAAGCGTTTTTTTACTGGAGTCGTGTCTTGGAATTATTTTTTAATGGTGTCAACATCCCTATTGTTCTCCTCGTTTCTGATTCCACCCACGCATAGAAAATGATGTCTATTAGACCCTACTATATTTAATCTAAAGTTATATAGTAGCTGTTGCCCGCGCGCGACTCAGTCTGCGAAAAATAGGGGTATAAATAAAAAATATACTACGACCTATTCTCAGACCTGTCAAATATGGACAAAAAATGTATAAAAATCGGTCAAGTCGTTTCGGAGGAGTTCGATAACAAACACCGTGACACGAGATTTTTATATGTAGGTATATTAGAAACATATTCAAGCCTTTTCATTCAGTGCAGTGGGGCGTATGGGATGCTGATATAGTTATTAGTTACTAGCTGTTGCCCGCGACTCCGTCTGCGAAGTATGTATTATTCTTCGCACGACCTAGCTACGACCTATTCCCAGACCTACCGAATATAGATAAAAAACTTTCATAAAAATCGGTTTTGCCGTTACGGAGGAGTTCGATAACAAACACCGTGACACGAGATTTTTATCTACACTAGTATTATAAAGAGGAAAGATTTGTATTTTTGTATTTTTCTATGTAAACTTAAAAACTACTGGACCGATTTCAAAAATTATTTTGCCGTTAGATAGCTACATTATCACTGAGTGACATAGGCTACTTTTTACAGCGGGAAAATACCTTTTCCTACGGGAAAATTAATTTATCGCGGGCGAAGCTGCGGACGGAAGGCTAGTAGGTATATTAGAAAGTCCTTCCAGTGGGCCAAAGCACTCCAACTTTACGGTACCTTAGTTTAAGGGCCTCATTTAGGAGAAGACATCCGGGTCCACCCACAGCCCAGGGGCCCTGGGGCTTCCATAACGGTTCCTCCCTTATAACAGATCTGGTCGAAAAGTACTCCTTGTTGAATTTCTTGCCAGATTCTTCTCAACAGGGTTTTTCCGAACCGGTAGTAGGATCTTCCACATTCGTGCTTGTAGCTTAACTGAATTAGGTACATAATTTTTTTTTGCTTTTATTGAAACTACTACTCTGATGCCTTTTTATAGTTACCTACATGAATATTTTTAATCAAAACTAGCCACTATCGTTCCTATATATAATTTAAAGAAAAATCTTTCAAGAAATCGACTTCGAACGAGGCACCTACACCTCTATATTTAGTGTCTGACCGATATTAAAAGGTATTTTCTTATAAATACTTTAACTTTATCCCTCTGTCCGTGTGGTATAACCGAGATAGCTTCTCGAAAAGCCTAAAGAGGGACCTAGCCGGAATCCCGAAGCCCGTCCCGTGCAGCGACGCGTGACGCTGAGGCAACGCGCGGCGCGACAAAACCGGCGCGCGCGGCGGCCCGCGCGACAGTCGACCATGCGCCATGCGGCCCCACGCACTGCTGCTGCTGCTGGCGCTCGCCAGCGCCGACCAGTCGCCACCCTCCACAGAGACAGGGCACGCCACCACAGCAGCCGAGACCGTCGGTAACGCGACCATACTAGACGCAGACGAGCTCAAAGCAAACGGGACGGCCGGCAATGACACGATATCGGAGCTCGAAGACGGCGAGCACGAAACCGTGGTAAGGAAGAAGAGGACGTTCGGCGATATAGTCTTCCGAGGGTTGGCGGACGTGTTGGGGTACAATGTGGCGCGCAAGCCGCCGCAGGCCGCGTTCCCGCCGCCGCTGGCGCCCGTGCCCGGGATAGACGCGCCGCTGGCCGGGCCCGCGCCCGCCGCGCCGCCGCCGCCGTGCGGGGCGCCCCGCGCCGCCGCCCCGCCGCCCTGCCGCGCCACCGCGCCCGCGCCGCCGCCCCCGCCCCCGCCCCCGCCCCCGCCGCCGCCCAAGCCGAGAACGCCGCCGCCGTGCCCCAAACCGAGAGCGGCCCCGCGGCCCAAGCCGAGACCTCCGCCACCGCCGCCACCGCCACCGCCGCCACCGCCGCCGTGCGCTAAGCCCCGAGCGAACCCGGCCACTCCGGCTCCTTGCGCGCCGCCGCCGCCTCCCCCGCCGCCCCCGAAGGCGGACAATGCTGAGACCATCCAGTCCAACTTCCGCCTGCAGTTCAACTTCAACAGGCAGCCGGCGGGCGCGGCCCCGGCGGCGCAGCCGGAGCCCGCGGCGGCCGAGGAGGAGGAGGAGGTCGTCCCGGTGGTCGCGATGGAGCCCCGCGCGGCGCGGCTGCCGGCGCGCGAGCCGCCGCGCACGCCGCGCGTGTTCGTCGACGCCTTCGTGCTGCGCGACGGCCGGCAGCACCGCGTCCGCACCGTCGACGCCAACGCCGTCAGCCCGCAGCGGGCCGAGGACGACTACCTGGACGAGGACGAGGCCGAGGACGCGCCCGCGTACGACGACTACGAGGACGTCCAGGAGTCCCGCGACCGCGCCGAGGCGGTGCGCGAGTTCGGCACCGCGGTCGACGCGTTCTGGCAGCAGAAGCGGCGGCCGAAGAAGGAGCCGAGAAAGAAGAAGTTGCCCTCGAACCACTACCGCGACGTGCACTTCGGGGACCGCGACCTCGCCGAGCAGATCCAGCGGCGGTCGGACGGCCGGGAGCGGCAGCAGAGCCTGGTCGGGCCGCGGGAGGAGGAGGACGCGGAGGCCACCACCACGACGGAGGACCCGCGCCGCCCGCTGCGCCCGCGCGTGCTGCCGCCCACCGAACACAACCCCGGCCAGATCGACACCGTCACCGTACGCGTGCCGCCGATCTACCGCGAGAAGCGGCCGCGTAAACTGAACCGCGAACGCCCCGAACGCCCCGACAGGGACGAGGAGGAAGACAGCGCCGAATCTACGAGCTCCGACGAGGAGGACTCCGATGGCGAGAACTCGATCCCTTCCCCGCGCACGGAACCACCGCGACGCCGGCGAAAGAAGTCGCGCCGCACGCGCTCCGCCGACGACGCGTACGAGGCCGGCAATTACGATTACTACGGCCGCAAGCTGCCCGTCTCTGACGAGGAAAAGTATTTCATGCAGCTGACCGTGCCGACCCCGACCGAGGAGAAGAGCGCGCGGCTCGAGCGAACACCCAAATACGATTACTTCTTGGACGATCACGAGCGCTTGCAGGAGGATCCCGAAAAGGAGGGGGAGGACGAGCGACTGGATGATAACGGACGCGCGGACAGCTCGGGACGGACCAATGAGAGCGAGCGGCTGAGAGACGACGCGGATCGACAGCAGGAAGACGCCGACAAGGAGCGCGCAGGCGACAACGAGCGAGCGGGCTCCGAAGAGCGAGCGAGCGAAGACGAGCGATCCGACTCTCTGGAACGCACCGACAAGCTGAGCCCTAACGCGCGCGTGCGGGAAACGGGCTACGAGAGCCAATTCCTGCGGGCCACGAACGTGAGACAGGAGGATCCTCGCCCGCAAAGAATCGCTCCCAGGAGGAAAGCTAAAGCCACCTAGGGCCCCGGAGCGCCTCGCTCGCCGAGCATCTGCCATAATCCTTGTTATTTATTCCTCGGCCGCCAGAGCCGCGCACGCGTCGCCCCACACGATCCAAATGTGATTTCTAGTATGTTAAAATATGTTAAAACGCGCATTGTTGGTTATTATTTTTATACTTAGCGTAAGCGAATTGTAATTTAAGTTTCTTAATAAACGATTTCTAATATCTATTGGAAGTATTTCATTGATTCGCGTGAAATCCGATTAGTCGGGCGCGGAACGGTCTCAACGTCTGGCGAGTTACTGGGTGAAGGTCCGTGGATGAAATAGAAAACAAAAAGCGAGCAGTTTCGCGGAAAGTGCATTGACCCAGTTGCACAGTGCAAGGTTGGCGGCGACAAAAAGCGCGGCGTTGCAGTTGCACAATCCCTTCAACCCTTCAGATCAATAACTATAAATTAAACATTTGAAAACCCCCAACAAACATAAAGTACATGCCCATTATGCGTCTAAGATCCCTTCCGCAGCTAACAAAAGAGCTGATAACTTTGAAACGGATGAACCGATTTTGATGAAACATAACAAAGAACCACCGCCAGGAAACCTGCTTTCTAATAAAAAAAACCGGCCAAGAGCGTGTCGGACACGTCCAAGGTAGGGTTCCGTAGCCATTACGAACAAATCAAGTAATATTTTTCTAAGGATTTCGTATGTGTACGGAATCATCCAAGTTTAGGTATGTTTTATACCTTAGGCTACTATTTACTCTTAAACTAAAAATAATTTCCAAGCACTCTTAGCCGCTATAATTTTCCCAGTAAATTTGATATATTTACTACCCTTCTGAATTTTTTCAATTTTTTCCGCCCAACAGTTTAGATTTTAGAGGGGGGGGGACGGCCGATTTTAATGAAAATTTTCACTTTAAAGTTGAATATTTCGCAAACAGATCACTGAATAGAAAAATCATGTTAGCAACCCCGCAATGGTTTTAAAAGACCTATCCAACGATACCCCACACTATAGGGTTAGCCGAGAAAAAAAAAATCACCCCCACTATGCCTATGGGAGGTACCCTAAAAAAATTTTTTTACTTTTTTTTATTCAATCACTTTGTCGGCGTGACTGATATATATATTGATGCCAAATTACAGCTTTCTAGTACTAACAGTCTCTGAGCTTAGCCGCGGACAGACAGACAGACAGACATGGCGAAACTATAAGGGTTCCTAGTTGACTACGGAACCCTAAAAACACATTCAAATCGGTTCACCCGTTTAAGAGCTATGATGCCACAGACAGACAAACACACACACACATAGCGGTCAAACTTATAACGCCCCTCTTTTTGTGTCGGGGGTTAAAAATGGCTTCGACGAGCTGCGTGTAGGTTACCTCTGCATTATGTTTCTTCTGCCCTGTCAATCACATTAAACTCGATCTTAAAGGTACAGTCAGCGTCGTAAATAAGTGATATCTTTAGTCTCTTTCATTCGTTATACTTTTCAAACATGACGTTAAAGTGACAAGGTACAAAAGTGATCACTTATTTATGACGTTGAACCTACCTAGATGAACCCCCTTAGTACTTTGTAATTGTCGCTATTTCGACACTTGTCAGTATTACAGTTATTATTCGAGCGTTTGTTATAATACTTATAATCAGTTTCGTAGACGCATTTTTGTAGGAAAGGCAGAAGATTTTGACGAAGTTTCCAGTTTTGTAGACGTAGGGGCCTCTAATAAATAAACGAAAACAACATCAAAATCTACAGACATTTCGAAAAAATATGACCACAAAAGTGACACGGCTGTAACCTAAATTAACTATTATATTTATTATTTAGGTATTTACTATTACTATTGTTGTTTAAGTGACAAAGTACTAAGCACGTTTATATACGGTCATGACAATATTAGTTACGTTTTTTATGATATGTGGCGACAAACGAGCAAGTGGGTCACCGATGGCGATGGTACCTAAGTAGAATCAAGGACGTTGAATTTAAAACATATAATAACATGACATGCCACAAAAAAATATTTATACAGCAAAATATCTAATATCAATCAATGTAATCAATTTATTTGTTTTTTCTTATGCGGCCCGTCTATTCTATGCCGAAATAATATAAAAATTGAATTGAACAGACTCCAAAAAAACCTTGGAGAATTGGATAAAGAATTTTGACTTTGACTGCTGAACATAAGCCTCCCCCAAGGCTCACCAAACAGATCGGTCCCGTGCCATCCGCATCCAACGCGATCCCGCAACTAAACCAGTTCATCGCTCCATCTCGTTGGAGGCCTAACTACACTGCGTCTTCCGGTCCGTGGACGCCAATCGTGAACCTTTTGGCCCCATCGGCAAACAGTTCAACGAGCGATGTGCCCTGCCCACTGCCGCTTGAGTCTGGCGATTCTTCGAGCTATGTCGGTGACTTTAGTTCTTGCGGCGGATCGCTACAGATGTTTGAGCGTGGAGCGTAGTTTATGGCGGGCCGATTAAAAGATAGGATGCGACTGCTGTTCACTTATAGTTTATTGGCACCAAAATAAGTTGACACTGTATAATGTACGGAGGAAACGTTAATTTATTTATCAGACCAATATTGTATATTTCAAACTAAATACAAACTGAAATATAGATGCACAGAAAAAAACCCCAGAAAAAAGACCAATGCTGGGAATCGAACCCAGGTCCTCAGCGTTCCGTGCTGCGTGCTTACCCCTACACCATCACTGGTCTAGAAGTTAGCGACGAATTTTTCCTATACATCGTACACTTCAGTCTGTTATAATCACATTAGGCAGTGATAAAGCGCGCATCTATGTTATGCCCTCTACCGAGAGACTTCAACACTCCTTCGGAGCTAACCGCTCACCTGGACCAAGAGATGGCGCTACTAGGCCAACTTTTACAAGTTAAGTATGAAGTATCTTTTTCTATTTATTTTTTATTGTTTCAACTTCATTTTTTTATTACTTTTACGGTCATCCCGTGAAACCATATATTTCAACTAAATACAAACTGAAATATAGATGCACAGAAAAAACCCCAGAAAAAAGACCAATGCTGGGAATCGAACCCAGGTCCTCAGCGTTCCGTGCTGCGTGCTTACCCCTACACCTTCACTGGTCTAGAAGTTAGCGACGAATTCCTAGCATTGGTCTTTTTTCTGTGCATCTATTATTTCAGTTTGTATTTAGTTTGAAATATATGGTTTCACGGGATGACCGTAAAAGTAATAAAAAAATGAAGTTGAAAAAATAAAAAATAAATAGAAAAAGATACTTCATACTTAACTTGTACCAATATTGTACACAATTTAAGGAATAAATTATTATCTTATCTTGAAAAATTGGCAAAAAATCTTAAAATCATGGAAACAAATTGACAACACACACTCATTTAGACGGCCGGATAGCCTAGTTGTTAGAGAACCCTGACTATGAAGCTTGAGGTCCCGGGTTTGATTCCCGGTCGGGGCAGATATTTGTGTGAAAAATACGAATGTTTGTGCTCGAGTCTTGCATGTTTATTATAATATGTATTTAAGTATGTATTTATTTATATAAGTATGTTTATCCGTTGTCTAGTACAAGCTTTGCTTAGTTTGGGACTACCTCAATTTGATGTGAATTATGTCCCGTGATATTTGTTTATTTTATTTATTTATTTCGACGAACTCAATGACTATTGACTAGTTTCCCCGCGCGACCTTGGCCGCCAATTTAAGACCGTGACCGGTCACGTAAGCTTATATACCGTTTCATATTTTGCACTCGCACTCAGCCATGCATAAATAATGGTACAATTTCTTAATCTGTTATTTTATTTGCATACAATTTGGATATCAAGTTTTCCAAGGTTTTTCTAAACTAATCTGGACGAACGAATACCCCTGTAAGGTTTTTTTACTATCAATATTTTTGATTCATAATGTAGTCACGCTTTTGATGTACTACGAGTATATAGAGTGCCCCAATTTGATGAAGTGTAGGTATGGGGAACTTGAACTTTTAGACAGAAAGATATGTTATAAGGAACCATTTCAATGATTTTAGTGAAAAGTGAAACTGTACCTTAGATTAAAAAAGTCATACTAGGTATTTAGATGGAAATCGTGGTTATGTTATAGTTGTACGGGAATCTAACTACGAAGCTTGAGGTCCCGGGTTGGATTCCATAAACATATTATTATATTCGTATCTTTCATTATTCGAAATCACATCCATTTTGAAGAATCAACCCACCCGTTCAATATGTTTTTAATAAACTCAACCACCTGAGGAAATATTGCGGATTAATTTATAAATGATTTGCAGTTCACTGTGCGGTTTGGCTGTCTAATGTGGTGTCTGCAACGTTAGATTTCTGAAACAAACAAATATTTTAATGTTTTTAACCTTGCAAGGCGAAATGACGAGGGGGATGAAATGGCGGATGACCGCTCGGACCGTTTTGACCCATTCGGGCAGCATTTTGCGAAGAATATTTTTTTTAATATGAAAGGGGGGAAACGAGCATGCGGCTGACCTGATGGGTAGCAATCGCCGCCGCCCATGGACACCCGCAACACTAGGATTGTTACAGATGCGCTGCCGGCCCTTTAAGGATAGATAGGCTTGTATTTTAAAGGTATCCAAGCTGTATCGCTCCTGGAATGCTGTCCTAGGATGCTGGTTCCATAACCTCGTTGTGCGTGGGAAAAAGTTCCGCGAGAATTTTGAACATGGAGTCAGTAGGTAGTTATTGAGTTTATCCGACGAACAAACAAACAATTAGCTCGTTGAAATGGCAATGGGCAGGCCATATAACACGCAGAACTTTGGGGCCCAAAAGTTCTCGAATGGAGACCACGGAATGGCAAGCGCAGCGTGGGACGTCCACCAACGAGATGGACGGACGATTTGGTGAAGGCCGCAGGTTCAGGGTGGAAGTTGCTTCCAACCGTAATGATTGGACGCCAATGTCCAGCAGTGGACGTCCTACGGCTGTAATGATGATGATGATGATGAAACAAACAAAAAAAAACAATCAAATCTATATACACCGTGAAATTTTAGTGGTTGTTTTCCCGAAACGAGGTGATTTAGTATCGATTGTACAATCGATTTATAATTACCATTTTGACTAGAGTCAAAAATCCAATTGTGAAAAACTAAAGTCGAAAATGACCGCAAACCAATAGTAACGCTTCGTTGGTACCTAACCTATCGTACGATCGTACGCTACTTGTACCAACGAAGCGTTACTATTGGTTTGCGGTCATTTTCGACGTTCGTTTTTCACAATTGGATTTTTGACTCTAGTCAAAATAGTAATTATAAATCGATTGTACAATCGATACTGAATCGCCTCGTTTCGGGAAAACAACCACTAAAATTTCACGGTGTATACATGTCAGAAAAGTCCTGATTAATTGACTGTTTACGATTTCCTTCACCATAAAGCTCATAGTAAATTTGAAACACATCCCAGGAATCATTATCATTTTCCTTACCTCCCCATGTTGCTTCTTCACATGCTTATTCAACGACTGCTTGTGGTTATACCTCAGACCGCACACCCCGCACGCATGCACCCTCCGGTTCTGCGCATGAGTGGCTGCGTGCAGCGTCAGCGCCCGCCGCGACTTGAACGCTCGCGCGCATCCTTGCGCGGCGCATGCGTGCGGCCGCGCGGTCGTATGCGAGAGCATATGCGACGACAGTTTGTTGGTGGCGAAGCGTTTACCGCACACCGGGCAGATGTAGGGTTTGACGCCTGATGGGAACGTGTGGCAATTTTTATATGTGGGTATTTGCTATTATAAAAGTGTAGGAGTTATAAAAATTACATTTAATTTTGATTGTATTGTAGTATTTTTAGGCATAACAAAATTGGATTTCACATTGGTTTGGATATAAAATAAAAAGTTGATAAATCGAATGGAAAGCCGTTAGGTTTTCACTGTAAGGAAAATACAGGATTTATTAAAACTATTTTTTTTAGTAATTGCAAAATTTCATTGTACATTGTTTTAATCCTTATTTATATCTGTCTATCTGTTTGTTACTACTTAACGCTTTAACCGCTGAACCGATTTAAATTAAATTTGATACAGGGACAGTTTGAGACCCTTGGAAGGTTTTTATCGGATGGTTTTTATTCCGGAAAATGGCACAGTTCCCGCGGGATAAACATTAACGAATTTTTCGCAGACGGAGTAGTTAGTTGGTTATAAAGTAAAAAGTTAAGAAATCCATTTATGGAAAGATAAATGAGCTGAGAGGAAAACTCAGGATTTATGAAAAACTATCTTCGAACTTTATTTTTATCGATTTTTTTGAAGAAATCGCAAAACTTTATTGCACATTGTTTTAACTACATAATTACAAAAACAAATGAAAAAAAAATGCAAAAAGCCAACGACACGCGGTGTTCCCAGGCGGTCACCCATCCAAGTACTGACCGCGCCCGACGTTGCTTAACTTCGGTGATCGGACGAGAACCGGTGTATTCAACGTGGTATGGACGTTGGCAAATGAGTATTCAAAAAACATGAACTGTATAAAACTCTTGACGTCATCAATCTTTTTCACGATATTGAGCTTATACAGGGTGAAATTTTGAACGTGATACAAAATTAGTGTTTCTAGCTTAGACGCTTAGTTAATGCTGGACAACATAATTACCCAGTTGTTAGAATTCGTATTGTTAAATTTGAGGTGTCCATACATTTAGTTCATAATTTAACTACCGCAAAGTATGAAAATCCAAAATTTTATCAGACCAATTTCAACAATTGAGTAATTGCATTATGTTATCCAGCATTAACTAAGCTTGAAACACTAATTTTGTATCACGTTCAAAATTTCATCCTGTATTTGAAGTTTATTTTTTAACCCCGACACAAAAAGAGGGGTGTTATAAGTTTGACCGCTATGATTGTGTGTGTGTCTGTCTGTCTGTCTGTGGCATCATAGCTCTTCAACGGGTGAACCGATTTGGATGCGGTTTTTTTTTATTAGAGAGCAGGTTTCTTGGCGATGGTTCTTTAACTACGATTTTTAATTTCGTGGAATTCTGACAAATGCCAGATTTTGACGTTTCAGAGGCAACAAACCTTTTTTTCCTTTTAAATCTATTTATTATTTTAGAAACATAATATAGGCACATTACTAATTATAAATATAGTGAAGGAGAGCTTTTACTATAAGATGTTATCAGTTTTCATTTATTACTCTATATTTATTTCATAGGTTTTTAAGAGACTCGTGAGTCATGGTTCGCGTGAGACAGTTCATAATGATATTGGTCCTCTTTAAAAAACATAACACATAGCAAGAAACAAAAACTTTTCAAGGAAATATTAATATCAATCAACGAAAACGACAAAAATAATACGGAAACAGGAGAGCGAGCACATTCAAACATTCTAGACAGAAGCCGAATGACTTTTGACAAAAGAATGATATTTGATGGTTTTTATTATTTAAGTATGTACCTGGTCTATGAAATTTTAAATCACAAACCTCTTGAGACGACGATTGAAACTTAATACATAGCTATTAATTTATAATTTAAGCCCGAATGTTTGCGATATATGTCAATCATCGCAATGATACCCGAGACAATTTATTTTTTACTCATAAAAGGGTTAAATATTTTATTACGTCTGAACAGTTAGATCAAAAAATATTCTAACTGCGTATTAATTAATGATTTATTACATTATGTCCAATTTTAATGTGTATACTAAGGAATTTGTGCTCTGTATTTCCTAGTTTTTGTTTTATCTCGTTAAAATTTTCGGGAAATATTTTTTGCCTAGTAACACTAAGAATGTCAGAATTCCACGAAATTAAAAATCGTAGTTTAGATATGTTTAATCAAAATCGGTTCAGCCGTTCCAAAGTTATCAGCTCTTTTGTTAGCTGTGGAAGGGATCTTAGACGCATAATGGGCATTTACTTCATGTACCTAAGTATGACACGATTGCGCTGGGGGTTTTTAAAATTTCTAATTTATAGTTATATCGTTATATTTCAGTAATCGCAAAACTTTATTGCACATTGTTTTCATTGCCTATACACCGTGAAATTTTAGTGGTTGTTTTCCCGAAACGAGGTGATTTAGGATCGATTGTACAATCGATTTATAATTACTATTTTGACTAGAGTCAAAAATCCAATTGTGAAAAACGAAAGTCGAAAATGACCGCAAACCAATAGTAACGCTTCGTTGGTACAAGTAGCGTACGATTGTACGATAGGTTAGGTACCAACGAAGCGTTACTTTTGGTTTGCGGTCATTTTCGACTTTCGTTTTTCACGATTGGATTTTTGACTCTAGTCAAAATAGTAATTATAATTGTACAATCGATCCTAAATCACCTCGTTTCGGGAAAACAACCACTAAAATTTCACGGTGTATAATTACAAAAACAAATGGAAAAAAAATGCAAAAAGCCAACGACACGCGGTGTTCCCAGGCGGTCACCCATCCAAGTACTGACCGCGCCCGACGTTGCTTAACTTCGGTGATCGGACGAGAACCGGTGTATTCAACGTGGTATGGACGTTGGCAAACGAGTATGATCTGTATAAAACTCTTGACGTCATCAATCTTTTCACGATATTTTCTCTTATATTATCTTTTGACCGCTATGTATGTGTGTCTGTCTGTCTGTGGCATCATAGCTATTCAATGGGTGAACGGATTTGGATGCGGTTTTTTTTATTAGAAAGCAGGTTTCTTGGCGATGGTTCTTAAATATGTTTCATCAAAATCGGTTCAGCCGTTCCAAAGTTATCAGCTCTTTTGTTAGCTGTGGAAGGGATCTTAGACGCATAATGGGCATTTACTTTATGTTCAAACATACGTATGACATAATTGCGTTGGGGGTTTTTAAAATTTCTAAATAGTTATATCGTGATATTTCAGTAATCGCAAAACTTTATTGCACATTGTTTTAATTATATAATTACAAAAACAAATGAAAAAAAATGCAAAAAGCCAACGACACGCGGTGTTCCCAGGCGGTCACCCATCCAAGTACTGACCGCGCCCGACGTTGCTTAACTTCGGTGATCGGACGAGAACCGGTGTATTCAACGTGGTATGGACGTTGGCAAACGAGAGTTGAAAAAACATGATCTGTATACAACTCTTGACGTCATCAATCTTTCCACCGTATTGAACTAAACGTATCGGCTCAAGGACACACAACACATATCAACGGAAAGGGATCGTCACCGTTCGAGCCGTTACAGTATTATTTGTATGGTTTAATCAACTTTTTTGACTTGTTTACCGAGTCCCCGATTGTCCAGGTGACATATTCATACTGTTTCATAGAAAAATGCTTAGGTTGTCCAAGGGACAAAATTTGCGTAACAATAGCAACAGGTGGCAAGAATAAGTCGATTCACCCAAACTCCCTACTGCAACGCACACAAATCGGAATCGTAATAATACTTTATTCATGACATGACCTTTCTTCATGATGACGAGTGCCGTGGTTCTTATTGCGATAACATTAATGTCTAATTTTGACGAATTCATGCGTCTTTGTGAATTAAACTAGCAAATCCCACGCTTGGAACGAAACTGACTTAAGTTGCTATGCCTATTCTAGATTATTATACTTTAAGAACCATGACCCTAAAATTGATAATCCCGAAGTTATGAAAGTGTAAACAAATGTGGGCAATCTCGAAATTTTTTCAATATTTTGGCCCGCCTGTTTGAGGCCCGTTTTCTAGAGTAAGGAAACTCATTTTAAATGTAGTGTTCTCATCTACACAAAGAAAAGTATGTCAATATGTGAGTGCCACAGATAAAGTTGCACAATATGGACCAATTGACTCTAAAAAAAGCAAAAGATCGCAAAAAGCGGGCAAAGGTGTACGTTTTTACGGTAACTAATAATGCGTATTTATGGCAAATCGCAAAAATGTGATTGAATTTTAGGTTTCCTCATATTTCAATTAGCTAGCGTAACTATTATCGTAAGTAAATGATGAATTTTAATAATTCACTTTTCCTAGTTTCATTACCGTTAGATAAAAATATTTAATTAAGTTACTTTAGTAATTAAGAATGATGATGTACCTGCGTTTGGATTGGACCACGTTGGCGCAAGCCACACAGAAGAGACGTGGGACGGGGGCGCGTCGTCATCGCGGCGCCCCTTGAATCAGTTTTCATACTAAATGTATAGAAGCGTCGCGATCCAAAGCAGACAGTAGACACGGGGCGGAGACGCGGCCGAACAAACGACGCGGACTGCGACGTGCCCCCGTCCCACGTACCTTCTGTGTGGTCTTTCGTTCTCACCATGCGCTGTAGAGTTAGTTGATGCAAGTTGGATTATACCTTGACAAGCTCGTGCGCGGCGCTCGGCGGAACCCTGTCGCAGGGAGCCTCTGCTGTCCTTAACAAGATTGCTTTTAATAAGTGCGGCAAATACTGACTGCGACAGGGTTCCGCGGAGGGTCGCGCACGAGCTTGTCGGGCTAAGTATAGGGTAACAAACCTGTGTGTATCCTCATGTGATCGTTGAGAGTGTTCTTGCAGGTGAAGCTTTTGCCGCACTCGGCGCAGTCGTGCGGTCGTTCGCCTGCCAACATTTGACATAATTATTACTAGCTTTTGCCCGCGACTCCGTCCGCGTGGAATTAGTAACTTGGGCAGCTTATTTTTTTTATGCAATTTGCTTTTTCATAAAAAAAAATTACCCCCCGCACCCCCGCACCCGCGTTCACATTCACCACCGTACTCCCAAGTCAAGCGTGCCTATAGAAGTTTTACTTCAAAAACCCCCGATTTTGAAACATTCTTCCGCTCCACTCCGCTCCTATTGGTGTTAGCGTGACGACATATAGCCATATAGTAGCCTTAATCGATAAATGGGCTATCTAACACTGAAAGAATTTTTCAAATCGGAGCAGTAGTTCCTGATATTAGCGCGTTCAAATAAACAAACTCTTCAGCTTTATAACATTAGTATAGATTTCCAAACAAGCCTGGCCATGGCATGGTCAGAATTTTCAAGGCAAAACAAAAGACTGTCGCAAACAGAGACTAAGTAGTCTTAGAAGCTTTTTTTTATCAATATCGATAGTTGTGTAGTAAAAGAAAAAACTGGCCAAGTGCGAGTCGGACTCGCGCACGAAGGGTTCCGTACCATTATCTATAAAAACGGCAAAAAAATCACGATTGTTGTATGAGAGCCCCCTTTAATATTTGTTTTATTTTAATTTAATTATTTATTTTTAAAGTGAATAGGTATATAGGTAACTAAATATTCTGTCAATATTTTAAGCGTCTACCTGTTGCCGTTACCAATATCGAGCAAAAACGAGCAAAAAAATCACGTTTGTTGTATGGGGGCCCCCTTAAATATTTATTTTATCCTGGTTTTTAATATTTGTTGTTATAGCGGCAACCGAAATACATCATTTTATCATCTCATTTTAGACGACCAGATGGCCTAGTAGGTAGAGAACTTGACTACGAAGCTTGAGGTCCCGGGTTCGATTCCCGCGTCGGGGCAAATATTTGTATGAATAATACGAATATTTGTTGTATGTATCTATCTATATAAGTATGTTTATCCGTTGCCTTGTACCCATAACACAAGCTATCCTTAGCTTACTTTGGGACTAGGTCAATTGGTGTAAATTGTCCCGTGACTCTACTACACTACTACTAACTATTATACTTGTTTTTCTGTATTGTAGCTCTATTCTGTGTGGTATACAATATAGAGTCATCGTTGTTGTTGTCTCTAAGAGTTTCTTCAGTAATTGGAGAGACACCACAAGACAACATCGAAGATGGAAGAGAGAATTGGGTTTCAAGAGAGACAAAGTGAATATAGTAATTAGTGACCGCTGTGCGTCCGGTAGTGCGTGTTCAGGTTGGTGGTCGTGGTGAACGTCTTGCGGCAGCCGGGCGCGGGGCATGCGCGGGGCGCGCGCGCCCGGCAGTGCCGCGCCGCCGCCGCGCGCGTCCACGCCGCACACCCGCACGCGCACAGGAACGAGCGCGCGCCCACGTGACGCTTGCTGGAACAGCGCCACATCATTACCAGTACCTCTACCATGAGTTTACACTAGTTTACAGTGACCGTACTCGCTAGCGACGGCGTAAATGATTTGTATGGAGAATTGTACTTCCGTAAGTGACCGCTAGAGGCGCTGTACAATTCTCCATACAAATAATTTACGCTGTCGCTAGCGAGTACGGTCACGTACACTAGTGTAAACTCATGGTAGAGGTACAGAGATCGGAATTTTCACGGCAAAATATAAGACTGTCGCACGCAAGCCAGTGTTAGAACCAATTTTTAGGGTTCCGTAGCCAAATGGCCAAAAACGGAACCCTTATAGATTCGAAATGTCTGTCTGTATGTCTGTCCGTCCATATGTCACAGCCACTTTTTTCCGAAACTATAAAAACTATGCTCTTGAAACTTGGTAAGTAGATGTAGGTATTCTGTGAACCGCGTTAAGATTTTCACACAAAAATAGAAGAAAACAATAAATTTTGGGGGTTCCCCATACTTAGAACTTAAACTCAAAAATTTTTTTTTCATCAAACCCATACATACGTCTGGGGTTAGGTCTTCAAAAATGATATTGAGGTTTCTAATTTTTTTTTTTAAACTGAATAGTTTGCGTGAGAGACACTTCCAAAGTGGTAAAATGTATGCCCCCCCCCTCTGTAACTTCAAAAATAAGAGAATGATAAAACTAAACAAAATATATGATGTACATCACCATGTAAACTTCCACCGAAAATTGGTTTGAACGAGATCTAGTTTGTCTGTCTGTCTATATCAGTAACCAATCTACAATGATCCGTCACTGCGCACATTTTGCTAGGAGCAGGGGTCTGCTAAGACTGCATGTTCATAGATACATATAAATTTGTACGGTTACCTCGGTGCGCGAGTCCGACTCGCACTTGGCCGGTTTTTTATTGATATCTATAGTTGTGCAATAGAAGAAAAAACGGTCCACTAAATAAGGAAACATATTTAATACAGAATTTTAAGTCAGGTTTGTATAAAATTATATAGAGACAGATGCAATTTCTTCTTCGATGTCCGCGTCCGTACACACAGCAGCACATGACATTTTATTTGGTTTGTGATAGTGATAGGAGTAGATAATCATTAATTTCTCAACATTCTCTGAGAGTAAGTTGTTTCGTTTATCACCTGACCTAAAATGTTTGTGAGTATTTATATCACCCATACTTTATTATTATTTATTTAAAATATGGCTTCTGTCCTATTTAAGGACAATTTCGCCAGTGTCAAAGTAAGCTCTTTTGGGAGCGACGTTGTATGGTGATTGTAGTTTTTGCAACTTGATAGTAAAATTCCAGAAACCACGTGGAGACAACTTGCTCATTAAAAAATGTCAGACACAAGAGCAATACTATAGACTTTTGTGATCACTGTTAATTAAGGTTAATCGCCGCATAAAACACTATCAAAATTATACTTCAACTAGCCAAAGAAACAGAAATACCAAAATTAGATACTGTCTACATCCGCCATGTTCGAATGCTACAAGTCAAATCCCACCCATATTTTTTAAACGCTAGATATTTTGGATGATAGATGACAGGGGAGAGACAAAATATCACTTATCATAGAACTACCCATAAATAGGAAAAAATTCTTACAGATGCAAGGTAAAATTGAACTTCCTGTTGAAAACTTTCTGGCAATACTGGCAGGTAAAGGTAGCCGGTGGTGCCCAGTGTTTGCAGCGTCGTTTGGACGCACATTCGGGGCATTGCTGTGATTCAGTCACTAATATTTCTTTATATTGTCCATCAAAACAGTCCATATGCCTCTTAAGTGGTAAAGCACCGAAATCAGTGCTATCTTCTTGAGTAAAACTGGGCACGGGACACGTCACATCACATTCCAAATTCAAATTTTCTTTTTCTTTTTTATCGGAGATGCGGCTGTATCTAGCTGCCAGTATCTGGTTCGATTTATCGCATCTGTTTACAAAGTTGATCGTCGTATCAAGATCTGTTAGGCATTGTAAACAAATGGAGCACGGCCCACCGTCGTCAACATGGATTTCAAGTTTCGTATATTTCACCAGTTTATCGTAGGGGGACGAGCCCTTTAGCTTTCGAAATAAGGAAAATATTGTGTCCTGCTTTTGTAAACATATCCTACAAACATTGACGTCACTGTATTCATTCATTATTTTCTGATAAACAAAACAATCGAAGATCTAACCAAACAACGCCACAAAAATATTGCAATTTTTGCGCGAAAGATGTCAAAGTCAAAGTGACGTTACAGCGGCTTCGTTCTGAAACCAATAGTTTAGTTCAGAAATAAATTTAAAAAAGTAATGATTTATTTTAGAAAATAAATAATTGTGCGTTGTTATAATTTATAAAATAGTAGTACGACTATGAAAATGGTTCAAAGTGGTCTTCATCTTGCGTAACAGGAGATTCTGTAGAAGGCACAGCAAATGGGGTATTACATTAACACAGTAGTTTGGGCGGGCGACAGTGAGAGCGATGAAAGTGATCGCCGTATTATTTGGTAACAGCGGACGTGAGTTGCCTGCGATGTCCTGCCACAGGGCCGGACTCTGGGCTTCTTTTTTATTATTAAATATAACCTTATTTAACTTGCAATGCAATGTATGTTTGTTCGGATGGAATCTTGCAACTGAATTTGAAAACAGTTATCCTCAACCGATTGGAAATATGTAAGTCAGGTGACAACACAATATTGGCAGTACCATGGTACTGATCTGATGATGGAGACGCAAGTTGCCAATAGGAACTCTTCGACAACTCAACATGATAATTATAATGAGTAATTTAATTTAAGACTGTACAAAGAAAAGTACAGCCAGCACAGCAATAAAGCTTTTCACAATACACAAATTTTTGAAAATAAACTTATTTAACACAATTAATATTTTCTCGGCAAATATGGCGGGAAGACCTAAATGCGTTATTGAGCGTCTGGCTACATATTATAACTGCAGAGAGGACGAGCTAGAAGTCCAGGGAAGAGGCCTTTTCCTAGTATTGGCAGACTAATACAGGCTAGTTACAATTTAACGTATGACACAGACGATGTTGCGGGCAACAGCTTAGATAATTACAAGTTGCAACAGAACTGAGAATACTAATACGGAATTTTCCTTTCCTAGTTATATCAAAGGCACGTAACGGTAGCTACTTTTCCTAGATTTCCTAGATTTTTTTTAGTAAATTGAGTCGTGAACGAGCGAGTGGATCACCTGATCCTCGCTGCCCTAGTACAGTTGCAATGTCAAAAGTTACAGATGCATTGCCATCCTAGAGGGCCAGAATCGAAATCTGATACGACAGCAAGTTCACCGGCTGTCTTACTCTCTACGCCGGAATATGGCAGTGCAACACTGCTGCTTGGCGGCAGGATTAGTGACTAAGAAGATGGTAGCGATTCAAACGGACCTTGCGCAAGTTAGGTACGTACTACCACTCGCCCACACTGACTCATATGTAAGTACCACGGATTTAAAAACAAACTCATTAAGTCTGTCCCTGTCGCGCTACAATTTTCTCTCGATTACGTTTCTTGGTCGATTGGTATGCGCACAGGCACGCATGTTACAAGAATGACGGCAGCCAGCGCTGAGCACGTTTTAGACGGACCAATACAGTTTACGAACCCAACCGTCTTCCAAGTAATGAAGGCTCAGTTTCGAGTGGCTGTATATTCGGAAGGAGAATTTAGATGGTAGGAATGGTCCAATGATCGCGCAAGGACGATCAAGCTGCGTCCGGATGCCCTGAGTGAAAACGGAACATCGGCTACATACTAATGAGGTTACATTTAAGTTATAAGTATGGGTAGCAAGGAACCGCTGCACTCCGTTGAAGAATAGAACTCGTGCCGACCGGCCACAATGAGGTTCACAGTAGTGAGTATCTGAGGAATGCAGTGTGTTCAGTGAAGTGGCAGTGACAATGAAATTTCGTGGTGTATTTCAGATCGCGGTGTTGTGCGCATGCGTGTGCGTGGCGACTGGAGACCTCCACGAGAAGTCCAAGCTGCTCGGGCGACTGGCTGGAAAGCTGAAGCACCACAAGCGAGGAGTATTCTCTTCTGCGCCACCGTACAAATATGGCCACGACATCCCCCACGTTACCCATTCCATAGTGAAACCTGTAGTGGTATCCTATCCTCCGACTGCTTCCGTGACTGCGGTGAAAGTGCCTCTCCAGCATCCGCTAGTCCATCGGTATCCCGTCGGAGTAGGTCATAAAGTCCCGGTGCCTCATCCACATTACGGTCTCAGGTTCCCACATCACAAGTTTGCGGCGAAACCGGACCAACACTTCCACCATCATCATCATCATGTTGCTCCAAGACCTGTGCTACCTATTTTACCAGCCCATGCGGTGCCGGCGGTACCGGCAGTTCCATCCATCCCTACTCTTGTTCCACAACCCTCGGTTACTGTAGCACGCCCCTTTCCTGTACCTCCACCGGTCACTCCTATCCTCCCCGCCGCTCCTCAGTTCATATTGCCACAAAGTCACGTGCACTTAAAGCCTGTCTTACCAGCACCCGTTCCGATTCAACCGGCACCGGTCGCTACTCCGTTATATCATTACGCCCCACAATTTTCATACGCGATAAGACCCGGTAATGCCGTACAGACCTCCTACTTTGCCACGTATCCTAGATATCCGCTGGTGAATTATCACCAGTCAGTAGTACCGCTAGCACCGTCCGTGGCGCCGGCTCCTGGACCTGTCTTCCTGGAGCGTCCTCAGCCACATCTCCATGTGTTGCCAGAGCACGCCCACGGCGTCGTAGAACAGCCCACACCAGCCGTATCCGTAGAACCGACGTTCTTGCATCCGACACAAGCAGCAATCCCTCAGCCTACTTTACACTTCCAGCCAGCGCAGCCTGCGGTCCATGTCGACCACAACGGTTGGGCTCCAGTGCCACACGGCCACGATCTCTCTCCCCAAGAGCACCACTTCAATCAGCACGACCTCGTTCCAACGCAGGAGACGCATTACGCTCCTCACGATCATTTCACTCAGGAGCAAGGACAACAAGTGTACGAGCACCACACGGGCGAAGAACAGTACCACGACTATCAGCATCAGCTGCAGCATCACATACAGCAGCAGATAGAGCAGGCGCAATACGAACAGAACTTGAATCATCATCAATTAGGACAGGAGTATGGGCAGCCAAACGTGGATTATCAGCAGCAGAACCAAGATTTTGCGCAGCATGCTCATGATTTTTCCCAGCAAGCTCACGAGCAGGCTCAACAGGAGTATGCTCAGCAGGAGTTTGCCCATCATCAACAGCAAGATGTTAATCAGCAGCCAGGACAAGATTACGGTCAGCCGCAGCAAGAATATGGTGCGCCTCAACACGTGTTGGAAGGTAGGAGTGAGGAAGGAGAGGAGCAGAGGTACCACAACCACATCCCACTCGGGCTGCAGCTACCCCTGGACCGTCCCCTCGACCATTTCCGGTAGCCAATCGCGCAACCGTCGTTTAGCATTTATTTACATTATGTATAGTTCGCCGGAGTGATGTGATAAACGAGTTTCGCGGGAGATTTCACAACGTACCTATTGCCTAACTAATGTTATTTACACGTATGATTAACGTAGTTTTTAGGTATTATTTATTTTTAAATAAAACGAGATTCACATTGTGTGGCTGCGTTTTATTATATTCCAGGTTATTCTATGAAACAAATCAAATTTTCTGGTGTCTGGTTCTTGTACCCTTCAACTGCACTATACTATAAGATAAATTCAAGATAAATTTGTCATTAAATAACGGTCATTTATCTGTCACTTTTCACGTCGCCACAGATTATAATAATTGGGTCGCGTTTAGGAAGCCTGTTAGCCATACATCATGCGTGTCGGTGAACAAGTCCACTAACCGGAGGCCACGAAATAGAGCACACGTGGTTGCGATACCATAAGCTACTCTGGTCTTATCTACGAAATTCGAACTAAATATAGTGCTATTTCGTTCACGCTAATAGAATTAAACAGAAGAGTGAAACAACACGATATGAACTTATGAATCTCGTAGTAGCCCCTGGCGTGTTGGAGAATTAAACAAATTTGAGCATCTAAGCATATAATGGGACACATCTAGTAGACCGGCAAGTACTATGAAATAAGTAAGCCGTAGTCATAGTGAAAATAAACGGATCACTCACATCTTAAAGCGAGTTTAACTCGACATGTTTCGGGCTAATCCTGTCGTGCGACTCCGAGAGGAAGGGCTGCGGATTAGCCCGAAACATGTCGAGTTAAACTCGTTGTAAGACGTGAGTGATCCTTTTATTTTCACTATGAGTGAGTCTCACGGTAGTTTCATGTTTAAAATAAGCCATAGTCGCCTAGTGGTTTGATCTATGGCCTCTCAAGTAGAGAATAGTGGGTTCGAACCCATCAGTTTTTCGAAATTTATGTACGATTTTACATTTGAAGTTTACCACGAGCTTAACGGTGAAAGAATCTTGAGAAAACTAGCACACACTTGCGAAGTAATTCAATGTGTGAAGTTCTCAATCTACACTTGGACGGACAGACACTATAAGGGTCCCGTTTTTATAATTTTGGCTACGGAACTCTAAAAACTGACTGTCCTTCCGACTTGCAGTTCGCATCATAAGCTAAACATTTCGAATACCCAATCAACAGCGCAACCATAAGCGCATTTAATTCGCATTGCAAAACTACGAACATTCGCCTCTGTTCCACGCACCTATTATTTAGGGCCTGTTTCAAGAAGGATCACGGCACTTTCACACGGGCAACGTCCCGTTTTTTGCGGGTTCGGTTTTTTGCAGGATCCTGTTTAGTAGCATACGTGCTACTGTCGAATGCTCGTGTGAATGTTACCACAGTAGCACGTATGCTAATAAACGGGATCCTGCAAAAAACCGAACCCGCAAAAAACGGGACGTTGCCCGTGTGAAAGTGCCGTCAATACAATGGTAGGTGTGGGGTCATGGCCGGATTTAGAGGTCTGCAAGACCTCGGGGCATAAAAGGAGTGGAGGACCTTTGACATCAAATTATTTTCTAAATAAAATGGCCATTTTTTTTCAGTCAACATTCAGTTAAATATTTTTAGAGTATGTAATTTATTGAGTCAGGCGTTACTTTGCGATTGTCCACAGGCCGTACCAAGCTTTTGGCACATTTATTGCATTCATCCCTTGCTGTGTCATTATCATTACTAGGAAAGCTTTAGTTCTAAAATTCATGTGTAAGATACACTGACGAGCAAAAATAAAGGGTCGGTTACAGAAATGACGATAACTACAAAACCCGCTGTGATAGCTTCTTCGAGTAAAATGAGTTTAGTAAAGAGTTTTATTCTTAACAAGAAAAAGTTTAATTGAGAATAAAACTGTTTACTAAACTCATTTTACTCGAAGAAGCTATCACAGCGGGTTTTTTAGTTATCGTCATTTTTGTAACCGACCCTTTATTTTTGCTCGTCAGTGTATTTGAGGATTCACTTTAGTGACCAGCCAGTGTCTTTCGAAACACGATTACTTGTGGTTTGCTCGATAGAAAAAAATCCAAAGTCGTTTATAAAAAATAAATCCTAAGTACGGCGTAGGTAAATACTGCACGGCAGGTTATGACTTTTGAATGTTAATAAAACTAGATGTTTTCTAAGATTATTTAAAAGCGAAAAAACGAAACGATTTTCGGGGGAGTCGGTTGGATGCGGCGTGGTTCAATTGGTAGAACACCCGTTGGGGCGCTTACCCAGGACACGTGGGTTCGAATCCCACCGGCGCACCCGAAAAACTTTTTCGCTTTTAAATAATCTTAGATACGGTGAGCAGCCGTACTGCTAATAAAATAAATAATATTTAGATGTTTTCTAGCCGCTAGATAATCTAAGGATGGGAAAAACGCCCGTTATTTAAAAAAAATAACCCTACCTATTTCTTATACGAAGTAGAGAGACTTCCTAACGATGTTACAATAATAAAAAACATGCTTCAATGACAACGGTAGACTTGAAACGAACCATTTCGACTCCTAACTAAATAGGTACCTACCTACGCCCTAAATTGTTGTCGTTATGTATCACATGTGAAATGACGGGCGTTTTTCCGACCGTTGTCCATTATTACTTCATTATTTCAGCCGAAAGACGTCCACTGCTGAACATAGGCCTCCCCCAGGCTCGCCAAACATCGCCCTGCGCCATCCGCATCCAATGCGTTCCCGCCACCTTCACCAGGTCGTCGCTCCATCTTGTTGGAGGCCTACCTACTTACTTGCTACTGCTAGCACTGCTACTGCGTCTTCCGGTCCGCAGACGCCACTCGAGAACCTTTCTGCTCCATTGGCCGTTAGTTCTACGAGCGATGTGCCCTGTCCATTACTTAATTGAAATTAAACTTATAGATCTTTGAAACAAGCCCCGCACAGGATCCTATTTCACGTGTGCTGCGCCCGCGCAGGCTATTCGGCATAACGTGTTATTATGAGCCCTAATGGAGAACTCGCTGGGACATTCGAACGATCTACATCTGAGGAACTCTAAGAATTCTCTTTTTAATCGACTTCAAAGAAGGAGGATAAATTCGGTTGTATATTTATTGTTTCTTCAGAACTCCGTCATTTTTGAACATAAAACTACCGTGAGACTTAGTGAGATTTACTCATAGCGAAAAAATACGGATAAACTCACGTCTGTGATCGAGTTTACTTATGTCTAAGTTTGTTTCGTGTGGCTCCAGGAAGAAGGGCTACGGATTAGCCCGAAACACGTCGAGCTAAACTCGATCATAGACGTGAGTTATCCGTATTTTTTCACTATGACTTCGCATTTATAAATTTGGCCTGCAAGTAGAAATCTAAAAAAAGAAATTTCAGGAATTTTTGTAATTCCCATAGGATGAGGAAAAAGCGGGATTTATAATATTCACTGTACCGACGATCATGATAATGGATTTTTGGTGTTGTATTGCCGGACTTTTTCTTTATTTAATGAAAGAGATGAAGAAGGTTTATCAAAAATTTTATTTCTGCGCGGACGAAGTCCCGGGCAAAAGCCAGTTAAAATATTTGACTCAATTATATATAGCCCGTTTATACAGGGTGTAACATTTAGATCGGTCAGTATGGGAAAGTCTGAAACTACAAGAGTGATGTATTGAAAAAAAATGGTAGTCATTTCGAACACCTACTAAAATAAATGAAAGGATTTGAAAATGCATTTTATTAATTTTAGACCATGTTTCTGAATAGAAATAGTGTTTATTTTTTTTTCAAAACGTCCGGGTTCAATTCCCGAGCTACTCAGCTCAGCTTTTTTTTTTAAATGTACGAATGCACTTAGTTTTTCTTATTACGAAAACGAAAATCGATGACATGGTTCATAAGAAGAGATCTTCCTATGTCTTATAGTTTCAGACTTTCCCATACTGACCGATCTAAATGTTACACCCTGTATATTTATTTACAAGTTTATTTGTTGTGTATTTTTTGTGCGCCTATTGCTTACCTTGTATATTTTTTCTGTGAACTTTTTCTGTACCTATTGTTTTCTTTGTGGTGTACAATAAAGAGTCATTGTATTGTATTGTTTTGTAAAACGTGAGCTAATGCAACTTGTTATTTAATTACTGTACTTAATTAAATGTTGTACGCATAAGCAATTAATGTTTATCAGCATGCGTCTAAACAATACGCTCCCTCCTAGGATCGACCATGATTCATCTCACGAGGTACAGTCAAAGCGTTAAACGTAAAATACCCTTTTATTTGATTATTATTATCATCATTTTAGCTGAAAAGGCATAAACATAGTAAAGTATTATTATTATTATTGTTGGTACGGATTTCCGATCACGGGCCCACGGGGACCCGGTCATTTGAAAGGCATTCATGGAGCTGAATCCAACATGAAGAGGCCTTTGGTACCATACATATAATATAAATGAGATGGGCGCTACTATGGAGGTCTATCCCCTAATACACCATGAGGATGTGCTAGCGGACAGTCCCCCACAGTCGCCAAACTATTGCAAGGCAGGAAGCGACATGGAATTGGCTATGGGGTTGGGATGTTGTAGACAGGATTACCGGACTATGGAGTGAGATAACGGACACCTAACATTTCAATGGTGTACTTTCGTTTGGCAAATTATTATTCCCAATCTGATTCATATGGCAAATGTTTCATTTCCCAAATGTTTATTTTTTCTGAAACTGTAAACTTTTCAGGATATACACTTATGAGCAAAAATAAAGGGTCGGTTAGGTACAAAAATGACGATAACTACAAAACGATTGAGACAAAGGGTGAAGCATTGGCTGTTAGTTTAGATGTGGCGAAGGCCTTCGATCGGGTTTGGCACAAAGCGCTCCTCTCAAAACTTCCGTCCTTTGGGCTTCCTGAGAAATTATGCGGATGGATCAGCAGCTTCCTAACGGACAGAAGCATAAAGGTTGTAGTTGACGGTGCATGCTCTGATTCCATGTCTGTGAATGCTGGTGTCCCTCAAGGCTGTGTGCTATCGCCTACACTCTTCCTTCTGCATGTCAATGATATGCTGCCATCCGGCGGCATTCACTGTTATGCGGATGATAGTACGGTTGATGCCTCTTACACCGGCCGCGCCGGTATTTCTCGGGAAAACGTTATAGAGTGCCGAAACAAACTTGTGTCTGAAATTGAGACTTCCCTAAAAGAAGTTTCAGAATGGGGTCGACTTAATTTAGTCCGTTTTAACCCCACTAAGACACAGGTTTGCGCGTTTACCGCAAAAAAGTCTGCGTTTGTCGCGTCACCTCTTTTCGAAGGCACTCCCCTTGCTACCACAGCCAGTATCGGAATCCTTGGTATTGACATCTCGAGTGAAGTCCAGTTCCGCGACCACTTGGAGAGTAAGGCTAAATTAGCCTCGAAGAAGCTCGGCGTGCTCAACAGATCGAGACGGTATTTCACTCCAGCCCACCGCCTTCAGCTTTATAAGGCGCAGGTTCGCCCACATATGGAATACTGCTCTCATCTGTGGGCGGGGGCTCCCCGGTACCAGCTTCTCCCTCTGGATCGCATACAACGGAGAGCGACTCGAATAGTCGGCTGCCAACGAACTTCTGATGGGCTTGATTCCTTGGCGCTGCGTAGAGATGTAGCTTCACTGTGCATCTTCTATCGCATGTACAACGGAGAGTGCTCCGAGGAGTTATTCGGGTTGATCCCTGCCGCATCCTTCCGCCACCGCCCTACGCGACAACACTTCCATCCTCACCATCTGGATGGTTGGTTGTCTTCTACTGTGCGTTTTTCCAGAAATTTCCTGCCTCGCACAGCAAAGCTCTGGAATGAGGTTCCTGCTGCGGTATTCCCGGACCGATATGACCTTCAAGCTTTCAAAAAAAGAGCGTACTCCTACCTAAAAGGCCGGCAACGCACTTGTGACTCTTTTGGTGTCGCAGGTGTCCATGGGCGACGGTAATCGTTTACCATCAGGCGATCCGTCTGCTCGTTTGCCCCCTATATCATAAAAAAAAAAAAAAAAAAAAAAAAAAAAAAAAAAAAAAAAACCCGCTGTGATAGCTTCTTCGAGTAAAATGAGTTTAGTAAACAGTTTTATTCTCAATTAAACTTTTTCTTGTTAAGAATAAAACTCTTTACTAAATTCATTTCACTCGAAGAAGCTATCACAGCAGGTTTTGTAGTTATCGTCATTTTTGAAACCAACCCTTTATTTTTGCTCGTCAGTGTATTTCAGGACTATTCTGTAGGTTAGGTTAGGTTAGGTTTGTTTTATTTTAGGTTTTTCCTGAAAAGTTTACAGTTTCAGAAAAAAAACAGTTGGGGAATGAAACATTTGCCAAATGAATCAGTTTGGGAAAAATAATTTGCGCAACATTAGTAAACCCATTTCAATATCTCATAAACTGATCTTTTGGTAGGCGGTTTATTGAGCATCTCATAATAAACAATTCGAAAAAAAAAATGAATTTTTCAGAGGTATAAGTAATGTGCGGTCTTATAGCTAAACGGTAACGGTAAACTACTCATAACTTTTAAAAAAAATACTTAGACTGTATTTTTTCCCCGTCAGTCCGTGCCCACAGCCGAGTACCTAGGCTACCTAGGACACTAGAGGGGCCTAGGTCCAGGCACGTATAAAAGCGCTGTCTTTCAAGCTAGGGCCAGTGCTCGAGCATACACCACGCAACATGAAGGCTATCGTAAGTCCTATTTTAGTCTTCAGTAAATTTAGAAACCACGGACTTGTATTCAAACGGATGCCAGAATTTGCACCATAAACGCGTACTATACTAACAGTTTTGTTTTCCATCAAAATTAGATTTGCCCAAACGAAGTCAGTCTTGCATCAAGGTCACGTTCAAGGTCAGGTTTATCTAAAATATACAAATATACGAATTTCTTGTTGAAATGAATATCATACAGTCAATTATTTTTGGTGAAAGGCGTATGCTAATACACTGACGAGCAAAAATAAAGGGTCGGTTACAGAAATGACGATAACTACAAAGCCCGCTGTGATAGCTTCTTCGAGTAAAATGAGTTTAGTAAAGAGTTTTATTCTTAACAAGAATATGTTTAATTGAAAATAAAACTCTTTACTAAACTCATTTTACTCAAAGAAGCTATCACAGCGGGTTTTGTAGTTATCGTCATTTTTGTAACCGACCCTTTATTTTTGCTCGTCAGTATAGTTAAGCGTTCTTGGTGATTTAACCGTTCAAAACATGAATTGTATTGATTGGATTTTTTTGTCAATCAATGGCAGTCAAAATAGGTACTTAATAGATATTTTTTGACTGAAATGTAACGTTTTTAAAAATTGTATTACGCTCGATTCTTCCGTGCTTACGTCATCCATTTGAATATAAATCCAAAAACTATCAGATTTCAAATCAAATTAAGCAAATTTTAAAAGAATATGCATGCGAATGGTAGTAATTTACCGGTTTTTTTACATGGCGCGTACTTACAGGGTAATTTTTTAATAAGTGCACAAGTTTTTATATGTCATTCAGTATCGTTAAAATAACAAATTTCAGAATTTTTCATTATTACTTTTTTTTTGTTTTTCATAGTAACTGGAACAATTATTGGATGAATTACTATATCCAACCTAAATTTCAAAATGTAAAAAAATAGATTCTCGAACAGATAAATGTGATCTGATCTATCAACGATACTGAATCAAATATCAAAATTTGTGCACTGACTAAAAAATTACCCTGTAGAATTGTTTCGCGTCCTTTCGATATTTTTTTAGTATAATCAATTAAAACTTTAAGTTCATAATCAAGACGACTTTTGTTTCTTCTTGTTTTGGTAGTAGTAGAGCCGTAGTTACCACACAGGCCCAGAGCGGATGGGGAAATTCACACCATTGAATTTCTTCTCAGGCGTGTACAGGTTTTTCTCACGCTCACGATGTTTTCCTTCGCCGTGAAGGTCATAGTAAATTTCAAATGTAATTTTGCACATAAATTTAGAAAAACGTAGAAGTTCAAATGTTATAGGCAATTTGTCAGAGCCTCTAGCGGCGCATGTCGGTAACAAACTCTTCCCGTAGTATTTGACATTTCAACACGATCACATCAATTGTTGCGACAAACTTACACTGTGCTCTGATTATTGTTTAGTTTAGCCTGTTTTTCCCAATGCGACCAAGCAGGCTATCGTATAATTAGAATGTGAGCATTCTCTCGCAATTGAAATGGTATCGGTAAATGATAGGTTCAGTTCGGATTGAACTCCGGACTTAAGCTTGCGACATCGGTGGTCACGATCTGAAGACAATGACAACTCAAGCACAACCTAACTTTTGTGAAATAACCTTTGAAAAGGGTTAAGTACCTATTTTTAATAATAAAAACAACTCTCTGAAGTAGGATACAATAAAATCAAATCGTAAAATACGGCCCGATTTATAAAACCACATCTGTGAAAAACAATCGAAAGTTGTAAAAATTGTGTTGAATTTCAAATATTCTATTCGCATAACAGTTTTAATCACTTTACTTTTTAGACCGTAGCTGATTAGCGTCATATAAATAATAAATACACAGATTTTTAACAATTATTAAATGGTATTTCTTAAAATATGTAAGTGTCCCAAAATCCCAGAATTTGGAGAAAACATACTGCACGTGAATCATTCTTCTAAGACTCTACATTATTGATAGAGCAGTTGTGGTCGGCTAACAGTAAAGTTGTACCATTTTCATAAAGCCCTCAAAGAAAGCTCAAAGGGGGAAGAGGCTCAAAGAAGGGGGAGGCTAAAGGGGCTCAAGCCCCCTCCCCCAAAAGCATCTGACTTCTTCTGTGATGTTGTGAGCTTTTCTATAGGTAGGTAGCGTTTGTTTACTTTCCTAAAATTTACCCTTAATGCGGTCATTTTATTAGGGGGGCCCCTTCCCCAAATAACAATCCTAGATCTTTCGCTGATAGGGAAAACCGCTGATACCCGAACCGATACCTAATGTAATAAACAATTAATCTCCATTTTCTTCCAGCTGTGCATCTTCCTGCTGGCCGCAGCTGCCGTCTACGGCGCAGAAGAGAAAAATAACGAGAAGCGTGGCGTCCTAGGGCTCGGCTACGGGGGTCTCGGCTACGGGGGTGTAGGCTACGGGGGTGTAGGCTACGGGGGTCTCGGCTACGGGGGCCTAGGCTACGGTCATGGCTTGGGAGCTGGATACTACGGTCACGGCCTGGGGCTTTATAACCACGGTCTTGGACATGGGCTGTACGGAGGACACGCCATCTCTCATGCACCATTGGTTAGCCACAGCATCGCTGCGCCCATTGCACCCATCGGTCTTCATGGTTACGGCGCTCCTCTTCTCGGCTTAGGTCATGGCTGGCATTAACTGGCCAGAAGGTCTTAGCTACTTCAGATTATACTAGTAACTTCGTAAATGATTCTTCATTCTGTGTACGGGTTACTAGCATGGTCTGAATTAGCGGTTAATTTGTAAGGTATTGTCGAGTTCTAGTGCCAAATTAGTTCTTCTGTTCAGCTGTCTAGAGGTCATTAAATAATTTGAACATTTTTGTTGTTTTATGTTTTCAACCTGATCTAGTTTTTAACTGATTTTAAAAAAGGTGATTCTTTATCATCCAAATTTTGATGTGATTTCGTATCGATAAAGAATATGTTTAAGTTATGTTTTCTTGAATTATTAACATTTGGAATTTTCAGTTGTAGTTAGTACGGTCGCGTGCTTTCATTTGGAGCCCATTTTGAAAAAAATATCATTTGAATTCCTATGCAATATGACAGGACTGTCAACCTTAAGTTGGTCCTAAATTAAAGCTCGTGACTGTACCTACCTACCTAAATCAACGACATGATTTGGCATAGGTAGGTCCTGCATCATACTTCACAGAACAACACAAAATGAAAAAGAAAATATAATTAAATACCTATGGTATTCTAGTTTCTAGTGGAAAAGTGGAAATGATAGTGAATGATATAGTAAGGCCGGGCTACTTTGACCCATATGAAGTTGAGATGGTCCTTCTAAGATCTGTGGCTTAAGGTGCGCACGAGCAACTTTTGTCTCCGCGACTATTTTGTTTCTCACATCAAGTCTATGGGTTAGTATGGAAGTGCGCACACGTAGCGCCGCTACTCCTGGGATACAAATACACATAAGACAAGAAGCTCACATTTAACACCCACGTGGCGAATGTCTGCAAGAAAGCAGTAGGTATTTACAAAAGATTGGCGAAAGCAGCGAAGGTTAGTTGGGGACTCAATCCGGAGGTTATTCGATGTATATATGTGGCAGCGTTCGAACCTATTATCTTGTATGCCGCCAGCGTTTGGGCGCCGGCTGCCTGCAAACTGTGCGTCATCAAACAGCTGGCTGCGGCCCAGCGTGGTATCACGCAAAAGCTGTGCAAAGGATACCGCACAGTTTCGTTGAACTCGGCGCTAGTATTGGCTGGTATACTCCCCCTCGACCTCAGAGTCCGTGAGGCGGCCTCGCTTTACGAGGCCAAAAGGGGGGTACCTCAGCCAATGCTTCGGGGAAGGGAAGTGGAACGGATGGCCTCGGCACTAGAGGCCCCACACCCCGCCCATCGTAGGGAGTTGGATTTGGTGAGCCTGACAAACCGGGCGGACGTTGATGTGAACAGCGACTTTGCTGTTCGCATCTTCACTGACGGGAGCAAGATTGAGGGCAAGGTGGGCGCCGCGCTGTCCATATGGAATGGCGAGGCAGAAACTAAAACCCTCAAGCTTGCTCTGCCGTCTTTCTGCACGGTTTACCAGGCTGAACTCCTTGCGCTGTGCAGGGCGACGGGGGTGATCTTAGGGCAACAGGCGAAAACGTTCGGGGTGTACAGCGATTCTATGGCGGCCCTCTTGTCCATTAAGAACCACGGCTGCTTTCATCCCTTGGCAGTGGAAACCCGGAACAATTTGGCAACACTGTCGCTTCAGGGCAAGGTTGTCAAATTGTTCTGGATAAAAGCCCATGTGGGGCTTGAGGGGAATGAAAGAGCCGATGGTTTGGCCAAGGAGGCCGCCCTAAAATTAAAGCGGAAGCCGGATTACGACCTGTGTCCGGTCTCATTTGTCAAGCGATCCATCCGTATGGACACGCTTGACGAATGGAACCGGAGATACGTAACCGGCGAAACCGCGGCTGTCACTAAGCTATTCTTCCCCGACGCAGTGGCGGCATACAAGATAATAAGGAAGATGAAAATGACGAACATCGTGACGCAGGTCATGACGGGACACGGTGGGTTCTCGGAGTACTTGAATCGCTTCAAGCGCAAAGATAGCCCGTCGTGCATTTGCGATCCCGCTGTCAGCGAGTCGGTGCCACATGTATTGCTCGAGTGCCCGGTGTTTGGGAGGGAAAGATCAGATATAGAAGCAATACTGGACATGGAGTTAAAGTCGGAAAGTATAAGGGAAGTAATGGCAAGTAAAAATAGAGACAGGTTCATTAAATACTGTGTAGAAGTAGCGAATAAAGTTATTGTTAGAAATAAGACTTGATTAGTAATTATGTTTTTACAATATAGTGGATATATTCGTAGAAAGCATAGCAGACATTAGGTAAATAAATGTAAACTGTCTAGCGTTAAGAATATTTAAGGTTGAAAATAAGTATTAGAAGTAAGGAAAACATGTAAGGAAATAAGAGAAGAAGAACTAACCAAATAAAAGAAAGACCTCGACCACTAACCCCTAATTATGTTTAATAAAGAATCACACCTTTGCCTAAATTAATTTATAATCCCTGTCATATAAATAAATAAATGAGTAGTAGAGCTGTAGGTGGGAGTCAAACCCACATAAAGAGTAAAAGATATGATGGATGATTGAAAGATATTGTATGAAGAATGAAAGTACGAGAAGTAGTAAATGCGAGAACTGGCGTGAATGAGAACTAGAGTAGAATAGGCCTCGACCCACGTCGGGGATAGGTTGTATAAAAAAAAAAAAAAAAAAAAAAAAAAAAAAAATACACATAACACAAATAAATCGCCTTGCGACTAAGTTGCTCGTGCGCGCTTACCCTAAGATCATTTGGTCGTTTTGAATAATGTAGTCGTTAGGATACCAACCCCCGAAAATGTCAATTTTCTTTGGAAGAAATAGCGTCACATTCCATAACGCGTTATACTTACATACCTACTTAAAAAGTAGCGCGCCGAAAATGAAGAGTACAAATAGCTACAATAATTGTAGTTTCTTCTATGCTGAATGACGCCACGACAACAAAAAGGACAACCGTATGAACCGTATCGTATGCCTTTCATAGTTGGAGCAAAGACGACAGCATACAAAGATTTTGTTTGCAATAAATGAAACAAGCTGCAACTCTTGTTCTGCGATCAAACAAATAAGTTTTTGTTTAAAATTTCATTTTTAAAGCAAGCTTTTTAGCTGGCTGTACGTTTTGTTGACTGTACTTGTATTGTCATCCAACCTACATACCAAAATGCAAGTGAATCCGACCACTGGAAGGGGTCAAATTCGCCTTCCAAGATTTGACCCGACACTTAATTACTACCTACCTACTTACTATTATTTATGTAAGTATATGCTGGCGCGACAAAATTTTAAATATGGTCACCCAGAGAAGAAAGCGACAATAAGGAAGTAGAGAAGTAAGCATTGATCTACATGTTTTCTGGCCATAATTACTAACCAACAAGCTATAGTTTGAGAAAAGCTGTGGTTGCCTAGTGGTTTGAACTATGGCCCCCAATTTTTGAGTTTTTTCGGTTGACACGTTATTGCTTAGCAGCTTACAGTTGCGGATTGGTTTAGAAATATAATATTTTAATATTTCGCGATTCGCACTAATAACTAATTTTTCCTCGGTACTTAGGTAATCACTAAATTATTTATTGCTAAAATTATCTCTGGTCACGAGTCGAAACAAATAAAATGTTCCCTTACCATAAATTGCTGACCAACTAGCTATTTTTCCATTCAGTCCATTTTTTGTTCACCAAAATACGAAGGTTTTTCTAACCAGTTAAGTAATACGAGCCACATTAAGTACATACTTAGCGTAAAAAAAAAAACAAAAATTGTCTCTCTTGCGGACTTAAAATTAACGACTCCGAGTGTTGAAAAGATTTATTTAAATGGGCGGAAAGTTAGGTATCTTCAGATGCCCGAAGGGCAGACCGCCCAGAAATAGGAGCTCCGCGAAGCGTGCCTCCGTCGACATAAGGCGTGGGTTGCCTAATGCATTAATTCTCTTCAGCTCTACTATTGGAACCAAACGGATAATAATTTTATCCGTAAAGTCCTATTAGTAGGACTAAACGCAATTTTCTGTACGTTTATTAATAGGCCTGAATGGTAGACCAAAACGGACTATATCCTGAGTATTACTTATAAGTGGCTCGCGCTTGGGCAACGGCGGGAGGGCTGCTCTGTAGAAGGGCAGCAGCAGCCGGACCGAATGTGTCGCAACCGGAAAAGCCGGGACATTGCCACACGGCGAACTTTACGGGAAAACTTGATTCCGACGCTAATAGGATTACGAGATTGCATCAATGAAGTTTTTTAAGCGCGACGTAGTACGGCGATGTTAATAAGTACATGAATTCATTATGCACTTAATCACTTATTTTACCTATGGCTTCGTTTACGCAGTAAACCGTAGGGCTAGCACTAGCAGTTTAATGAAAGCTCCGGGATTTAACATTAACATTCATGAACTAAAACAATTACTTTGCTCACCCGCGACCTTACAATAGTTACGTTTATGCAAGAAATGTGCGTTCATGCAGTTCCTCCACCTCCACACTGTACGAACACACACAAATCACATAAACCCAACCATCACCACCACCAAGCTACACTGACGCGTTTCGAACTCAACCAGAGCTCATCTTCAGAGTTACCACAACCGTATGCTATGCTACCAAATGTTAAACTAAATGTTAAAGTAATTGTTTTAGTTCATTAATATGGACCTCCGCAAAGTAACGCCTGATTCAATAAATTATTAACATTCATTGGAGTTAAACTCGTTTTAAGACGTGAGTGATCCGTTTATTTTCACTATGAGTGAGTCTTACGGTAGTTTCATGTTTAAAATTAACATTCCCATGGTAAAATTCTGCTTTTTACAAGCTTTTATTTAGTTTCACCTGTCCCGATGTCTGTCCGCAATCAAATCTTGCAAATTAAATTTGACCCACTTTCCGGTTACCGACTGAGCTGAAATTTTGCATGCATGTGTACAACAGATGAAATTGCAATACTTAATATTGTGACATGGAGCTGATCTGATGATTGAGCTGGAAGGTGGCCATAGGAACTCTGTAATTAAACGACACAACCCCGTCGAGTTTGGGCTCGTTTGATTCGTCTTGATGAGTACTTTGAACCCAGATAACCAGGGTCTGACGATGGAGCTGGAAGGTGGATAAAGGCAAAACCCCATCGAGTTTGAACTCGTTTGATTCGTCCTAGATGGTCACCAGGGTCTGTCGATGGAGCTGGAAGGTGGCCATAGACACTCCAAAATAAAATGACACAACCCTATCGAGTTTGGGCTCGTTTGCTTCTTCTTGACGAGTACGTCAGTCCTAGGTGTGGTAATTAGGGTCTGAAGATGGAGCTGGAAGATGGCAACTAAAATTTAAAATAAAATTAAAAGAAGTAAGTAAACCTTATTTAAAAACAAGCATTTACTAGGTAAATTTTAATAAAAAGAACTAAAAAGCTGAAAATAATTTAATTCTGATAAAAAAATAGACCATGCATTAAATCTTTGCGTTTTTATCACAGTCCCAATCTTTTCAATATAAAAGCATGTTACATTTTGACGTCAAGAGAAAAATAATGAAGGTCTAACTTAAGTAACTTTTTTGGCAATCTGATATAGAGAAAAACACGGTGACAGGAAAGTCTGGTATTCTGGGAATTTGGTATTTTAGAAATAGGATAAGGCTCCAATTTAGTATTTTGCAATTCTGATATTTAGGGAACGAGCGAATTATGCGACATTTATAACCTCAAAGATGCCGTGAGTCAGTCAAAACTACTATCCAAATAAATTAGTATAAATTAACCAAAACAAGTTCTTAAATACTAATTTAATACTGAATTATTAGCATATGGCTGTGAGTCACCTGCTCGAGGCATCTTTATAACCGTGGAGTAATAAAAATAGATAATAATTATAAAATAGTAAATTAGTCTACGGTTTTGTTTTGTATTTTGATAAGCATCCAACCGGGAGGTGAAGGTCGAAATGCGAATTTTTAAAATGTGTGACAAAACTGGGATAACCCTAAGAGCCTTATTCACAATAAAGATTTGTGAACGTATTAGAACGTAAGTATTAGGGCGGCGTTCCGTTGCTCGCCCTAGATACCGTTGGCCAGTACCTCTACCATGAGTTTACACTAGTTTACAGTGACCGTACTCGCTAGCGACGGCGTAAATGATTTGTATGGAGAATTGTACTTCCGTAAGTGACCGCTAGAGGCGCTGTACAATTCTCCATACAAATAATTTACGCCGTCGCTAGCGAGTACGGTCACGTAAACTAGTGTAAACCCATGGTAGAGGTACTGATGTGATGGAGGCGGATCTGCGCGAGCTTGAGGCTGGTGACTGGCGAGAGACGGCACAGGACCGGGATCTTTGGCGTGCACTCGTGCCAACTCGTGCCAAGGCACACTTTGGGTCGTTGTGCCAGAGGAGTAGTAGGTAGTAGTAGTATTAGAAGCGGAACGAACGCGCGGCTTTGTTCGCTGCGGGCGCGCAACGGATTCGCCGCGACCGTCCAACGTATTTAGACAGAAGTATTTAATATGTGGTGTAGTGGTTTGGTGGCCTAGTGGTTTGTCCTAAGACTTCTCAAGCAGAGGGCGGTGGGTCCAAATCCCGGGTTCTCTGAGTCTTTCGGAATTTATGTGCGAAATTACATTTGAAATTTACCACGAGCTTTACGGTGAAGGAAAACGTCGCGAGGAAGCCACACACACCTGCGAAGAGATTCAATCTGTATCTGAAGTTTCCAATCCGCACTGGTCCCACGTGGGCACTATACAGCCCAAGCACTCTCTTTCTGAGAGGAGGCGTGTGCTATGCAGTGAGACATATCTATATACCCTCAACGGGATCCTATCGATGTTTAGAAAATCTTATTTCCGAAGGTTTAGAATCCCGAAAACTTCATTTGTCCGAAAGCATTTTTTTCTGAAACTGTAAATATTTCAGGATTTATTTCAGGAGCATCGTTTAGAACCCTTTAGGTTAGGTTAGGGTTGTTTTATAAAAATCCTGAAATATTTACAGTTTCAGAAAAAAATGCATTCGGATAAATTAAGCATACGGGATTTTAAATATTCGGAAAAAAATAATTCTAAATTTTGATAGGTAACCCTAAGGAGTGGACTTCCCTGCCTGCGACTGTGTTCCCTGAACACTACAATTTGGCCGCTTTCAAGTCTAGGGTGAATGAGCATTTACTAGGCAAGCGTGCTCCATCGTAGGACTCATCTTCGCTTTCCATCAGGCGTGGTTGTGGTCTAACGCAAGCCTATATTGTATGAAAAAAAGATAAAATGATGAACTGTGTATTTGTCAATTGTTCGTTGCGAAACGAAAATTTGCTAATGACTGACGACGGTAAAATTATAGGACATCTGTGGAAACACCTAAACGTCGGCAGCGAGGCGCATTCTTCCACCCGCGAGCATGAGCTTATTTGTGAGGCTCATTTGCATTCCGAGCTGAGCTTGAATGGCCATGTTTATGACTCAAGTTACTACATTAAGTAATTGAAATACGCATTTCATCACTACTTCGAAAAAATCTCGTATCTCAAATCAACATGTAAACCAAACTGAACTTTATTGCACACTCAGTAAAGTTCAATTAGCCAGATTATCGATTTTGAGATACGAGCTTCTTTCAAAGTAGTGACGATTTGTCCCTATAGTTGTAGCGATCAGGTGATATATCTCTTCATCACAGCCTATAGATATCCCACTGAAGTCCCGCTGTAGTTCCCACGCGGGCCCAGTGCGGATGGGGAACTTTACACACACCATTGAATTTCTTCACAGGCGTATACAGGTTTCCTCACCATGTTTTAATTCACCGTAAAGCTCATGGTAAATTTCAAATGTAATTTCGCACATAAATTCCGAAAAACGAGGTGCGAGCAGGGGCAGGTCAAACCGCCAGGTCATCACGGCTTGTTTCTCTTATTTGCAAAGAATAGCAGCAGTGTTCCGCCCCTCCAAGGTCCCTCCATACAATATAATAGGACCGCGCAAGAACTAAAGCCCCGACATAGCTTGAAGAATCGCCAGACTCAAGTGGCAGTGAGCAGGGCACATCTCTCGTAGAACTGATAGCCGATGGGTGATTTTGTCAAAATTAGACATTAGTACATTGCAATAAGAACCACACGCGTCATCATGAATGACTTGATCTATAAGCAAGCCTCCAACACGATAGAGCGACGTCACAGATTACTTAATAGTTACTTCGTAACAGATACTGCATCCCGTACAAAATCTTGGTACTTACCGCGATTGTAGCCACAGATTATACTACTCCGTCTCCTTAAGAATGTGTGCGTGCCGACAGTGACAAGGGCTGGCAGTTTGGATTTTTTTTTCTCTACATGTTGTTTTACCATTTTGTCGGGATAATTGCTATATATTATATCCATGCAAACTTTCTAGCACTAATATTCCCTAAGCTAAGCCAGGGACGGACAAAGGGACAGACGGTCATGACGAAACTATAAAGGTTCCGGTTTTGCCATTTTAGCTCTGGAATCCTAACAAAAATGGATATTTATTGTAATGCGCAGAACACATTGCCATGCTCACAGTACCCTAACGTTATACTAGATACGAAGGTCAACTTTCGAACTTCGCATCGTGCCATCCCGCTCATGCTTATAGCTTTTTATAGAAGAGTAAGAGGGACAGCACGATACGAACTTCCAAATTGTTATATTAGCTATTAATTCTAGCATAGTCATATTAAAATTTGCCCCCTGTTTCACCATTCACTTATAAAAGTCCAGGCGGCATATTTTTTCCGTGGAACACGAATGAACGTGCGTCGGCGCGCGCTTGTGACAACCTACTGAAATTTCGATCGCAGCAGATCGTCCCCGCGGTAGGTAAATATCGCGCGTAAGTACATGGCATGCATGAGGCCTGGCGACGTACTGGTTTGATGCAGATAGCGCAGGACCGATCTGTTTGACGAACCTTGGGCGATGCCTATGTTCAGCAGTGGATGTCTTTCGGCTGGAATGATGATGATGATGATGTCAGTTTGAATGGTTCACGAAGTCGTCGCTAAACCCTTGTAACTAAATACATAGAAATCATAGCAGCCAGGTGAGCTAAGAAAAGGGAAGGTGGTGTCTGTTGCGTGAGGTCTAGATTGAAAAACAGGACTATCTGTACAAGGTGTGACGGCGTCTTGCTGATACACGTGTTGTTCAACATCCGTATTTGTATTCGTAATACTCGAGGGAGTATGCATCTAATATTATTTTATGTTAAATAAAAACCGGCCAAGAGCGTGTCGGACACGCCCAAGGTAGGGTTCCGTAGCCATTACGAAAAAATCAAGTAATATTTTTCTAAGGATTTCGTATTATTTTATTTTATTTTATTCGGAAAACCAACAGCTATTTTATTTTAAAAGTAGATACTATAAGTAAATATCAGAAAAGCCAATTACAGGTCTTCACAGATAATATTATTATATAAACAGAAACAGGCACAAGTCAATCAAAACAAAACAGTGACCTGTTGCAAAAAAAAGAAAAAAAAAGAATTACAATTACTTACACAAAAGAAAGAGAACAACCATTTATAATTTTCATAACCTAGTACAATCGGATTGGGGAGCAAAGAAAACGGACGCTATTCGCTTCCTAACCGCAGTGGGTTTCAATAAAAACAAATCTAGGTCCTCATTCTGTTGACAAAATTCATTCGTCGACTTTGCAGCACGATAGAAATAAGAGTTCTGACGGTATCTAGTTTTAGCCCGAGGCAGCGATAAAGGCCGATAGTTATTCCTTAGGGGAGCTCTGGGGATGCGAAAGCTAATGTGTCTGATCATTTCAGTGCAGCCAACGTTTCCTGATAATACTTTGGTCAGGTAGACGATGTCGTTGACTTTTCTTCTCAGATGAAGGGGAAGAAAATGAAATTTAATACACCTATGATAATAACTTGGTTGCACAGACTTAGACTTGAACTGGAGGTATCTTAAAAATCTCTTTTGTATGGACTCAATGCGTTGCACATATATGTCATAACAAGGATTCCAAACCATGGACACATACTCGAGGATTGAACGCACATACGAGCAGTATAGCACCTTAATTGGTTTGATTTGTTTAAAGTTCACGGTAGACCTCATAATAAAACCAAGAGTTCTCGAGGCTTTTTTAACAATTTTGTCTATGTGACTATCAAACAATAATTTAGAATCCTGATACACACCCAAATCTCTGGTTAGGTTTATATTAAGGATTGGTGTTGAATTTAAACTATAGTTAAATAATAACGGGTTGGGTTTGCGAGTGAAAGACATAGAATAACACTTGGATTCATTAAGATCCAATCTATTACTCCTACAATAGTCAGTAAATCTATTGAGATCACCCTGTAGGAGCAGGCAGTCATTGACATTATTAACAGTCCGAAAAATTTTAGTATCATCAGCATATAAGAGAAAGCGGGAATGCTTGAAGATTGAGTGAATATCGTTCATGAAAATCACAAAAAGCAATGGGCCCAACAGCGACCCCTGGGGCACCCCAGAGGGAACAGCACACCAAGCAGAAATAAAACCATGGATAGCTACTGCCTGAGACCTATCTTCTACATAAGAGGTAAACCACCTGAACAAATTTCCGTGTATGCCGGAGTTGGAAAGTTTTTGCAGTAATATTACATGGTCTATTCTGTCAAAAGCCTTGCTAAAATCTGTAAATATAGCATCGACTTGACCGCCAGACTCCATATTCGAGGTGGTGTATTCATTAAATAAAATAAGGTTAGAATCAGTGGATCTCTTCTTTAAAAAACCATGTTGTTCAGCAATGAAAAAGTCTTTAAGTGCCGCATAAACTTGACTGTGGACAACTTTCTCAAATACTTTGGCAAATATACATAACTTAGAGATAGGTCTGTAGCTTTTAATATCAGAACGATCACCACTCTTATGTATAGGGGTGATAAATGCTGACTTCCAGATCTTAGGTACCGTACCCTCATCCAATGACCGGCGAAAAATGATACAAAGGGGTTCTACAAGGTTCCTTGCACAATTTGAAATCAGAACAGGAGACAAACCATCAGGTCCTGCTCCTTTATTAAGATCAACTGATTCCAAATGTTTCCTTATCTCTTCAGAATTAATTTCAATGTGACTAAGGCTGACATTATTCGTACAGGGATCCTTAAACTCAACAGATACATTGCTCGTACTGGTGTTAAGGAAAGTTGTGTGAAAATATTTAGCAAACAGATCACATATAGAATCACCAGTGTTTGCTTGCAAAGCGCCATAGTTCATGACAGCCGGAATAGTTTGAGAACCCTTCTTAAGCGATTTAGTGTAAGTCCAGAAGTATTTAGGGTTATCCACTACTGCATTTTCGACTTTAATTATGTATTCATTATAACAAAATTCTTCCAGTTTTTTAGCTCTGCGTCTTAATAATGTAAAAGTTTGAAAATCGGAAAGAGATCCGTATTTATTGTATTTAATAAGATGTTTTTGTTTTTCTTTTAAAACTTTGATTAAAGCCGGACTAAACCACGGGGGGTACTTAGTCGAAGATACTAGTTTATTCGGTACAAATCGATCTCTCAAGTCACAAATAATTGAATAAAAGACTGACAATGCATCATCCACCGATCCCACCCCAAGAAGCGTATTCCAGTCCTTTGCAGACAGTTCAGAGCAGATTTTATCATAATTACCCATTTTATAATTATATTTCTGCATGGATTTACTAGCTAGAGGTACTGAGACAGGAAGGCACAGTTCCAATGTTAGGGATCCGTGGTGGGGGTCCTCAGGCACAGCAAGAGGGTTCTGACAAGGTCGCACAATAAGCCTTTCATTTGAAAAAGCTAAGTCCAGTACCCTATTATTACAATTGCGAACTGAATTAAATTGAACTAGATTTAGGTATGTGTACAGAATCATCCAAGTTTAGGTATGTTTTATACCTTAGGCTACTATTTACTCTTAAACTACAAATAATTTCCAAGCAATCTTAGCCGCTATAATTTTCCTAGTAAATTTGATATATTTACTACCCTTCTGAATTTTTTCAAATTTTTCCACCCAACAGTTTAGATTTTAGAGGGGGGGGACGGCCGATTTTAATGAAAATTTTCACTTTAAAGTTGAATATTTCGCAAACAGATCACTAAATAGAAAAATCATGTTACCAACCCCACAATGATTTTAAAAGACCTATCCAACGATACCCCACACTATAGGGTTGGCCGAGAAAAAAAAAAATCACCCCCACTTTACGTCTATGGGAGCTACCCTAAAAAAAACTTTTTACTTTTTTTTATTCAATCACTTTGTCGGCGTGACTGATATATATATTGATGCCAAATTACAGCTTTCTAGTACTAACAGTCTCTGAGCTTAGCCGCGGACAGACAGACAGACAGACAGACGGACAGACATGGCGAAACTATAAGGGTTCCTAGTTGACTACGGAACCCTAATAAAAAACACCGAATTTTATAAGACCTAGAAGCGGAGGCATCAAAACGTCGCATGTTTGTTTATCAGACCGAAAGTTTAAAATACCGAAATAACAAAACCCGAGGATTGATATACTTGCCTAAATTTGATAGAACAATCTCTATATAAGTTCCAGTTTATATATGTCCCACTGCCGGGCACAGGCCTCTTTTCAGAATAGATGAGATGCCTCGTAGATGTAGATCTCCACCGTAAAGTTCATGGTAAATTTTGAATGTAATTTCGAAAAACTCAAAGTTGGGAGTCGGGCTCGAACCCACGATCCTCTGCTTGAGAGGCCATAGGTCAAACCACTAGGCTAACGAGGCTATAATTTTGTCAAAACAACGTGTCTCTACTCTCTGGACACAGACCGAAATCCCGAGTAGAGTACCTTCTCAGGAATGTTCTACATTTGTAAAATTACTTGAATAAAATGGGCACTCTTCCGCAGGGACAGGACTTGGGCGAATTGGGAATGTCTAAAAAAAATTACCAGTGGTTTTTATATTTTTTTTTTGTATAGAAAAGTCAATTATAAGAAACTAATTTCAATATTTTGTCATTTAGTTCTCTACTTTTTTCAAAATTAATTATGAAGTTATTTTAGTTGATGACGTCAGTTATAATCGAAGGCTCCCACAATGCCAAATTTCTAAATCTATCTAAATGCGTACGATAAGGCAACCCCTTTAATTATTTTTTGCGTAGTGGTACACTATACACTGTGTCACTTTACTGGCACTGACAAAGTGCTAGATGTCAGACAGCGGGTCCAAATCAAACTCCGTAGTATAATCCACGCGTAAATTGTGAAGAATTCTAACCACACAGAATAAAGTACGACTTGAACCGGTCACGCAATTTACACCAATTTCAAATGAAGGTCATTGCTTATTTGTTATATAATAAATTCATTACATAATATTAAAATTAAATAACTACAGAAAACGAGTTAAAAAGCATTTATCTCGAAATGGTTTTCGATTTACTATACATTGCAAAAAATTAGACATCCCCAATGGTATTTATAGCTAGGTTATTTTTAGGTTAGTTTTTTTTATTATTTATTTCAATTGTACCTTGATTAGATAAAAAAAAACAAAATACAATTATTACCCACAAACAAATCAACAGTAAGTAGGACCATATACTGTATCAGTTGTTCGAAATGAGTTTTGCGATTCAGAGGTTGATCAAGTTGAAATACCTACTCTTTAATTACCATTTATCTACATACAGGTTGTTCCAAAGTATTAAATCGTAAGTCAGTCATTTCTCCGTTAATACGGTGGTTAAAAGACTGTGTTTTGTCTGAATTCGTATTAGGTAGGTACTATAAATTTAATGTAGGTATCGTTCACATATAACTAATATAATGTTACCTAATCAAAGGCCGCCTGTTCGGCACACGTGGCGTACAGCATAGTAGCTCGGAAAGCTAAAACTAGGGCCGTCCGGGCCCATTGCGCAACATATACTAGCAACGTGCCCTGCCCCTATCATAGTACGTGTAAGCTAAAGATGAAGCTTTTCATAGACCAGGCTTTTCATTATCATCATCATCATCATCATCATTTCAGCCAAAAGACGTCCATTGCAGAACATAGGCCTCCCCAAAATCCGCGAAAGAGACCGGTCCTGTGCCATTCGCATCCAATGCGTTTCCGCAACTTTAACCAGGTCGTCGCTCCATCTTTTTAGAGGCCTACCTACTGCGTCTTCCGGCCTACCCACTGCTACTTGAGTCTGGCGATTCTTCAAGCTACATCGGTGGTTCAAGTTCTTGCGCAGATTTCAACATTTTCTAATGTATACCAAACGATGAGGTATGGTGACATAAAATAACCTATATGTCAATCTACAACTTCGAGAAGGAGATCAATCATCAAATCAAACTCGGATGGGCAGCGTTTGGGAAACTCCGCAATATCTTTTCGTCCAAAATACCTCAGTACCTTAAAACGAAAGTCTTTAACCAGTGATAACATATGGATACGAGACGTGGTACTTCACTATTAGGCCTGATGAATAGACTCAGAGCCGGTCAACGAGCTATGGAGAGGGCTATACTCGGAATTTCTCTACGGGCTCGAATCAGGAATGAGGAGATTCGTAGAAGAAACAAAAAAAGAAAGAAAAGCGGATTAGCTCATTGAAATGGCAATGGGCAGGTCATATAGCACGCAGAACAGATGGCCGTTGGGGCCGACAAGTTAATCTTGCGTGTTAAGTTAATAAAGCGTGGGACGTCCACAAACGAGATGGCCGGACGATTTGGTGAAGGCCGCAGGTTCAACGTGGATGCAAGTCGCTTCCTACCGTAATGATTGGGTGTCAATGAGAGACGTACGTCCAGCAGTAGACATCTTGCGGCTGAAGTGATGATGATGTTGTCCGCGATTCTGTCTGCAAAGAATAGGGGAATAAAAAACAGCCTACGACCTATTCTCAGACCTTCCAAATACAGACAAAAAAATATATAAAAATCGGTCAAGCCATTTCGGAGGAGTTCGATAACAACGTTTTGTTTTTCGCTGTGCGTCTCTCCGTTTACGTTCCAATTACACAAAATCTAAGAATTTTAGCAATAAATTGGCATGATAAGTCCAGACAGTAACAATAAATATCTGTATTTGTATTACATCTAATATGTTTCCAACGAAACACTTCTTTCACTGCACAAGTGCACACTGGTGTAGTGTCGGTCCAATATGATTGAATAAAGATAGTGGCAGCAACTAAATGTCTGTGCATTTGGGTTGCAACATGAGAAACGCTAGAATGGAAATAGGTACAAAGGTAACGAAATAATACAACATTTATCGTCCACAGTATAGTCGACCAAGTTTGCATGACATTTCCTACATAGGAAGAAAAAAAATAAGGCTGATTGTGACACTGACTTGTGAGTGAAAATATGATTGATGTTTTAAGCCGTACCTACAAATGACATTGAACCTTCGGGTGGTAAAGAAATTTCTAGGTCGACTATCCTTTTAAAAAAACCTCAATTTATATAAAATCAGCATTGGTTTAAGGTTAGCACAACCAGTGTCTCCAGCTCCGAACCACTGTCCTTCATAACACAGGGTATCCTAGCATGAAGGCCAGGGAACAATTTTATTGTATCGTTAACTGTAGGCCTTGTATAATGTTAATGCTTGATTTTATATTTTTATTTCCTTTGTAAGAGGCTTATAAACAAAAACTATTTTACGAATCACTTCGTTTCTCATAGTTTAACTTGTCATAATTTCACTTGCCTGCCAACTTTTGCCATAAAATGTACAGAATACAGAACCATGTTGTTTTAGGATTTTTTGAATTGTCATCTTAGAAAATGCAATAAGTAGAGTTTATCAATTCTGAAAAAAAAATACTGTTTCAGAAATAAATTACTTCATGACGAATAAAAATTATGGATTATGAAATATGGCATATGAGATTCGGGAAAACGGTAGAAAATCGTGTTTTTAGATCTCGAAATCGGATCTAGCGATCCGTTAGCGAAAAATCTGATAATTTTACGATGGAATGCAAGCAAATACATAAGTATAAGAATTAGTGTCAATACAAAAGTATCAAACCAAATTCGTAATACTATGCCTCATCCCAGCTTACATACGTGCCACTGCAGGACATAGACCTCCTCTCAGAATGAGAGGGATTGGACCGTAGTTCCCACGCGGGCCGAGTGCGGATTGGGAACTTCACAGACACCATTGAATTTCTTCGCAGGTGTATGCAGGTTTCCTCACGATGTTTTCCTTCACCGTAAAGCTCATGGTAAATGTAATTTCGCACATATTACATGTCAAATTCCAGAAAATTCAGAGGTGCGGGCCGGGATTTGAACCCACCACCCTGTGCTTGAGAGGCTATAGGACAAACCGCTAGGCCACCATGAACAAAACTACTATTCTAGCTAGCTAGTGTGGGACCGCTTGGTAAGCCATAATTTTTGTAAATTGGATTTATTTTAATAAACAAATTTATTATTATTTATTATTACTATTATTATAATACTATCTATTATTATGCAATTGAAACAAGGTCACATCTTGGAAAAAAAAATCCTTTTCCAAATTTGGAATCACCGAGCGAAATTTCGTAAAGTTGTATTCCAAATGGTTTTCTTTAAAAACATGTTTTGATACAAAGTTATCTAGGTAGGTATATAAAAAAAATGAATCACCGAAATGTTTGTACGCGCATAAAACTTCCGAGCTACTGCACCAAATTGGATAATTCTTTGTTTGTTGCGTTTGTTACTGTCAGGAGCTGGTTCTTATGAAAATTTAGAAAAAAATACAACGGGGGCGAAGCCGCGGGCATCAGCTAGTTTATTATAAATATGGTTTAAGTCACCAAGCGTGTTTTTTAATTACCATTACTCCTTTAAGTTCTCGTGCCACATAACGTTTTCCGCATTGTAGCATTCTACTCTTACGGTTTATTACCTCGTTGCTAAACGTGGTCGTCTATAGGTGTCCTACCTATATTATTTACGTGTGCATTTCATAGTTTACTGCTAGCAAATTTTTCTCAGCTTCATGCTTTCCAGAAAAAAAAGTATTATTAGTATACCTATTATTGAAATATTACAACTTCACACGTTTCTTCCTAACGCCACAATGAAACCTAAACCTTCTGTTTCGTTCCCACGACGTAATTATACCCTTGGTATTGTGCTAGGCGTCGAAGGCCCAGGGTTGTAAGGTCGCTTGTTGGCATTTGTTACCAAGGCCTGAAGGTTGTAGTCCGACAGACTAGCGGACTGGCATTCGTATTGATGAGTTATTTGTTATTAGCTGGATAGCAAGGACGATTAACTCAATCAAGAGGGCAGCCAATGTCTACACAATCTCGCGTTCCGTCATACAGAGCGTATGAAACAAAATTTGTCTCTCCTGTGGACAAAAAATTGGCGGCCCCGAGTCAGCAAACTTAAGATTTATTTAAATGGGGCGAAAGTTAGCCAGGCACACACAGATATTGTCTATAGGTACCTTAGATTATGTTATACACTAGATAGAGTGTTAGTAGCAAACACTGCGACACAAAACATCCAAAAACCCATTTGACAGCTTCTTATTACGATCGCGTTACGTCATTCAGACTGAAGGGGGCAAATGACATATAAGGTGTCGCGACGGACGCGAAATGAAACTAGACATATTTATCTCTGGCAACACCAGCTGTAACTGTCATTGGTGAGCATGACGTCTTGTCTTTTGGTAGGATAATGGCGGGAGATGCAAATCGGCTAACATCGTGAAAACGTGTGTGTCCCGCGCTCCGAAGACATATAAGCTAAGTATTTTCACCCTTTATAATAACTGTGCTCTGTATATTTGTAATAATTATATATCGTTGATCTGATTGCTATGTACGATATCAGAGGAGGTTGTCTCATAATGTGATGTAAGTATTAATGTTATCTGGGTAGGTTAGCATGTCGCGTCGTATGGCCGCATGAAGAACCGAGGCCTGGGCGAGTAACGCCTGGGATCCAAATGGTCTGGACGCCTGGAGAGTCCAGGAACAGTCGCGACTGTAAGGGATGATTCCCGAGTAGGGTCTGGTCGTACCGTTTAGCTACGGCGCCTTCGGGGTAGTCAGATCAGCTACTCCGTAGTGGTATCATTATTGGCTCTTCGGGGTGGGAAAAAACGACCAGTTATTGCTGGACCGCTTTACGTGTACGCGGTGATTAATGAATATATGTATATAATAGAAAGTTGTGTCCTGCGAGATGTGCGGACAGCCTTGCATCAAACGTGGTGAGACGATAGTCCTCTGGTAAAGGGTAACCCCCTACTTATACTGTAGAGAGTCATTATGTTGTGTCCCAATGGTAGCCCCATAAGTATCCTAAACAGCGCTATTGAATCTAAGGGTAATCCCCTACTTATATTGTAAAGATCTAGTGTGCCTGAGACATTGAGAATCCTTAGTGTCATCGGGTTCATTTCATTTAACAGGAGACAGAATGACAGTGATAACACAGCTTGAGGACATTATAAAGGAGCGAAGCAGAACAAGGCAGAGACTAGGACTGAGGAAGGATTGAAGGAAGGATATCCGGATACTACTTTATACGAATAGATAACAGGTATGTTATTATCCATTGTTCGGTTTTCAACCTTGATAGGAAAATACACCTCTCTGTGTATTCCTTCAGAAATACTCTTCTGACCTGTCAAGGTGACAGTTCTAAAGCTCTCGAGTTTCGGTCGGCACGCGCTGAGTTCTCCTGCGCATATAAAATATTAAAGTACGGTTTTCGGGCTTTATCGGACACAAAACATACACAAATACACCCATACACCAACATCACAAAGTGATCGAGCTGAAGAGCGTCGTGGAAGCGAGCAGGGCCCTGCCAGAAGCGGCGCAGTGAAAGCCAGGTACACTTTCTTCACATTATTATATATATGTATTTATGCCTAATCAACTCTGCCTAGCGCAGATCTATACATTTTTGGTAGCAGAGCGTGGTTATTTCGGGTTTATTTCGGTTTATTTTGGGTTATTTCGGTCGGATTGACCATATTTCATCTTCGAACAAAGGATTTTATACCTACCTTCGAATTTCAATTCGGTTTATATTTTTAATAGTGGGTTGGTAACTTGGGTGTATTCGAGTTCGTGGTAATAAACGCTGTCATTAATGACAGTTCGGATTTAATTTGATCTATGGTTGTGTCACTTGAATTTCATTTTGACGTTTGACGTTTGACAACTCAGGACACGGTTTGAGCAAAAGTGTGGGAATGAAGCGGAGACCATCCCAACATTTTCGGATTTAAAAGAATTTCTTGAGGTAGAATGTCGATTATTGGAGTGTGCCAGGGCTGACCCTATGCATCCCATTCAGGAGCCTATTGCGGGTCCATCTAGGCCACGTCGTAGGGCACCGCAGTTCACAGGAGTGACACTCATCCAGCCTTGTGGCTTTTGTGGGGAGCGTGACCATCGGGATCTACCACACTGTTTGGAGTTTAAAGCAATGTCCCCATATGCTCGGAAGGATTATGTGGAGAAAAATCGGTTTTGTTTCTTTTGCCTCGGACCACATGGATATAAATATTGTAATAGGGTTCCCAATTGTGCATCGTGTGGGAGTAGGAAACATCATCCCTTATTGTGTTTCAATCGGTCGGGCTCTCATCAGGGCCACCCAAACCAGCGGCGTTCAGCTGAGCGGTCACCGGCCCGTACGGGCGGGGGTCATATCGGTTCGGATCCACCATGGTCACACCATGGCTCTCCTTCACAGTCACAACATGGCTTGCCTTCTAGGTCTGAACGAAAAGTGAATCCGTCTCGCACTCAACCTCGGTCTCCTCATCAGACTCCACAGCGGAAAGAGTATGACCAAGGTGAAGGTCAGGTTCGTGATGGTCATGACCAACGTCGTCATGGCGAAAGAGATACTGCTCGTCGTCACAACCAGCAGTATACTAGACCATAGGATACGGTTTCGCTCGGTCATACTGCCCCGGGGCTACTTCCAGTAACAGTGCTACTGCCCACGGCATTAGTAAAGGTTTATTTTAATTCGGATTTGGATACGGGTATTGAAGTTCGGGCGTTACTGGACGTAGGCTCGCAGGGGTCTTTAATAACTTCGGATTTAGCTCGCAAGCTAGGATTACGGCTAGAGCCATCGGACAACCATATTCGGGGTATTGGTAATACAAAGGCTATCGGTATTTGTGGGAAGGGTTCATTGACCTTCTCTCCGGTTACTAAGCGGTTTCCTATGGTTACCACTCCGGTGGTTAGTATGAAAAATATAATCGGTCATCTGCCTGCACTTAACTTAAATAATTCGGTTCTTCGGCTTACAGAGGGCTTAACTCTGGCAGATCCACATTTCGGTTCACCGGCACCTATCGATTTATTACTAGGTTCAGATGTTTTCGGTGCTCTAGTAGGAGGAGATAAAATAGTATTACAGCCTGACGGGCTGACGGCTTATAATTCGGTTTTCGGTTACGTATTGCTAGGCCCGGTGCTAGTGCAGCCGGCTGGCTCCACTCAAATAGATGATTCGGAGTTTTTTGGTGCGTCAATTTCGGATACTTTAGAGAAGTTTTGGAAGGTGGAAGAGCCACCCCAAGCGTGCAAGTCTAGTCCATTAGACCAGGAGTGTGAGCTTCATTATAAAAATAATACAGTACGGTTGAATGACGGACGGTTTATGACTAAATTGCCATTTATATCATCGCGACCGGTTTTAGGGGATTCCCGCGCCATTGCGGAGAAACGGTTTCTGGCTTTAGAACGCAGGCTTAAGGCGAAGCCTGCCTTACGCGAAAAGTACGTTAACTTTATGCGGGAGTATTTAGATCTCGGTCATATGTCACTTTCAAAGTTTGACTTTCAATCGGGTCAGGAGTTTTACGTCATTCCTCATCATGCTGTATGTAAAGATGAACAATCGAAACTGCGGGCCGTATTCGACGGGAGCTGCGCTACATCGTCGGGCGCATCCCTAAATAATTGTCTACATGCGGGTCCCAAACTTCATAGGGACATCACGGAGATTTTGATGCACTTTCGGAAGTATCAGATTGTTTTCGTAACGGATATTAAAATGATGTTTCGTCAAACTTGGATTGATCCTTCGGACAGGCGGTTTCAATTGATTCTATGGCGTGAGTCGCCTCATGAGCCGCTACTCGTTTATGAATTAAACACGAATACTTATGGTTTAAAATCTAGCCCCTTCGTGGCTATTCGGACTTTACTAGAACTCGCAAATAGAGAACGCGAACGGTTTCCTAAGGCTGCGGCCACACTAGAGCAACATATCTATGTCGATGACATTTTGACAGGAGCGGATACGGAAGAGGAGGCTCTCTTACTCCAACGGGAATTAATCCAAATAATGGATTCGGCAGGATATGAGTTGCGTAAATGGATATCCAATTGTCCTGCACTTCTGAAGGACTTACCGGAAGATCATTTGCAAGTTCCTCATTTGTTTGATAATCCTGAAGTGGATAGTTCGGTTTCGGTCTTAGGTGTTCAATATAATCCAATTTCGGATAATTTCTCATATCGGACGACTTTAACTTCGGATAATTTGATTACGAAAAGACAAATCTTGTCTACCGTTGCTCGGATGTATGATCCTACAGGTTGGATTTGCCCGGTTACCTTCTGGGCAAAGTGTTTACTCCAGCGTTTGTGGCTTGAAAAGTTAACGTGGGATGAAGAAATCGGTGGAAGTCTAGCGAGAGACTGGATTCGGTTTAAAATGGATTTAAGTAACCTCAATCGGATCGCGGTTCCGCGATGTATGTTTCCCAAGTCAATGTGCCAAGTTTCGGTTCACGGATTTTGTGACGCGTCGGAATTAGGATACGCAGCAGTGGTCTACTTACGTACCATCACTGAGGACGGTTCTTCTTCGGTTCACCTGATCATGGCAAAGAGTAAGGTCGCTCCCATCAGATCTCGGCTCACCATTCCAAAGTTGGAATTGTGTGGAGCCGTGCTCTTAGCTAAGCTCCTGCATCATGTTTGTCTTTGTTTGCAAAGAACCATGGATGTCTCGGAGGTATACGGATGGACGGACAGCTCAATTGTCCTATCGTGGCTTAAAACGCCACCTCATACTCTTCAGGTATTTGAAGCGAATCGCGTGTCACAGATACAGAATTCTGCGGTACACATTTCGTGGCGGCACGTTCCAGGCCCGATGAATCCGGCTGACTGTGCATCCCGAGGTTGCCAGTCAACAGAATTGGTTTCCCATCCTTTATGGTGGGGTCCAAAATGGCTCCAGGGGCCTGAATCCCATTGGCCTGTTTCGGTAGTACAGGCGCCAGCTGTGCTACCTGGTTTGCGTTGCTTAGTAGCAACCAGCGGTAAGGATCAAACGGTTTCGGATTTTGATGTCTTAAATCGGTATAGTTCTCTCGACAAATTAATCGGTGTCGTAGGTTGGTTACGGAGATTTTCTCATAATTGTCGGAATAAAGAAAACAAAATCAAATCGGAATATTTGTCCCCTGAAGAAAGGGAAGAGTCTTTGTTGGTTTGTGTAGCTTTAATTCAAAACCAGAACTTCGGCGAGGAAATAGATACTCTGCGGAATAATCGAAGGCTTAAGGGCCATTGGAAACGTCTAACCCCCTTCCTAGACTCTAAGGGGTTGCTTCGAGTAGGTGGTAGACTACAAAATTCGGACTTGCCTTACGATTCGCGACATCCGTTAGTGCTTCCTAAATCGGGTCACTTTGTAACAATTCTAATTCGGGATTTACATTTAAAAAATGCACATGTCGGTCCAAATACGTTGCTAGGTATTCTGCAGCGCAAATATTGGGTATTATCGGCTAGACGAGCGGTTAATAAGGTCACCACTAACTGCATACCGTGTTACAAACTAAAGGGATCTACCACTCAACCGTTAATGGGTAATTTGCCTCGCGATCGGGTTGTAGCAGCCAGGCCCTTTGAAGGTGTTGGCACAGATTTTGCAGGGCCGTTCCTTGTGAAATCACATAAATTGCGGAAACCGAAAATCACAAAGGTCTATCTATGCGTTTTGGTTTGTTTGGCCACTAAGAGTGTCCACCTGGAAGTGGTGTCGGATCTTTCCACAGAAGCTTTTATAGCAGCTCTTTCTCGGTTTGTGTCTAGGCGTGGGCTGCCTACTATCATTCGGTCGGATTGCGGTACCAACTTCAAGGGTGCTAACAATTATTTACGAGAAGTTCAAAGTTTTTTAACTGAGAACCAAAGAACAATCGGTCATGAGTTAGCTTGTCGTGGAATTTCATGGATATTTGACCCCCCAGCATGTCCGTCATGGGGTGGTTTGTTCGAGTCAGCTGTGAAATCAGCCAAGACTCATCTCAAACGGGTAATCGGAGAGACCATTCTCACTTTCGAGGAGTTAAGTACCGTATTTTGTAAAATAGAGGCCGTATTAAACTCGCGACCTCTGTGTCCCCTTTCTTCGGATCCTAACGACCCCGAGGTTCTAACCCCGGGTCATTTTCTAATCGGTCAGCCTTTAAATGGCGTTCCTGAATTCCCCCTCCAAGAGGAGAAACTGCATCGGTTAACTCGGTTCCAGCTGTTACAGCAAATATCCCAAAGATTTTGGCATCGTTGGCATTTGGAGTATCTCCATACTCTACAGCAGAGAGTCAAGTGGAATGACCCTGCTGCCCCTCCCAAGGTGGGAGATTTGGTTCTATTAAAGGAGGAAAACGCCCCTCCTCTACATTGGCGTCGTGGACGTATCGTCCAGTTGTACCCAGGCAAAGATGGTACGATTCGGGTTGCTGACGTTAAGTTGGCTCAAGGCACGGTCTTACAACGAGCGGTTGCCAAGCTTTCTCGGCTGCCTATGGACTAGGCTTCGGTTTCTTCTATTCGGATTGTTTCGGGATTAAGCCATTGGAAATGGCTTGGGCGGGGGAATGTTCGGTTTTCAACCTTGATAGGAAAATACACCTCTCTGTGTATTCCTTCAGAAATACTCTTCTGACCTGTCAAGGTGACAGTTCTAAAGCTCTCGAGTTTCGGTCGGCACGCGCTGAGTTCTCCTGCGCATATAAAATATTAAAGTACGGTTTTCGGGCTTTATCGGACACAAAACATACACAAATACACCCATACACCAACATCACAAAGTGATCGAGCTGAAGAGCGTCGTGGAAGCGAGCAGGGCCCTGCCAGAAGCGGCGCAGTGAAAGCCAGGTACACTTTCTTCACATTATTATATATATGTATTTATGCCTAATCAACTCTGCCTAGCGCAGATCTATACATCCATTATAACACAATCGTGAAGCCTATGGTAAACTACCTCAGCGAGTCGATATGAAATGGGCATCACGACATAAGGCAACAGTTGGCTTATATTTTTCGGGACGTTTTCATGCCGCCTAAGCTCTATCTAGTGTACTAGGGGCGTTCAATAAAAAGTGAGAATGAGTATGTTATAAACAACTTTTACTAAATGTCATTTTATGTTTCGACATAGTCACCTTTTAGCATAATACACTTAGTATATCTTTTTTCTAAACTTAAAATTCCATTTTTAAAAAAGGTCTTATCTTGAGTACTCAAAAAATCTTGTACTGCAGCGACTACCGCGTCGTCGTCTTCAAATTTCTGGCCTCTCAGGTATTGTTTCAATCTCGGAAATAGGTAGAAATCACTGGGAGCGAGATCTGGTGAATACGGAGGATGCTTAAGGATATCGAACCCAGCATCACGAATTGCAGCCATTGCAACGGCGGACTTGTGTGCCGGGGCATTGTCCTGGTGGAACAGCACAACTTTCGAGAGTTTACCTCGCCGTTTTTCGCGGATCTCATTGCGCAATGTTGCTATTTGTTTGGCGTATAATGTGCCCGTAATAGTGGCTCCATGCTCGAGATACTCAATCATTAATACCCCTTTACCATCCCAAAAAACAGAGCCCATGACCTTACCGGCAGATGGGCTCACCTTGAATTTCTTCGGAGTTGGAGATGATGGCTTTTTCCATGTCATAGACTGCAGTTTCGTTTCTGGGTCGTAATGATGGAGCCATGTTTCGTCCATTGTTATAAATCGCGCCAAAAAAAGTTCCCGGTCTTGCTGCATCAGGTTCAAAGCTTCTTGACAAATCTCTAGTCTAGTTTGTTTTTGCGTGTCAGTAAGCATTCTTGGTACCCAACGTGCAGATACCTTTTTCATACCCAAGCGTTCATGTAAAATATTATGCACGCTCCCTGTTGAAATCTTTACATTTTCAGCAATAAAACGAACCGTGACACGACGATCCGCCAAAACTGAGTTATCGACTTTTTTCACAATTTCTTCAGTTACTGCTGTAGTAGGGCGTCCGGAGCGGGGGTCGTCCATTGCCGATGTTCTTCCACGTCTAAATTCGGCGCACCAACGTGCGACTGTCGAATACGGAGGAGCATTAGACCCTAAAGTGTCCCGCAAATCCAAATTGACTTGGTCCGTAGAAAAATTTTTCAAACACAAGTATTTTATAACGGCGCGCAGATCAATTTTCTCCATTTTCGCTAACGTACTCAATAGTATTACAAAGAAATTACCGTATATTTTTTTAAACAAAAGACAGTTAGTTTTTTTTTTCATAGCAATCAGCTAGATAGATTAGCTTTACCGGCCAGTATTTAATTTCGTAATATTAAAAGAGTTTGCATCTCATTCTCACTTTATATTGAACGCCCCTCGTATAAATAGTCTAAGGGCTAGCCTCCTAACTTTTCCCGTGCCCACAGGAGAGACGCGAACAAAAAAAATGTGTATGACCCATAAATAAGTAGCTAGCTTTGCTATAGTGAGGCCTGTGTACCCATTTTTTAACCCCCGACACAAAAAGAGGGGTGTTACAAGTTTGACCGCTATGTGTGTGTGTTTGTGTGTCTTTCTGTGGCGTCATAGCTCTTATACGGGTGCACTGATTTAGATACAGTTTTTTTTATTTGAAAGTGAGTTTCTTGGCGAAGGCTCTTATACCTGATTTACACTCTCGCCTCGTTACCTCGCCTCGTGCCTCGTCTCGTCGTCTCGCTCCGGACGCGAGCCTGTAATGTATTTTCTACACGGGGTAGCGGGGTGGTGCTGCGGGTGGGCAATTAAACCAAGTAGTAGGTGCAACAAGATGTATATTATTATGTATACTTAACAATTTCTTCCCCGGCTATCCCGCCCTCTCCACACACTTACATACATAGACCATATAGGCTTAAGCTTAAATCCTAACTCACTACTACAATTCACAGGGTCGTGAATGCAATTGGCCAGTGATCCGATATACCAAATGTATCTAAACTAATATAGGGGCACTCCTGTACCTGGGCTGTGAAACGGCCAAACCTGGCTGCGGGCCACTGTAGGCCACACTCGGACGGCGTCTCGTGCCCGACGTCCCAGCGTCGCCGACAGCCGCCACACTGCGCAGACCAACCTGCTTCACAACCACCAAGCCTCCTTGAAACGCTTCTACACGAAGCCACAACAGCCACACACACAAGGCCGTGTCTTAACACCTCCTGTGGACGGATCATGGATTAGAAATAACTCCAGAGTGGTTCCTTAAGGACAGGAGGAACCGGCTTGCTCAGTTCGGTGAACGGACACCATAGAAACTTGAAAACTACATAAGCACGCACCGTGGAGGAAATGCGGACTTGCTTGGTCGCCTGGGTCGCGCTGTCAACTCCAACGAAGGTGCAAGACCTCGGACACCACAGCAATCTACAACCAAAGATCAAGGATTAGCGTTGTCGACCCAAAGGAAAGGCAGGGCTCCAGTGGCTTAGCCACATACCAAGTGTTCAGGATGATTCCGCGTGCGACGCTCCACGTCACCCACTTCTACTACACCACCGTGCTGAAACAAAATGAAAAATAAGTATACCAGGACGCTAACAGCGCATTCCACGCTCTTACCAGGTCAATCCAGAGAAACTCACCCAAAACAAGGATTAATTCCCACTTGGAACACGACAAACACTGCGAGCATCAACAAAATGGCCGTACACCCCAAAGCCGGCCTCCTTCACGTAGAGCTGTCACTATTGCCATATACGGTTTTTTTTTTAATGAAGCACTTCACTAGAGTCAAAATCCAAATTTTAATTTCCAAAACCAGCACCCACGTCCAAAATAATTATTTAATCCGCATCCCTGCAACGATTTACGCAAACAAAGTTTGATTTGAAAGTCTCTAGATAATTGGAAAAAACGCCGAAGTATGAGAAAAACGGAAGAAACATCGACTCAAACGGCCGTGCTGTCACCTGTCAAAATAACAACCTTACAAGCCTGCAAATCACGAGACGAGGCGCGAGGTGAGCCTGTTCACTCTTGTCTCGTTGCTCGTCTCGCAGTTCGTCTCGCTGCTCGTACGCGAGTGTAAACCAGGTATTAGACGTGTTTCATCAAAATTGGTTCAGATGTTTTTAAGTTGTGGGCATTCACTTTATTTATACAAACATATTATTATGTGTGACGGAATTGTGTATCCTTCTCTTGCCATCCCTATTTAGACTCTTCATTGACTTCAAAGATGGTGCTATTTATGTTGAGCAGCGGTCAAAATGCACACGAAATTAATGCTATATGTATACGTATGGAAGATTTTCGATAAATTACGTATAGTCGACCAAGAATTTCCTTTACCACCCTAAGGTTCAATGTCAATTGTATGGCTTAAAACGTCAAAGGCAATTTTCACTTACAAGTCAATGCGACAATCAGCCTTATTGTCTTTATTCTGATGTAAGAACTGTCATTAAAAATGGTAAAGCACTTACTTGGTCGACCATGTGTCATCTCATCATCATCATTTCAGCCAAAAGACGTCTACTGCTGACCATAGGCCTGCCCCAAGGCTCGCCAAACAGACCGGTCCAGCGACATCCGCATCCTCTTGTTAGCTAGGCCAACCTACACAGCGTCTTCCCGACCGTGCACCTTTTGGTCCCATCGACCATCATTTCACAGTACATTCGTCGCCTACGTCGTATTATATTATAGTACGTATAGTTTTGACATTATATTGCGAATCATTAGTAAAATGTCAAAAAGTTTTGAAATTAAAAGATATTTTTGCATTCAATGTAAATTAATGTTTGTCATGACATCATCTCGATTAGGATTAATGTGTCTACTTATTCTTAGTTCTTTACTTTTGCACATTGTACCAGGACGTATGTTACCAATGATTTAACAGTAATGCCCTCTAATCTACGAATGGCAAAATAAAATAATACAACCGGCCAAGAGCGTGTCGGACACGCCCAGGATAGGGTTGCACAGCCGTCACGACGTGTATTATCTGTATGTATTCAACAAGTAATATTTTTCTAAGGATTATGTATTTTGTACGGAACTTCCCAAGTAGGTATATCTAATAGTCTCTACGCTAAGCTAAGCCGTGGACGGACGAACAGACGGACTGACGGACGGACGGACAGACAGACATGATGAAACTATAAGGGTTTTTTTTTTTTTTTTTTGAATGAGTCGCCAGAGGGGCCAAAGACGCGAAGTCTTTGCTGTTTTTTACTTTAAGGATTGGAAGGGTGACTTGTGCTCGGGAAAAATCCCTTCGGACGAACTGGGAATGGAGGGCCCAGACAGTGTCCGACTTGCACGGACTAAAAAACCCGGTCACAAGTCCCCTTCTCTATTGGTTATCAAAACAAAAACGTGTGCTTTAAATTTTGAGGAGGGGAGGGGTAGGGAGGGGACTTAATCTACCCACAGTGACCTGCCTCAGCCATTTGCTGGAAGGCCGGGAGAGGAGCATGCATTCTCCCGCTGGGCACTGGGGGGTGCTTAGGTCGGTCTTTTATGTTTTTACCCGTTGGTTACTTCCTTGACCGACCCTCGCCCGTTTCTGTACAATTACTTAGTCTTATTGGTTGGGTTGGTGGGATTTCCTGTCATATGCATTTATCTATAACTACGGGCTTCCTTTCTTTTGCCCTGCGATGGAAGGGTGGGTCGGAGATCTTTTGGACCCATTGTGTGGCTTTGGATGCCATCTTTTGGGTGGGGCTACCCTTTATGCCTGGTGGTTTTTTGGCATGCTGTGTGCTTTTTTGCGCCTGTCTCCTAGCGCTACCCTCTTTTCGTTTCCACTTCCATCGATAGTTTTTCTGCTATAATAATACGGAGGGACGAGGAGTGCCCCCCGGACGGCTGGACGCCCCAGTGTCTTAAAGGGATCATGCGGAGCTCGGCAGACCCTTACCCCAGCCAATGCTGAAGGGCCAGAGAAGAAACTTTTAGTCTCGATTCTCTGTTTAGGCTTCCGCCGTTGCTCCCACGAGGTCCCCGCTGGGACTACCGGGTGCGTCCCCCGTCCGGAGCTCACCTGTCGTATGGGCGGGAGATGCATATGTCAGGAATTCTTAGATCTAATTATATACTAATAATATTATACAGAAACCAATATACAATTTAATAATTAAAAAGGTTTGACAATTTTTATATATACTGAAAACAGTGTCCAAGTCCAAGGAAAGCAAAAGAGAATGGTTTTATCGGGGGGATTTCCTGCATAGGTGACAAAAACTATAAGGGTTCCGTTTTGCCATTTTTGCTCCAGAACCCTAACAAGCAACATTTTGTTTAATGAAAAAGTTCTTGGGTGCACCAGACGGGATTCGAACCAGCATCTCTTGGATTTATTGTACATCATCATCAGTGTGTTACATGGAAGAAATATATCATTGAATTGGTATAAACAGGTCTGATATGATGTGCATGCACCGATTATGCTACGCGCTGCACCACGTCGCCCCAAACCAACTCATTCAAAAACATTAATCACTGCATATTTTTGCCTTGCTTGACTTTTACCCTTTTTAACCCCCGCCACAAAAAGAGGGGTTTTATAAGTTTGACTGCTATATGTGTGTATGTGTGTGTGTGTGTGTGTGTGTGTGTGTGTGTTGTGTGTGTGTCTGTCTGTGGCATCATAGCTCTTAAACGGGTGGACCGATTTGGATGCGGTTTTTTTTAATAGAAAGCAGGTTTCTTGGCGATGGTTCTTAGATATGTTTTATCAAAATCAGTTAAGCCGTTTCAAAGTTATCAGCTCTTTTGTTAGCTGCGGAAGGGATCTTAGGCGCATAATGGGCATTGACTTAGTGTTCAAACATACGAGTGACATAATTGCGTTGGGGGTTTTTAAAAATTTTAATTTATAGTTATTTCCTCTTTTTATCAGTACTGTGGTGGTATGTAACAGTCGAATGACGAAACATCTTAACGGACCTCCGTTACCTGAAGCTATTTGTAGAGAAAAATAGCGCCATGCGACATAAATCGGTCACTCAACCGCGTAAGATTCCACACGTTTCGTAAACAGTTCTAATTTTGGATTCAATTTTTATGGGCATTTTTATGGGCGTATAATGACGCAAGGACGGTCAGGACTCTGGTCTGGTTCTGAGCTTTGGAATGCTAGCTGGGGAACTGAGACTTTTTATTCCGAACTCAAACAGAGAAGTATTTTATTTCATAGAAAAATAAGTACCTACCTAAGTTTTTTATTTATTATTATGACACCAGGATCTAATTGCATATCAAATTACGGCTAGGTAAGAGTACGAGTATTAGCTATTTTGTATTGAAATTCACTAATACCATTTGCTTGTATTTTGTTATACAATTGGGCCCAGGAAAAGTAATAAGCTAAGATAAGCTGTCGTGGTTATAACACTGTCATATTTGACACTAACTTACTTAATCGCTATTACACGTGCATCACAGCTACATTTGTGCGACACATGTGTTATCAGAACTCATCCCCTCCACGAGGCGAGGCATGGCGAGGTGTAGGTACCTATAAATTAAAATTTTCACAGGAGTAAGTCAAGAGAGAGTTTAATTATTATTTATGTTACCTGACCTCATTATATTTGTTCGCAGAATTCTGTCTTTACATTTAATTTGCTCTGATTTGCTCAGAAGCGATAATAAACTCAAGGTAAAAATAACTGCTAGGGCAAGTTATAAACGGAAAAATACTTTCATTCTAACTGGATACCTCAAAGTGGGACATTAACACATTAATAACAGCTATGAATGCATTAATGACGTAAAACGCGAACTTGTAAAATCTACAGTTATCGAAGATACGTAACTCAGGAACAAGAAATACCGTAATCGCTTTATAGAAATTCCAAATGGGCATGTTTTTTTTTAATAGATAAACATTTTGGAATACCAATGTTTTCCTCTCTTTGGTAGTGAAACGTAAAACACAAGCGTGTACTCGTAGGTCATATAGTACCGTACCAAGAAGTTTTACGGCATATGAAGATGTTATACTAGTAGTAGTATAGTGGTAGTAGGATACTTTGAATAGAAATTTTCGTCAAATAAAATGTGTCGGCTTGTTTACCGGCCGGCGCGGCTGCGCGGGCGGCGATGTACAAGCAACGAGGGTGCGGCTGCGGCAGCGATCTATTACTTTATAGATGCGTCAATGGCCGTAACAAAAGTTATTATTTTATTACAAATACTTAGGTAAGTATGCATTAATTGTAGTGTCCGACCGAAACACGATTTTTAGCCGAAACCGAAACCGAAACCGAATATTCGGTTTTTTTCTGATTTCGGCCGAAACCGAAACCGAAACCGAAATTTTTGAAGACGTATCATATCAAACAAAATATTCAAAATTACTGTACAGATCGTAAGTAAAAGGTTATTGCAAGGATTTCTTATATGAGAACAGTTACTTTTTTTGTTAAAAAAAATAAAAAACGTTTATTTTTAATGAAAAAGGTCTTGGCATAGGTATTATATTATTAAAAACAAACAACCTATTCTTATCACGTCTAAACTAAATTCACAATCCTAATATCAAACGTATTGTTCATTAATCACAGCATAAAATGCAGTAACAAATAAAATAAATAAAATAAATAAATATTAGGGGACAATCTTACACAAATCGACTTAGTCCCAAACTAAGCAAAGCTTGTACTATGGGTACTAGATGACGATAAACATACTTATATAGATAAATAAATACTTAAATACATAGAAAACATCCATAACTCAGGAACAAATATTCGTGCTCATCACACAAATAAATGCCCTTACCGGGATCGAACCCTGGACCTCTTGCTTCGCAGGCAGGGTCACTACCAACTAGGCTAAAGCGGTCGCCAAACAGATTCTAAAAAGTAAATAATAATTTAATAAATAAACAACACTCATACATACTACTGTCGCTGGTCCCAGCTGGGCCGGCCGCCGATGCATTACCTATACGTACCCGGCCGAGCGTGTCGAATTAAGCCGAGCGCTCCCGATGCGAGAGCCGCGAGAGGCCGCGAAGTAATTTCGGCCCGGCCGAAGGTTTCGGCCGGATTCTGGCCGAAACCGAAACCTCGGCCGAAATCACTTTTTTGGCCGAAATTGGCCGAAACCGAAACCGAAACCGAAACTTCGGTCGGACACTAATTAATTGTCTAGGTTGATTAATGTTTGTTGAATGATAATTTCGCAAGGTTCAGATCATATTGAAGCTCCAAAGTTATCCTCAAATTTAGAAGTCGAATTTCACCCACTTCTAGAGATCAGGTTGACATGATGTTTGGTACAGATGTCTATGTAAGTTGGATGAAAATGCAAGTAGGTACAGCAAAAAACACAAACGGATTTTTTGTTTTTTATTTTCAACATAAAGTATGAATGAACTGAAACAATTACTTTGCTCACCAGTAGCGTTCATGCAGTTCCTCCACTTCCACACTGTACGAACACACACAACACAAATCACACAAATCCAACTATCACCACCATCAAACTACACTAAAACATTTCGAACTCAACCAGAGCTCATCTTGCGAGTACACCAAAGATTTACTAAGTATGTTATTAGAAATGCTTATTTTAGTTTTAGCTGGAGAAAGCTGATGGATAATGGTCATTAAAATTGGTCCAAGTGGAGGTCTTTTGGCCGAAATGATGTGTCACGCATCTAATTATGTGTATAAAGCCAAATAACACTTTTTTATTTACTGCTTATCTCCAGATTTGTGATTTTACAGAGTACACAGTAACAGAGTTTGCGTTTCTATGCGTAAATTTAGTTAATGAACTAAAACAATTACTTTGCTCACCCGCGACCTTACAATAGTTACGTTTATGCAAGAAATGTTATGTTATGCGCACATTTCTTGCATAAACGTAACTATTGTAAGGTCGCGGGTGAGCAAAGTAATTGTTTTAGTTCATTAATATGGGCAAAGTAACGCCTGATTCAATAAATTATTTAAATTTAGTTAAGTGTTTTATTTCATGAACACTGCTGATTTTCCGTTAAAATAAAATGGTAAGAAATAATAAAAATAATGATTAATTACATCTTTGAAATTTTATATTTAAAATCTAAACCAAATCCATAAGTAATTTCAGGAACATTACTTTTTATTTAACAATAAAAATGAAGTTCAAATCAAATAACGAAGTTTTTAACTTCATCGTGGCTTTATAAATGTCGAAAGCGTCCAACGACACCTCTAAAACTTAACATCATCTAAGGTAAAGGATTTATTTTATTGTTATCTCATTCGCCAAATCCTGTTCTGTTTATAGCTTTGATATTATGGTTCCGACGCCATGCAGCACAGTTGTTTACGTTTTTATATAAAAAGGACCAGCGTATATTTTTATGCTTAGAACCGAAATAGATTTCAGAGAGACGAGTCGTGCCTTATTGAGTTGAGCGGCAAAATGAAGAACGTGGTACGTTGCTATTATGTTTTATGTAGGCGCTTTCTTTCTAGATTTTTGTTGAAAAAATTGTTTAATAAGGTTTATATCATTTTTAATCAAAGTCTCTAGTGTTAGTCTATATTGGGTTTGAGTTAAAATTTCATTACTGTGTCCAAAATGGAAACAGAGTGTTCCATGTAGTGTTTTACGATAAACTTACACTAGGCAACATTATGTATGAGGTCAGTTTGTTTGATATTTGAAGGTGGGTTCTTAGTTCCGTATTACTAGAGAGTTAATGATATATATTATGATATTAGATATGAATGAACTACAATTACATAATCGAATATGGACCAATATTATATGGTTTAATTTATTCTATTGCAGTAGCAAAATCTGCAGTGTGAGCAAGGACCACAAGCACTAGGATAAGGAATTTGCTATTGAAATTAAATTTGTAAATTATCATATGCGACATATTTCATCAAAACAATAAATAAAATCTACAAATGAATAACAAATGGGTAGGGTCACCGTCATAAATAAAATAAAGTGATCACTTTTGTATCTTGTCACTTTAACGTCATGTTTGAAAAGCCATACGAAATTATGTAACGACTGAAAGTGATAAGATACAAAAGTGATCACTTATTTTTGACTAAAGAATACTTTACTATATAAGTACATATATGTTTAACGTTGTACTTTAACGGCCAAAATTACTGTTGTGTCGACTGCGCGCTCTCGCTACCATTGGACGCCTCATACGGTTCATAGACAGACAGAATGTTGAAAATATGTGTAATATAAATCGTTAAAAATAGTCGCATATCTTTTGTTTCAGTTTCTAATCCTGTTAGTGGTAGTAGTGGCGCAGGGCGAGCGCGACAAACGCAGCTATGCGCACACGCAGACGTACCCGGTCCCGGTCAGCGTACACACGGTCGTGCGCCCATCCAGCACGGTAATACACCCGCTGTACTCACTAAGCTTCAAACGCACAGACAGTGTGGAGGCGTGGCGGTGCGGTGGCGGTGACGGTTGTAATAATATTTTAACTTGTATGAATCGGTTGTGCGGTACCGTACCGCGAACTCGTTCATACAAGCTAGGATATTACAACCGTCACCGACACCGCACCGGCACGCCTCCGCTGTTTGTGCGTTTGAAGCTTTATCATCACCTTAAGGCTACCACAGACAGCAGCGCAGGGCGTGCGCGCGACGCTGACGATGCATAACACTAAATCATATGTACGGTGACACACGCCGGCAGCGCGGCCCAGCGTATATGATTCAGCGTTATACAACGCGCTAGACCCGCTCCGTCAGTCGCGCGCACGCCCCGCGCTGCGGCCTGTGGTGTGTATCAATCCCGTGTAACGTCTATAAGCTTTAACGACAAAAACCAGACGGTCCCATAGAGTTCAAAATTTTGACGGATTGAGGACACAGCCCTTTTCGCTCCTATTCTAGTAATTCACGTCTTAAAACTGTAATTTCAGCAATCGTTAATTCTATCTATCTGTTTCCAGCTACCAATAATCGAGTACCCAGAGTCAACAGAGATAAACAAGCAATTCCGCAACGTGTACTCAGTGTCCGTACCCATCACACACACAGTCACATTGGAGCAGCCTGGACACTCCCGGCAGGTCATCTACCACGCACCACCAGCCCACAACACCGTGTACCAACCAACAGTGTCCCATCAACAAGTATACCAACCGACAGTGTCCCATCAGCAAGTGTACCAACCGACAGTGTCCCATCAGCAAGTTTACCAACCGACAGTGTCCCATCAGCAAGTTTACCAACCGACAGTGTCCCATCAGCAAGTGTACCAACCGACAGTGTCCCACCAGCAAGTGTACCAACCGACAGTGTACCAGCCGTCAGTATTACCGCAGGTGTACCAGTCGTACCAGCCGCAGGTATACCATAAGCCGCGCACTGTCATCAGACGAATTTACACTGCTCAGCCGTGGGCGTACCAACGATATGCGTCAACGTGGTGCTAACGCTAACCGAAAAATGTGGAGTAAAAGAAGAAATGGTTTTGTGATAGAACTCTGTCGTATTAGTATTGCAGACAAAACGTAGTCGCCGAGCTATTGTGTTTTGCCTACGGTACATGACATGTCTTTAAAGTTGAATGGGAATAATGAAGGATCATCAGTAGGTACCTACCTATACTGTTCGTTTCCTTGAGATTTTTCGGGGCTGGTTACACCTACCTACAAGCTTTACCTTTGTTGAAATTTTATACATTTAATTTAGTGCCTAAACAATATTTTTTGTGCATCTTTAGTACCTGTGTATAATAAAATAACTGTACCTATTAAAATGTAGTGTGATAGCCAAAAACATCAAAGTAAGAAAGAAATATTTTTATTTATTTTTGTTGGTTATCCATTCCTTTCTACGACTATCCAAAGAGAAAAAGAGCGTATAATAGTGTTTAGGGTTCATGTGATTACCTATTTTACTGTCTATTGATTTTGAAAATTACAAGTTTGTGTTCATATTCAGTTGGCAGCTCTCTCGTAGATAAGGTGATACCACTTTTCTAGATTTCTGAAAGGAATAAATGGATACTTTGATGAAATATGCATTTATGCCAATCGCAGGATATTTAAATAAAAATACTTAATAAAAAATACTGATAAATGTTCAGATTCTGATAATGTAATGAGACTGGAGACCTAATTATAATATTTTTTAAATACATATTTGTCGTTCTTTTCTTTTCCATCCCTATTTAAGCAATAGATACTGCTAGTCGTGGTTCTGTTAGACTTTGGATCACTTTGATCCATACGAAAGTCAGATATAGAAGGGTCTAAGTCTTATAAAAAAACATATAAATACAGCCCAAGCCGTCCCATTCTGGGAGGAGGCCTTTGCCCTGCAGTGGACATATAAAGAAAAGATGTAAGATGGTCCAAACACAGCATGATGCCAGCTTTGCGGCGTACATTCCGTAAAAGAATTTATGAACTTTTTATTTCAAGTTTTACCTGATTAATATCAACTTTACATTCCATGGACCTAATCACTAATATCTACTAATTACATTACGAAACTACAACCGGTTCGAAATACATCAAAACGATGTGATGGAGGCGATTGAGGTGATTTATCGACGCAGCGTATTTGCATCGCTGGCGCAGGCGGGATCGCGTGGGAAACGCCGCGGGGCAACCATATGTCATCACTCGGATCACAAATATACTCACAATGCGATAAAGGCAGACAAGGGTAATTTTTTAGATCGCAACTCTCCTGTGGAATGGCAAAAGTTAAGGGTCTATCATCATTTCAGCCGAAAGACGTCTACTGCTGAATATAGGCCTCCCCCAAGGCTCGCCAAGGAATATGGTCTCGTCTTGGCAACACTTTACATGAAAATGTGTTTGGTGGTAGGTATTTCTAATATATTTTACTTGCTATTCAAAATACCTACGTTAAACCTTCTAATATATAAAAATCTCGTGTCACGCTGTTTGTTATCGAACTCCTCCGAAACGGCTTGACCGATTTTTTTTCTCTATATTCAGTAGGTCTGAGAATAGGTCGTAGGCTGTTTTTTATACCCCTATTCTTCGCAGACGGAATCGCGGGCAACAGCTAGTAAAGTTTATAAGTTTTTGTTGCTGTTACTTACATTTTCGTCCCGTCAACCCAATTCGCAACAAGTAATTGAATTTTGACTTGCAAGATTTGAGAAAATCTTACATAGAACAAAACGAGCATGAAAACATTGCAGGTTAAATATAAGCTTTAGGGCTTGCAATTATGCTATAACGTTTCAATATGATGAGAGAAACATTCGCATTTTTGTATTAACCCACATAGCTATCACACGACAAAAAAATAAATACAAATGAACATTAATCACATTAATTACTGCTACGATGCGTTAGCTTATAATTAAGAGAGTTGATTGGGGTTGCTCCTGGTCATGTCTCTCATCATCATCATCATTTCAGCCGTAGGATGTTCACTGCTGGACATAGGCCTCCCTCACTGACGCCCAATCATTATGGTTGGAAGTGATTTGCGTCCACCCTGAACCTGCGGCCTTCATCAAATCGTCCGTCCATCTCGTTGGTGGACGTCCCACGCTGCGCTTGCCAGTCCGTGGTCTCCATTCGAGAACTATTCGGCCCCAACGGCCATCTGTTCTGCGTGCTATATGGCCTGCCCATTGCCAATTCAACGACCTAATCCGTTTGACATGTCTCTAGATTCTGTATATTTAGGAACTAGCTGGTGCCTGCGACTTCGTCCGCATTCGTCATTGATGCTCCGCTCCTATTGGTCGTATCGTGATGTTATATAGCTTATAGTCTTCCTCGATAACGCGCCTACTCAACACAAAAATACTTTTCAAATCGAACCAGTAGCTTCTGAGATTAGCGCGTTCAACCAAACAAACTCTTCCGCTTTATAATTGTTAGCATACTTGCTGTTGCCCGCGACTCCGTCTGCGAAGAATAGGGGTATAAAAAATAGCCTAAGACCTATTGTCAGACCTACCGACTACAATAAAAAATGTTTCATAAAAATCGGTCAAGCCGTTTCGGAGGAGATCGATAACTAACACACGTGACACGAGATTTTTATTAGAGATTATTAGAGAGATTAGATGTCCAATCCGCGCTGGGCCTGCCTGGGAACGAGACGCTAAGCCTTCTCATCTGAAACGAGGCCTGTGCCCAGCAATAGGACGAGAATAAGGAATAGGTCAAGATAAAGAGTCGTCCTAACCAACCAACTAAGTTATCAACACCACATTACACACACACACACATGCACACACACATGCAGATCTACTATACTATTTATTACTTTAGATGAGCTCTGGTTGAGTTCGAAACGCGTCAGTGTAGCTTGGTGGTGGTGATGGTTGGGTTTATGTGATTTGTGTGTGTTCGTACAGTGTGGAGGTGGAGGAACTGCATGAACGCACATTTCTTGCATAAACGTAACTATTGTAAGGTCGCGGGTGAGCAAAGTAATTGTTTTAGTTCATTTAGTTTATTTATTACTTCATTGTTTTCTGAACTTTGTTTATTTGTATGAAATTGTGTGTACTTTCATGTATTTGTGAGTCTTGTAAAAGTGAATAAATGTCTTCTTTCTTTTTTCTTTCTTTCTTTACATTTCACGTCACCGCAATGTCTCCACATTTCATCTGATTGATGTCCACTCTGTCTATCAATCAGATCGTTTCCTACAAAATCGATTAACATTCAAAATTCTAATTTAAATGTGTAGCATTGACATTAAAGTGGCGACAGAATTTCCTCACAACTGGACTATTTCGGTGGTGGGATGCTAACAGGGCGGCTTGCATCACCTCATTTGTTAATTGCCGGTGTTGCTATAAAACTCACAGTGAGGCGACACATGGCAACAATATCCCTGGAGACGTGAAACATCACAGTGAAAAAATGAAATTATTCGTAAGTTGAATTTTGTATTTTTTTATTATTATTATTGATATGAAAGTAATTTGCAAAGAAAAACGGAGAAAATTTGAAACTTAACTAAATGTAAAGTTGGAAAAATCTCTCCCACACCGCTACTCGGGTAAGAAACAAAGGTGCCCTATTTCGTCTGGCGAACAAAAAGGCTTTTTAATTAATTACTAAGTAAGGTAAACGTACCAATGCTCGACACCTCAACGCCCAGTAGATGACATCCATCTGTCACCTGTCTTACTATGACATAAGATTGAAGGTGCCATGTATTGGGTCAGTGTCGAGCATAGGGACGTTTACATTAGTTAATAGTTTCATATTGTTATCGTTGTCAACCTAAGCCGTGGTAGTCTAGTGGTTTGACCTATGGTCTCTCAAACAGAGGGTTGTGGGTGCGAGCCCGATCTCGCACCTCTAAGTTTTTTGGAATTTGTGTGTGAAATTACTTTTGTAACCGTGCGCTTTACGGTGAAGGATAACATCGTGAAGAAACCTGCACACGCCTACGAATTCAATGGTGTGTGTGAAGTTTCCAATCCGCACTGGGGCTGCGAGAGAACTACGGCCCAAGGCCTCTCATTTTGAGGGGACTAGTACCCAGCTGTGGAACATACATACATTACATAGGCTGTGATGATGATGATGATTAGTATTCTTGTTATTATATGTTACATCGTTTCTTCCAGGTGTGTGCACTTCTAGTCCTCGCGGCGTCGGCCTCCGCCAGCGATAAAGCGGAGCCCCGCGACAAGCGCGGCATCTACGGCGAGCCCGGCGGCCTCCTCTCCGCCCCACTGCACAGCCCGTCTCTCCACTCAGCGCCTCTCCTCAGCTCATCGCTGCAGTCGCCGCTGCTGGGACACTCACTGCACTCTGCCCCACTCCTGAGCTCTCACTCTCTGCACTCTGCCCCACTGCTAAGCTCTCACTCGCTCCACTCTGCCCCACTCCTGAACTCACAATCCCTGCACTCTGCCCCACTGCTAAGCTCTCAATCGCTCCACTCTGCCCCACTCCTGAGCTCACACTCTCTCCATTCTGCCCCACTGCTAAGCTCTCAATCGCTCCACTCTGCCCCTCTCCTGAGCTCACACTCTCTCCATTCTGCCCCACTGCTAAGCTCTCAATCGCTCCACTCTGCCCCTCTCCTGAGCTCACACTCTCTCCATTCTGCCCCACTGCTAAGCTCTCAATCGCTCCACTCTGCCCCACTCCTGAGCTCACACTCTCTCCATTCTGCCCCACTGCTAAGCTCTCAATCGCTCCACTCTGCCCCACTCCTGAGCTCACACTCTCTCCATTCTGCCCCACTGCTAAGCTCTCAATCGCTCCACTCTGCCCCACTCCTGAGCTCACACTCTCTCCATTCTGCCCCACTGCTAAGCTCTCAATCGCTCCACTCTGCCCCTCTCCTGAGCTCACACTCTCTCCAATCTGCCCCACTACTTAACGCCCACTCTCTGCACTCCGCACCACTGCTGCGCACGTACGCCAGCGCTCACTTGCACTCATCTCCTCTTCTGCATTCAGCTCCATTGCTGAGCTCTCATGGACTCAACTCTGCTCCTTTATTAAGCTCCCATAGTCTCCAGTCTGCGCCTTTACTGTCCCATGGAGTCCATTCCGCTCCGCTGCTGAGCTCCCACGGTCTCCATTCCTCGTCTCTCGCATACTCTCCCCTATCGCATTCTCTCCACTCCGCCCCTCTCCTATCCTCCTCGCTCCATTCCGCCCCTCTCTTGTCCCACTCTCTCCATTCTGCTCCCCTTCTGCATTCTGAACCCCTCCTGCACTCCGCTCCCCTGCAGTCTCTCCATGCTCCCCTCCACTCCAAAGTATTATCCGCCCCGAGGTATGCCTCAGGCTACTGGTAAATTATTGTAAGCCAATTTAACAACTCTCAAACCAAATAAATGTATTCTTAAATCTAAACTCTATTTTTATTCTGAACTACTTATACCATAAATCTCTAGGTTCCAGTGGTTAGAGTAAATAATAGGCAAGGCCCCTATCCCGTGCGTTTTTCCAGAAATCCCGTTTTAGCGCATCTACATCTCTATTACCTATTTAATTTTTATTATATTATACCTAGTTAGGATTATTTAGAACACAGTGCTTGAAATGTAAAAAAATATATGACCTGCCTTGACCGTAGGACGCAAATTCCATTCGGAATGGACTCATCATTCGTTAATACCACACAGATATCTTAGTTAGTTTCTATTTTGCCACCTTTAAAAGTAATGGTTTCAATATTCCATATAAGGGAAAAGTACCAATGCTCGACACCTCAACGCCTAGTAGATGGAAGATGGAACCCATCTGTCACCTGTCTTACTAAGACATTTATGCAATTTATCGTTATAAACTATTTTTGATGAACCTTAACGAGAGAAAAAAAATATCTAAAACATAAAGTAATTTAGCAGAGACCGGTGAAAAAATCCTCGGTAAAAATACTTTGTCCTTTGAAATATTCACGACCACATGGTTCTATCACAACATCTTCTTTAATATTGACCTTGGTACGTGTCATTAACCCAGTTATTAGATTATAAATGTATCGTCGGAAGCCGCTTGCGCAAGCTATCGGCCGATCACTTTGTCAACATCGTTGCGTACAGAAAATTCTATCGACTAGATTTCCTTGAAGGATGAAAATTTAACATCTTAGTGGTCTGCATCTGCTTAACGACTAACCATCATCACCCAAGCCTGTACATATACGTCCCACTGCAGGACCCAGGCCTCCTCTCAGGATGAGAGGGCTTCGGCCGTCCTACGGGGCCCAGTGCGGATTGGTAACTTCACACACACACCATTGAATTTCTTCTCTTAATATTATGTGTTTGTTACCTTTACATTCATCATCACCATCATCCCAACCTACATACGTCCCACCTGCAGTAACTCTACCGTGAGTTTACACTAGTTTACGTGACCGTACTCGCTAGCGACGGCGTAAATGATTTGTATGGAGAATTGTGCAGCGCCTCTAGCGGTCACTTACGGAAGTACAATTCTCCATACAAATCATTTACGCCGTCGCTAGCGAGTACGGTCACTGTAAACTAGTGTAAACTCATGGTAGAGGTACAGGGCATAGAACTCTCAGAATGAAAGTACTTCGGCTGTAGTTCCCACACGGATCCAGTGCAGATTAGGAACTTCACACCCACCATTTAATTTCCTCACGATGTTTTCCTTCCCCGTAAGACTATGGTAAATTTCATATATAATTTAGCACATTTTAGAAAAACTCAGAGGTGCGAGCCCGGACTCGAACCCACGACTTTCTAGTTTCTTTCTAGTTAGATAGGCCATAGCTCAAACCACTAGGTTACCACGGCTCCTTTTTTAACCCCCGACACAAAAAGAGGGGTGTTATAAGGTTGACCGCTGTGTGTGTGTGTGTCTGTCTGTGGCATCATGTGGCAGCTCTTAAACGTACTTTTGGTAATGTATTTTATTCTGCGACAAGATAAGCGTTTGGGCAGAATGTCGTAAACTGGCATTAAAAAAAAACAGATTATCTGATGATAGAACTCGTTGAGTGTTTAAAATAAAAGATGAGGTCAGTTTTATGTGCATTGAGCATTTTGGGATCTTGACCATTTATCTTTTGTTAGTGTTTCTCTATCATACAATCAGGCTTTCAGGTTTTTGTGGCATCTAAATCTTCTGCCTTTTGTTCATTATGTATCACGTGTTGACGTGTACTTTTACGTAATTTGACCGTTGTAAATACAGGGGTCTAGGCAGCGAATACGATTTTGTCCCATTCGGTGTCGAGACCCTTGGTCCGTGGGGTCCTAGCGCTTTAAAGCTCTTTAGGGAAATTTTTATCAATATCTGTTCCAACGCGTTTCTACACTGTATTCTAGAACAGTACCTATACCAACTGTTTAAGCCTAGAGTTCGACTAAAATTAGCCTCAAAAAACTGTTTCATGATGTGTATTACTATTTTTAATAAATTACCTGACTCATTTAAAATAATGGAAAGACAGCAATTTCAAAAATCAGTTAAGTCATGGCTGCTGGACAAATGTTTTTATAGTTTAAAAGAGTTCATGGGACATCAATGATTGTAATTATGTGGTAATATATTAAGTAGTTAGTAGTTAAATTTATGCTAAATATTGATAGTTTTAAACAGCTTATAAATATAAAATAAATTGCATGCTGGACGACGGCTGATTGTGACGCACTTTTTATGTCATAAATAACACCTTTTGTAATTACTCACATTCGAGCAATAAACAATTTCATTCATTCATTCATTCATTCATTCATTCATTCTAAGAGGTTAATCGACGTCACAAGGGACCGAAGAGCTGGCAGCTTCCTCGGACAAAGAATTAGCTTAGCTATTCAAAGAGGAAACGCTGCCAGCATCTTCGGCACCTTGCCTAAGGGGACTAGCTTTCAGAATATGTTTTAGTTGTAATTATCATTATTTTAGATTTTTGTTTTCTTTTTTCTTATTGTACATATTTTTTTAGTCTAGGATAGTTGTATATAGGTATAGAGCGACATAAAGTACATTTTGATAATGAGACATTTGACCTTTGTATATTTAGACATTTGCCGTTAGAAGCCGTGGTGGCCTAGCGGTTTGACCTATGGCTCAAGCCTCAAGCAGAGGGTCCCGGCTCGCACCTCTCAGTTTTTCGGAATTTATGTGCGAAGTTACATTTGAAATTTACCATGAGCTTTACGGTGAAGGAAAACATCGTGAGGAAACCCGCATACACCTGCGAAGAAATTAAATGGTGTGTGTGAAGTTCCCGATCCGCACTGGGCCCGCGTGGGAACTACGGCCCAAGCTCCTCTCCTCCTCACATTCGGATAATGGGAAGGGTAAACGTCATAGTAAATAAATATTTATTGCGCGATAAGTCTTGTTTAGTATACCTATAGTAATTATTTACAAACTTGTACCAAAATTACCTGAGGCGCTACTACGAAATTCGAAAATCGAAGTTCGTATCGTATTATCCCTCTCACTCTCGTGCCAAATTATATTAGCGTGAGCGGGACGGCACAAAACGAAGTTCGAATTATGCACTTCGTGGTAGGGCCTCTGTTACCGAATATAGAAAAATCCCGAAGTTTGAATTTAACTGCCAGAAACACCGAAAGCGTAGCCACAAGCCGCTAGTAAGTAAGTAACCTAAATCTACGACCGGCGATCGTCAAAGGTGTCAACCTGTACACATACCACTTGTTATGCAAATGCAGGTCCTGCGCAGGGCGCTATATAAGCACAGAGATGCGCACACGACGTCATATTGATCCTTCGCGCCGACATGCAGATTGTAAGTGCATTTAATATACACATATCTCGCCTGTATGGGTGAAAAACTTAAGTAAATTTCCTTGTATGTAGTAGTAACGTGTATAAACAAATTGACGCGCCTAATTAGAAAACCGGCCAATTGCGAGTCGGAATCGCGCACCCAGGGTCCCGGTCAGGGTCATCATCATCATTCCAGCCGAAAGACGTCCACTGCTGAACATAGGCGTCCCCCAAGGGTCCCCAAACAGATCGGTCCCGCGCCCTCCGCATCCAACGCGATCCCGCAAGCTTAACCAGGTCGTCGCTCCATCTTGTTAGAGGCCTACCTACACCGCGTCTTCCGGTCCGTGGACGCCACTGAAGAACCTTTTCGCCCCATCGGCCATCAGTTCTACGAGCCATGTGCCCTGCCCACTGCCACTTGAGTCTGGCGATTCTTCGAGCTATGTCGGTGACTTTAGTTCTTGCGCGGATTTCATCATTTCTAATGCGATCCCGCCATCGATCGCCATTGATCGATATGCCATAAACAGTCGTAACTATAATGTTCCAGTGCTAGCAGAGCCATGCTTCTAAGTAAAATGTACGCATTGTGGGATCATTTTATATTGGTTAATCGGGACCCCTTAAGTTAATTTAATTATGTTTTTATTATTATTTTTCAACCGACGAAAACAAAAGGAGGAGGTTCTCAATTAGACGTGTATATTTGTTTTTTTTTTTTTTTTTTATGTATGATTACGCATAACTTTTTACAGAGTAGTCCGATTTTGATGATTCTTTTTTTATTGGAAAGCGTATACCCCAAGGGTGGTCCCATTTCAATTTGGAAATAATATTCCTATCCTAAGGGTAGGAAAACAGGGGATGATTGATTGTTCAGTTACCGATTGTACTATATGACCACGCATAACTTATTACAGAGTAGTCGGATTTTGATGATTCTTTTTTTATTGGAAAGCGTATACCTCAAGGGTGGTCCCATGTAAATTTGGAAATAAAATTCCTACCCTAAGGGTAGGAAAACAGGGGATGATTGACTAACTTTTTACAGAGTAGTCTGATTTCATAATTCTTTTTTATTGGATAGGGTATACCTTGAAGTTGTTATTATATAAATTTGGAAAAAAAAAATTACCCCAAGGATGGGAAAAAAGTATAAAATAAAAACTTTTTAACAAAAAATTAAACCGCCGAAAAAACTGAAAAGCAAAAAATAATACCTTTTTTGTTTGACCTTAATCTAGGTACCAGTTTGAAGTCGGTGCCTCAGCACGAGCTAGGAGGAGTGATAGAAGCCAGTCAGGTAGAAGATTATAGGTCCACTCCTCCTGGCTAGTGCTGAGGCACCGACTTCAAACTGGTACCTAGATTAAGGTCAAACAAAAAAGGTATTATTTTTGCTTTTCAGTTTTATCGGCGGTTTAATTTTTTGTTAAAAAGTTTTTATTTATCATTTATTTCTTAGAATATGGTACAATAATGTTAATAAAATAAATAAATTTGCTGTCGTAGTGGCCACAGAAATACATAATCGGTGAAAATTTCAAGTATTTAGCTATCGCAATTATAAAGACTGAGTTAAAAACTTTGAATACAACCCATTTTTTGTATGACGACCCCGTTTAATTTATAATTACGGTTACGTACATAGCGTACGATTGTGGTGCCTACTCTGAAGACGAGCTCTGGTTGAGTTCGAAACGCGTCAGTGTAGTTTGGTGGTGGTGATGGTTGGGTTTATGTGATTTGTGTGTGTTCGTACAGTGTGGAGGTGGAGGAACTGCATGAACACGCATTTCTTGCATAAACGTAACTATTGTAAGGTCGCGGGTGAGCAAAGTAATTGTTTCAGTTCATTTATAATTTAACTAGCCTTCCGTCGGCAGCTTCGCTCGCGATAAATTATTTTTTCCGTAGGAAAAGGTATTTTCCCGCGGTAAAAAGTAGCCTATGTTAGTCAGTGATAATGTAGTTGTCTAACGGCAAAAGAATTTTTGAAATCGGTTCAGTAGTTTCGGAGCCTATTCAATGCAAACAAACAAACAAACAATGAAATCTTTCCTTTTTATAATATTTATAATTTAATTTAATTTAATTTAATTTCTTATTGTACATTTTTTTTTGTCTAGGATAGTTGTACATAGGTATATAATATAAGTATTGTGTTGTAAATAAATTAGATACATTTAGTTTACTATATTGTTGTCAATCAATTTAATTAAATGTTATAAGTTGGCTTAGTGTCAGACCATGTTTTCTATTTCAGGCCTTCGTCTTCCTTCTGGCCCTTGGGCTGGCCACAGCAGGGTACATCGGCTGGTCGCCATCGTACTCAGTCTACTCCAGACCGATAGTCCGCCGCGTCTACTCCTCCCCGGGGTGGCATGGGTCGTCTCGGTGGAACAGTGGGTGGAATGGATGGAATGGAGGTTGGAGCAACGGATGGTGGTAGCTTCTAGAACAGTTTCGGGAAAGCTGTGGCAAATGGAGAAATTTTGGACAAGTTTGACAGTGTTCTTATTATAATACGATTGTGTAAATGTCACGTTTTGTTTTTATTGAGACAGTTGTATTCGTATTTTGTTTTGCTAAGTTACCAACTTACTATATCCTACTGATAACATTGTAAATGCCTAAACATGGTACAAATTAAATTATATCGCTATTACTGAACTGTGTTTATTTTTCTACAACCGTTTCAATTATAAGAAAAAAATAAGTTTAATTTAGTCATGCAGGGTGAAATTTTAAACGTGGTACTATAATTAGAAATGTTTAGGTATTTAGTTAACTTAATGTAAACAAACATGAACAACCAACAGTTATGACATCGGCTTAACCAGCCAAATGCAATATTTGTGATTGACTTCCAGCTTCCACGCGTCGCATTATCAACGTACTCTTTAGCTTAGTCGCATGATAAATTATTATGTGTATCAAGGTTCACGGAGGACATGTAGCTGTGACCACCGACGCATCAGCGCGGTGTCCCAGAGGTCCACGAACACGCACAGGACCCTGATGGGGCTGGCACGGAGCCGCGCCAGCAGGGAGGCGCATCGCTTGCGCATTATGGGAGTAAAGCCTGTCACACACAGCGCAGATGCGGTAAGATTTTATCTGCGTATAAAAACTTATCCGTCTGCAGGTATCACACACAGCGCAGATGCGAGGTTTTACATTCACCCTAAAATTTCGGAGCTGAGTAGACGTGTTTTGTGGTGCGGATGGCTTATACAGGGTGTTTTTTTATATAAAAGAGGATAAACGAGCATGCGGGTCACCTGATGGGGAGCAATTAACGCCGCCCATGGACACCCACAACATTAAGGGTGTCACAGGTGCGTTGCCGGCCCTTTGAGAGATAGCTAGGCTACAATGAATTTTCAATAAAAGCGCGTTACACTTTCTTTATTTCTCTTCACGACAAAATGTAAAAAAATGCGAAAATGCATTTCTACGCAAGGATGACTTGTTGTTTGCTTAAGTAGTACGTAATTTTATATTTATTTTATTATACACTGAAGTTCCCAATCTGCACTGGGCCCGCGTGGGAACTACGACCCAAACCCTCTTATTCTGAGAGGAAGCCTGTGCCCTGCAGTGGTACGTAATATAGACTGGGATGATGATGATGATGATGAAAGTGTGCTTCTGCGCATCCACCTGTATTTATCTGCAGATATAATCTTCACATCTGTCGGATTCTGTCGATATATGTCGGTGCTCACAGATACGCAGATAAAAATCTTACCGCATCAGCGCTGTGTGTGGTCCTCCATTGAATTGTATAGGGAGCGATATTGACAGATATCTGTTCAGATACAGATATCTTACAACCGCATCTGCGCTGTGTGTGATGGGCTTAAAGCCATCCGTCCGCGCCTCCGCAAACATCCCCTATGCATTGCAGCGCCATGGCAGACCCAACAGCGCGAAGGCGTTGTTATATTGATGTGGTACATAGGCGTGATTTTACGATGGTGAAACAGAGATGATATGATAAAATAAGACAATAAGACAATCCAGCTTTCAATTTCTTTTTTGTGGAAGTAATAAACCTAGGCTTACCCTACCTAGGGCTCTTCAAGACTAGAGTGAATAGGCTGTTACTGAACCAGTGAGATACGTTACACCTTTGGCCTCATCTGCACTTCCCATCAGGTGACATAGCATCAATCAAGGCTCACCAAACAGATCGGTCCTGCGTCATCCGCATCCAACGCGTTCCGGCAACTCTAACCAGGTCGTCGCTCTACTTTGTTGGAGGCCTACCTACACCGCGTCTTCCGGTCCGCGAACGGCACTCGAGAACCTTTCGGCCTCATCGGCCATCAGTTCTACGAGCGATGTGCCCTGCCCAGTGCCCACTGCCAATTGAGTCTGGCAATTCTTCGAGCTAATCACGGTGCAGTTTTATGTAAATAAAACAATAATAATGTTTATTAAGGTCAACGAATAACTTTTATGAAGGTGAGCACAAAGTCATTCTTATTTTGGTTTAACCATAAAAGCTCTTAACGACAAATACATTATTAAGTTTATTTCGCATAACTGATGCGGCCATTTTAATGCGCGAATTAGCATTTCAAATATACCAAACATCTTCATAAATTATCATTATCATAGACCTGCCTAGTGAACGATGCTTATATGCAATCATTTAATTTTACTCGTTTCTGCAAATTGGCTTGTAAGTACATGATTATGATTACTTAGACTAAATAATAAATTCTTGTCATTCAATATACCGCAGTGTCTCAAGTCAAAAGTCTTTGACCAGTGTGTGTTGCCATTGATAACTTATGGCACTGAGACGTGGCCGCTAACGATGGGTCTCAGAAGAAAGCTAAAAGTCACTCAGAGGGCGATGGATGGGGCTATTCTTGGAGTTTTTCTACGGGATCGCATTAGAAATGATGAGTCACAGGCGGTTCTGACAGAAAATCAGCGCTGTAGGCGTGTAACGCCTCAGCATAATGCTGAGTCAGCGACCGTTCCACTTTTGCGGGGACACACATGCAGAGATTTATTGCTCCATTGTTTGTTATCTTTGTTTTTTCATTTGTATGAAATTGTGTGTAATTTCTTGTATAGGTATGTGTGTCTTGTAAAAGTGAATAAATGTCTTCTTTCTGTATTTCTTTAAATCTGCGCAAGAACTAAAGTCACGGATATAGCCATCGCCAGATCTAGGTGGCAGCGGGCAGGGCACATCGCTCGTAGAATTGACGGCCGATGGGGCAAAAATGTTCTCGAGTGGCGTCCGCGGACCGGAATACCCAGTGTAGGTAGGCCTCCAACAAGATGGAACGACGACCTTGTTTAGGTTTCGGGAACGCGGTGGATGCGGATGGCGCAGGACCAATCTGTTCGGCGAGCCTATTGGGGGAGGCCTATGTTCAGCAGTGGACGTCTTTCGGCTGAAAATGATGATGATGGTGATGAAATAACAAATTCATACTACGTCGAGTTCGAGATGCCTGATTGGGTATCATCTTCATCATCACGACCGCTTTAGCCTAGTTGGTAGTGACCCTGCCTACGAAGCAAGAGGTCCTGGGTTCGAATCCCGGTACGGGCATTTATTTGTGTGATGAGCACGAATATTTGTACCTGAGTTATGGATGTTTTCTATGTATTTAAGTATTTATTTATCTATACAAGTATGTTTATCGTCGTCTAGTACCCATAGTACAAGCTTTGCTTAGTTTGGGACTAGGTCGATTTGTGTAAAATTGTCCCCTAATATACAAATAATATATATTAATAGTATATATATATATCATCCCAGCCTATATACGTCCCACTGCAGGGCACAGGCCTCCTCTCAGAATGAGAGGGGTTGGGCCGTCGTTCCCACGCGGGCCCAGTACGGATTGGGAACTTCACACACACCATTGAATTCCTTCGCAGGTGTACGCAGGTTTCCTCAAGATGTTTTCCTTCACCGTAAAGCTCGTGGTAAATTTGAAATTAATTTTGCACATAGATTCCGAAAAACTCAGAGGTGCGAGCCGGGATTTTAACCCACGACCCTCTGCTTGAGAGGCCATAGGTCAAACCACTAGGCCAAATTGTTAGTGTTAACAAAAAGTAATACTAAGTAACTTCCTGGCGGAAGCTGCATGAGGTCGCACAAGAGCATAACGTTTATGCTGCCAAAGGGTTACAATACAATACAATACAATGACTCTTTATTGTACACCAGGAATAGTAAGCAATACAGAAAACAGGTACACAGAGAGTAAGTTACAAGGTAAGCAATAGGCGGCCTTATCGCTTAAGAGCCAAAGGCCACCAAAGGGAACCAAAGATATCTCGTCCACGAACAAGAACTCTACATTTTGCCACTGTTGACGCATCCAAGAACGTCATTCCTGCTCCAGCGCCCCACGCTTTTACAATCAAATATTATAATTAAAAGCACATAGTTTACACTTCAGCCCAGAAATAGAGACAACTTGAACGATCCATAATTTATTTTTTGTTTTTACGTGACGTGCATTTATAAAAGCGTGTTTTTCTAGTGTTTTTTAAACTAAGTATTAATTTATTTTTAACTTTTTGGTCTTTGATAACGAAACATCCTTTATCCTTTATTCTTTATGAAGGACTTGGGTGTAATACATGACTCGAAACTTCTTTTTGATAGACATATTGATAACATAGTTAGTAGTGCTTTGAGGTCGTTAGGCTTTATAATGCGTAGCTCATCACAATTTACTCAAGCGAAAACACTTAAAGTACTATATTGCACTTATGTCAGAAGTAGACTGGAATATGCTTCTCAGATATGGAATCCCTGTTATAAAACATATGCGGACCGAATTGAACGTGTCCAGATGAAATTTATTAAATATCTATGTTTCAAACTTAAATGTCCCTATAAATCGTCCAATTATATTGAAATATGTAAAAAACACCACCTTATTCCTTTGCACCGCCGCCGTGATATAGCCGACATTACTTATATTCTTGGCATCATCAGTGGCAGTACAGACTGTCCTGATTTGCTTTATAAATTGTCCTTTAACACGCCAATTAAACTTAGAAGATTCAATCCCCCTATATTTCTTAAATTCACATCGACTAGATACAGGCAAAACAGCTTTCTCAGGCGTGCTAGTGGTAATCTAAACAACCTGGTGAGGGAGATGGATATTGACATATTCAACTGTAGCATCCCGTCGGTGAGGCAGGGATTGGCGATGAGGTGCTTTGATTGAGCGTGCCGTTAGATTGCTGCGTTATATGTATTAGTTTGCTGTAGGCCCTACTCCTTTTTAATCAGATACCTGCAAAATGTTCAGTAAATGTGTATCTTGAATTGTGAGAATTCCATTTGAGATTTTGTGGTGTTTTGTTTTGCGTGATGTGTCGATTGTCTTAGTGCGCGACACCTCGTTTAAGTTTAAGCTTAAACATATATTCAGTTACTATCTGTGAGATCCTGTAATTGGCTCTGTGTTACTACTGATAATACCTATATTATGTTATAGGCTGTTGGTTCTCCTTAATAAATAAATAAATAAATAAATAAATAAATAGAAATATTTTTAACATTCATACATGGCATGATTTCCATGTGCTAGAAAGAGACACATGAAATTTTTTTGTTCGACTTAAATAGAATCGGTCCATCTTATACCTTGTCTTTGGTGCGCGCGCACTGCTCTACAGTAATATACCAAACGTAACTCTCTGTTTCTATCTTCACCCCCTCACTCCCCAACCCCTCCAATCCCCCAACCCCCCAACCCCCTAACATCTGGGATCAAAGTGCTCGTCAAGACGAATCAAACGAGCCCAAACTCAACGGGGTTGTGTCATTTTATTACAGAGTTCCTATGGCCACCATCCAGCTCCATCATCAGATCAGCTCCATGTTACCATAATATTGCATTGTCACCCAATTTACACATACGTGCTAAATTTCAGCTCAATCGGAAACCGGGAAGTGGGTCAAAATCATGTTCAAAGTTTCCATTACATAGTTACTAGTACATAACATAGGTCGACTTAATAAAAGCGTGTTAAAAAGGCTTGGTTGACGCTGACCTCCCAAACGTCTCGCAAAGCAGGGACTTTTTGCGTGTCTGGATAGCTCTCCTTGTCTATCCCCGGTCCAAGGTCCAATCTTATAGCTCTCGCGCATGTCAAGAGCCGTTCCCGAATACAGCCCCAGTGCCCTCCCTACAAGACTACTTACTTTGTACATTTAAGCTCAGGTTAAGATACAGTTAATGCTGAATACGTTTGGCTGTAGTTTGCTGTAGGACCTCCTTAAAACAGGTGATTAAGTAGAATAAATCTCTTAATTTATATCTAAGACATTTGATATTGAAATTAGTAAGTTTATGGAATATTAAGTGTTTATTATAACATAATATAAATATGCGAGGCCGCTTGCGCAAGCACAGCTTTGTATAAATCCTGCAGATGCGCGCAAAGGACGGCATTAGGTGTCGCGGCGCCATGAGATCTATTGTGAGTATTAATCGATAGTAATTAAAGAGAACATTAGTTCCCAAGTCAGTTTAAAAAGGATAGAGTCCTGAGGTAACAAAAAGTCGAGGTAACCTAGAATTGAGTTGAAACCATGAGTAGCTATGCAACGCTCGTGTCATACGTATAGTCGACCAAGTAAGTGCTTTACCATTTTTTATGACAGTTCACCAGAAAGGCTGATTGTCACATTGACTTGCAAATATGTCTTTGATGTTTTAAGTTGTACAACTGATATTGAACTTTAGGGTGGTGAAGGAATTTCTTGGTTGACTATACTATACTGTACTTCGAATAATTTAAGGTTTGAATTAACGGTCAAATTGTAACACACGTTTCTCGGTATTTCGAACACAAATGGACTAAAAATACATATATGTACATTTATTAGCAGTATGTACTGAACTGACTGACTTTTTTTGCATAAAACTTAAATTTCAACTACGTATCTCAGAAATGGTCCACTTTTGCATAGGGCATTATGGAACAAAAATGATTGCAAATGACCTCCCCATATCCCCTTAACGGGAATAGGTTGAATTACCAATAAATAACCTTGTATAGTCGATTTTTTTATTTTTATTTATGCGTTTCTCATGTCTATTTTTTAATTTCAGATAGCAACATGCTTCCTGCTAGTGATCGCTTCAGGGGAACGAGTGAAGCGAGGGGGCTGGCAATCTAGCTATGCAAATAGCTATGCATCTGCTGGCAGCAGCTACTCGTCCTCCAGCCTCCAGGCACCAGCCATTTCTGCTCCAACTGGCTGGTCCAGTCAGCCATCTGGCTGGTCACAAGCACCGGCTATTCCTGCACCGATTTCTTCAGGCTGGTCGCAAACAGTAGCATCAGCTCCTGCAATTTCTGCGCCGATACCAGCATCTTCAGGCTGGTCATCAGCGCCTGCGTCTTCTATATCCTCAGCCTTACCTTCAGGATGGTCGCAATCTAGCTCAGTACCTGTTTCGTCTGGATGGTCCCAGTCGGCGCCTATCTCTGCTCCAATTTCCCCTCTTATCTCGTCTCCGATTTCTTCTTTCTCCGCTCCGATCTCCTCTCCAATCTCATCTTCATCCTGGTCCCAAGCCTCAGCGATCTCAGCACCAATTTCATCTTCTGGGTGGAGTTCTCCTTCCATCTCCGCCAGCCTACCATCTTCAGGTTGGAGTCAATCTGCTCCAATCTCCTCTTACTCTCCAGCGGCTCCAGAACCAATCTCAAGTTACGCACCAGCTGCAAGCCATTCTAGCCCTTGCGGCGGCTACGGTTGCGGACATGGACATTCCTCACCCATCATAAGCGCTCCCGCACCAGCTATAAGCCATTCCGTGCCCATTATAAGCGCTCCCGCACCTATTATAAGCCATTCCGCACCCATTTTAAGCGCTCCCGCACCTATTATTAGTCATTCCGCACCCATTATAAGTGCTCCTGCACCAGATATAAGCTATTCCGCCCCTATAATAAGTCAACCTGCTAGTCCGTGCGGCAGCTACGGTTGCGGACATGGATATTCCGCACCTGTTATAAGCCACTCACATAGCCCCTGCGGCAGCCACGGATGTCACTCCGCACGTTCTTACCACTCCGCGCCTATTTACGCCGCGCCGTCTCGCTGCGGCAGCTACGGCTGTGGCAAACCAAGATATTCCACAGTCAAGAAGATAGTGCATGTGCAGAAAGCAGTGACGGTTCCCAAAGTGGTGCACGTCACGAAATGGGTGACAGTGCCTAAAGTTGTCACTTACAGGAAGCCCGTTAGTCATGGGCATTCGAAAGGATGGTCGTCGGCGTCCAAAGGGTGGTGGTGACGTGAACGTCTAGTCAACGCTTTATGATATTGTGATACTCAATTTATTATGTTTGTTAATATACTGTTTATGTATTAATGTTTAAAACTTACATTATTATTGTTTAACGTATAAATCAGAAATAAACGGGGAATAAAACAGAAATCATCAAATTAGTTTCATTGTGTAACGATTTTTAGTTTTGAGAATATTGCTAGATGGCGTTAGTATCGTGTGGTCCGTGTGAGGTTACAGTCTTGCTTGCAATTGGCTCATTTAATTATAAGGGTGAATCAACTTTTCATAGTGCATACCAGCCACAGGTTAACACTGTGGAGAGGTACAATTGAACTGTTGAAGGTATTTAGTATCATTAGGTCCGTTTGACGTTAGTTATAAGGGTGAATCAACTTTCCATACCAGCCACAGGTAAATACTGTAGAGAGGTACAATTGAACCATTGAAGGTATTTAGTATCGTCAGGTAGGGTGAATCAACTTTCCATACCAGCCACAGGTAAACACTGTAGAATGGTACTACAGTGTTTACCTGTGGCTGGTATGGAAAGTTGATTCACTCTACCTGACGATACTGAACTATTGAAAGTATTTAGTATCGTCAGGTCCGTTTGACGTCAATCTTGCTTGCGATTGGCTCATTTAGTTATAAACCAAGACCAAACGTGACGTGTCAAATTTGTCAAACAGACTTCACGACACTATTGCCATTTAGTAATACAGAAATTCTCATTAGTCGCATTGGACAAAAACCATTTATTGAAAAAAGAGAGGCTGCAAGTTAAAGCTGGTTAGAAAATTTTTCATGAAACCTCATCAAAGACAGTTGCAATCTACATCACATATACAATTTTCTTATGTTTTATTATTGGGATACAGAACAATACTGCTAAGTTCCAACGCACGCACGCGTTGATGTCTTTCCTGGTGCAGAATAACATTGGTAAAGTTGAACTTTTACACAAAAGGTAATAAACCACCGAATAATTAAGCATATTTTTTTGTAGCAATAGCAAACCCCTTTCAACATTATTTCTTTCATTACTAACTTTTACTCGTGGCTTTACTTGCGTGGATGAGATCAATTGAAATTAACGATTCATAAAATACACATTTGTTATAAATTGTCATTCATTAGTACAAATGAAATGTATGCATGTTCCACCACGTTGTAGCACGCAAAATTTTAATTATGACCCAGTAACCTTGTTGATATGCGAGCGGTCTCTCAGCCTATGCCCAAACGCAGCTAATGTTAAACGGCGGCCTCTCGGACTACGGTAATACGACCCAGTGACACGAGTTCACGAGATCAAGATCACGCCGCGGAACGAACTTGACAGACGTCATACGTAATATGGTTATCTGGGTTAACATATGGGTATCTATGTGGGTCAATCAACTTTTTTTTGTAAACGATTTTCTGCTATTTTCTATGAAAATCGAAATAATTAAAAAACTGATTATTTTTTTTTTTATTTTTTTTTTTTTATGTTAGAAAGGCCAGACAAACGAACTAGTGGGTCACCTGATGTTAAATGATCACCACTGTCCATAGACACCCATTTTTCCTTATTTAAAGTATACTTTTCAAAACCCTAGATTTTTGTAGTCAATAATGGTGTAATTGCCATATTTATTTTATTTTGTTTAGCTTCTATTTCGTGGGTGACCCAGGGGACAATGTTGTCCCCGAAATTTGTATGAAAATAGTCGTATTTCCCCTGGGTAACCGGTTTTTTTCATAGAAATACTTATTTTTTTTTGTTTTCACATACGCACTATGATACACAGTTTATCTAATTACTGCAAAATCATGGTTTCACTAACCAGCGATTACAGAGTTAATTGTAAAGGAGTAAATAGAAATTTACAAAAAAAAGTTGATTGACCCATGTCTATACTGTCTATTAAAATAATACTAGCTGTTGCCCGCGACTCCGTCTGCGAAGAAGGGGTATAAAAATAGACTACGACCTATTCTCGGTCCTACCAAATATAGACAAAAAAAACATAAAAATCGGTCAAGCCGTTTCGGAGGAATTCGATAACAAACACTGTGAGACGAGATTTTATTGTATGGCTTGTGCTTGTGCGTATGGCTGGATGGATTTGAATGAAATTTGGTGTAGTTGATGCTGATGCATGAAACGTGACATTTCACCCGAGACGTTTATACCCACCAAAACCGCAGGCGACAGCTGACAGCAAAATGGGTTTCGTCGAAGAAATTAAACATCAACATTCCAAATAAAATATTCATTTGCAAACTTTTATTGTTGCTATTTCTATAAAAAAGTTCCAATGCTGGACATATGCCTCCCTCATTGATACTCAATTATTACGGTTGGAAGCGGCTTGCATCCAACTTGAACCCGCGGCCTTCACCAAATCGTCCGTCTATCTCGTTGGTGGACGTCCCACGCTGCGCTTGCCAGTCCGTAGTCTCTATTCTAAAACTTTTCCACCGCAACGGCCATCTGTTCTGCGTGCTATATGGCCTGCCCATTGCCATTTCAACGAGCTAATCCGTTTGGCATGTCTCTAGATTCTGTATATTTAGGAACTAGCTATGGTGATCTGGTTGTAATATTATAACTTGTATGAACAAGTTCGCGGTACGGAACCGCACATTCATACAAGTTAGACTATTACAACCATCACTGCCACCGCACCGCCACGCCTCCGCTATCTGTGCGTTTGGAGCTTTAGGCCTATACTTGTTGTACTATCTACTATTAAACATACGTAGTCCGCGCGCCCGCCGCGCAAGCCCGCGCGTCATTGATACTCTGCCGGAGTAGCGCCCCGTTTCCGCGCGACCAATGTCACTTCATTACGCAACGCCGCAGCCGACCACGAAACAGATACGGCAGTCCGCGAAACGCAAACGCTACGGATAAAAGTATAAAAACAATTTTAGATAAAACACAGAATATTATTATCATTTTATTATTAAAGTAGGATTGAATGATTTGATGAATGATTGGTCGAATGTAATGCAGTCAGAGTGAATGAAAAAGATGTGAGAAAGACTAAAGACGTGTGCAAGTGACGATGTAATATTTGTAAAATTGTGTTTTTTTAAGTTTTGATTTAAATATTATGTTTATTTCATCCATTTAAGCACTGTTCTTGAAGATTTAAAACTACATTTGTACAAATGTGATTAGAAAATTAATTTAAAATACAATGTCAAAGATAAGATGACATTCAATTAAATTAAACATTGCATTAAACCAAATTCAATTTAATTGCATCAATAAATAATAATAATAATGTCAAAGTAATAACAAATAAATAATTAGAAATGTAATGTCTACGATCACGAAATAATTAGGAATTAATTAAGAACAAACAAAAAAGCGTGGCCGACAATGGGCGGTCTTATCACTCAAAAACGATCTGTTCCACCCCAAAATTCGCGTAAAGAACGTCTAAACTAACACAAATAAAAAGAACATTTATGAATTGACCCATACTTACATACCCGTATCGAATGTAAATGGAGTAAAGGCATCGTAGGATTTCAAACTTAATTGTTTTCTTTGTTTCAATTTGGTATTTTAGATTAGTTATTGTTGTTAGTTGTATTTATAACAGTTATTATTGGTAGATTTAATGAGTTAGTTTAATAAAATGAAGACATGCAAAAATCAAAAATAAGTACCGAAGATTGATCCATCTGTCGTTGGCTGCGGCCACATTTCACAGTTCGGTGTCGCAAATATGTAGCGTCTCACGTGTCGTTTACGCGGACTATATCTTGTATCACTTGCGACAGAGAGTAATACAGGATCTGTGTCACAAGGCTCACGTCGTTCGGGCATTGCGTGCCCGTTCCGCATTTAGATACTAAACAGTTTGAAACTTCGCGTCCTTGACTATTTTGTTTTATTTAATTTTAGCCGAAAGACGTCCACTGCTGAACTTACTTAAAAATACTTAAGTTTTTGTTATAATTTTTTTTTTTTTGTTTAGACTGATTTCCATAACATTTGTAACACGCCACTGTGACCTGTTCCTAGGCATTCATCATCCCAGCCTTATATAGGACGTATATCGTCCCACTGCAGGGCACAGGCTTCCTCTCAGAATGAGAGGGGTAGGACCATAGTTCCCACGCGGGCCCAGTGCGGATTGGGAACTTCACACAGCAGATGTATGCAGGTTTCCTCACGATGTTTTCCCTCACCGTAAAGCTCATGGTAAATTTTCAATGTAAATAAATAATAAATAAATAAATAGGGACAAATAGGGACTTACGGTGCTCAAACATGGTCATTGACGGAGTTACAGAAGACCAAATTGAAGGTTTGCCAAAGAGCAATGGAGCGCAGTATGCTCGGGGTGAAGCGGATTGATCGGATCCGAAACACCTCACTGCGCTCCCAAACACGCATTACCGATGTGGGTGCCAAGGCTGCCAAGCTTAAGTGGGACTGGGCAGGCCACGCCAGCCGCATGGATCCAAATCGGTGGGCTAGGTTGGCCACGGACTGGATACCACAGGATGGATGGCGGCGACGAGGTAGGCCCAGGAGGCGTTGGCGGGACGACCTAGACGTGTACCTCAAAGACTGGAAGGACACCGCTCAATATCGGGATGAATGGCGAAAATGGGGGGAGGCCTTTGCCCAGCAGTGGGACACTTCTCCAGGTTAATTAATAATAATCTTACACAAATCGACCTCGTCCTAAACTAAGCAAAGCTTGTACTATGGGTACTAGACGACGATAAGCATACTTGTATAGATAAATAAATAGTTAAATACATAGAAAAAATCCATAACTCAGGTACAGATATTCGTGCTCATCACACAAATAAATGCCCGTACCGGGATTCGAACCCAGGACCTCTTGCTTCGTAGGCAGGGACACTACCAACTAGGCTAAAGCGGTCGTTATTCCACGTATTCGCACATAATTTCCGAGACACTCAGAGGTGCGACCCGGTATTTGCCCTCTGCTTGAGAGGTCAAACCTAGGGTTCTAGGGAATAATATTTCATTAAATAATCCGCGCGATGCGTCACTGCGGTGCAAGTGCATTGCGGCATCCCATTTGACTGCGATCTTACGCAACATCACACGACGTGTAATGCCACCACTCTAATTCCACAGTTTATGCGGACCAGAGACGAAGTTCCGAACCTTGAAAACCCATACTAACGTTATAAACACGACGATAACTCTGTCTCTCAGTCTTCACGCTTAAGCCGCTGAACCTGTTTTGATGAAATTTGGTATGGATTTAGTTTGAGACTTTGGGAATTATACAGGCTGAAATTTTGAACGTGATACAAAATTGGCGTTTCAAGCTTAGTTAATGCTGGATAACATATTGCATTTACTCAATTGTTAAAATTGGTCCGATAAAATTTTGGATTTTCATACTTTGCTGTAGTTAAATTAAGAACTAACTGTATGGACACCTCAAATTTAACAATACGAATTCTAACAACTGCAATGGGTAATTGCATTATGTTGTCCAGCATTAACTAAGCTAGAAACACCAATTTTGTATCACGTTCAAAATTTCACCCTGTATAGGTTAGTTTTTCTCCGGGAAATTTGCTTAGTTCCCGCGGGATGCCGATTAAGAAATTCTTTACAGACAAAGTCGCGGACAACAGAACTAGTTGTTGCTAGCGGACAGACCTAGACGAGAAAATATGACGAAATTGTAATAGTTTTTTTGTTTTTTGTTTTTGTCTTTTTTGTCTTTTTTTGTGTTTTTTTTGTCTTCTTTCTTATTTCGATCGATTGTGTTTCATGTTTATAATTTTCTTTTATTTTTATTATTGTTTTATTTTATGACACTGTTTGATCTTGTTTGTGTCGTGCGTGTCTTGGTTATTTTTGAGCAACTGTTTTACAACCAGGTATTTGTTTTCATTCTTTCATTCATTCATTTGTATTGTTCCAATCCATTTTAAAAATATCACTGCTTTCATTTTCATTTTAATTTCCTTTTCACATTGTCACTCTTTATTAATTTGTGCATGTTATAATAATTAGAATAATTAAACATACATCGTTTTGCTTGCTGCGCGTGTGGTTGGCCGTGTCAGTTGTCAATGTCAAGTCAACGCCGCCATGTCAAATATAACGCCCTTGTGTTGGTAGTGGTAGCGCTGAGCTTAAAATGGTCGCGTTCACAATTTAGACACGGTCCGGTCGTACGTGCAGCGAGCGAATGACGGCCTCACGGTCCCACCGGAAGACCAGCGCTGGCTCTCGAGCCGGCATTATGCTGAGGTGGGTCCGTTTCGTGATAGTTGTAGTTGTCTTAGGCCGTGGTCGCTTTCACCCGCCGCACGCGGCCGACAGCGGCCCGCCGCCCGCGGCGTCTGAATGGTGTGTTCGGGAATGCTCGGGAGTGGTCGTTTTCGCCCGCCGCGTGCGACGTCCCGAACGCGGCGAGCGAAAACGACCACTCCCGAGCATTCCCTAAGGCCGTGGTCGCTTTCACCCGCCGCACGCGGCCGACAGCGGCCCGCCGCCCGCGGCGTCTGAATGGTGTGTTCGGGAATGCTCGGGAGTGGTCGTTTTCGCCCGCCGCGTGCGACGTCCCGAACGCGGCGAGCGAAAACGACCACTCCCGAGCATTCCCTAAGGCCGTGGTCGCTTTCACCCGCCGCACGCGGCCGACAGCGGCCCGCCGCCCGCGGCGTCTGAATGGTGTGTTCGGGAATGCTCGGGAGTGGTCGTTTTCGCCCGCCGCGTGCGACGTCCCGAACGCGGCGGGCGAAAACGACCACTCCCGAGCATTCCCGAACACACCATTCAGACGCCGCGGGCGGCGGGCCGCTGTCGGCCGCGTGCGGCGGGTGAAAGCGACCACGGCCGAATACACCATTCAGACGCCGCGGGCGGCGGGCCGCTGTCGGCCGCGTGCGGCGGGTGAAAGCGACCACGGCCTTACATAATTGTTATCTCGTATGCCTGTTGTTAACTGTCACGAATAAATGTTTTTTCTTTCTTTCTAGGTCTTTCTTCTTCTTCAGCTTACAATTTTGTTGCTGTCGGTTTTGAGACCCTGGGTCGTTGGGGGGGGGGAAGTGCAAAAGCGTCTGGTCGACAGCACTGGAGGCCAAAGGGCTGGCAGCTATCTCTCTCAACGAATCGCCAGCCATTCAACGAGGGAATGCTGCCAGCCTTTTGGGTACGATGCCACGGGGGCCTTTTTTAGGGTGCCGTACGCAAAGGGTAAAAACGGAAACCCTATTACTGAGGCTCCGCTGTCCGTCCGTCCATCTGTCACCAGGCTGTACCTCGGGATCCGTGATAGCTAGAGAGCTTAAATTTTCACAGATGGTGTATTTCGGTTGCCGCTATAACAACAAATACTAAAAAATGGAATAAAATAAATATTTAAGGGGGCTCCCATACAACAAACGTGATTTTTTTGCTCGTTTTTGCTCGATATTGATAACGGCAACAGGTAGAAGCTTGAAATATTCACAGAATATTTAATTATGTATTGACTTTAAAAATAAATCATTATATTAAAATAAAAAAATATTTAAGGGGGCTCCCATACAACAAACGTGATTTTTATAGATTATTGTACGGAACCCTTCGTGCGCGAGTCCGACTCGCACTTGGCCGGTTTTTAAACTTAGTCTAGTAGTTTTTAAGTTACATATTTAGTTTATAGTTAAGTTTTATTCATTGTTATTGTTTCTTAATATTTGTATTCCATGAAAATGTGTTTGTTCTTTAGTTCCTGATTAATTAAGTCTGCGAGAACGCGTTGGATGCGGATGGGGCACGACCGAGCTGTTTGACGAACCTTGGGGGAGGCCTATGTTCAGCAGTGGACGTCTTTCGGCTGATGATGATGACGTTTATCTGTAGCCATATAATAATACTTGTGAAGTCAGTAAGTGATGGAATCACGTTATTCCTTGTGGCCCTCAACGCTCTAATATCGCGTGGCGACATCGAGCAAAACCGGACTAATTGTTTGATGGCACCGCACTAGAGCGGCTATTCTGTAAACCGATAGACTGTGCTCTTCTTCTTTATAATTTCGGCCTATATGCATCTCTCTCATTCAATTGATTAATAGGGATGTTGACCACCAATTAACTGACGTACTTTTTATGAGCTGTCAAAACACAATTCTCCCATAGAGTTTCAATGTCAATAACAACTTATGACGTCACTTGTTCGCCAAGTCAATCAACTAACTATTTACTTATTTTAAAGCAACAAAAATCTAATTTACAAAATTATATTATTTATTTGTTGTTTTTTATTTAATGATTTATTGTCAGTTTAGTATTATTTGCTGTAATTTAATTATTAATGGGCCTGTATTTAATGTATGATTGTAATAAATATATTTTTGCTGATAAACAAAAAAAATACAAAAACGGGGAATTTTTCATCCTAAGAGTTTATTTTTGTATGTATGTATGTATGTAAAACTCTTTATTGTACATAAAACATGAAAATAACTAGTTAACAAGAGATACAGATGTACAAAGGCCCAAAAAGTATGTATTTTTGCCCAATAAACTAAGTATATTAATATTCTTTACCGTTCACGAGGTAAAGCTTATTAAACTTTAGAGCAATAATCCGCCTGTTTCAACCCTAGCAAGTTGATTGGGCAATGAAGAAGTGAAGTGAGTGACATATGTGTCACGTGTAAATGTAAATACTTAGTAAATTTATAGCGGCACTCACCTGTAATATGTCACCTATAATAAAACGAAGTAAAATTTTTAATGTCTTTTGTTTTACCTAGCTTTAAAATGATAATAAATTGATTGACAATTAATTAAATATACTTATAATATAACACTATATACTTTTAGCAAAGATCATAGTAAAGTGCCAACCTGTATAATAGGTAGTTACGTAGTAAATTTTCAGATTTGTAACATAATAAAATTATCACGTCAAAGCAATCTTTGACGTGAAAATTTTATTATGTTACAAATCTGAAAATTTACTACGTAACTACCTATTATACAGGTTGGCACTTTACTATGATCTTTGCTAAAAGTGGATTTATGAAATTAATGGATTAGAAACGTATAATTTTGTGTTTCAATAAAGACAAAATTATACGTTTCTAATCCATTAATTGAATTGACAAATATCAAATTCCAATATGTCCACTCTATGATTCTAGATATTTTAGTGAAAATAGAATAAAATGATGAAAATAAGGATCATATTTCCATTTCGTTTACTGCGGACATATCGGAGTTTGAAGCATTATGCTGAGCCAATATCCAATTTGCAATCCGCAATGACACATTCTATCTTTAGCTTTCGTGTTGTTTTTTGTTTTTTAAAAATATCGATGACGTGTCTTGTGTTGTTGTAAATAAATGTTTCTTCTTCTTCTTCTACTCAATTTACCTTATGCAAAATATATCGACACTTTAGAATAGCACCTCGTCACATGACCGAAGCACTTACCCAAACACTTTATTACTTGTAAAGCTAAACGGGATTTAAGGCCGGTCTCCGCTAAATTACTTTAGAGTAATTGGTGTTACCTCACCTTAATCTTATTAAGTAAGATAATTTATTGGCCAATGTGAATTTTATCCTTTAAGAATTGCAGTTTTACGGTGTGATTTAAATTTGCATTGTTTGAACGTTGTACCACAAAGGCTGGCGGATTTTTCTTACATTTCGTAAATACGTTACACCTACTAATCATACAAAACGAGTATAAATTAAGCTACGATTCATCTAATTTAAAATCCTACTAGCGTCTAACATTATAAATGCAAAGCTTGTGAGTATCTGCGTGCTTTGGGTGGGAATAGGTCAGTTGTCAATTATTGTCCCGTAATAGAATTAATAGGGATGTTGACACCACCAATCAACTGACGTACTTTTTATGAGCTGTAAAAACACAATTCTCCCATAGAGTTTGAATGGCAATAGCAACTTATGACGTCACTTGTTCGCCAACTCAATCAACTAACTACTTATTTGTTTTAAAGCAACAAAAAATCTAATTTTGCAGTCAATCGAAAATTAATCTGGTTTTCAGGGCTAAATTTAAGCGTTTTTTTACTGGAGTCGAGTCTGCGAATTATTTTTTAATGGCGTCAATAACCCACTCCACTTAACACTTTGGACATTAGTCTACGCCTATAGTCTTTCTAATTTATACATATACATATAGCTTAACAACTCTAAATTGAAAGTACTGTCCATCAATGTGTTAATTAACAACTACTATTTGTATGCTGTACTACGACGCGATTTGGCATTTTATTTGCAGGGCAAACATTCATGTCATTACAGACAGTTTTGCCAAATTCTCTGTATTTTTATATCTTTTATGGAAACAAAAGAAAAGGTCAATAAACAGACCTTGTTTACATTTTAAATTAAATGAGGTGCAAAACTGACGACAGTTACAAAAAGCTGAATAACAATTTTAAGAAGTTTCTTGTTTGAACCTTATGTTGTTGTTCACAAGGTGCAAATTCGAAATGTTATTTAAGGGAAGTTAAAACCTTTAAGATTCGATTCAAGAAATAACGCTGCCATAACAATTGTCTGAAGTTCAGCCATTAAACAACTTTATTTTGCTTATCGTATAGAATAAAAGAGTCGTAATGCAACGTATTAAGGCTCATTTTGCATTAAAATTTATAAAAACAGCTGCAAAACATGAATATTTAAATTAGTGTTATTAAATGCATCAGAAATTTGGTAATTAGGTACTTAGGTATTTAAGACCTGCGAACTACGTAGCTTATGTCGGATGTCCTTAGCTTTAGTTGTAATGATATTGCATTACGAAATATACTTTTAATAATTATTACCATGATGTTGTATAGTCAACCAAGAAAGTGTTTTACCATTTTATTTGACCGTTCTATGTGTATAAAAAAATCCGGCCAAGTGCAAATCAGATTCAAGCGTTGGACGATACGTATTACGTTTCATATAGAATAAAAAAACACCTAAAAATGAGTTTGTGCTTCATAAAATTTTGAAGAAAAACAAATCTACTTACTTATTGGCATCGGAGTCCCTATAGTTAATGTACGTCTTTGACACGTCAAAAGCGTGTGAATCTTCTACCTACCTATACCTATCACCCCTTTTGCTGAAATCCGCGCAAGAACTAAAGTCGCGGACATAGCTCGAAGAATCGCCAGACTCAAGTGGCAGTGGGCAGCGCTCGCTCGTAGAACTGACGGCCGATGGGGCCGAAAGGTTCTCGAGTGGCGTCCACGGACCGGAAGATGCAGTTTAGGTAGGCTTCCAACAAGATGGAGCCACAGTCTGGTTAAGGCAGTGGACATTTTTCGGCTGAAATCATGGTGATGAAATTAACGGGAAACTTTCGAACCCTTACGAAGATTCAATGTCAAATGTACCTACGGGCCCTATATACGGCTTCAAACTTCACAGGCTATTTTCACTTACAAATCAGCCTTATTGTTTTTGAACCCCCGACACAAAAAGAAGGGTGTTATAAGTTTGACCGCTATGTGTGTGTTTGTGTGTCTGTCTGTGGCATCATCTCTTAAACGGGTGAACCGATTTGGATGCGGGGTTTTTTAATAGAAAGCAGGTTTCTTGGCGATGGTGCTTAGATATGTTTCATCAAAATCGGTTTAGCCGTTTCAAAGTTATCAGTTCTTTTAGACACATAACGGGTATTGACTTAATGTTCAATCAAACATACAAGTGGTGGCGTTGGGAGTTTTTAAAATTTTTAATTTATAGTTAGGTATATACTGATGTAGGAACTGTCATTAAAAATGGTAAAGCCACAGAAATAATAATAAAGAGGATCCTCTTTATTATCATTTCTTTGTCTACTTTACAGGTAAGTAGGTTTGACTGTACAGTCGGCCAAAAATATGGTCTACCACCCTACGGTTGAAGTTCATTTGCGCTTCATGACACAACGAGGTCGATTTTCCCTTGCAATAGTATGATGATAGTGACTAATGATAGTGACTTCACTCAGAAAAGCTAACGGCATTTAGATCTCACAGAAAATGTTGTCAAAACTGGTAGACCGACTGGTAGATTAGTCTGTTGATATTTATTAATTTCTGAGTAATTGGTTGTCTGGAAGAGGTCGCTTTTTAGCGATAAGACCGCCTATTGTCTACCTGAATTTTTATTTTTGTAATGTCACTGTACTGTTTTGGGTGATCAATAAAGAATATTTGTATTGTATTTTATTGTATTGTATTGTAGACCATTTTCTCGGCCGACCGTACCCGAACCACAAGTACGCAGGTGCGCAACATAAGTATGATGATCTCGAGCTATCATTAATCATTATTATGTATTTTGAGTAAACAAACTGCAACCTTGAACCCGTTAGTTTTTGCCAGCCAAGGACTAATTAATTAGCTAATGCATTAGATTTTTTTTTTTTTTTTCATACGAAATCTGGTGCGTCCGTGACATGGAGGATCGTTAAAAAGTTTAGACTATTGACCTCGTTTTTATGTTGTGTGATAAACGTACATGTGTAGTACAAACGTAGTAGAATTGAAGAAGATAAGGAGAAAAAACGGCAAAGTGCAAATCGGACTTGCACACTAAATGACTGTACTGCATTTATAAATGACAGGTTAACATTTTTTTCCATTGATATTTTGTATTAAGTATATGTAGTGTATAAGTATTATATTGAATGTATTTGTTTATTTATTTAATTTATATTATATTTGTATTGTTTTTATTGTTTGTTGTCTATTAAGTAATACTGCGTTTCTCTTGTCTGTTATTTCTGCCACCTACATTCGTCTGTTGATATTTATTAATTTCTGAGTAATTGGTTTTCTGGAAGAGATCGCTTTTTAGCGATAAGACCGCCTATTGTCTACCTGAATTTTTATTTTTGTAATGTCACTGTACTGTTTTTGGTGATCAATAAAGAATATTTGTATTTTATTGTATTGTATTGTTAACAGAGCCCTGCAGAAGCAAGATGCACGCAATTTGGGGTCATTTTATATTGATTATTTGGGAGCCCCTTGATTGAATCAAAAACGGCAAAAAGAGTTGGCATTGATGCATTAAACTCATGTAGTATTTTTTTTACATAAAACTGGCCCGTGATTGACCTCTATCTCACCTGATGAAAAGTGCAGATGAGGCCAAAGGTGTAGATCTCACTGGTTCAGTATTTACTATTTTTTCCCTTAATTTCCTAAAAGTATAGTCGACCATGTAAGTGCTTTACCATTTTTTGTGACAGTTCCTCCATCAGAATAAAACCAATAAGGCCGATTGTCACATTGACTTGTAAGTGAAAATAGCCTTTGACGTCTTAAGTCATACAACTGACACTGAACCTTAGGGTGGTAAAGGAGTTTCTTGGTCGACTATATCTACTATAGTTTTCTTTTATTTTCATATTCTACCTAGACTAGTTGGTTTTACCTACGTATGGCCTTTCAAACAGAGGATCATGGGTTCAACCCGGGCTAGCTCCTCTGAGTTTTGAGCTACGGCAAGGGAAATGTAATGAAAGAACACGCTCACGTCTGCGAAGCAATTCAACCGTGTACCGTAAACCAAGGAGTCTTTGCTCAAATTGGGGCAACTTTGATAGTTTTAAAATCGCTATAAAGTCAAAATTGTCCATATGAGGTCAATGATTGACATGTAGACAAAGAGAAGATCAGACATCGACGAGGAATAGCAGATACTAACAAAAATACTTGAGTTGGTCAACAAACTACTTTTTATAGTCGCCCCGCAGTTCAAGTCCCGGTTTACCGCGGTATTGTGAACCTTGTATTAATTTTTTAGGGCTCAGTATCTCTTATAAGGAAAACGGAACACTTATAGGATTACTTTGTTGTCCGTCCGTCTGTCAAGACCCTTTTTCTGAGGAACGAGTGGCGGTATCATGTTGAAATTGGGTCAATCAACTTTTTTTTGTAAACGATTTTCTGCTACTTTCTATGAAAACCGAAATAGTTAAAAAACTGATTATTTTTCCTTATTTAAAGTATACTTTTCAAAACCCTAGATTTTTGTAGTCAATAATGGTGCAATTGCCATATTTATTTTATTTTGTTCAGCTTCTATTTCGTGGGTGACCCAGGGGACAATGTTGTCCCCGAAATTTGTATGAAAATAGTGGTATTTCCCCTGGGTGACCGGATTTTTTCATAGAAATACTTATTTTTTTTGGTTTTCACATACGCACTATGATAAACAGTTTATCTAATTACTGCAAAATCATGGTTTCACTAACCAATTACAGAGTTACTTGTAAAGGAGTAAATAGAAATTTACAAAAAAAAGTTGATTGACCCAATTAACATCAAAAAATTGTTTGCGGTCCCTTGAAGCGCAAAAAATCAAGCTTTAAAAGCTTACCGCTATCCAAAGTTAAGCTCAAAGTCACTCAGAGGGCGATGGAGAAGTCTATGCTCGAAGTTTATCTGCAGGATCGCATTAGAAATGATGAAATCCGCGCAAGAACTAAAGTTACCGACATAGCTCGAAGAATCGCCAGACTCAAGTGGCAGTGGGCAGGGTACATCGCTCGTAGAACTGATGGCCGATGGGGCAAAAAGGTTCTCGAGAGGCGCGCGTCCACGGACCGGAAGACGCAGTGTAGGTAGTCCTCCAACAAGATGGAGCGACGACCTGGTTAAAGTTGTGGGAACGCGTTGGATGTGGATGGCGCGGGGCCGGTCTGTTTGGCGAGCCTTGGGGAGGCCTATGTTCAGCAGTGGACGTCTTACGGCTGAAATGATGATGATGATGAATCCAAGGATACGGCCATTTGAGTTTTATTTTCTATCATTTCGCAGTGGTAATCAAAACCACGACTAGTAGACGGTATAGACGTAGAATCATGAAATTTCGCATGACGGAAGGTCTCACAGGAAAAAATCGGGAAATCGATAATTTTTTGTTGCATCACAAAAAAACTTACGATTCCTCTTTTAGTATCGAATTATTTACACACAAGTTTGTACGGAACCCTCGGTGCACGAGTCCAACTCGCACTTAACCGACTTTTCTTTTACAAAATAACATTTTACTTATCGTACTGTACTTTAGCGTAGCCGTGGTAGCCTAAAAAGCCGTGACAGCCTAATGGTTTGACCTATGGCCTCTCAAGCAGAGGGTCGTGGGTTCAAATCCCGGCTCGCACCTCTGAGTTTTTCGGAATTTACGTGCAAAATTACATTTGAATTTCGCCATGAGCTTTACGGTGATGGAAAACATCGTGAAGAAACCTGCGGAGAAATTCAATGGTGTGTATGAAGTTCCCAATCCGCACTGGGCCCGCGTGGGAACTACGGCCCAAGCCCTCTCATTCTGAGAGGAGGCCTGTGCCCCGAGGGACGTATATAGGCTGGGATGATAATGATGAGGCAACGCGGCCTCTAAGTCTATCTTCGTCTGATAAAAACCTAAACCTGTAAATAATCCATTACCTACCACAAGCCTTTACCAACCGTCACCTATCCAAGTCCAACGACGCGTCGTTATGTTTGTAATCTAATTATTGCGCCACCCTGCGCATGCGCGAGTATATAAGCCAGGGGCGCGGGAGACCCAGCATCAGTCACTCACTGCCATCCCACACCATGAAATCCTTCGTAAGTTGAAAGCCTTATTTGAACCAATAAGGAACTGTTAAATACGCTTCAAAAATGTAACAAAATATGGGTGCCTTTCGCGATCCATAACATTGCAAGTCATAATGTACTTAATATTTGCCATAATGATCATTTGCCATAAAACTTTTTTCTTTGAAACCGTTTTTTCAGGAACTTTGAAGTGGTCCTCCTGTAAAACTATAAGTTAGATAACTGAATCAAGCGATACTTTGCGGGGTAATTGTTTCAGTTCTATAAGTGAGATTAGGTTTGTTTTATAACATTCCAGAACAATTAATAGATTCAGAGAAAAAAAGAATAAAACAACAAAAAATCTAATTTTGCAGTTAATCGAAAATTAATTAGGTTTCCAGGGCTAAAATTAAGCGTTTTTTTACTGGAGTCGTGTGTGTCTTCGAATTATATTTTAATGGCATCAACATCCCTACTCTCTTCACCAGGCCTGCATCGTCCTCTTCGCCGCCGCCGCCCTGGCCGCCCCGAGCCAGCGTGACAAGCGCGGCTACCTCTCCTCCGGCTACCTCGACCACGACGTATACAGCCTCGACCACAGTCACGACTACATCTCCCACGGGGCCCTGAGCAGCTACAGTCTCGGACACGGATACGGCATCGGACACAGCGACTACTCCCACGGATACATCGCGCCCGCGCACAAGATCGTGTCGTACGATAAAGTTGTTTCCGTGCCTAAGGTGGGTACGATAGCCCAAGGGTTGTAAGAGTGGTGGACAAACTTCCACTCGAAGATTGACTGGTAGAAATAACTTAAAGATATAAGTGCGCCTTTGTATGCACGTACATGTATCTGAAAAGAACTGTCTGATCTGTATGTGAAAGCTACTGAGTCCATTGCACCATGGTCCAGTGTAGGTACTCGCAATGCAAAAATTTCTCGGTTAGAGAACCGGCAGAAATGGAAGTACATTGCTAAGAGGGCTAGTCCTCGAAAAAGTCTGCGACCCACCGAACATCTCTGCATGTACCTCGTCTGCGCAACCACGACCACTCTGACAAGAGTGTCCGACTGAGAAGAAGACATGTACCTATCTCAAGAGTTGTCAATAGTGATTTTTTTCTTTATTTTCATACATACTTTATATACCGTCTTCATGGGCCAGAATGTTTAACAAATTTCAGTGACCCAGAATTGCAGCAAAAATCCATTTTGATATGCATCCGTTAACGAACCGTGAGAAAACCTGCGTACACCTGCTAAGAAATTCAATGGTGTGTGCGAAGTTCCCAATCCGCACGAGGCCCGCGTGGGAACTACAGCCCAAGCCCTCACATTCTGAGAGGAGGCCTGTGCTGTGTAGTGGGATGATGACTAAAATATTATCAAAATCTTGAAATCACTTTTCAGATGACCTATTATTTTTAAGAAGTATACAAATTTAAATGTGTTCTTTGTCATCAGGTTGTGGAGGTGAGGAAAGTAGTGTCCGTCCCCAAGGTGGTATCCATCCCGAAGGTGGTATCCGTCTCCAAGATCGTTGAGGACCCCCACCACCACATCTCCTACAGCAGCTACGGATCCCACGGCTGGTGGTGAACAGTGGTGATCATGATCAACAATAGTACAATTTAATATATTGCTTTAAGAAAATTTATGTCTATTTATTTTCTACATACCCTTAACTAGGCTCTCTTGCCCACGGCTTCACGTGAACCCTTTCATCAATCAATCAAAGGTTATTTATTATTTAATTATGACTATGTTGTTGCTTTATTTTAATGATGATTTTTATAAAATTACTAGCTGACCCGGCAAACGTTGTTTTGCCATATAATGAGTTTTTGTTCAAAATTTAATTTCCAATGGAAGCTTTTTCACTGACTGTACTTTTTGTTGACTGTACTTGCATTGTCATCCAACCAACATAAGTATACCAAATTTCAAGTGAATCCGCCAGCTGGATGTGGGTCAAATTCAACTTCCAAGACTTGCATGAACTGTACATATATATTTACATAATACAGGGTGAAATTTTGAACGTGATACAAAATTAGTGTTTCAAGCTTAGTTAATGCTGGATAACATAATGCATTTACTCAATTGTTGAAATTGGTCTGACAAAATTTTGGATTTTCATACTTTGCGGTAGTTAAATTATGAACTAAATGTATGGACACCTCAAATTTAAAAATACGAATTCTAAGCTAGAAACACAAATTTTGTATCACGTTCAAAATTTCACCCTGTATATTGCAAGTTAATAAAAAGCTTATAATAAAATATTCCAAAGCAACGCTACTGGTTTGTACTAAGCTCACTCGGTACTACAGTGGATTAAATATTATAATTGAGATAGTTGTTTTGACATTTTATATTAGCGGTCCGGTTGTCAGTTAACGATCAGTTGAAACCGCAACTCGCTGTAATTATCTCATTCTGCAGTTAAATGTAACTACCAGTTTAGAATCGTTTCAACTGGAGTTATAAAAATAATAACCTTGGCCTGTTAACGTGTCCATCTGTTTCGAAATAGGCAGTGACTTAATAATAGTTTAAAAAAACTAAAAAACACGCTTTAAAAAATAAAAAATAAATTTTAATAAATTTCAATTCACTATTCTTATAGTGCAGTAAAAAATCTTAATAAGCAATTATTATATTGTTATATCCAGATCAAAATTTGTAAACAATTCTAAATATTGATAAAATAAATAATAATAGTTTAAAATATTTTATTGTAAAAAAAGCGTGGGGTGCTTTTTAAGATGTTATCAAAATGATAATCCTTGACAATTGACACCATGCACCCCACGCTTTTTTTACAATAAAATATTTTAAACTATTATTATTTATTTTATCAATATTTAGAATTGTTTACAAATTTTGATCTGCTTAATTGATCTTAATTGCTTATTAAGATTTTTTACTGCACTATAAGAATAGTGAATTGAAATTTATTAAAATTTATTTTTTATTTTTTAAAGCGTGTTTTTTAGTTTTTTTATTTTTAATTCACTGACATCCTCTTAACCCTGAATTCCTATCACTCAAACAAATGTTTTTTGTTCTACGACTTTTTAAAATGAAGCACTTTTTTCCCATACAAATACACAGAGTATCGTAAAAATAAGAGGTAATCTCAAATTTTCAAAACGTTATTAAACCAAAAATATTAAGTTATGACAAAAGCCGTAAAACAAAAAAACATTTGTTTAAGTGGTAGGAGTATAGGGTTAAAAGGATGCTAGTGAATTACAAATAACCCTGTATGTATGTATGTATGTAAACTCTTTATTGTACAAAAGTATAAGACAAAAAAATACTATAACCACACACACTACACTGCTATACTATACTAATACTATTGACCGTTGAGATATGTACAAAGCTGAGCTTATCCCTTTACATCTCTACCAGTCAACCTTTAAGTGGATGAAAGGAGTATTTCGCAAGGGACCGGTAATAAGTAAATTAAAAAGTCAGAAATAGCGAAAGCTACATTACCTATAATTAAAATAAAAATAAAATAAATAAAAAATAAATATCATGGGACAATTCACACCAATTGACCCAGTCCCAAAGTAAGCTTAGCAAAGCTTGTGTTATGGGTACTAAGCAACGGATAAACATACTTATATAGATAGATACATACTTAAATACATATTAAACACCCAAGACCCGAGAACAAACATTCGTATTTTTCATACTACAAATATCTGCCCCGACACGGGAATCGAACCCGGGACCTCAAGCTTCGTTGTCAGGTTCTCTAACCACTAGGCCATCTGGTCGTATAATTATTCATAACAAATACAATACATAAACCCATAGAAAGACACTTAATATATAAAAAATGTGAGTTTGAATAACAAAACCCCATCTTCTTTACAAAAAAGTAAAAAGTAGGTCTACTTTAAATTGAAAATACCCAACCGCAAATGAACTTGTGTAGCAACTTTTCAAATACTTGTCATTGAGAACATAAAATCGGCGTCAAATAACGGGTAACCCAATAAATTAGCATTCGACGGTACGTCTCGTATTGCATGGCAATATTTTTACGCTGATGGACCAGCGCTTCTCAAAGCGTGATCAACTTGCAGCAGTGTCTTCGCTAGGCGTTGGCGAACGGTCACTGCCTATGGCCTAGCGGTCTGAGGGTTTCGCGCCTCGAAAGTTTCCCTTTTTTGCCAATTTAAAAATCCGTAATGTAATGTTGCAGTGTAGGTAGGCCTCCAACAAGATGGAGCGACGACCTGGTTAAGTTGGAATGCATTGGATGCGTTTGGCGCAGGGCCGATCTGTTTGGCGAGCCTTGGGGGAGGCCTATGTTCAGCAGTGGACGTCTTTCGGCTCAAATGATGATGATGATGCATTGAATATCTTAGAAGGCTGGCAACGCGTACGTAATTATACTTATAGCTGTTGTCCGCGGCTCCGTCTGCGGAGAGTAGGAGTATAAAAACATAGCCTACGACCTATTTTCAGACCTACCGAATAAAGAAAAAAAAGTTTCATAAAAATCGGTCAAGCCGTCTCGGAGGAGTTCGGTAACAAACACCGTGACACGAGATTTTTATATGTTAGACTAGCTGTTGCCCGCGACTCCGTCTGCGAAGATAAAAGATAGCCTACGACCTATTCTCAGACCTACCGAATATGGACAAAAAAGTTTCGTAAAAATCGGTCGAGCCGTTTCGGAGGAGTTCGATAACAAACACCGTGACACGAGATTTTTATATATTAGAAGAAGAAAGAAGATTAGATGTATTATGTTGTGGTTGTCAAAGAGCGACGGTAGTTGCTTTTTATTAGATGGCCAGTCTTTAAACTGTAACTGAACTTTTTCGAATTAAATACAACTTTATATAACTTGTGCGTGTAAAGTTCCCAATACGAACTGCGACCCCATGGGTTGGGTACAGCCGAAGCGCTCTCATTCAGAGGCTGTGCCCTGCAATGGGTCGTATATAGGTCGAGATGAATCGGGTGTCATCTATTGGGTATGTCACACACTGGGACATATATGTAGTAAAATTTGAGGACCACTGTACTAGACGATATGCATTGGGTACAAGTTCACATGTAACGTCCACGTAACACCATTTACGCGTAAAACGTACAAACATACATTCTTTATATGCAACAAAACGTGATATTAGTTCAAGAGGTTTTACTTCGTTACAAATGTTTATTTGAAATTCCGCGTCGCCAATGTTAAAGTAAGTTGCTTAACCACTGTAGTTTTGATGTCATTTAGACAAGTTGAAGCCGTGGCGGCCTAGTGGTTTGACCTATGGCCTCTCAAGCAGAGGATCGTGGGTTCAAATCCCGGCTCGCACCTCTGAGTTTTTCGGACTGTATGTGCGAAATTAATTTGAAATTTACCCCGAGCTTTACGGTGAAGGAAACCTTTATACCTGCGAAGAAATTCAATGGTGTGTTAGAAGTTCCCGATCCGCACTGGGCCCTCGTAAGAAATACGGCCCAACCCTTCTCGTTGAAATGTGTCGATACTTCGGTCGCTAAGGCTTGATTTCCTCCTACGCTGACATCGGTCGCTGACGTCGGTCGCGCGTACGAATATACACAATACTCTATGGGCCACCGCACAGCGACACTGACGTCCGCGGCAGATTTATTGCTACGCGCCACTGATGGCGCGCGTCGGTCTCGCTCGTCAGCGCGCGCGCGTCGGTGCGCTGACGCGCTATACACCACTATCGCGCGCTCAGTGCGAAGCTGACCGACATCGGTCGCTGACGTCGGTCGAGCGTACGAATAAACACAATACTCTATGGCCGTGGTCGCTTTCACCCGCCGCACGCGGCCGACAGCGGCCCGCCGCCCGCGGCGTCTGAATGGTGTGTTCGGGAATGCTCGGGAGTGGTCGTTTTCGCCCGCCGCGTGCGACGTCCCGAACGCGGCGGGCGAAAACGACCACTCCCGAGCATTCCCGAACACACCATTCAGACGCCGCGGGCGGCGGGCCGCTGTCGGCCGCGTGCGGCGGGTGAAAGCGACCACGGCCTATGGGCCACCGCACAGCGACGTTGATGGCCGCGCATTTGTCATACGCGACCGACGGTACGCTCGACCGACGTCAGCGACCGATGTCAGCGTAGGAGGAAATCAAGCCTAATGGCCGGCGCCCACTGACGGCATGGCACGGCGTGGCGTTTTATTACTATCAAGTTATTTTGAATCTTATTTCAATTAGTTTAGAATTCATGTTACTTTATTTCGATACCACGATGCCGCGACGTCCTGAGGGCCGATGCCACGCATAACCAATAAAGTAACATGAATTCTAAACTCATTGAAATAAGATTCAAAATAACTTGATAGTAATAAAATGCCACGCCGTGCCATGCCGTCAGTGGGCGCCGGCCCTAAGAAACTCTAATAACTTCGTTGCTCGTATGTAGGTATATTTGAGTGTGTAGCATAATATCTAAAATCAAAGTTCCTAGGGACGAAATTCCTAAAAAAAAACTTCGAAATTTAAAATTTCCAATGTAGAATGTAGGTATGAAATTCCTAAACCTTACTAACCGCTTATAATGGTTATTGGCCAGTTTTTTTCCGGTCCTGGTATCATACTTTAATTTAATAACCTTGAATATTGTTGCATTATTACGTCGCTTTATGTCAGCGATTGTTAATAATAATAACCATAAATAAAAACAGGCCTCGACTAGGAAATCAACCGCTATAACAAGTGAAAATCTAATTAACGCCGTTGGAACGCGAATGGATCACTGTGTCGCGCACAGGGAAGGAACTGTCACCGATTTGCAACGGTAATGAGCTGCATGCGAACTGTATAGAGTTGTAATACCGCTGTTAGCAAAATTGTTTTTATCTACTCTCATATCGTAAAATTCGAATTATAAAATTCAAAAACAGTTTATATTGACATACTTTTTAAACACAATACCGAAATTTAAGAAAAAAAACATATTATAACACTTTTCTTCTAACGAAATAACGTTATAATACATTTTTTTTTACCATTACGATACAGGGCAAATCCAAAAAGTTTATATCACCAAGTTTTGATTCCAATTTTCACTTGTCTGTGGCAGCGCCCGCTTTAGCGCATGCGCGCACATGCGCGGTGATGTACTGGGTTTTAGCGCCATTCCATTCATACGTGTCGTTTTGTTGTACGAATTTTCGTGGGAAAATTTTGTTCTTGCTTAAAAATATCTGATATCAGTGAATGCGAAGAAAATTTGACTCCGCCCGATATTTTAGATGCGGCGAAGGAAATGACTCATAATTTATTACTAGCAAAGTTCAGAAAATTATACGATAAATGCTATCAAGATTTTATGGCATGAAAAATGCAAAAAGGCTACTTTGTTTTTGGAAAAATGTGTGAGAGAAGATAAAATATTGTATGCAATTGTACGTAATTTGGCCTTAAAACACTCATGCGACCCTTTATGAAACTCTTTATGAAACACATTCGTGTTTTAAGGACCCCTATTACGATACAGTTGCATAAATAGCTATTATCTATTTTATTAGGTAGGTACTAGCGTTTCCCCGCAACGTCATCACACACAAATCAAATTCCCGATCTCTATCCCGCAGGAAACTCCAAAAATCCCTTTTTACTGCACCTCTATCATCCTCTAAAGGAATGGATGGTCCCATTGAATCGAATATATAAATCCCGTTATTTCCTTATCCCGTGGGATTTTTCGAAAATCCTGAAATTAGCTTTTTACTATTGTAATCACCTAATTGCATGCCAAATTTGAAGTCTCTATTAATTATAGTTACGGAGATAGGGCCATTGTGAAGCCAAAATATAAATCCCATTTATTTCCTATCCCGTGGGAATTTCAAAAAATCCCTTCTTAGAGGATCCCTATCCCTATGTCATAATAGCTACCTGTGTGCCAAATTTCAGCACAGTCCGTTCAGTGGTTTGAGCTGTGCGTTGTCGATCAGTCAGTAATGATTGCCTTTTATATACATACAGATTATTCGTACCTACATCATCATCATTTCAGCCATAGGACGTCCACTGCTGCTGGGCCATGGCTTCCTCATTAATACGAAATCATTACGGTTGGAAGCGACTTGCATCCACCGTGAACCAGCGGCCTTTGTGTGTGTTGTACATACCTTGATCGGTATTCAAAATAAAAAGTAAAGTAGGTAAGTAAAGTAAAAAGTATTTATTTACTCAACAACAAAGTACAATTTTGACATTAAGTAATACACAGTCTTAAAGAATAGTAAAAGGGTGAATATTCAACGTTTTTATAAAGTTTTATTTTTGTCATTACCGTTTCAGCAAATATATTTAAAAGAGACAATGCTAAGGGTTAACTTTTTATGAAAACTAAAAGCATGCTAAACCTAGTTTGACCAAAGACCTTCTAAATAATCGTGTGATGGTAATGATTTTTATAACTGAGCTATTAAAACGGTTGAATATTCATCCTATCCTTGTGCGGTGGAGACTGGCGCCCTAATTAGCGGAAACCAGTGCCTCTACCATGAGTTTGCACTGGTTTCCGTGACCGTACTCGCTAGCGACGGCGTGGGTTATTTGTATGGAGAATTGTACAGCGCCTCTAGCGGTCACTTACGGAAGTACAATTCTCCATACAAATCATTTACGCCGTCGCTAGCGAGTACGGTCACTGTGAACTAGTGTGGACTCGTGGTAGAGGTACTATGTATGTCAGGTCACCAGGTCTGCAGTCCTCAGGTGTCTACAGAGATCCTGATCTATCCTGATCTGAACTAAACCAATAACCTTCTGAAATATTCCGGGTTATTTTGTCTTTTACCGCCCGCCTTCAGAAGCCCGGCCGTTATTCCATCATCACCAGGGGCTTTGCCGTTCCTGAGTTGCTTGAGAGCCATACATACATAAAAAAAATCACACTCTGTCAGTCCGTGCAGTGCTACATCCTTCTAATGATATGTAATAGTATATAATGTTGTGTAGGTATTTGTATATATATGATGTAATATTGTTATTTTATTTTGCACCACACCTTTTGCTTGGCGCCCTCCACTTTAGTTTAATACAAATGCTTAGGCCTTGCTTGTGTGTATTATTGTAACAGGTGGAGCTGTCGTGTAGCTCAAATCTGGGCTCTACAGAAAACCAGCGTTGCTGCACTCACTGTGTAGCAACACATGCTGAGTGGAGACCCTTTTTCGGTGACAATTGGTGTCACTACCATAACAAACTTGTGTATTAGGTGTTGTGTGTGTATGTGTTGTTTTCTACTGTTTGGTGGTGGTCAGGGGGGGCACACTTACATATATCACACTTTTCATGCGACTACAGCGATCTCTGGTTGTTTGGTAAAGAACTAAATTAGCGGCCATCTTGGTTGACTTGTCAAACTTGTCAGTTGTCATTCATCGGCCATGGCCATGGCGTACCAAATTGTACGGTCAAGGACTTTAATTGATAGGCCACTTGCCAATGTTCGTATTTTAGCCGTATAGTGCAAATCGGGTTTAGCCGCTTATACTTCGTATATGCTGATTTGAATTAGACGGCTAAAATACGATTAGTGGCAATTAGCCTATCAATTAAAATTACGCGTAATTATAGCTGTACATCACTACCAACATATACATATACATCTATAGATACGTCACATTAGTTCTTCACCAGGGCGTAGGGCAGCAGCACCTTCCATACATGCATATTTGACCATAGAGTTGCCACTCTTGTTCATATAATATTACAATACTCTTTGGTGGTGGTACTCTTGTAACCTTAAATAAAATATTTTTCTTTCTTTCTTTCTTTCTTTCCATACTAATCTCATCCAGGCTGACGTCCGGGATATCTTCGGTATAGTGTCGGGTTAATCTAGCTCTCTAGCTAGCTTAGCTATGACGGGTTTCCTCGTTGATGTGTATAGCTGTCCATAGAACTTTTCGACTTCTAACAATAGCTCCGGTTTAGAAGACACCGATCCTACCGTCATCGGTCTTTAATTTTGCCAATTGGCTTTGCCCGACAGACAGATCCTTGCAAAAACTTTAGAGCCTCTGTTGCCCTCTATCGCCACCTCAATACTATTAGTATTAAACTAGCGTATATCGCGCCTCGGAGACTTCGAAATCTATATATTGAGCCGCCGGCATCGGCAAGCGTCACCAGATGCCTGTAGGATCATCTTACATCGCTCTTCCATGAGCTTTAGACTACTAAGTACTACTTCAGTTTTTGCCTTGTAGGTAATACTTCAGTTTGAAACAAAGTAAAAGGCCGGCAGAACCATCAATCACTAAGCACGTAATACACCCAACTCCGTATACTTCCGCGCCTGAAGCTGAAACGGCGCGCGCGCAGCCAGTAGCGCCCTCGCCCCGACGCGCCGCGCACGCCGCCATGGATCCCGTGAGTACAATACAATAACAATACAAATATTCTTTATTGATCACCAAAAGCAGTACAGTGACATTACAAAAATAAAAATTCAGGTAGACAATAGGAGCAATAGGAGTACTTTATCCATACCAATGTTATAAATAGTGTATACCTACTTCGTTTTTTTAGCATTAGAAATAAGGTAAACAATCTTGACGAGTCATTTCATTGACAAAAGCTTTTGATAAATAGTAACTATAGGTACTAACTATTACTTATGAAACCAAAAGAGTGTAAATGACAATAGCTATGTCCACACCAGTGCGCTTTCACGTTCATCTTGCGTTTTCCTTTGACGCACGAAATTCTGCACGCCGATCCACCGGCGTTGGATAGACATGCGCTAGCGGCACGCGCTGCTGTTCAATTAATTTTGAGGCATGCGCTATTGCATGCGCTATGGTTGCTTGGGCATGCGTCAAAAGAAAACGCAAGATGAACGTGAAAGCGAACTGGTGTGGACATAGCTTATATTTCCTTTCAAATTGTTACATATTAGCTGTAAGAGTTAAAATGATAACCATTACAACTTAGTTTTCAAATTTGTTTTTAAGTAAAAAGACGCGTCAAGATTAATAATTAAGAGCGTTTATCAAAACGTTGTAACCGCCTCATTTATCTCGTCACATTTTTAAGATAGTACCTCTACCATGAGTTTACACTAGTTCACAGTGACCGTACTCGCTAGCGACGGCGTAAATGATTTGTATGAAGAATTGTACTTCCGTAAGTGACCGCTAGAAGCGCTGCACAATTCTCCATACAAATAATTTACGCCGTCGCTAGCGAGTACGGTCACGTAAACTAGTGTAAACTCATGGTGGAGGTCCTGTAGATTATGATGAGTCTTTCGGTTATTTTGAGGCCCTGACCAGTGGCGTAGCGTGCCCTGTATCAAAATTAGTTGGGGGCTTTCCCGGGAACCACGAAATTAAGTGACAATTAACGACCGCTTTAGCCTAGTTGGTAGTGACCCTGCCTACGAAGCAAGAGGTCCTGGGTTCGAATCCCGGTAAGGGCATTTATTTGTTTGATGAGCACCAATATTTGTTCCTGACTTATGGATGTTTTCTATGTACTTAAGTATTTATTTATCTATACACCGTGAAATTTTAGTGGTTGTTTTCCCGAAACGAGGTGATTTAGTTTCGATTGTACAATCGATTTATAATTACTATTTTGACTAGAGTCAAAAATCCAATTGTGAAAAACGAAAGTCGACAATGACCGCAAACCAATAGTAACGCTTCGTTGGTACAAGTAGCGTACGATCGTACGATAGGTTAGGTACCAACGAAGCGTTACTATTGGTTTGCGGTCATTTTCGACTTTCGTTTTTCACAATTGGATTTTTGACTCTAGTCAAAATAGTAATTATAAATCGATTGTACAATCGATACTAAATCACCTCGTTTCGGGAAAACAACCACTAAAATTTCACGGTGTATAAGTATGTTTATCGTCGTATAGTACCCATAGTACAAGCTTTGCTTAGTTTGGGACTAGGTCGATTTGTGTAAGATTGTCCCCTAATATTTATTTTTATTTTTATTTAGTTTAATAGTGGATAACATTTTACTAATTTTTGCTTACACACGTTAGGGGCCTCTGTAACCCGGGGGCCCCGTATCATTCATAGGGCTGATACGGCGGTAGCTACGCCCCTGCCCTGTACGTCTACCATAATAACTGGAAAATGTATCAGAATCTTCTGCCATTTCTTAAAAAAAATTACCAGATGAATGAGACGGTTGAAACGCTCGAATAAACGCCCAAAAAAACAAATGTTGTCTCTTCTGCGGACATAAAACTAGCGACTCTGAGTCAGCAAATTTAAGATTTATATAAATGGGCCGAAAGTTGGCCAGGCGTCCCACACGCCGATGTAGACTTTGCTAAAAAATATTCGTTAATAAACCTTGACTTTTGCCATCGAAGATCGCGTATAAACGACTTCAAATTTGGCAGAAATATTATGTATTCTTAATTATCATAAAAGTGCACTAACAATATATTTAATGAAATTCCAGCGGTATATAAGGAACTATTTATACTTTATATTCAATAGGAAGTCTCAACCATTTATGTACTTACCACTTAAGTTGGAATGAAATAAATAATTTTGAATACCTATTTTGAATTTTGAACGGAGGCAAAACTTCGGGCATTAAGTAGCTAGTACATAATAATAAATCGTACGCCACCCATGCGTGTCGCCAACCGCACGCAATGCAAGTGTCGGTCATCATTAAATCGCAGTTAATTGCCCCTAAGTATTTTAACTTGACACGGACGTAACACTTCCATTCAAGCTATTTGTCACATACCACAATAAGTAGTTGAAAAGGAAGACTAAAGCGTAAACCACACCAAGTCGGGAGCGGGTTGAGAGCACGGCGGGGCTAGGTATTAGGCACGTGGCTTTAAGTGAACATCACACTGCCCCGCACGCGCCATCGATTTTCTACCATAAATTCTAAAACACGCTAACTTTCCTTTAACTGGCTCTTATACTTAATGAATGAGTTTGAAAAAATATACCTTGTTTCTTGCGGGATTCTTCTCAATAGGGTTATTCCAACCGGTGTTAGATTCTTCCACTTCCATAAGTGCTTGAAATAGCCCAAATAGAATAAAGATATTTTGAATTTGACTTTGTAAACAAGGGCATGTATGATCTATTAATATGAGATCGTCATGCTGGTAACTTTTTTTTCTATTCACAATACCATATTTAAGCTCTAACATAAAGATGTACCCACATCATCGCTCATGTTACTGTTATTCTAATAACCTATAGATGCGATGTTTCTTAAAATTACTCATTTGAAGCTCGTATTTCTTTTCAGCGGCCGCTAATCGCCATAGCGCTATGCGTGGTCTACGCACAACCCTCAGACTCAGAAGCCCTCACTTCTTTGGAAGAAGCTATCAAGTCTCGCAGCGATGCCTCCGGCGCCTACGCCAACGAGTTCACTGGAGACTACGAGCCCATAGCGTACGCTGCCATCCCAATGCACAAACCCTTGCCAGTAATAGCCATACTCTCAGAACAACCATTAAACCAATACGCTGCAACATTCAATCAACATTCATACTTAAAACCTGACCAGAACTACGCCGAAACTGAATACCAGGACAAAGAAAACACTGAGGACGACAATACGTTATCCTCCTTAAAACATCAGCAAGCGTTTTCCAAATATCGCAAACCAAAAGCCGAATATCGGAAACCATATGCTGATTATCAGGAACCGTACGCCGAATTCCAAAAGTCTTACGCCGATTTCAAGAAGCAGTACGCTGAACATGAGAAACCTTACGTTGAATATCAGAAACCGTACGTAAAATATCAGATGCCATATGTCCAATATCAAAAGCCATATGTTGTTGAATATCCAAAATACGCTCCAGTTGAATACGCAATGTCCCACCCAGAAGATCCAAGAGTCTTCGCTCCGCTGGAATACGTCAAGCCTCGCCCTCCAGTGGAGTACAGACCCGTCTACGACCACATTGCACCTTATGCTTCTGTGGAAGCTCCAACGGTACTCTATGCCCGGCCGACGGAATCCGGGGGGTATACTTACCACAGAAGACCGCAAAAGAAGCGGCACGTGAAGCGGCCAAAGCCTGTGATCCTCAGGGTGCATAAATACAGGACGATTAGAGACCGGAGATCGTTCCCTGAGCTCAGTTATATACGTAGGTCTATGATGTAGATTTAGGTTTTATTTTAGGCGTTGTTAAGGTCAAGTCATAATTATACATGCTCTTCTCTTTCATGGTATAATACACAAGTGTGACCCCGAGTGTACGATGTACGATTGTGCGACAATGCGACATTCCTATTGAACGACAGTGCAATTTTGCTAAGTGATAGTGTGCGATGTATTACTGTTCGATCCCATAAATGTACGATGTATGTGCAAACATATAACTTAGATACTATACGACAATACCAGTGCGAGGTTTATGCGAAGATAAGTTGTGAGAATTCGGCGATACATAGTAGGATGTGCAAGTCACAAAATGTGCAGGCTACGTAAAATGAGCAAATCGTAAAGTATGCAGATCGCAAAATGTGCAGATCTCATAATGAGCAGATCGCATAATGTACATATCTCATATTGAGCAGATCGCAAAATGTGCAGTTTTCATATTGAGCACATAGTAAAATGTGCAAACAGATCTTATAGTAGGTTTTGGTTGTGTTAAGTTTGCATCGGCCCGAAGGGCCAAAAGCTCACAGAAGATAAGGAGCTCCGCTCACGCGGAGCACCGTCGACACTATTTCTGTATCAATTAAAATTGGTAAAAAACGCGATTGTGAAAATAAGCTTCAGTAAAAAACAATCTCAATCTGCACTTATTGCGATCTGCACTTATTGCAATCTGCACTTATTGCGATCTGCACTTATTGAAATCTGCACTTATTGCGATCTGCACTTTTTGCGATTTGCACATTTTGCTATGTATCCGAATTCGAAAAAACGGAGACACGTGCATGAAAACATCGCAAGTTAGCTAAAAGCTTTTAAAAAGCTGTGAATGTTATAGCTGACTATTTTAATAATAAATTTAAAATTAATATTCTTCATTACATCTTCATTACATAGGTTAGGCTAGAACTGCGAACCCTGCTCAAGAACTGCAACAAGAAAAAGTAGGTTAGGTTAGAACTGCGACCCCTACTCAAAAGAAACAGCTACTAGAAATAGTAGTTTAGATTACATTAGAACTGTGATCCTCAATGTTGCAAATTCGTGCGTCGCTTGATTATACTTCGCACGTACGATGCTTTAGAGAAACAGAAAGTCGCACACTCGTACATCACTAATGATAGTAATGATCATACTTACTTCGTGCTTCGGAGCAAAATGTACAAAACGCAAAATCTATGGATACTAAACGCAAAATATACCCAACGTATATTGCGATTGCGAAACACGCAGAACATACAAAAATGAAAATGTACAAATCGAAAAAGGAATAAATTTTACGATTTGTACATTTTGCGAATGAACTTTTTTGCTTTTTGTACCTATGTACTTACGTTCTGCGTGTTTCACAATATGCGTTGTGTACAATTTGCGTGTAGTGTAGGTACATTTTGCGGTTGCGTTTTGTACATTTGGCTGTTGTGGCCTGTATACTGAAATTTACCTTACCACAAAATAGACGGCTTTGGATGTTCTGAAGTGCAGTTTCGTGTCGTGTAGTTTTCCATTGTCAATGTGCTACCTACTTGTTTTCATCAATTTAACTACTGGGTTATAAACATCGTAAGAAACAAAAGTTGTCTCTCCTCTGGACATAAAATTAGCGACTCGACAAACTTAAAATTTATTTAAATGGGCCGAAAGTTGGCCAGGCGTCCCACACGCTGACGTAGACTTGACTAAAAAATATTGGATGTAGAACCTTATCTTTGACCATGTCCACAGGAGAGACGCGAACAAATAATGTGCATAACCCTACTCGTAAACGTTAAGTACTAAGTTTGTTTATTACGAACTTAGGCAGACTTATACAGGGTGAAATTTTGAACGTGATACAAAATTAGTGTTTCAAGCTTAGTTAATGCTGGATAACATAATGCATTTACTCAATTGTTGAAATTGGTCTGATAAAATTTTGGATTTTCATACTTTGCGGTAGTTCAATTATGAACTAAATGTATGGACACCTCAAATTTAACAATACGAATTCTAAGCTAGAAACACTAATTTTGTATCACGTTCAAAATTTCACCCTGTATATGACTTGTTAAGGTTGTTAACTGTTGTTCAATGTTGAAATATCGTTTAATTTCATCTACCTCATTCGTGCACCTAATGTTAGGTCTCTCCTGTTGTATGCATTTGTATGTAGCTAATATAAATTAGTCGCAGGAATCTAAATAAATAAGCAATGCTTATTTACTTAGATTTCTGTGGAATTACTTGATGTCATAATGTCTTGCTTTCACGATCGGCATTTGCTAGGTAGCGCCTCTGATCCCGCTTTTATTCGTTCTTTTGAGGAAAGGCAAAGGAAATGTCGTCCATACAGCAATGTCTAATATTAATAATCTTGGAATGTTTAGGATTCAAAAGCGATCATGAGTGGAGTTTTTTTTTGGTGCGGTTGCGGTGGGTGCACTACAAGATGTTTTAAAATCGATCCGGAATATTTTCGCGATATAGATTACCTACAATTAATTCGATCGGTGAATTTCGCTCCACTTCCGTGGAAACGTACCGTTAGACACCTACCATTTAATCATTCAGATAAGTGCTTACTTTTTGACTGTTGTATTTTATTTTACGGTTCTACTTTTAAGAAATTCAGCTTAAGCTTGGAGTTGTGTAGCTAGCACAACGTCCCGGATTGACTAAGCCCCGGGTTTGATTCCCGGCTCGAGCATTTACTTTTATTAGCCCCAAATACTTAAGTTTAAATACTAATTTTAATTGAAAACTCGATTCGATGTAAATATTTAATGAAACGAAATAAAGTACCTAGTTATTTAAAAGACGCAATGTTGATAGTCTAAGATTAATTTACTTTCTAAAGGCCACAACAAACCGGGAGCGCAGGGCGCCGACGGAGCGTGCCCAGCGCGGTCAATAACACTGAATCAAATAAGGAGTGCCGCGCCGCCGGTGTGTCACCATATGTTTAATTCAGAGTTATAGACCGCGCTGGGCGCGCTCCGTCGGCGCCTCGCGCTCCCGGTTTGTATGGTGCCCTTCATTGTTACCTAGGTCTTAAGCATTGACTGAGCTATTTTTAAGTAGAGTAACACAGGACTGGATTAACCATTAGGGTATGCGTGCACGAGCAACTTTTGTCTCCGTGACTATTTTATCAAGTCTATGGGATAGTGTGGAAGTGCGCACACGTAGCACCGCGACTCCCGGGATACAAATACACATAACACGAAAAAAATTGGCTTGCGTCTAAGTTGCTCGTGCGCGCATGCCCTTAGGCAGAGTAGGCAACTGTCTAGGGGCCCCGCATAGCCAAAGGGCCCCACGCGCGCAACCAAGAAATTAAAAAGGTTCCGGAGTGAAAATTGAATTCGAAAAATTGTATCCTCGATGATAATAAGTATTCTTGCTATTTTCGACGCATGCTAACGTTCATTTTATTTGACTTGAAAAGTGTGGTTGATATGTGGCTGAAAGAGAGCCCCAAAAATTGTATTGTTGTATCCGGCCCTGGAGTACTACCTAATATTATTTCTTACAGTGTAGTTTTAATATTTCACGCTTAATTTTTCTAAAATAACTTTCTTGGCATCTTAGGAAAATTAAATTTACTTAGGTTTATTACCTTAAGAGTGATGTCAAATCAAATAAATTATTACTGGGTTCACAAACAACTCGTTACGATACTTTGTTTTTTTTTACCACTCGAAATATTCCGCTTGATAAACCACGCAAGAACTAACTAAAGGCGCAAAGCCACAGAGAAGAGACATGGGAAGGGGGCGCGTCGTAGTCGCGGCCCCCCTGAAGTCAGTTTTCATACCAAATGTATAGAAGCGTCGCGATCCAAAGCAGACAGAAAAGACGGGGCGGAGTCGCGGCCTGCGACGCGCCCTCGTCCCACGTCTCTTCTGTGTGTTTTGCGCCTTAGTCACCGACATAGCTCGAAGAATCGCCAGACTCAAGTGGCAGCAGGGGGGGCACACTTACATATATCACACTTTTCATGCGACTACAGCGATCTCTGGTTGTTTGGTAAAGAACTAAATTAGCGGCCATCTTGGTTGACTTGTCAAACTTGTCAGTTGTCATTCATCGGCCATGGCCATGGCGTACCAAATTGTACGGTCAAGGACTTTAATTGATAATTGTTCGTATTTTAGCCGTATAGTGCAAATCGGGTTTAGCCGCTTATACTTCGTATATGCTAATTTGAATTAGACGGCTAAAATACGAATAGTGGCAATTAGCCTATCAATTAAAATTACGCGTAATTATAGCTGTACATCACTACCAACATATACATATAGATAGGTATACATCTATAGATACGTCACATTAGTTCTTCACCAGGGCGTAGGGCAGCAGCACCTTCCATACATGCATATTTGATCATAGAGTTGCCACTCTTGTTCATATAATATTACAATACTCTTTGTTGTAATCTAACAAATTAATTGGTTGCTTATGTTAATCTGTTACATATTATTACTTGCTCGTCGCGTGACGCGCTTTTTACAAATGTCGCCTTTTTGCGACACGCAAAAGATGTTCCGCCTGCAGGCAGAAATGATAAATGTCTATTCGTTAACGCAATCGAGTTCCGGGAATCTTTTATTACGGGAAATTTCATAATACCCGCGGGCAACAGCTAGTTTAATAGGTATAAATTGAGACTAAATGTCTCGACGGTTAAGTATTTCAGAATTCAGACGATGTAAGTAATTGTTATTTATGTGCATAATAATAATATATGTAGTACCTATAACCTCAGAAGTCTCTGATCACTTTAGTACTTTGTCGCGGTAACCAGTTCTACTGTGAAGTATGAAATATGTCACGTTAGTGAAAGTGACAAAATAAATACTAAAGTGTTCAGCTACTTTTGAGGCTGACCGTACCTACTAGCCTTAAACCGCGATTTCGCTCATATTAGAAATACATTTATGAGAAACATTTACTCTTGAAATTTGCCCTAAAAAATATTACGGTAACATTTTTTAAAGCACAACGTCCGCTCAGACAACGCCGGGCCTAGCGCGTTGTATAACACTGAATCACATACGCTGCGCCACGCTGCTGGAGTGTCACCGTAAATATGATTCAGTGCTATACGACGCACTGGGCACGCTTCGTCGGCGCCCCGCGCACGCACCGAGCTTTGGTTTGTGATGGAATTTAGGGTTCCGTTCTTGCCATTTGGCTACGGAACACTAAAAAGTGCGGAATCGCATTAACGATCGTGAAACACGCAGTCTGTATGTAAATAACTTTTAAATCCGGAAACAGTGCAGGCGCTTATAAATCGTAATGAATCAGCCAGTCTGACTGACATGCAATTTGAATTCGAGCATTCATTATGTTAATGCATTTTTTCTGATATCCTAATTAATTAAAACTTTTATTATTGCATGTGATGCTATCGTAGCGTAAATACGCATACGCATTACGCAATGTTCCCTTGTTTTTATTTTTTGTACGATGCGGCAGCTTCCTTGGTTCCTTTCATTTCACAGTTAGATAGGTATAATATAAGTAAATCTTCCCAGGTGAATTTTTCGCTTCGAGCCCTTATCTTTCAAAACAAACGGTATCGTCATAGTATTAAGGTTCAAATTTAATGTAATGGCTCGAAGCGAAAAATTCACCTGGGAACATTTATACTTTACTTTTACTTGGTTATCTTACGTTCACAAATTTAATGGAAGGTGTCTATTGGTTAATATTACATTTCGATATAATTACCTATAGCATCTTTTGTGCATTTATTTATAGCGTAGTGATTAATGTATGTATTGTGTCAATTTTGAGCAAAGTGGCAAAGAAGACTATTAAGCTGGCAAATGTAGCGTCAAATTAAAATTCAACCACTAATTTTAGCCCTACATACCGGCTTCACACATTTTTTTTATTGATTTGCTTGTCATGGCGGTAATGCTGTCTGTCAGGCTGGCTGATGAGAAAAGGTTCTAAATAAAATTGTGAACATCTGTTTTTGTCTAGTTAAAAAAAAACTAAAATAAATAAATAAATAATAATTAAATAAATATTAAGGGACAATCTTACACAAATCGACCTAGTCCCAAACTAAGCAAAGCTTGTACTATGGGTACTAGACGACGATAAACATACTTATATAGATAAATAAATACTTAAATACATAGAAAACATCCATAACTCAGGAACAAATATTCGTGCTCATCACACAAATAAATGCCCTTACCGGGATTCGAACCCAGGACCTCTTGCTTCGTAGGCAGGGTCACTACCAACTAGGCTAAGGCGGTCGTAAAAAGAAGTCAAAAGACAAAAACATAAATACTGTAGCATTATGGTGTAAATTTAATTATCTACAACTAACTATTGTATAAATTCTACAAAATATTGTTTTGGTTTTGGTTCATCATCTAGACTAAACATTCTAAAACGTAAATTGGAACGTAGCCAGTAGATGTCACTGTCCAGTTTGTCACTGTCAAAGTCATGTCAAAGTCAAATTCACGCTTTTCTGTTGTGTTCTTTGGTCGTGAAATCGTGCGCTTGTTTACAGATTTCAGTAATTTGAGCGTGTCTTCGCTATGTCTAACATCACTTGTAGTAAATCTTGATTTTAATGTACTTATCGTACATTCTACAAATTAAATGCCGCGTGTAAAAGTCGACTACATCGTGAGTTTCAGCAGCGAAGATTCGGTAAGCCAAGCAATGTTATTATAACCCTTATGTTGTAAAGTAATATCTGATAAAAATGCGAAAAATGCTTTAGCTAGAGGTAATAATTATTTAAATTAAGTATGATACCTAATACCTGGTATTTGCTCGAATGGAGAGCGGTTGAAATAGAACCTTTGGTTACCCAGTTTGAATTAATTAATGACAATAATATACGACCTAGTAATTCAAATTATCAAGTGTTTGAATTATCATCATGTTGTGCATTATATTTGTAGATTCCGAGTCGATAATTACTATAGGGTTGTACTTTAACCGCACGCCAATGTCTGTATAAAGCTCCAAACGCACAGACAGCGGAGGCGTGGCGGTGCGGTGGTGGTGACGGTTGTAATATTCTAACTTGTATGAACGAGTTTGCGGTACAGTACCACACAGCCGTTCATACAAGTTAGAATTATTACAACCGTCACCGCTACACCTCCGCTGTCTATGCGTTTGAACCTTTAATGTTTGTATCTGACTTGTTCTAACAAGTCTAGTTTTTGCGGCCAACAATTCACAATGTTAGTTCTTATTTCACATTACAATTAGAATCAGATTTTTTGACAACTACATGCGGTACCAATGTGAAATGTTGCCAATTTGTAACATTTTTATAATTTTTATTTGTGATTCTGATTACAAACTGATTCATTACTGGACTGAACTTGTCTTCTTGAACAGGAAAATGAAGCAAAGAATCTACTAGCACATGATGTGAGTAAGAAGAAGTGGCTCTGCAAGGAGGGGGAGCCATCTTGTTCTGTGGTTCTTCAGCTGGCCAAAGCTGTACAGGTAAATTCTTTACTCATACTTGCTTATTTCTTAATTCAATTAGGTGATGAGATCAAGGTGGTCTGATCTGGACAGCTAAATATACCACCAAATAACATATTTTTTATATATTTCCCTTCAGGCCCCACCGTGTTTTTCGCGTTAATCGATTTTGGGTGGGCGATTTTGGGTGTGGGGCCGCTTGGGGGAGGCACGATGGCTCAAGATAGGTTGGTTGGACTGCGCGTGTTTTTGGGTATTTTCATCTTATTACTAAAACAAATACATATTTTATAAATGTAGCAAAACTACGCCCTAGAAAACATCTTGTTTTATTAACATTCAAAAAGTAATGACCTTCCGTGCAGTATTAGCGTCGTACTACGAGTTTATTTTATTTTTCAGAGACGACTTTGGAATTTTTTTCTATTGAGCGAACTATAAGTAATCGTGTTTCGAAAAAAAGTGGTCACTAGAGTGAATCCTCAAATATCTTACATATGAATTTCAGGACTATAGTATTGCTAGTAATGATACAGCACGAGTTTGAATGCAATAAATGCGCCAAAAACACGGTAGGGTAGGGCCTTAAGCTAGAGATCAGTTAACATTATCCTGATTAATTTCACGACTAAATAAAAAATCATGCAAAGAAGGGTTAAAGTAACTTGCAATCATTTTATAAAGTCATGCCAAACAATTTGAATTGTAAGACTTGTAATGCAGGTGGTTGATGATAGTCACTTTGTATTGTACTTATACAGTTTATTAAAGGACTAAAGATGCATTACACAAATAAACATGAAAACATAGATAATCAATCACTATAGGTAGGTACTAAGACGCGAGAGTGCGCGGGGCGCGGCGCGGGCAGCGCGCGCCTAGATTGATCTTGACGGCAGATCGATCCCGAATCGAATGAATACGCGGCCGGCGCGGTGGTCCTTGCGCGGCGTCGCGCGCATGCGCAGGCGATGGAGACCGTAATGGCGGCACGGTTGCTTGGCGACCGAGCGTTGCCAGGCGACCGTGCAGTATGGCGGCGAACTACTGCGAGCAACAGGGTACCGTTCGCGCGGCGATGGGTTCCGCGCGTTATAGTCTTCATATTTTTTTTTTATATAATTACAGATATCTACCGTCCACATTGGTGCCTGCCATGCCGCGTTAGTTGAGGTGCTGGTCGGAAGGTCGGAGAAGCCAAATGACCAATTTGAAGTGAGTGACTTTTTCTTTCCATTTATTGCAAACCTTTTTCTCGGTGAATACACGCCTAAATTCAACCTTTCCACCAACTTCAAAAGGAGGTTCTATGTTTGACTATGTATTTTTTTGTTGATGGTAGGTATTTATTCTTAACTGTTTGTACAGTGAAGTCCAACATTGTAAAAGGTGTTTTTAAAATCAATCTGTGATATTTCATGGGTGGGTTAGTTTACTGCACACCCCTGTAAAATTTTTTTTATTGGAAATTTTGATGGTTTTAGATCAGAAATTTTAATTCAAAATGTAGACACGCCTATGACGTCGTATGTATGGAAGTATAAGTCAACCACATTTGTCTTGATATGCAGAAAAATTAATAATTAATTATCAGACACAGTCCTACTCGTACAAAGCGTATAGAATTTGGAAGCTATACCTTACCATAAAAGAAAATACAAGTATGTAATATGTAAATTTAATTAAAGCTACATTTGTATTTAAAAAGCAATTTTACTGACTATACTTCCATTATCGAGCAAACTACATATCAGAGCTTATTTCACCTAACACCGATCGCTGGAACTTTGTGAAATTCGACTTGCTAAGTTCGACCTGAACAAACATTTGGCTTTGTGAGCAAAAAAAATCTCGTGAAAAAGTTTGCTACAAAACATCAATTCCGTCCAGGTTCTAGTGCCAAGCAGCGTGTTCCTGTCACCTTTGGACTCCCGGCGCGGCAGTGGCGTGGAGCGCGTGCGCTCCTTCACAGGGGAGCAGCTGGGACCGGCGAAGGCGGGTCGCTGGGACCGCGTGCGGGCCGTGTGCTCGCAGCCCTACAATAAACACTGCAAGGTACGTGTATTAATAATAATAAATTCATTTATTGCCACAACCATGCAAAATAAAAAGAAATATAATGAATTTCAAACTAAATACAAACTGAAATATAGATGCACAGAAAAAACCCCAGAAAAAAGACCAATGCTGGGAATCGAACCCAGGTCCTCAGCGTTCCGTGCTGCGTGCTTACCCCTACACCATCACTGGTCTAGAAGTTAGCGACGAATTTTTCCCATACATCAGTCTGTTATAATCACATTATGAGGACCTGGGTTCGATTCCCAGCATTGGTCTTTTTTCTGGGGTTTTTTCTGTGCATCTATATTTCAGTTTGTATTTAGTTTGAAATATATGGTTTCACGGGATGACCGTAAAAGTAATAAAAAAATGAAGTTGAAAAAAATAAAAAAAAAACATACTTCATACTTAACTTGTTAAATACAATGAACATAAAAAAAACATACAGAAACACACAAAACAAAAAAAAAAATATCGTGGCAATAGGCTCAGGCTCAGCATTAATGCTGCCGGTTAGGAAGCCGGCGGCGCTAATTTTCAGCCTGCGCCCTCCCGCGGCGCGTTAAACACAGTAATAATACGGGAAGGGCAGAGCTCACAATATTACGTACTTATACAAAACATAGCGTCTAATATATTTATTTTATTAGCAGTACGGCTGCTCACCGAATCTAAGATTATTTAAAAGCGAAAAAGCTTTTCTGGTGCGCCGGCCCCCGACCCCCGATACCCGATACCCGGGAGACGTGGGTTCGAATCCCGCCGGCGCACCCGAAAAACTTTTTCGCTTTTAAATAATCTTAGATTCGGTGAGCAGCCGTACTGCTAATAAAATAAATATATTTGAATAAATAGATGTGGTACATTTGGCGTATGTAAGCGATTAAGAATTTCGGGGGAGTCGGTTGGATGCGACGTGGTTCAATTGGTAGAGCACCCGTTGGGGCGCATACCCGGGAGACGTGGGTTCGAATCCCGCCGGCGCACCCGAAAAACTTTTTCGCTTTTAAATATTCATAGCGTCTAATGCCCAGCAGTGTGCTTTAGGGGCGTCCATTAAAGGTTGATTCATATAAATAAACAGATATTGGCCATTGGCGTAACAGACACGACGTGCCGTAGCTGACGCCGACAGACATTAAACGCACCAGACATCGACAGACACCACAATAAAACAAAAGTCATCTGCACAGTTCCGGTGCCCTATTCACGCTGAGGACACGGACACGGACAGGTCGAAAAATTATGAAATACACACATACACTCACCGGCAAAAAATTTGGCCCTCAGTCCACCTTTCATACCAACAAGGTCACTTCGATGTCTTGGTTCTCCACTAGGCGGTGCTTTGGCTGTGGTCTGATGGTGGCTACTCCGAGCATTGATAAAGGACATTCAGAGTTCCTAAGATACCTGATACCACCTGATTGAATCTGCGTTTAACACGGAAATTGTACACCTTTAGAAAAACAGCTAAAATGGCAATAAAATGAATGAAAATCTCAGTGCTGTACAAATTCTCTCGCTGTGGTGTTAATTGGTTGTTGAATCAGTTGTGTGTATTAGAAACTCTGGACCACCATTACCGATGCTCTGGATATCCATCATCAGATCTCAACCGGAGCACTACCTTGGTGTAGAAATAAGGCATCAAAGTAGCCTCATTTGTATGAAAGGTGGACTGTGAACTAAATTTTTTGCCAGTGAGTTTAGTTTCATGTTTTATATGTATTTATGAATAAATGAATTTGAGTTTATAACCTGGATTAACATACACCGTGAAATTTTAGTGGTTGTTTTCCCGAAACGAGGTGATTTAGTATCGATTGTACAATCGATTTATAATTACTATTTTGACTACAGTCAAAAATCCAATTGTGAAAAACGAAAGTCGAAAATGACCGCAAACCAATAGTAACGCTTCGTTGGTACCTAACCCGTCGTACGATCGTACGCTACTTGTACCAACGAAGCGTTACTATTGGTTTGCGGTCATTTTCGACTTTCGTTTTTCACAATTGGATTTTTGACTCTAGTCAAAATAGTAATTATAAATCGATTGTACAATCGATACTAAATCACCTCGTTTCGGGAAAACAACCACTAAAATTTCACGGTTACGGCTTATCTAACACACCGTTGGGCTATGGCGATTGAGAGCAAAGGGGAAGCCTTGGCAGTTAGTTTGGACATAGCGAAAGCCTTTGATAGGGTTTGGCACGGAGCTCTGTTGTCTAAGCTTCCGGCGTACGGAATACCTGGAAGGTTGTGTTCTTGGGTTGCATGTTTTCTTTCGGGTCGGAGCATCAAAGTTGTAGTCGACGGCTCATGTTCTGACTTAAAACCTGTAAACTCTGGTGTCCCGCAAGGTTGCGTTTTATCCCCCACGTTATTTCTTCTGCATATCAATGATATGTTGTATGATACCAATATTCATTGCTATGCAGATGACAGTACTGGGGACAGGTATTATACCGGTCGCGCTAATTTATCCAGGGAACACGTCATTGAAAGCCGGAATATACTTGAGTCTCAAATTGAGATCATGCTGAAGCATGTCGCAGATTGGGGTAGACTAAACTTAGTTCAGTTTAATCCCCAAAAGACTCAAGTCTGCGCGTTCTCCACTAAAAAGGATCCCTTTGTTGTTTCGCCTTGTTTTGATGGTACTCCCCTTGATGCCAAATCGTCTATTGGGATCCTGGGTGTCGACATTTCGAGTGATGTTCAGTTTCGTGGTCATTTGGAAGGTAAAGCTAAGTTAGCTTCTAAAAAATTGGGGGTGCTTAATAGAGCGGGACGGTACTTCTCGCCAGCCCATCGCTTACAACTTTATAAGGCGCAGGTTAGGCCGCACATGGAGTGCTGCTCTCACCTCTGGGCTGGGGCACCCAAGTACCAAATTCTTCCATTTGACCGCATCCAACGTAGAGCTGCTCGATTTGTCGGTAATCAGGCACTCTCTGGCCTACTCGATCCTTTGGCTTTGCGGAGGGATGTGGCGTCTCTCTGTATATTATACCGTATCTATCATGGGGAGTGTTCTGGCGAACTGTTCGAATTGCTGCCTGCGGCTAAATTCCACTACCGCACTTCGAGGAACCGTTTGTCTTTCCATCCTCACCATCTTGATGATTGGCATTCTAGTACCGTGCGTTTTAAGCGAAACTTCTTTCCTCGCACGTCAAAGATCTGGAATCAGCTTTCTGCGGCAGCATTCCCGGAGTGTTACAACTTAGGGATCTTTAAAAAACGAGCCTACCAATTCCTAAAAGGGTCGGCAACGCACCTGTGATGCCCCCCGTGTTGCGGGTGTCCATGGGCGACGGTGATCGCTTTCCATCAGGTGACCCGTCTGCTCGTTTGCCACCTCTAATATAAAAAAAAAAAAAAAAAAAAAAACGGTGTATAGGGTGACGGCACCAGTAATGGACAAAAACTAATTATGGACATTTTTTTCCATAAACCCTAATTTAAGAAACGGACACTACATTTATAAACTATCAGCACTATGCTCAGATAACTGATGGTTATAACTATAGGATGGTTTTTATCCGGGAAAATTATACAGTGTACAGTTTCCGCGGGATAGGGATAAACGAATTCTTCGCAAACGGAGTCGCGGGAAAAAGCTAGCCGTTTTATAAAACCTTCCACTCGGTGTGACTCATTTCTACCCATTTCTATAACTTATGCGCTGAACAAATCTTTAACTTCCAGTACGGACTCTCCTTCATCCATATATTCGAGCCCGAAGACAAGCCCGATATGGACCTGAAAGCGGAGTCAACGTCCGTGGCAGCGGCGGTGCCGGGGCGGATGCTTGTGTTGGACAACTTCTCGTCTGACGAGGACGACTTCAGGCCCGGGGAGATGTTTGCCAAGCACAGGACCAGTGGACAGACCAGTGGGGATACTGGTGAGGTTTTTATCAAATAAACTTGCTGTCAGTGGCGTCACTGATCATCGATCAAAAGGGTTTTTCCGAACCGGTGGTAGATGCTTCGACGTTTATAGGAGCATCAATTAATGCCTAAATGGAATAAAGAATGGTGACTTGGCTTTGATTGATCGTCACCCCATCGATGCTACTATTTGACAACGATCCATTCTGTCATGCTAAGCCCAAAAGCGGTAACTCAGTGAAAGCTAGTTTCGAGAAAATCAAAGTTCCGTCAAAACAGCTTTCTTTTTTATATTTTCTAACGACTCCATACGTTGTATTTTTTCAGGAGCTCAAATACGCCAAGCGACATCGCAAGCCCTAAAAAACATCTCCGATTCGTCCACGAAACTGGTCAAAACACCAATAACGAAAGCCAATACCAACCGCCCCAGCCAATCGAACGACTTCAACACAAACAGACAGAGAGACACTCTCATGTACACAGACGATGACGAACTACCTCATACCAAAATAGACAGAGTTGTACAAAGACATAAAGACGATAAAGAATTAGAAAGTAAAAACAAAGAACAGAAACAAGAAAGGAAGAAAGAAAGTTCTAGAAAAGACAAACTGGATAATTCCAGTAGAGCTTTTAAACATTTCATTGACGATAAAGATAAAAGAAAAGATGTAAATGATTCTAGAAAAGATAAGGACGTAACGCCTCGGAGGAAGGTAGATGACAATCAGCACAATAATAGAGATGACGAGAGACCTGGCGGTAGTCACGATAGGGAGAAAGGTAGCAAGAGAAATGATGGTAGTCAGGATAGAGAAAATAAAAAGAGAGACGATGCTCGGAGTAAAGATAGAGACAGCAGGAAAAGACCGCATCTTGACGCGAAACAAAAAGATAAAGGTAAGATATATTAGATTTAGAGTAACGTCATTTTAATATTCGTATTCTTGTCGGCAAGCTCTTTCATTTTATACCAATATCGTAGTAATGTTCAAAAATTAACTAGTCCGCCATCTTGGGCATTCCGTCGTATTGGATTTCAAGTGACGTCACTAAAATACATATTTCACATACCGGGTAAGGACTGAAAACCAGCAACTTTGCTGAGTCCTCACCTTTTCAAAAATTGTGTTTGTTGCGTGTACCTTATTGACGTGACAACGTCTAATAAATCGATGAACTCCGGCTGCATACACGAAAAAGCATGACGCAATGTAACGTACATGTAACGTTACGTAACGTTACTTGTGCCTACAGAGCAGTGAAGGCCAGTTACAACATTACATAATACAATCTTAGTACTAGCGCTCGGGGGGTGTTTGCGGGGGGTTCGGTTGAATGTTTTGTTATGACGTCACGTTAAACTATCGCATCGTCCGTAAACCGACTTTACAGACAGCCGGTTTTTTGTTTTTATTCAATGAATAATTAAATGATCACTTTTCTACCTTGTCGCTTTCAGTCGTTACATATTTTCATATTATATTTCCTGTAGAACTGCGTGCGGGCGGGGTGAGCGCGACGCCCCACACGCTGTTGTCAGGCGCAGTGTTCGCGCTGAGCGGGTACGAGAACCCTCGGCGCGCGCGGCTGCGGGACGCCGCGGTGGCCATGGGGGCGCGCTTCGAGCGGGACTGGAGCCCCGCATGCACTCATCTCATGTAAATAACTATACTTGCAGTACAATTACCTTTGATGGTTTGCCTTCATTTCATATTCAACTTTAACGACCTACAAATAAAGCCAATTTTAGAATACTGTTACCCACGCTTGCAGATTTTGTAATAACTACTTTATTTGTATGGTGTTAAAGTTGGAAATGAAATGAAGGCAAGCAATCTGTCAGTGGTAAACTAAAAGTATACGTATTGTAAATCTCCAAACGCACAGGCAGCGGAGGCGTGGCGGTGCGGGCGGCGGTAACGGTTGTAATATTCTAACTTGTATGAACGGTTGTGCGGTGCCGTACCGCGAACTCGTAGCCCTCTCTATCACCCTTCGAGTGACCTTGAGCTTTCTTATAAGGCCCATCGTTACCGGCCGCGTGTCAGTGCCCTATTGCCGACGACTGCAACTCGGCACTGAATTATTTAACACCTTCTATTTCCACAGTTGTGCATTCCCCAACACTCCAAAACTGAAGACAGTGCGCGCATCGGCCCGCAACGACGCTTGCATAGCCGTCCTCGGGGAATGGATTGAGCAGTGCTGCGAGAAGCGACGCCTGCTCCCGTGGCAGTGGTTCGCCACGGAGCCCAAGAAGAAAGTCGCGCCGCCAGAGAACTATGATGATGATGATGATAGTGATAAAACTGCTTCAGGTAAGACATTTGGCATTTTTGCTGTTTTTACTCCGAGCTCCCAGATACCACCGAAATGAGGCGAAGTGTGGGTGAGAATTTTAAGTTTTTTATCCAAACGCATAGTTAACGTGTCAAAAGACATTTTGCTGCATGTGTACAAAATCTCATTTGCAAATATTATTTCAAAATACACACTAAAACGGGCAAATTTTTTTTTAACAAACATTGAATAATCTAATGTCTAACATCGGTAATGATACTTTTTAGTTATTATTGTCATTAATCATACACCTGTTATCCTGTTATCCTCCTGTATTTTCAGAATATGACACAGACGACGAGATCGAGAAAGTTCTCCGAAAACAGAAAAAACAACGCATAGACAAGTCACCCCCTCCAACCAACAGAGACAGATCGCCCAGACCACAGACTAGCAAAGACAGGTCACCAAAAGCACACACTAGCAGAGAAAAGTCACCAAAAGCACACACTAGCAGAGAAAAGTCACCAAAAGCACACACTAGCAGAGAAAAATCACCAAAAGCACACACTAGCAGAGAAAAATCACCAAAAGCACACACTAGCAGAGAAAAGTCACCAAAAGCACACACTAGCAGAGAAAAGTCACCAAAGGGACACACTAGCAGAGAAAAATCACCAAGTTCCAAAAAGAACTCGCTTGATGTTTCCAATGCTTCCACAGATTCTGACATAGCTTTTGTAAGAGATGAAAGAATACAAGCTAATATAACTCTGGACTCGGAAGATGAAACAGACGAAGATAAACCTTGTGTAAAAGAGAAATTTGATAAGAAAAGCTTGTTACCGGATTTCTTTGAAGGCTATACGTTTGTGGTCGACGAAGGAGTTGAAGAGGCTGGGTTCGACAAGGAACTGCTGACCAGATATATTAAGGCGTACGGAGGGGTGGTCATGGATGTAAGTATTGGGGATGTCTATTTTTTTGCAATGTATAGAAAATCGAAAACCATTTCGAGATAAATGCTTTTTAAATCGTTTTCTGTAGTTATTTAATTAATATTATGTAATGAATTTATTATAAATAAAATAAGCAATGACCTTCATTTGACATTGGTGTAAATTGCGTGACCGGTTCAAGTCGTACTTTATTCTGTGTGGTTAGAATTCTTCACAATTTACGCGTGGATTATACTACGGAGTTTGATTTGGACCCGCTGTCTGACATCTAGCACTTTGTCAGTGCCAGTAAAGTGACACAGTGTATAGTGTACCACTACGCAAAAATAATTAAAGGGGTTGCCTTATCGTACACATTTAGATAGATTTAGAAATTTGGCATTGTGGGAGCCCTCAATTATAATCTGACGTCATCAACTAAAATAGTTTCAATAATTAATTTTGAAAAAAGTAGAGAACCAAATGACAAAATATTGAAATTAGTTTCTTATAATTGACTTTTCTATACAAAAAAAATATAAAAACCACTGGTATTTTTTTTTAGACACTCCCAATTGCTGACTTACCTTGCTCATTTAAAAGGCGTTAATAATTCTGAAAATGTGTTTAGATGTGAGAGAGAGAAGTAAAGGATGCCTCAAATTTACTTTCGTTGATGCGTTTAGTTGTTGGACTAAGAGGTCGAGCTGTATTAAATATCATACGCGATTCAAGCGCAAGTCCTTTAAGAAACAGCTCGAGTCGTTCAGTCGTTTAAGTCTTTTAGTAAAACGACTGTCTTATTAATAAAGACTCGAACCTCCTTAGAGTCTCTTTCATCACTGGGTACAGTAGTCCTCCAATATCTGTACAGCCAACCGTTCATAAATATCTAATGCTGGCACTTCACTTGGCGTATTTCACGGAATAGTTGCGTGTGCGAGAGAGGAGCACTATGCCGATTCTATTTTTTAACGACCGCTTTAGCCTAGTTGGTAGTGACCCTGCCTACGAAGCAAGAGGTCCTGGGTTCGAATCCCGGTAAGGGCATTTATTTGTGTGATGAGCACGAATATTTGTTCCTGAGTTATGGATGTTTTCTATGTATTTAAGTATTTATTTAGAATAGAATAGAATAGAAAAACGTTTATTCAGACAACACATCACAACAAAAAATAATTTACAAAATGAAAAAGAATACAAAAACAAACAAATCTATATAAGTATGTTTATCCGTTGCTTAGTACCCATAACACAAGCTTTGCTAACCTTACTTTGGGACTAGGTCAATTGGTGTGAATTGTCCCATGATATTTATTTATTTATTTATTATTGAGAAAGACGGAGATGGCAATAGCGCAACGCGAACACGCAACGCCAAGTGAAGTGCCACCATAAACATGAACTTTGGGGCCGTCCATAAAGTACGTCACACATTTAAGGGGGGAGGGGTCCAAATTGATCGAAATTGGTGTGACGTAATTTATGGATGGCCCCTTTATGTTACAGTAATAATGTCCATGTATCGATATTTATGAACGCTTGGCTGACATGGCTGTACGTACAGGTATTGGTTAACTCGACTGTACAAATAATTTACGTAATAAAACTAAATTTGCGTTATTTCCAGCCGTCTCTACTAGACTCTGACAGCGAAGTTAGTTTCGTTCTGTCCACGGAGTCCGGCGAGCAAGGCGGAGGCAAGAAGATTAGACCAGACTGGATATGGCGGTGCCATGAAGACAAACGAATGTGCGAAGTGGCGGAATATACGCTATAGTCCGGCTTTAAACTGCAAAATTTGTTTTTCGAATTTCGTATCGTACCATTCCGTTTACGCTAAGTGTTATATCGTCGGTGAACCTGCAATACCACGTAACTAGCTTTTTCCGTAAGGTCTAATTTGTCTAATTTTCACTGTTATTTCATTTCAAGTTGAGCCTTACTTGAAAAGCGGTATTACAGTCGCATCGGTGCGATGATGTGATATTAGAGATCAAAAATGTAAACAAACAACTGTCAATGTCAAAGTGACGTCCCAGGGGTAGTCAACTTTTGTTTTAACTAGTGAATTTAAATTACACATTCTACTTAGTAAGCGCTTAACTAAAATTAGTTGTTTTATTATTTTATAATGAACGAATGATATTTGTATTTCATCGATTTATCAGTTTTACTGAACAATTCATAATAAATTTAGGAATAATATTAATCAGATGGATACATAGATTAAATTACGAACTATAATGTAAAGAATTTCTGAACATTACTAGTGGAATAATTATAAACTACACATAGGTATTTGTAATTAAAAAAAGCTCTTTTTATTTTATTCATTGAAATGTTTACGGATGTGTTTACGTTTTTGTTTTACTTGTAAATTAGTTGTAATTTTTATTAAGCGTAATCATTGAGTTTTAAGTTTCCACTGGCTTGGATTTTGTTGCAGTAGTAACACTTTTGATTATTTTTGATCTCTAATCTAATTTCATATTTAACTTTAGTATGAAAAAGAACAGTGAAAACGGCACGATACGAGCTTTCGAATCACGGGGGCCCCGAAAGTCAGATGTCGTTTACGAAAGTGACAACTACCCTGGGGCCCTAGTGAAAAAGGGGTTAATTCTGCAGAAGTTGAACAGCTGATTTCGACTAAACCCCCTTTACACATAAAATAGAAAATAGCTTTTTAATGTCTGCAGACTTAACCCCTTTTTCACTAGGGACCCTCTCGTGGCTGAAAATAAACTCTTCAAATATTTTTATAACCAATTTAATTACGAATAAAATGATTGTTGGTTAACAGTTATTTGAATTACAATCGTTGCGCTACCAGCGCAAGAATAATAACAAGTGTTTGAGACGTTACTGAGAAGTGAGGAGAGTCAGTTTCTCGTTGAGTTGTAGTTGGGTCTTGATCAGTTGGGCGAGCGTCACCACCTGAAAATAAACAAATTAACGTTAAGACTTTTTTTATATTAGCGCTTTATCTTCGCGTATACAAGGTTTGTCAACGAAGTTGAAGGTGTGGTATGTTGCTGCCAGTTATTGGCCAATAAGAGCTCGTTCCCACTATGTCGTGTGTCGGTCCCTTTTTTATTCGGGCGTTCCAGTGGCAGAACATTTTATATGAAGCTATTCACACTCGTCCGACAGCGATTTTGTGTCGGATCCGACAAAACATATCGTGTGTTTTGTCAGCCCTCGTCTGGAAATCGTGTACAGAAGCCTCGAAATGACTATCGTCACCAGCTGCGGTCGTGGCCGACAGCCGACTAGTGTGAACAGAGACGCCGACACCCGATTAAAATCGGAATCCGACACGACATAGTGGGAACGAGCTCTAAAGCTACCACTGCACAGTTGCGCACCAAGAGACCCAACGGTGGCAACACACCATGAGCAGGTCCTTGTCACTGTTAGCAGTGGCGTCGACGAAGTTGAAGGTGTGGCATGTTGCCGCCAGTTATTGGCGGCGAGATTTTAGCGCCAATCGTCGTCCCGCTTATAGGTTGGCAACTTCAGACCCAACGGTGTCAGTGGACTCACCATGAGCAGGTCCTTGACGTTGTTGGCGACGGCGTTAGTGAACATGATGGTGTGGTATGCTGCTGCCAGTTATTGGCCAATCGACGTCGTGTAAAGCTACCACTGCACAGTTGTGCACTAAGACACCAAAACCAACCAACCAACCACCATGAGCAGGTTCTTGTCACTGTTAACAGTGGCGACAACGAAGTTGAAGGTGTGGCATGTCGCCGCCAGTTATTGGCGGCGAGATTTTAGCGCCAATCGTCGTCCCGCTTATAGGTTGGCAACTCCAGAGCCAACGGTGTCAGTGAACTCACCATGAGCAGGGGGGTTACTACGAAATTCGAAGTTCGAAGTTTGGATCGTGTGGTCCCTCTCACTCTCGTAATAAATACCATTAGCGTGAGCGGAACGGCATGAAACGAAGTTCGAATTTCGCACTTCGTAGTATAGAGCCAGGTCCTTGACGCTGTTAGCGATGTCGTCAACGAATGAAGGTGTGGCATGCGAGATTTTAGGGCTAATTAGCTAAGTAAAGTTTTTTTAAGCGGTGCTAATTATATTTTTTTTCGACAGTCGGCGTTCTGAAGATCGAGAAACTGCAGCTGTTTTATTTTCATCTCCTATTTTTTACTGGAAATATTTTTTTAAGTGTTCGAGTTGACATTTGTGAATTTTAATGGCTGACAAGCCGTTCGTGCTCAGTACTTAGTAGAAACAAAAAAAAAACGAAGTCATCTGTCACTTTTGTCTATGTCAAACCGTTTGCGTTTCGTTTGCTTTGCGTTTTGGTGTGATTTTTGGACTATTTTTAACGACCTCCGCACAAAATCCGGATTTTCAATTTTACCGCATTTCTCCACGACTTATGCACGATAATTGAATCACGATTTAATATTTTCGATCATTATTTTGGAACTGCTTTTTGGACAATGCAAAGTAAACGGAACGCAAACGGTTAGATTTCATTTGACATTGACAATTGACTTCGTTTTTTTTTCTATTTCTACTAAGTACTGAGCACGAACCGCTTGTCAGCCATTAAATCTCACAAATGTCATCTCGAACACTTAAAAAAATATTTCCAGTAAACAATAGGAGATAAAAATAAAACGGCTGCAGTTTCTCGGTCTAGAAAACGACTACTGTCGAAAAAAAATATATTTAGCACCTCTTAAAAAAACTTTACTTAGCCAATTGGCGTCCCGCGTATAGACGATTGGCAACTCTAGACTCGACGGCGTCAATTTACCATGAACAGTACCTCTACCATGAGTTTACACTAGTTTACAGTGACCGTACTCGCTAGCCACGGCGTAAATGATTTGTATGGAGAATTGTACTTCCGTAAGTGACCGCTAGAGGCGCTGTACAATTCTCCATACAAATAATTTACGCCGTCGCTAGCGAGTACGGTCACGTAAACTAGTGTAAACTCATGGTAGAGGTACTGATCTTTGACGCTGTTGGCGGTGTCGTCAACGGAATGAAGGTGTGGCATGCGAGATTTTAGCGCCAATCGTCGTCCCGCTTTGAGGCTGCGTTTCCACCAGAGATGTGCGAGGATGCGTTGCGAGGAATGCGTCTGTCATGAACCAATAGAAACACTTCATTCACTTAGGACCTTTTAAATGAAGTATTTCTATCGGATCATGACAGACACATCCTCGCACAGCTCAGGTCGGCATCTCCAGAGCTAAAGGTGTGGACTCACCATGAGCAGGTCCTTGACGCTGTTGGCGAAGGCGTCCGCGAAGTTGCTGGAGGCCAGGCCGGGCACGGACTGCGCCAGCTGCAGCAGCTGCCGCCCGGCCGCGTTGTCCGCCGCCACGCGACCCGCCAGCACGTCCTCCACGTACGCCAGCACCTGGGGGGGAGGGGGGGGGAGGGGGGGATCACAGCGCGACGCTCGAGTGCCGTCCTAAAGCACACGGTAAACTATCGAATTGTTTGTCAAATAGGGATGTTGACGACATTAAAACATAATTCGAAGACGCGATTCCAGTAAAAAAACGGGTACGTAGGTATCAATATATATAAAGTTTAAAACAAATAATGGACGAAATACGTAATGGTCACAATATATACTAAAATTTTCTATGAAACTGTTGATTAAACAAACTTTTTTAATCGTGTAATCTACGTGGATGTATTGAAAAAAGGCCAGGTCAAGAGTACCCTAAACCGAAGAGCATGTATGAAGGGAATAATGAAAGTGGACGAAGCGAAACAATTATGTAAGGATCGTAGCAAGTGGAAAGAAGCGGTCTCTGCCTACCACCCCTACGGGAAAGAGGCGTGATTATATGTATGTAATGTGTGTATGTTATCTACAGATTGGTTTAAGTTAGCTTAGGTTTATCTATACTAATATCATAAAGAGGAAAGATTTGATTGTTTGTTTGTTTGTTTGCATTGAATAGGCTCCGAAACTACTGGACCGATTTCAAAAATTCTGTCGCCGTTAGAAAGCTACATTATTACTGAGTTAGGTACATAGGTTACTTTTTACCGCGGGAAAATACCTTTTCCTACGGGAAAATTAATTTATCGACGGAAGGCTAGTTTTATGATAATCCTGTAAAGTTGAGAATTTCCAAGAAAATTGCATTATATCAAATGACCATTATGTATTTCGTCGATTATTATTTTTAAATCTACACTAATATTATAAAGAGGAAAGATTTATATTTTTGTATTTTTGTATGTAATGAATAAACTCAAAAACTACTGGACCGATTTCAAAAATTCTTTTGCCGTTAGAAAGCTACATTATCACTGAGTAACATAGGCTATATTTATTACTAGAAAAAATTAGAGATCCTCGGTAAATCTTACTAAAACCAACCCAAGGTGTAAAAAAATTAGCCATAAAATGTTTATCATCGCATGCGCTGCGGAAAGTATTGATGATAGAACAAAAAAATGTTCTACAATATTATAGAACGTATCAATATCTACAAAAAACTTCGCGAGACCATATGACCAATTATTGTAGTTACGTCACTATTACTACTTTTTTACATTTTAAAAGATGATAGAAATGCCTATCAAAATCAGACCATGTTTTCCACACCTTTGTATTAATTCTTATCCAAATTAATTATTTCGTATTCAAGACTGGTCCAATACCTGTTGATTTCTTTTTGAATTATCGAAATCGGACATTGCGTTCAAAAAATATTACGAAATTAAAAATGTCAATATAAATAATGCCTTAGTTTTTAATTTTGGAAATTATGACAAACTAGCGACCCGCCCCGGCTTCGCTCGGGTGCAATTATGACAAACGACAAGACAAGCGGGACAGACAGACAGGGGAAGCGACTTTGTTATAATACTATGTAGTGATAGTGATTGAGTCATGTACGTACGTTATAATAAGCATACTTATATATAAGTTTAATTATCTTTATTTATCCCAAAATGTTTATAAAGATAATAGATTAGTGTAGATAAAATAAACATTCCAAATAAAATTCAGATCATTTCGGTGGGACCTGCCTGCCAATTAAAAAAATTAGGGTCAATTTATGATTGCTCCCGGACATGAGGTTCAAAGTAGCTTTACGTTTCGCTAAGCATGACATTGAAAAGGTTAAAAAAGCCACTAGAGAATTATAAGAGTAGATTATTATAGGTAGACCGTTTAAATGTGTCTTCGCCCGCGCGGTGCAGGGGCTGGGGAGTATGATTAGAAAGGGGCCGAGAGAGGTGCGTTTCATAAAACAATTTCATAAAACTCGCGAGATCTACTACCTCACAGAGCCAGCAGTCTATCCATACTAATTCCATACTAATATTATAAATCCGAAAGTGTATCTGTCTGTCTGTCTGTCTTTCTGACTGTCTGGTCCCTCTTCACGCTTAAACCGCTGAACCGATTTAGATGAAATTTAGTATACAGATAGTTTGAGTCCCGGGAAAGGACATAGAATAGTTTTTATCCCGGAAATCGCCCTCTAAGGAGTTGAAAAGGGGGGTGAAACTTTGTATGGAGAATCAATAACCACTTAACCGATTAAGACGAAATTTGGTATGCTTCCACGCATCCTTGATTGCTTGCATGCTGCTTGCACGCTTGCTTGCATGATTGCTTGCATGATTGTTTGCGTGCTTGCTTGCGTGCTTGCCTGCATGCTTGCTTGCATGCTTGCCTGCATGCTAGCTTGGATGCTTGCTCGCATGCTCGCTAGAATCCTGCTTGGATTCTCGCTTGCATGCTTGCTTTCATGCTTTCCTGCAAGCTTGCTTACATACTGCTTGCATGCTTGCTTGCATGATTGTTTGCGTGCTTGCTTGCGTGCTTGCTTGCATGCTTACTTGCACGCTTGCCTGCATGCTAGCTTGAATGCTTGCTCGCATACTCGTTAGAATCCTGCTTGGATTCTCGCTTGCATGCTTGCTTTCATGCTTTCCTGCAAGCTTGCTTACATACTGCTTGCATGCTTGCTTGCATGATTGTTTGCGTGCTTGCTTGCGTGCTTGCTTGCGTGCATGCTTGCATGCTTGCTTGCTTGATTGCTTGCTTGCTTGCTTGCATGCTTGCTTGCATGTTTGCTTGCTTGCATGTATGCTTGCTTGCATGCTTGCTTGCATGCTCGCTAGAATCCTGCTTGGATTCTCGCTTACATGCTTTCTTGCATGCTTGAATGCTTCCTTGCATGCTTTTTTGCAAGCTTGCATGCTTGCTTGCATGCTGCTTGCATGCTTGCGTGCATGCTTGCTTCAGGCTTGCTTGCATAATTGTTTGCTTCTCTGAAATATTTATGGTTCACGCTAGCAATACCGCGGGTAAAAGTTATATTAGATAAAGTGATTCAAGAGGAAGGTTTATAAGTATAATACATGCATAATATAGTTGTACCCGTGCGAAGCCGGGGCGGGTCGCTAGTTTTATATATTTTGATATACTGTACCCAAAAAAACGCTTTATTTTAGCCCTGAAAACCAGATTAATTTTCGATTAACAGCAAGTTAGATTTTTGTTCCTTTAAAACGAATAAATAGTTAGTTGATTGAGTTGGCAACTTGGCAAAAGAGTGACGTCATAAGTTGCTATTGCCATTCAAACTCTGAGAGAATTGTGTTTTGACAGCTCATAAAAAGTACATCAGTTGATCGGTGGTGTCAACATCCCTATCATTTGACAGTGTGCAGCTGTGTTGTTGTGTAAAATTATCCTTGATTGATAACACGTTTGAACGTGAACGAACCGCCGTTTCGGCGTTCGTCAAACAAGAGCTCAGTATTTGTGTTGCCATCATACAGGTACAGTTACAAAACTTCCGGAAAATTTGGAATGATTACAGAATACTTACAAGTTAAGTATGAAGTATCTTTTTCTATTTATTTTTTTATTTTCTTCAACTTCATTTTTTTATTACTTTTACGGTCATCCCGTGAAACCATATATTTCAAACTAAATACAAACTGAAATATAGATGCACAGAAAAAACCCCAGAAAAAAGACCAATGCTGGGAATCGAACCCAGGTCCTCAGGTTTGTATTTAGTTTGAAATATACAGAATACTTCGCCGACAGTTAACAAATTTATTTGACCTTTGGTTTGATTGTTTGTGCTATGATATTGTGACGAAAAAAACGCCGTAAAAACGCTGAATATTCACCCCCGAGTAGTAAAAGTACACATGGAATTTAGAGTTGGAAAGGATGACCTTAAATAGAAAGTTCCGAGTGCATCGAACAGAAGTAACATAGATAAATCACTCTTTGAAGGAAGGAGTTCCAAGGATGCCGTACGGAAGGTAAAGACTAATAAGTAAACAGTTTTGCAAAACATTTGTTGGAATCAAATCATTCATTGTTAGATTCAGATTCTTATGAAGTGTTACATTATTGCGGCAAGGGGTTGCGTCTGGATGCTCTGGAATGCATGGAAATAATTAGGTACAACACTATGGGGTCTATTATTAATGAACAGGTAAATTTAGTATCTTCTCCTTTACTGCGGCTTGGGTCGAATTTGAACAGTTAGTATTAATTAAATATGCCTTATAAATAAATAAACAAAAAAATTCAAGGTAGTTTTAAATATGTCAATAAAAGTTAATTTTTGTGGGGTAGTTTGAGAATAAGAAAAATAAAGTGGGTACTTGAGAAGTTACAGTGACAAGTTAAAACATTTGTTTTGGTTTGTTAGTTTAACGTTTGGTAGCATAGCATACGGTTGTGGTAACTCTGAAGATGAGCTCTGGTTGGGTTCGAAACGCGTCAGTGTAGCTTGGTGGTGGTGATGGTTGGGTTTATGTGATTTGTGTGTGTTCGTACAGTGTGGAGGTGGAGGAACTGCATGAACGCACATTTCTTGCATAAACGTAACTATTGTAAGGTCGCGGGTGAGCAAAGTAATTGTTTTAGTTCATTAAACAGTACCTGGTCAAGCAGCGAGGAAAGCTTGGTGGCCGCCTCAGCCACGAGCGCCAGGTCGGGCGCGGGCTGCACCTGGCGGGAGCGCCCGCCTGGCCCCATGGTCTTCTGGCACAGCTGGAGCCCTACGATCTGACAACACAACAAAACTCGTATTATACACAAGAAAAATCAGATTGTCAAGATTATGATTTCATTACGAGTATAGATTGTGTCATTCATGATGACGCGTGCCGTGGTTCTTATTCATCATCATCATCATCATTTCAGCCATAGGACGTCCATTGCTGGACATAAGGCTCCCTCATTGACGCCCAGTCATTACAGTTGGAAGCAACTTGCATCCACCCTGAACCTGCAGCCTTCACCAAATCATTCGTCCATCTTGTTGGTGGTTCTTATTGCAATGTCATTAATGTGTTGCTAGAAACTGGGCTTTATAAACAAACTCACAGTTGTCTGCAACTCCGTCTGCGATGAATTTGTTTATCACTATCCTGCAGGAAGACTATTTTCTTGGATAAATCTATCCAATGTCCTTCCCAGAGTCTCAAACTATCTCCATACCAAATTTCATCGAAATCGGTTGAGCAGTTTGAGCGTAATTAGGTAACAAACAGACAGACACAATCGCATTTACAATATTTGTATAGAATTACAAATAAATTATTAAATTTAGAATTTACAAATAATTAGCACCTACCTCAGGCTCATAGCTAGTCAGCGACACATCAATGGGCGTGAACATGCAGCCCTGCTTCCCCCGGGGCACTCCCAGGGCTACGCACACATACGCGCGGAGCCCCATGCGGGCGCCCTGCAGGGACGTGTCCAGCGTCACGTGGACGGGGGAGCGGCACTCGCGAGAGTAGTACTCGTGGATGACTGACGAATGGTTGGTCACTTCGTTGCCCGTCGCCCACCAACCTGGAGTAGGGTTATAGAAAATTACAATACCAATAAAAATCCACACAGGATAGGAATCAAATACTAAACCAGTTTCTCAATAGTGTGGGAACCAAAAATGATGTGCAGCAGTTCAGTTTCACATTTTCAAAGTTTGTGTTAGATAAATCAGTGATGCTTGTGGATTTTTTTCTTGAAAACAAAACATATTTAGGATCTGCTACTGTGCTACTACAGTGTGTGATTTTTTTTGCTTGTTTTTGCTTGATAGTGATAACGGCAACTGGTAGACACTTGAAATATTCACAGAATATTTTGTTATACATTCACTTTATAAATAAATAATATAATTAAAATAAAACAAATATTTAAGGGGGGCTCCCATAGAACAAACATGATTTTTTTTCCGTTTTTATTGATAATGGTACAGAATCCGCACTTAGCCGGTTTTAAACTAAAATTGGCAAATGTGTCCATACATAAGTCTATGTTCAAAGTGTATGAAGTGTGTTGTGTATTTTAAAACAGTGTATATCCACAATAAAAGACAGTGTAAACTGCATTGTGGATTTGCTTTCCCAATTTGCTACAAAAAGTTTAATCAAACAGCAGGGTTCCAAGAAAATGGATTTCTTAATACATTTTTTAATAAATCATAGTTTTTAAAGATATTCTTGAGCAGGGCTAAAATTAACAGTCTCATCGATTAACTTAAATAACAGTCAGAGAATATATCTAAAATAATTCATGTAACTGAAGCTTACCAACAATGTTTTCTGTTGCATTCACTCGCCTGTTCAGCTCATACACATCCATGGCGTAGTTAAGTTCGGCTTCCACCTGGTCAGCATGCTCCTTGTGGGGCACGCAGAAGCAGTTTGTCACCTCAACCACCCCTTTATCACAGGTTCCTGGAAAATACACACCACCAAACATAACCTCAAAGTAACACCAGAAAAGTCACTCTAACTAGCAAAATCCACGACATAAATACACTGATACTACACCATGATCACTTAAAACGTGTTGGAATTTTAAATATCACCCGTGTACAAATTACAACTAGAAAAACACGAAAGTTTCAACACATGACGTCGGCATAACAAATATTCAAAATTTGCACTTTTGTGAGTAGCGAGCGAAGGAAACAATATTTACCCAATAAGGTACCGATAACCCGATGTGAATCCGCATTTCGACGCTCGTAAGCATCTACAATTTGAAATAATACTACGGGATGAACCTTGACAGAGAGATTGAGCGCCATTTTGGCTGCCTTTGAAAAGTTACAAGGGCGTTTTTCAACGTCAACCGTCAACTGCACAATGCCCGCCCACACGTTCAGAAATCAATGATTGACAAATTGAAGGACTTGTTCTTTGCAAGGTTCTTTGACATCACAGGGACGTATTTTACAAAAGCTGGGGGTTACTACGAAATTCGAAGTTCGGATCGTGCGCTCCCTCTCACTCTCTTTATAAATACCATTAGCGTGAGCGGAACGGCATGAAACGAAGTTCGAATTTCGCGCTTCGTAGTATAGGGCCTGGCCGCTGGGACGCTGATGGTATTTATTACGAGAGTGAGAGGGACCGCACGATCCGAACTTCGAACTTCGAATTTCGTAGTAACCCGATCAGAAATTTCTTATATGTACGTCACGCCTTAAAACGCAGTAAGGAATATTAACAGGACAAGAACAGGACAGTCAAGTTTTGCAGTAACGATCCAACCTTCAACAAGTCGCTTTTTTGATTTTGGATCTAGTTTCAGTACCAACAAAAGCAAAATTAAAGAAGAAAATGTTATTTATGTTAATTATAGTGGTTTGGATCGTTTTTGCATAACCCACGTCTTTAAACTTATTTCGCTTACAAAAATTTAAATTGATCGGCGAAAAATCGGAACAACGAATTTTGCAATGTAAAAGTTGTAACAATGATAGGGGAAAAGACTACTAATAACAACTAAAATTAAAACTTTATTAGTAATTTGCTCAACAATTCCTAATAAAACACATTATCTTGCTAATTTCACACAATATTATCACAATATTTTAACAGTTTCATACATTTGGTAGATAATTATTTATGTAGCTTATGTAGTCTACTGGTCTACTGTAGTCAACTGTTGCTAAACTTGTGCAATAAACGCAAGAAAAAGAAAAAAAAAAACTTTGCATTAATTTTAAATTAGGTCCTTATAATACATCTCACAGCAAGTGCTAAGCCAAAGTATTTGTTCAAATCAAAAAATAAAATTATATTTACAATTTACAATACAATTAATTCTAATGCAATGATACCTAAATTACAATCACTTGTTTGATGGTGTTGGGTTGGTATGGATGCGGATCCCATGCATCTCAGATATCTCCTGTTTCAAGGAGTCCGTGACGAGGCGATGCTGCTTTACCCGAGATAGACCAATAAACTCTTTGGCTTCTATACTTACCTGTAAATGAAATAATCAAAATGTATTATGTTTTAGCCAGACACAAAAAAAAATACCTGTTGTATGCCAGAGAATCTTGCACACAGCACAAGCAGGCAAAGGATGGATACGGAACAAAGCATACAAACAGTATAAATTTACAAGCCTTTCTGACATACAAAAGGTTAATGGATCAAGCACAGAACAGAGTCACTTATTCAGAACAGTACCTCAAACATGGCTCCACATCCTCCAGAAATATCCTCCACGCTGACATACGTAGTTCCCGGTAGAGATTTCTTCAAAGCCTCAGTCAGTTGCTCTTCTTTTGAGATACAGTTTCGTTCGAAGTTACTGCCTGGCGCACCGGCTCCATTTCCAGCCACGGTTCGCGACTATACACATGAATTACACAAAAAATAAGGAAAATTCAAAGGGCTTAGCGCAAAATTTGAACAGTTTTAAGCTGGTGTGATGGATACTCACCAGTCTATTCCTAACTGGCCCCAAGGCCTTCAAAAATTGACGGAACATTTTGTAATTTTATGATACTCAAAATTTATTTTTACTCCCGTGCTTGTGTTGATTTCCTTTTCTTTAATCAAAGAAACATTTACACAATTATTGATTTCTTGTATGTAATTTCCTTAAACAAATTAAAATTTACATAACCTCTGAATTTCATATCAATTGAAAGATGAACGTTTCGTTCTCTCAAAATAGCAACATTGTTGATATTCTACCATAGATTTACTAGATATAGACTGATTGTAAAATGCGTGGAATATAGCGTATTGTACGTTCCAAAGTACGTATGAGGGATAATTAAACATTGTTATGACTGTATGCATGAAGAAGCAACCTATTATGTGCAGGTAGTAATTAAGTATTAATGATTTTAGTTTTTATCTTTAATTAGAGTTATCAATTTTATTTCTGTCTTATAAAATAAGTACTAAGGTTGTTGTACTGTCCACTTGGCTGAATGGGCAGAAACTCTTTGTTTCCCAAAGGATGTAATTAAAAAAACTGGCTGTCACTGTGACAGTTTTGACAAAACAGTTGATGTGCATGACATTGACAGTGCAGCAACAACACGTGTTTGACGGTATCCCAGCCCGGAGCCTCTGTACAATCCAGTTTAGAGAATAATGTTTGATATAATTTCTAATAAAAATGCCTCCGTTTAAAGCAGGTTTAAAAAGAAAGGTAGGAAAAAACGACGAGCCAAAAAAGAATGTGACTAAAGACTCTTCAGAAGATGAGGTAAGAGTGTTTAATTTTGATCGTATATCGGCGTGTTATTTTTTTGATTTTTGGTTATGTTCGTGCATTTTTATAGGGAAGTGAGTCGGGAGAAAGCGAGGACTTAATCCGGGGTGACCTAAACGGGGCTGATGATGCCACAGATTCCGAGCAAGAGGCAGAAGGCGCGGATTCTGACGGGGAACAAGATGTAAGTGTTTTAAGCAAAATACTATTGATGAAGAATAGTCCGTTTGTTATTAAAAACACTTTTGGGTGTTGTAAAAATAGTGGTAGATGGCCAAATGTTTGAAGTTCTTTGTAGTATTTTTATAGTCTTTAATAGAAATAAAAAAATATTTTAAATTTACACAATTTGTTTAATACTTTCAGGAGGTCCTGTTTGACGACAGTGCAGACTCCACATTTGGAGATGAGGAGCAGGCTGAGGAAGCTTCGGATGAATCTTCTGTATGCATCATTTGTGATTATGTATTTGTGAATAAGTTTTGTTTTAAAAACTTTAATTCTGCAAAGTTCCTGTTATAAATTATACTAAATTCTAAATCATACCGAATCTAGAATACATTGAAAAACTAAAAAAGTATTCTGTTTCAATAATTTTATAATTTAATACATTAGTATATTGAGGCTTCAGTACACTTAAGCTCCAAATGCACAGACAGCGGAGGCATGGCAGTGACGGTTGTAATATTGTAACTTGTATGAACGGTTGTGCAGTTTGGTTACCGCAAACTTTTTTTTTTTATGGTATACCATCAAACAACAAACGCAAACAAGCAGACAGATCTTTCATACAAGTTAGAATATTACAACCGTCACTGCCATGCCTCCGCTGTCTGTGCATTTGGAGCTTTAATGTGACTATGCCAGCCTCACGGAAAGCCATAGAAAACTATAATGGTTACCTATCAAAATTTAGAATTATTTTTTTCCAAATATTTGAAATCCCGAATGCTTCATTTATCCAAATGCATTTTTTTCTGAAACTAAATATTTCAGGATTTTTATAAAACAACCCTAACGTAACCTAACCACTTGACAGTCCGGGCCGCGCGACCAATATGCCTCAAACCGTCCGGGTTTTTTATCGACGGAGGCACCGCGCCGCGCGTTCACTACTTTCTAATAAAAACGTCTGTATCTTCCGAACTACAAGGTTTTAAATAAAGAAAAAAATACTGAGACGTAAATTAATGTTTATTCTTTCGAATACTATTTATAAAACAATAGCACACGAATAATTTTTTTGCATAAATCAAGGTCAAAGTTGTAAAATCGGTAAACTTGGCTGTAAGTTTCATGTTTGACGACTAATAACTCGAAATATTGAGCGATGACCCCTCATTTTTATTAATTCTAAAAAAACTACAGTTTTTCACCTTTAAAATGATACTACAATCTAAACATACCGTTCCCAGTGAGTTAGCAAAATAAATTAATCAAGTTGCCTACTCCTCGCAACATTTATAATTACGCGAAACTGATTTTGTAGCAAGATGGCGGCCCGCGTAAGGCTGCCTGCAACCGACATCCACTTTACAGTTCGCGCATACTATGGTATCCATTGTCACGAGAAAGTAAAACGGCAACGCACTTGTGACTCTTTTGGTGTCGCAGGTGTCCATGGGCGACGGTAATCGTTTACCATCAGGCGATCCGTCTGCTCGTTTGCCCCCTATATCATAAAAAAAAAAAAAAAAAAAAAAAAAGTAAATTTCGTCAAAAAACTAAATTCAATTTCTTTTTTTTTTTTTTTTTTAAAGACTTAATTTACATAATACATGAAATCGGTAGCTGATGCATTTCGCCTGTTTTTAGTGGGATATTTTAAATATTATTTTTATTAATTTAATATTTAAACCATTCTTGAAAACAATAGCACCTATAGCAAAAACTTAAAAAATACATACAAACAGAAACAATAATGCAAAACACTGAATAATCAAGCCACACGAGAAATAGTTTGTACAAACCCTTATTTCAGATAAATTTTCAAATGTCCATGGATACTCAACCATCCACAGCATAAAACCTGAGGAGCACCGTAAATGTTTTGATGAATCCTTGGCGATTGTGGCATATTTCCCAAATAAAAGTTTATTAATCTAATCTTCATAAACCAATCGTCAATATTTATTGTATATTTCAGTAATCAGGGCGTCAAATTACTAAAAATTTGGCTATAAATCTTCACAGTCCCGGCTCAAGAAAAAACCTCGATGTTTTAAATTGAAATTACACCGTATTTACACTCACATTCAGTAGATTTAAGATGGAATCATAGAAAATAAACATTCCTGGCCATTTTTATGTACAATAACCCTCAAAACTATGTTATAAATGTGAAATACTTAAGACATAAAAGCACGTTATCCACAAACACTGACAATCCAGCGCAGAATTCACAGGTCACTGCGAAATGTTTTTTTTTTACCAACAAGCAGTCCGCCACTACTGCCATCTATATTTTTTAGGGCTAATAATTTAGTTAGGCTACGTTTGTGCATCAATACATTTTGTAAATAATGCCGGGTATTTTTACTAGATGGCATTTAAATCAACTATTCATTCCTCCACATTTTACGATACTAAGGTATCCGCGGACGGGTTGACGCATATTGGTTTTGGATACCATGGTATCGTCGGACTGTCAAGTGGCTAAAGGGTTCTACACGATGGTCCTGAAATAAATCCTGAAATATTTACAGTTTCAGAAAAAAATGCTTTTGGACATATGAAGTTTTCGGGATTCTAAACCTTTGGAAATAAAATTTTCTAAACATCGATAGGATCCCAACTAAAACACATTAAACACTGTCTTAGATAGATCCCTTTAGTTGCAAGCAAAGAATTAATTGACCATTTTTTAGGAATTACCGGACTCTGAAGCTGATGAATCAGGAGATGAAGATGATGATGATGAAGCAGACAGTGACCAAGAGAGTGACGTAGAAGACAGTGGTGAAGAGTCTGGTATTGGTCAAACGCACTCTGGCTCCAGTGATGACTCGGAAGAAAAAACAATTAAACAGAAACATAAGAAAACAAAAGAGATAAGAGAAAAGGAAGTGAATAAGAAGCAAACAAAACAGCAACAAGTTAAAGGAGCAAAACACAGTGTGGATTTATTAGCGGATAAGATTAAGGAGACTAGTGTTAAGACTCAACCTGTGGCTGAAAAAGGTATGTTTTATACAAACTGCTTACAAATTAGATGCCAATACTTTTAAAGCCGTTTTTTAGTTGGACTAGCCATTAGGCCCTATTAGGGGTTTTTTTTTTTAATGAGTCGCCAGAGGGGCCAAAGACGCAAAGTCCTTGCTGCTTTTTACTTTAGGGTAGGAAGAGTGGCTTTTGCTTGGGAAAAATCCCTTCGGACAAACTGGCAATGGAGGGCCCAGACAGTGTCCGACTTGCACGGACTAAAAAACCCGGTCACAAGTCCCCTTCTTTATTGATTGTTAATACAAAAACCGTGTGATTTTGCATTAGGGGGTTACTGCCATAGTTGCCACTTGACCTGGTTAAGGTTGCGGGATTGCGTTGGATGTGGATGGCACGGGACCAATCTGTTTGGCGAGCTATGGGGAGGCCTATGTTCAGCAGTGGACATCATTCGGCTGAAATGATGATGATGACTTTTAAAGCTGTAAATAAAAAATAAGGCGTGGTGGCCTAGCGGTTTGACCAATGGCCTCTCAAGTAAAGAATCGTGGGTTCAAATCCCGACTCGCACCTCTGAGTTTTTCAGAATTTATGTGCAAAATTACATTTGTTATTTATAAAGAGCTTAACCAAATCACCACCTGCAAAGAAATTCAATGGTGTGGGTGAGGTTCCCAGTCCACACTGGGCCCGCGTGAGAACTACTATGTGATCGTAATCAACTAATCTATGTATAAAAGTTGCCATAATCTTGTTTTAACGTTTTGCCTCCCAGATGAGTATGAATCCGGGGATTCCTCGGACGAGGAAGAGAGACGGAACACAGTGGGCAACATCCCCATGTGGTGGTACAACGAGTACCCACACGTGGGCTACGACGTCGACGGCCGCAAGATCATCAAACCCCCACAAAGGGACCAGATTGATGAGTTCCTCAAGTTAGTACCTTATCTTCTATAGATTTTGGTTTTGCGGTCAACTCTTCTCTATGCCGCGGAAAATTCCAATAATCCCTTCTTACTGCACTTCTATGCTCATAAAGGAATGGTTATGGTCCCGTTGAATTGAATATCTAAATCCCTATTATAAATAAATATCATGGGATGGTTGACATCAATTGACTTATGTTAGTCCCATTCTAAGCAAAGCTTGTGTTATGGGTAGCTACCTACTGGACAACGGATAAACATACTTAGGGGGTGTTTCACCACCTTATTGTCAAACTACTAGTCACGTAACCAATGAATAAACTAAGTACTGGACAAATCTGTCAGCTAGTTTTTTTTCAGTTTCACCACTCCGGTCCTGTGCAAACTACGTACCACTTAACTAATCGTCGGTTTAGCAAAAAGTCGGAATGGCAACGTCGCATTTCACGACCACGCGTTCCTGTTCGCACACTTTCGTTCAAAGAGTCGCTCATTATTAAAGCAAAAGAAATCGTAAACTATGTAATTTTTAAATACATCTATTTTTTGCATAAACAAATGTGTAACATTATAATTAATCCAAAAACGCTATTTATTAACGATACTTTGTAAACAATAACAAAGAAAAATAAAATCACGTAAAACGAATCGAAAAGTGGCGCCAAACCATTTGATAGATAAACTTTTTTTTTAATGGCGATATACAAGTTCAGGCAGAACAAACGAATGAGCCACTGAAAAAAGTCTGTAATTAGAAAATATTACGAAATTTTGGATTTATTTTTACATACTAAAAGTGTACCTACATTTTTTTTATTCAAATCTTGATATTTAAATTATTATATGCAATTTAGCATGAAATCTTTCTTTAAAAAATAAAAAAACTTTGATTTATTTTTCTGAAACCGGCTGACGGGCTCTCCAACCATGGCCACAAAAAAATAAACTTAACTAATTAAAAAGTTATGTGACGGATAAAAATGCTAAATGCCACCTGATCTTATGGTCACATTAAGAAACAGTTTGTCTTAAAACACTTAGCGCTAATCAAGACTGGTGAAACAGAAATTTTAATTCCATCTCTCAAATAAGGTTATGATTAAGCTAAACCGAACTTTAAGAAAAGTGGTGAAACAGCCCCTTAAACAATTAAAGATACATATACATGGGTCATTCAACTTTTTTTTGTAAATTTCTATTTACTCCTTTACAAGTAACTCTGTAATCTCTGGTTAGTAAAACCATGATTTTGCAGTAATTAGATAAACTGTTTATCATAGTGCGTATGTGATAACCACAAATTTCGGGGACAACATTGTCCCCTGGGTTACGCACAAAATAGAAGCTAAACAAAATAAAATAAATATGGCAATTACACCATTATTGACTACAAAAATCTAGGGTTTTGAAAAAGTATACTTTAAATAAGGAAAAATAATCATTTTTTTAATTGTTTAAGTTTTCATAGAAAGCAGCAGAAGATCGTTTACAAAAAAAAGTTGATTGACCCACATACTTAGACATATATTAAACACCCGAGACTCGAGAACAAACATTAATATTTATTGGTAGTAAAAAAAAAAATAGCCTTTATTCACTGATATAGTGTTGTTTATAAAATTAATTGACACCAGCATCTTTCACATTAGGTTGTCCATCCTGGGCATAGGCCTCCTCCAGTTCTTGCCATTTTTTCCGGTCCCTTTCAATTCTTCGAAATCCTTTGGGTAGGTCATCCTCCCACCTCTTGCATTTCCTCCCTCGAGTTCTTTTGCCATCCCTGGGGTACCAAAGTGTGACATCCTTAGTCCATTTGTCCCTTTTTGTGGTAGTATGCTCCAATAAATGGGCTTTTTTAAGGGTTAATTAAATGAATGAGTATGGATATAAGTTACATTTTAGCTTTAATATTGACTCGATAGTTTTCTTTCATCTTAACATGCAATCAAAAATCTTCTTCAATTCAACTTTTTGGGAGAATAATGGCCCCATCGAATGGTGCGATAATTCCGTCCACTGGGCTATCGAGCCATGTGTTTTATGATGATGGTGTCTCCAGGAAGTGCGAGGACCCTGAGTTCTGGCGTACGGTGCGGGACCCCGCCACGGGGCAGGACATAATCCTCAGCAAGGCGGACTTGGAGCTCATCGCACGCATCCGCCAGGGACAGGTGCCCAACGCTGCACACGATGAATACCAGGTGAGCCAACTCTTTCTTGTCACCAAATCACAAGCTTATAATTTAAATTAAATAAAAATAAAATCCAAACCCCGCTACCGCTTCTTAACCCTTTACAAGGCAGAGGCGTTTTAGCGACCACATGCATTGAGTTGGAATTTCAACCTTATTGATTACAGTATACGTCACAATTTCCATTGTAATTATTAAAAATGCGACTAGCTTTAAAAATATCCTTTGTCAGGTACGCTTTCGATAGCTGCTTTTGATTCTGTGGTAGTATGCTCCAATAAATGGGGCCTTATAAAGGGTTAAAACTCACTATGCTAAAAACTCATTTATCTCTCGCACCTGTGATTCCTATAATCGTTATTTTAGCGATATTGAAATGTTTAACGTTTCCCTTAACATATTTAGAAACAATTTATATAAACTGCTTTAGGTTGTGGTGAGAAATTGGCTTGCATTTGTTGCACATGTGCTGAAATACATTATGCATTATTGTAAAATTTGATAATACACAGGTACATATTTCAAGTGATCTTATGCGTCAAATTTCAAATATTTCGCGTATCAAATTTGTTACTTGTAATATGAACACTATTTTGTCAATGAGTCAACTCACCTTATTATTTGTCATGAGCTTATGTATGACTGTTTGTGTTCCAAAAAGAAAAGTGTGACTAGGAGTTGTACGATTGACGAAGAAAATAATAAATAGTAATTACTGCGGAGATAGTCCTCAATAGATATCTCCCCGGACCAACTTAAATATTGCATTTATTTTTACTTTTCAAGTTTAATTAAATTAGTATTTGATTACACTTGAAAAGACGACCAGACCAGACCGTTTAGACGACCAGATGGCCTAGTGGTTAGAGAACCTGACTATGAAGCTTGAGGTCCTGGGTTTGATTCCCGTGTCGGGGCAGATATTTGTATGAAAAATACGAATGTTTGTTCTCGGGTCTTGGGTGTTTAATATGTATTTAAGTATATATCTATCTATATAAGTATGTTTATCCGTTGCCTAGTACCCATAACACAAGCTTTCCTAGCTTACTTTGGGACTAGGTCAATAGGGATGTTTCCTAGGTAAAAAAATAATAATTCTTATTAGTCCGTATTTTACATTATCAAAAAATATTAGACACGTAATTTTTCTTTTGACAATTAAACAAAAAACTACGAAGATATGGCGCGTTGAAGTTCCGCGTGACGAGGCGTGACGTCACTTGTTCCTAAAACGCTCATACAAAGTGTAGGAACAAGTGACGTCACGCGAAACTTCAACGCGCCATATCTTCGTATTTTTTTGTTTAATTGACAAAATAAAAAATACGTGTCCAATATTTTTTGATAATCTAAAAGACTGACTAGTTAGGAAAGTAGCCTATTGGTGTGAATTGTCCCGTGATATTTATTTATTTAGTATTGTCTCCCAGAGAAATACGATTTAGCGAAAGCAATAGGGATGTTGACACGACCAATCAACTGGCGTTCTTTTTATGAGCTGTCAAAACACAATCTCCCATAGAGTTTGAATGACAATAGCGACATATGACGTCATTGTTCACATACTCAATCAACTAACTATTTATTTGTTTTAAAGCAACAAAAAATCTAATTTTGCATTTAATCGAAAATTAATCTGGCTTTCAGGGCTGAAATAAAGCGTTTCTTTACTGGAGTTGTGTCTTCAAATTCTTTTTTAGGGTTCCGTAGTCAACTAGGAACCCTTATAGTTTCGCCATGTCTGTCCGTCTGTCTGTCTGTCTGTCTGTCTGTCTGTCTGTCTGTCTGTCTGTCCGCGGCTAAGCTCAGAGACTGTTAGTACTAGAAAGCTGTAATTTGGCATCAATATATATATCAGCCACGCCGACAAAGTAATTGAATAAAAAAAAGTAAAAAAAATTTTTTTAGGGTACCTCCCATAGACGTAAAGTGGGGGTGATTTTTTTTTTCTCGGCTAACCCTATAGTGTGGGGTATCGTTGGATAGGTCTTTTAAAATCATTGTGGGGTTGCTAACATGATTTTTCTATTCAGTGATCTGTTTGCGAAATATTCAACTTTAAAGTGAAAATTTTCATTAAAATCGCCCCCCCCCCCCCTCTAAAATCTAAACTGTTGAAAAATTTGAAAAAATTCAGAAGGGTAGTAAATATATCAAATTTACTAGGAAAATTATAGCGGCTAAGATTGCTTGGAAATTATTTGTAGTTTAAGAGTAAATAGTAGCCTAAGGTATAAAACATACCTATACTTGGATGATTTCGTACACATACGAAATCCTTAAAAAAATATTACTTGATTTTTTCGTAATGGCTACGGAACCCTACCTTGGGCGTGTCCGACACGCTCTCGGCCGGTTTTTTATTAATGGTGTCAACATCCCTTATTATAGTTACGATACCTACTTGTTCTCTAGCCATGGGTGGAGTGGTTCACGCGCGAAGTCCTGGCGACCCCGGTGCGCGCGTTCCCGGAGCACAAACGATCGTTCCTGCCCTCGCGGGACGAGCAGAAGCACGTCGCCCGCATCGTGCACGCCCTGAAGATGGGCTGGACCAAGACCCGGCGCCAGATCGCGCAGGAGCGGAGGAAGAAGAAGGTATGCATCAACGGAATTTTTGGTTACACTTTGTATGTTAAAATCTTCTTTTTGATAGCCAACAAGTGCGTGCATCGTTTTACCCGAGTCGTCTATATTCACCCGAGCCGCCGACGAGGGTTGATAGTTTGTCGAGGGTAAAATGAATGAGCTACAGTAGTAGCAGCAGTAGTCAGATTTCTAACAGGGAGCACCGTGATTGCTTTGCTATGAGCCGCCTCATGCCAAGTGCAGGAGGGATTGACACACTCAACTTTTCACTTCGATTGCAAGATAACAGGCAACATTGGAAATAAATGTTCATTTACAAGCTTCTGTTTTTCATGCGTTGCAATTTTTATAATAAATAATGTAGATATGCCACCGGTTATAGCAAAAAAAAACAATCTTTTATTTTACAAATTTCTATTTCTATATTTCGTACTAAATACAAACTGAAATATAGATGCACAGAAAAAACCCCAGAAAAAAGACCAATGCTGGGAATCGAACCCAGGTCCTCAGCATTCCGTGCCGCGTGCCATACCCCTACACCACCACTGGTCTAGAGATTAGACACGAATCTTTCCTATACATCATACATTTCAATCTGCTAAATCATCACCTTATGCAGTGACAAGCGCACATCTATGTTACACCCTCATCGAGAGATTTTAACACTCCTTCGGAACTAACCGCTCACCTGGACAAGAGATGGCGCTACTGTGCAACTTTAAACAACTTTAAATGAAGTTGAAAAAATAAGTACAAAAAAAAGATACTTCATAGCTAACTTCTATTTCTATTTTTAGACGAAGATTCATATTCATATTCATATTCATTTATTCATTCAGATTCATGTTCATTACATTAATACATAGTAGTTTTACAAGATGGTAGGTACATGACACCCTGTCAGGGCATAGAATGTCAATCTATTCTAACAATATGCATGCATGGATAAATTATTTTTTGTCAATACAATTTATGTTAAATAATAATTCAGAAAAATAAAAATATTAATATCAATATCAATGTCAATCTTCTAAAACCATAATAATTAAATCTTATAGATAGATATAATAGTAGTAGTTCTATCAGCATTTATTCCAATATTATTATTAATCTTGATTTTAATTTACTGAATACATTTTATTTCGCTTTATTTTTATTTCATTTATCAAAAAAAAAAAAAAACAAGGGTTGTTACATTAAAATGGACGAAGGCAGACCAAGGCTTATTTTATTTGTGTATCTTTATCATCTAAGAATTCTTGTAATGTATAATAACTCTTATTGACCAAATAATCCTTTAGAAGGTTATTAAAACGCTTTTCGTTTTTTTAATATTGTTGTTTATTTTGTTATATATTTTTATTGCCATCGCGTTAGGGTTAGATTTTACTTTATGCGCTAGGCTAGGCCATAAAAATCCATTTTGTGCAGCATTCCCTCGTCACGAAGAACAACTTTTACGAGCACGAGATATGAAAAGATTCATCATCATCATTTCAGCCGAAAGACGTCCACTGCTGAACATAGGCCTCCCCCAAGGCTCGCCAAACAGATCGCCCCTGCGCCATCCGCATCCAATGCGTTCTCGCCACCTTCACCAGAACGTCGCTCCATCTTGTTGGAGGCCTACCTACACCGCGTCTTCCGGTCCGCGGACGCCACTCGAGAACCTTTCGGCCGCATCGGCCGTCAGTTCTACGAGCGATGTGCCCTGCCCACTGCCACTTAAGTCTAGCAATTCTTCGAACTATGTCCGAAAAGAAAAGTTTAAAAAAATATTTGTTCTGTTTTGCTCCGTGTCTCAGGTGAAGCAGTTCTACAACCTGTGGGGCTCCACCACCGAGGAGGAACGCATCCGCGGCATCCACAAGCACATCCCGGCGCCGCGCCGCGCGCTGCCCGGCCATGCCGAAAGCTACAACCCGCCGCCGGAGTACCTGCTCGACAAGATAGAGGTCAGTCGGCGAGTAAGGCCCGCTGCCCGCTGCGTCAGCGGCGGGCCGGCAAGAAGTTTGCAAGGAAAACCGCAGCAAAAAAAAACCGGTTGTCTGTAAAGTCGGTTTACGGACGATAGTTTAACGTGACGTCATAACAAAACATTAAAAACCCCCCGCACCCCGCATTGTACTGTACATCCCGGCGTTCGCCGCTCTCTTGCAACTGGCCCTCGCCGCTCTCTTGAAACTGGCCCTCGCCGCTCTCTTGCAACTGGCCCTCGCCGCTCTCTTGCAACTGGCCTTCGCCACTCTGTACGTACCGTTATGTACGTGCACGTACATGTACGTTACATTGCGTCATCCTTTTTCGAGGATGCAGCCGGCGTTCATCGATTTATTAGACGTTGTCACGTCAAAAAAACCAAAAACATACCATACCCCCATTTATGTATGTATGTATGTATGTAAACTCTTTATTGTACAAAAATAAGGAAAAAAAGAAATACATTATAGACAACCATTGAAATGCATGTACAAAGGCGAACTTATCCCTTTAAGGGATCTCTACCAGTCAACCCTTGAGTGGTATTTATCTTCTTTTTGGAAAAGCAGTACTGTAATGGACAGACATAGGAATTTGGGGGGTAAAATTTAATGACAGGTAGGGAGTTCCTTTATCGATAAACTCAACTATCGACGATTTTGCCAGATAGGTACCTACTAGTGATCGCTCCAAAGTTTTTGTAAAAATATAATTTTGTAGGAAGTAAAAAAATTAAACAAAATAATAAATCAAGTCTCTTCTTGTTTATTCTCGTAAAGCCCTTATCAAATTTCGACCATCATAATTTGAGTTTTTCGAACGTATGTATTTATGTTATGTATCATTCTTTGGCACGCCTGTAGCCTAAACGGCATTTTAAAGTGTGAGGTGTAACAGTTCTGCGAGTGACATACTGACATACATACTTAGGGTATTTTACCGGAATAGGGATGTTTCCTAGGTAAAAAAATAATAATTCTTATTAGTCCGTATATTACATTATCAAAAAATATTAGACACGTAATTTTTTTTTTGACAATTAAACAAAAAATGACGAAGATGTGGCGCGTTGAAGTTCCGCGTGACGAGGTGTGACGTCACTTGTTCCTAAAACGCTCATACAAAGTGTAGGAACAAGTGACGTCACGCGAAACTTCAACGCGCCATATCTTCGTAATTTTTTGTTTAATTGACAAAATAAAAAATACGTGTCCAATATTTTTTGATAATCTAAAAGACTGACTAGTTAGGAAAGTAGCCTATTCACATGGGAACGGGAATTATACAGGCGGTTTTTTTTCATCTAGTATTCAAATTAAAGTTACTAGCCTTCCGTCCGCAGCTTCGCCCGCGTTAAATTAATTTTCCCGTACGAAAAGGTATTTTCCCGCTGTTAAAAGTAGCCTATGTCACTCAGTGATAACGTAGCTTTCTAACGGTAAAAGAATTTTTGAAATTGATCCATTCGTTTTTAAGTTTATTTGTTACATACAATAGCTATTTATGCAACTGTATCGTAATAGGGGTCCTTAAAACACGAATGTGGTTCCATGAAACGAGGCGTAGCCGAGTTTCATAAAGGGTCACACGTTAGTGTTTTAAGGCCAAATTACGTACAGTTGCATACAATATTTTATCTTCTCTCTCACATTTTTCCAAAAACGAAGTAGGCTTTTTGCATTTTTCATGCCATAAAATCTTGATAGAATTTATCGTATAATTTTCTGAACTTTGCTAGTAATAAATTATGAGTCATTTCCTTCGCCGCATCTAAAATATCGGGCGGAGTCAAATTTTCTTCGCATTCACTGATATCAGATATATTTTTAAGCAAGATCAAAATTTTCCCACGAAAATTCATACAACAAAACGACACGTATGAATGGAATGGCGCTAAAACCCAGTACATCACCGCGAATGTGCGCGCATGCGCTAAACCGGGCGCTGCCACAGACAAGTGAAAATTGGAATCAAAACTTGGTGATATAAACTTTTTGGATTTGCCCTGTATCGTAATGGTAAAAAAAAATGTATTATAACATTATTTCGTTAGAAGAAAAGTGTTATAATATTTTTTTTTTAATATTTCGGTATTGTGTTTAAAAAGTATGTCAATATACTAGGGGCGTTCAATAAAAAGTGAGAATGAGTATGTTATAAACAACTTTTACTAAATGTCATTTTATTTTGCGACATAGTCACCTTTTAACATAATACACTTTAGTATATCTTTTTTCTAAACTTAAAATTCCATTTTTAAAAAAGGTCTCATCTTGAGTACTTAAAAAATCTTGTATTGCAGCGACTACCGCGTCGTCGTCTTCAAATTTCTGGCCTCTCAGGTATTGTTTCAATCTCGGAAATAGGTAGAAATCACTGGGAGCGAGATCTGGTGAAAACGGAGGATGCTTAAGGATATCGAACCCAGCATCACGAATTGCAGCCATTGCAACGGCGGACTTGTGTGCCGGGGCATTGTCCTGGTGGAACAGCACAACTTTCGAGAGTTTACCTCGCCATTTTTCGCGGATCTCATTGCGCAATGTTGCTATTTGTTTGGCGTATAAAGTGCCCGTAATAGTGGCTCCATGCTCGAGATACTCAATCATTAATACCCCTTTACCATCCCAAAAAACAGAGCCCATGACCTTACGGGCAGATGGGCTCATCTTGAATTTCTACGGAGTTGGAGATGATGGCCTTTTCCATGTCATAGACTGCAGTTTCGTTTCAGGGTCGTAATGATGGAGCCATGTTTCGTCCATTGTTATAAATCGCGCCAAAAAAAGTTCCCGGTCTTGCTGCATCAGGTTCAAAGCTTCTTGACAAATCTCTAGTCTAGTTTGTTTTTGCGTGTCAGTAAGCATTCTTGGTACCCAACGCGCAGATACCTTTTTCATACCCAAGCCTTCATGTAAAATATTATGCACGCTCCCCGTTGAAATCTTTACATTTTCAGCAATAAAACGAACTGTGACACGACGATCCGCCAAAACTGAGTTTTCGACTTTTTTTTCAATTTCTTCAGTTACTGCTGTAGTAGAGCGTCCGGAGCGGGGATCGTCCATTGTCGATGTTCTTCCACGTCTAAATTCGGCGCACCAACGTGCGACTGTCGAATACGGAGGAGCATTAGACCCTAAAGTGTCCCGCAAATCCAAATTGACTTGGTCCGTAGAAAAATTTTTCAAATACAAGTATTTGATAACGGCGCGCAGTTCAATTTTCTCCATTTTCGCTAACGTACTCAATAGCATTGCAAAGAAATTACCGTATATTTTTTAAACAAAAGACAGTTAGTTTTTTTTTCATAGCAATCAGCTAGATAGATTAGCTTTACCGGCCAGTATTTAATTTCGTAATATTAAAAGAGTTTGCATCTCATTCTCACTTTATATTGAACGTCCCTCGTAAACTCTTTTTGAATTTTATAATTCGAATTTTACGGGATGAGAGTAGATAAAAATACAAATATTTTTTCTTTATAACATTATAAGTGTAGATTTGTGTTGATTTCGGTGATAGAACGTAAAATTAAACACGTTTGATTGAATCACAGATTTTTATTTAAAAATGATTATGTTTTAATCATGCCAACCCTGCACTTGTCACTGTGTGAGTGTCGTTCTTATTCTGGAGCCTCCTAATATACTCGGCGTCAAAAATATCGCCCCTCCTATTTGTGCACTTTTTTCCGAAACGCTCTGATTCACAAGCCATTATGCTTCGTTTAAATTAAACATTGTTAATTTAAAACACTTGAAACGTGCTTTTAAATGATACTACACAATATTAATTAGGTAACATAATTTCGCTAAGGTCTATAATCATAATAATCATAATCATTTATTTGCATAAAAACATGGTATTAGATTGGTGATATAAAAGTAATACAGTTTCACACGCTTTTGTCACACTATAACATGCAAATTTAAATTTCAATACAATTAGACAACATTAGCATATAAATAATATTATACCTTATTTAACAGGAATATTCTCACGTCATAATACTGTTTTTCCTGCAACAATCTTACTAATTTATTCCGGAACATATTGACAGGTAACTGTCGCATATCCAGAGGCAACCTATTAAACAACTTCATGCACATTGTGTAACAGTGCTTTGAGTAAAACGATGTTCTTGGCGCGCTCTAGTCTAGGATTAGCTTGAATCTGATTTTCGCGGAGGGGCGATATTTTTGAAGCCGAGCTTTGATCAATTATAACTGAAGATACACATTGCCGAACAAAATCCCCTTCAAAGAATGTCCGAACTTTTTTATTTGTTTGCATAACAATTAAAATCATCACCTACACAGAAATTTGAACCTAGTCTTTACTTCATTACAGTCGAATTTCGGTTGACACTTGACAGCTAAACTTGACAATTTCACGCAACGTACTGAGAAAAAAGAAGGCCACTTTTATCAAAGTGGCGCTCATTTGGCTCGGACATTTTCGGGCGCGCGACTGTGGATCTACAGTTATAATTGATCAAAGACGCCGAGTATATTTTATTTAAGAACCTTACTTGATACCATTAAAGATGACTATTGACTAACTCTGGTTCAAATTCAACGTTATTCACAGATGAAAGAATGGAACAAGCTGGCAGAGACCCCGTGGAAACGCAAATACACCTTCCTACCGACCAAACACGACAACCTGCGCTCGGTCGGCGCCTACGAGAGGTTCACCAGGGAGCGGTTCCTGCGATGCTTGGATCTGTACTTGGCGCCGAGAGCGATACACATGAGGGTAAGCCAGTCAATGCAGTATATGGGCGTTTAAAAGAAAAAGTGAACCCTTTTTTACAAGCTTTTATTTAGCTCACCCCGTTTGTTTTATTATTTATAGCTTTTGCCCGCGACTCCGTCCGCGTGGAATTAGTAATTTGGGCAGATTATTTTTTTTATCAAATTTGCTTTTGCATCAATTATGGCTCTCCTTAGTTCCCCGATATAAAAAAATTACCCCCCCCCCCCCCCCCCCCCCCGCCGCAAACCCCCACCCAACCCCCCGCACACCCGCGTTCACATTCACCACCGTACTCCCAAGTCAAGCGTGCATATAGAAGTTTTACTTCAAAAACCCCCGATTTTGAATCATTCCTCCGCTCCGCTCCGCTTCTATTGGTGTTAGCGTGATGCTTTATAGCCTATAGCCTTCCTCGATAAATGGGCTATCTAACACTGAAAGAATTTTTCATATCGGAGCAGTAGTTTCTGAGATTAGCGCGTTCAAACAACTAACAAACAAACTCTTCAGCTTATTAATTCTTTATAAGAAATTTTTTTTCTTTTAAAAAGAAAAATAAAGTGGGTACTTGAGAAGTTACAGTGAAAAGTTAAAACATTTGTTTTGGTTTGTTAGTTTAACATTTGGTAGCATAGCATACGGTTGTGGTAACTCTGAAGATGAGCTCTGGTTGAGTTCGAAACGCGTCAGTGTAGCTTGGTGGTGGTGATGGTTGGGTTTATGTGATTTGTGTGTGTTCGTACAGTGTGGAGGTGGAGGAACTGCATGAACGCACATTTCTTGCATAAACGTAACTATTGTAAGGTCGCGGGTGAGCAAAGTAATTGTTTTAGTTCATTATTAATTCTTCTAAAAACTGTTCGATAATTTTTTTGAATAGACGTATCTTTCTTATTTGTGAACTGATTGAAATGAAACAAACACTAAATGTTAATCCAAGAAAATACTAACATATCAGTGAAAACCGCATCCTTCTGGGTTAAGCCGTTTCTGAGATTAGCGCGCACAAACGCACAGACAAACAGACAAACAGACAATAATTCTAAAAATCATTGTTTAGAACCTATTGCGCTAATAAATAGCCCTAGTGACAGTTTTTCTCAAATATCTTTAATGTACAGACACCGACTTGTTACAGATTTATTATATGTATAGATTAGGTAGGTATTCTTGGGTCAAATCTTAGAAGTCGAATTTGACCCACTTCCAGTTGTCGGATTTACTTGAAATTTGGTATACTTATGTAGGTTGGATGACAATGCAAGTACAGTCAACAAAAAGTACAGTCAGCGAAAAAGCTTGTATTCAAAATGAAATTTTTGACAAAAACTTATTTTAAATGAGTAATTTTGGGGTTTTTTATTATAGTAGGGGAGTCCACGAGGGGATTTGTGAAGTTACTCGAGCGCGGCAGATTAATATACGGGGGGATACCTTATACCCTCTTAGAGTACCCCCATTGAATATGAGCGCTTATTGTGGGGGGTTTGCCTGGGGGCACCCCGTCAATGTGATTGTTTAAAATACTCGAGCGCGTCAGATTTTGATAATTTGATACTCCAGCGTGCCACAGATAATAAATGTATGATAATCTACCACTTGCTGACGACCAGTGGTGGTGTAGGGGAATGGCACGCGGCACGGAATGCTGAGGACCTGGGTTCGATTCCCAGCGCTGGTCTTTTTTCTGTTTTTTTTTTCTGTGCATCCATGTTTCAGTTTGTATTTAGTATGAAATAAAAGTTTGTCCTCAGTTCCCATGTGAAAGAAGGACAAACATTTAATATTTATAATATTAGTATTGACTGTCGGTCTGGTCGCAAAACTGACGTAAAAAAATTGCATTGAAAATTACAGATATTTTTTCGTCATCAAAATTAAAAGTGATCTAATTAACGAGATTTCATTTTTATGACACCTGAAAATTACTACAGGAATCAAAAGAGTTTTGTCAACACGGAAAAATATTTATTATAATTTATTTTCTCCATATTTAAAAAATACAAGAAATTAAAAAAATATACCTATCTGAATTTACCAACATTGCCACAGAATATATATTTTCCTTTGCCTTTTTCACCAGAAAAAAAGCTGTAATAATTTTAAATTTCATAGCAACCTCAACGTCAGATTTACGTCATCACTTTTTTTTTAATAGAGACTAGACAAAAGTGATGGATCTATTGTGTGGTACTTTTGGAGTTATGCCTTTTTAGAATAATAACATCTTATAAAAATTGTAATAAATTAATTCTGCCGTCGTAAGAAAAAGGGGCACAACTAGCATTTTTTGTGAAACAGAAAAAGCCTAAGTGCACACTAGTTCTTTGTAAACTTATGCTGTTTCTTTTTTGAGCAAGTTTGCAGTGGTGCCTTTTATAAATACGACGGCAGAATTAATAATCCTAGTGAAAATTTAAAACTATCAGTGTCTTTCTTTTTCCAAGCAGAATACAGAGAACGAATCAAATTACAGTCTTTGAAATATGAAATCTTGTCAATTATGAAAGAAATAAAAAGCAGCGGGTACATTTTAAATTAAAAATGCCCAAATGCCGAAGCTTAATTGCTCTCGTTGTTTCCAGCTCACCATCAGCCCCGAAGACCTGGTCCCGAAGCTGCCTTCCCCCAGGGAACTGCAGCCGTTCCCCACCTCCGAAGCCCTGGCCTTCAAGGGCCATGCAAGTCTGGTGCGGAGCGCTGACTTCGATCCGACGGGGCAGTACGCCGTGTCGGGTAGCGACGATGGCACTGTTAAAGGTATTTTTGGAATTCTTCTTCTTCTGAAAGTGCCACTCCATTACTGAAGGTTGGCCGTTAGCTCTGAAAACTTCTCCCTGTCTTGAGCCATCCGGAATAGTTGCTCTGCACTTCTGATTCCGGTCCACTCCCTAATGTTCCGCAGCCATGATTTCTTTCGCCTTCCAGAGCGCCGTTTTCCCTGTATTTTGCCCATCAATATTAGTTGAAGCAGCTGATATCTGTCATGCATGGCGCAACACGTGCCCCAGATATTCGATTTTGTGCTTTTTGACGGTGTGCAATAATTTTCGGGTCATACCAGCACGCAGAAGAACCTTGTCGTTGCTGACTTTCTGTGTCCAGCTTATACGGAGCATGCGACGATAGCATCACATCTCAAACGCTTCCAAGCGCCGCCTGGTGACTTCCTTTATGGTCCACGATTCGCTGCCGTACATAACCACAGGCCAAATGTAGCAATGTAGGATCCGAGTTCTGAGTCTTAGGTTGATTTGCCGGCAGCACAAAACCTTCCTCATTTTGGTAAACGAGGCACGGGCAATTTCAATGCGGGTCTTAATTTCCTGGTCCGACTCCCATGCTTCATTCACCCATGCACAGAGATATTTGTAATGTCGAACTTGCTCAAGAACCCTCCCTGCTACCGATATTCTTGGTCGTAAATAAGGGTCCCTGGTTATCACCATGACTTTGGTCTTCAATAAATTTATGGACAAGCCAGCCCTTTCACTGCACTCGTGAACTCTGTCAACCAATCTTTGTAGATCCTCTTGAGTAGACGCAATAAGAACGGTGTTATCTGCATAACGTAAGTTATTAATGAGCCATGCCTCTGTAGATTAGATAGATTTATTTATTTTCGTTTGAAAAATTTCACTATACGGGCCTAACATGTCAGAGAAAATTGCAAGCAATCTTAATAATCTCGCACAAGTGGCGAAAGCGCGACCTATTCGCGGGACCGAACATCCGGGTGGTCAGGTCTAGGATGAAGGAGCCTTTGACGAAGGACGCTTTGCTATAGGTAACGCCACGAGAGTTGAGGCGAATGATTACACACACAGCTACATAAAGTACTGATTGCAAAAAAGGTAGTGAATGAATGAAATAACTGAGTGAATGAAAATGTGAGTTATATGATCTTATGATGAAATACTTACGCAATACTATGCATATTATAATTTTTATTTTTTTCATATAACCTATTTCTGAAGTAAAACAATTTGAAACTGATAAGAAATATTCGTTTCAAAAAAATCGGTATTTTATAAATAGCGAAAAATATGCTTATCTGATTTAAATAAAATAGATCAATATATTTTATTTTGTTTTGTTTTTTAACTAGATGTATTTTCCTAAATTATTATTGTTAACGTAATAGGTTTAAGTAATTTATAGTTAACTAGCTTTTGCCCGCGGCTTCGCTTGCGTGTACTATGAGTACTCCAAAGAACCAAGATATCAAGCAAGCAAGCATACAGGCAAGCAAGCAAGCAGGTCCACAATTGACCGAGAAATCGGTGAACATACCTACATAAAAAAATACATAAAGTGGAATGCATAACCTCCTCCTTTTTTAGAAGTCAGTTAAAGTGCCCTTTGCGGCCTACTTACAGTATAAACTTATGAATTTTGAAATTTTAGCTTTCTACAACCAGTAAAACGCAAAATCCCGTTTTTTCCCGTTCCCGTAAGAATTTCGGGAAATGTTTTCTTAATGCTCCCCTACACTCCCCAAGGAACCCACTTGCCAAATTTCAGCTTTCTATGACCAGTAAAACGAAAAATCCCGGTTTTCCCGTTCCCGTGGGAATTTTGGAAAGTCCCCTCTCAATGCTCCTCTGCACTACCCAAACAACCTACATGCCGAATTTCAGCTTTCTACGACCAGTAAAACGAAAAATCCCGTTTTTTCCCGTTCCCGTTGGAATTTGGGAAAGTCCTCTCTATTGAGAGAGGAGAGGAGGAGGAAGAGGAGCATTGGCTCCTCTTCACTCTCCAAGCAACCTACATGCCGAATTTCGGCTTTCTACGACCAGTAAAACGAAAAATCCCGTTTTTTCCTTATCCCGTGGGAATTTCCGAAAATCCTTAAACCTGTTTTTTACTATTATAATTACCTACTTCTATGCCAAATTTGAAGAGTCTAGTAATTATAGTTCATAGGATCCCGTTGAACTGAATATATCAATCCCGTTTTTTCCTTATCCCGTGGGAATTTTGAAAAATCCTGAAATTAATGTTTTAAATAATGTAATACCTACTTGTGTATCAAATTTGAAGAGTCTAGTTATTATAGTTACTGAGATAGGGTCACTCGGAATCGAATATATAAATCCCGTTTTTTCCCTTTCCCGTGGGAATTCCCAAAAATCCTTCCTTAGTGGATGCCTACATTGTATAAGGTATCTATGTGCAAAATTTCAAGTCTCTAGGTCCAGTGGTTTGGACTGTGCGTTTTTATATCAACAGTCATTTAGTTTATTTAGATATTTCAACCCCATCGCACCCCATCCAGGGAGATGGTATTTTACGTCTGCCACGTCGGATTTTAAAACCGTTGTTGTTTTCATAACCAGCGACCCGATAAACCATAGAAACAACACCCATGTTGATTTTCAGACTTTGTTAGCCCTTTCCCCCCTTTTAGGGGTTGAATTCTCAAAAAACCTGAAACACGTGTTTACTCATTTATTATTCGGAGTACTTCTGTGAAGTTTCGAATAAAATAGTCGAACTAATCTTGTTTCCCCATACAAACTTTGGACCCCCGTTTCACCCCCTTAGGGAGTGAATTTTGAAAAATCCTTTCTTAGTGCACCCCTAGACCTTATAAGGAACCTACATGCCAAATTTGGAATCTCTAAGCCCAGTGGTTTGGGCTGTGCGTTGATATGTCAGTCAGTCAGTTTCTTCTTTTATATATTAAGAAGATTTTGAAATTCACTGTTGAGTCTGTTGAACTTGCTATCGCTACGAATAAATGTCAAAATCCCGCTGTCATTACATGACGTGTCGTCGTGTGCGTTACCTCAACTCTGGTGGCGTTACCTATACGCTATTGATAACTGATAATGATTTAACCAAATTTATATGTATGCATGTTATCTTGCAGTATGGGAGACCGGTACAGGCCGTTGCCTCCGCACCATCGCGCTGGGTTTGCCCGTGACCCGCGTGGCGTGGACGCCGGCCGCCGGGCTCAGTCTAGTGGCGGCCGCCGTCGGGAACAGGCTGTTGTTGTTGAACCCCGGACAGGACATAGGGGCGCACCGCGTCGCCGCACGCACGGATGAGCTGTTGGAGGAACCCCCGCCGAGCCATGATGTTGTCAGTGAGTATACCAAGACGATTGTGACCGTGATTGGCAACAGTCTGTTGTTGTTGAACCCCGGATAGGACATAGGGGCGCACCGCGTCGCCGCACGCACGGATGAGCTGTTGGAGGAACCCCCGCCGAGCCATGATGTTGTCAGTGAGTATACCAAGACGATTGTGACCGTGATTGGCAACAGTCTGTTGTTGTTGAACCCCAGACAGGACATAGGGGCGCACCGCGTCGCCGCACGCACGGATGAGCTGTTGGAGGAACCCCCGCCGAGCCATGATGTTGTCAGTGAGTATACCAAGACGATTGTGACCGTGATTGGCAACAGTCTGTTGTTGTTGAACCCCGGATAGGACATAGGGGCGCACCGCGTCGCCGCACGCACGGATGAACTGTTGGAGGAACCCCCGCCGAGCCATGATGTTGTCAGTGAGTATACCAAGACGATTGTGACCGTGATTGGCAACAGTCTGTTGTTGTTGAACCCCGGACAGGACATAGGGGCGCACCGCGTCGCCGCACGCACGGATGAGCTGTTGGAGGAACCCCCGCCGAGCCATGATGTTGTCAGTGAGTATACCAAGACGATTGTGACCGTGATTGGCAACAGTCTGTTGTTGTTGAACCCCGGACAGGACATAGGGGCGCACCGCGTCGCCGCACGCACGGATGAGCTGTTGGAGGAACCCCCGCCGAGCCATGATGTAGTCAGTGAGTACACCAGACCACCTCCATAGGATGGTCTATAGAGTCAGAGTACTCTAATGAGTATCACAGACTGTTGTTGAATCCCGGACAAGATAGAGGGGTGCACCGCGTCGCTGCCCGCACTGATGAGCTGTTGGAAGAACCCCCGCCGAGTCATGACATCGTCAGTGAGTATACCATGCCGATGGCGACTGTGATTAGCAACAGACTGTTGTTGTTGAACCCCGGACAAGACAGAGACACCACGACGTCGCTAGCACTACTGACTGTTGGAGGAACCCGCGATGAAGCCATGATGTTCTCAGTGAGTATACCAGATCGTCTCCTAGCTAGGACAGCTACTGATCAGTGGCAGGATGCCGGTGGCTGGATTAAGTCTGGTGGCGGCCGCGGTCGGCAATAGACTCCTGTTGTTGAACCCCACTGATGAGCTGTTCGAGGAGCCCCCACCGAGCCATGATGTCGTCAGTGACTATACCAGACCACCTTTCAACAGTTTCATAAATTCTCTATACAGTGGGCTATAGAGTATTAGAGTATAAGGGATTGTTGTTGTTGTGGAACCTCGTACAACATAGGGAACATAGGGGCGCACTGACGGTCACGACATTATCAGTGGGTAGGTATACTAGACGACTGTCAAACAATCTCATAGGTTTACTACGCAATGGGCCATATCATCAGCCCACAAAACTTTCAGGACCATTATGGACTAAATAATACCTCATTCATATAATTTGGACAAATATAATAGAAAATTGTTTGTCTTGCAGTGGACGAACGTACGACGACGGCGGTGCAGTGGGAGAAGGTCAAGCCTGACGAATGGGCGCTCGGGGTTCGAGTCGCCGTCACACACTTCAAGCCTGTCATACATGTCAGTGAAATTATTTATACCTACCTATTTTTTTCTGTAACTTTCACAACGTTGTTCTTTACTAGAGCGTTTCATCTCTCGTATCGTATATGCTGAAAGAGTTTAAAAGTAAGACTAATAAGTATTTACTAGTTTTAAATAATTAGCCACACTGGATGCGTTCTGCAATATTCGTAACGTTACATGTACGTTACATTGCGTCATCCTTTTCCGTGTTCATCGATTTATTAGACGTTGTCACGTCAAAAACATACTTAACTATAAGGCCAGTATCAACAAATAATTGTATTTTTGTATGCTAATTGAATTCCACACACGCAAACTGTAGTAGAAACTCTTGAAAACGTTCATCAAATTATACATCAAGTCATTCATGATGACGCGTGGCGTGGTTCTTATTGAAATGTCATAATGTCTAATTTTGACAAATTCGTGCCCCTTTGTGAATGGCATTAGCTAAAATCAGTAATTGAAAAAAAAAACGTTACGCTCATGGACTTAATACCTAACCAGGACTGAGTACTGCGACAAAAAAGTGAGGCCGATAAAAAGAATAACCAGATAATTGCATCTCGTTCTAATTAGGGTGATCAAGTACTGGTGCGAGTGGGACACAATTGTCTAGTTTCTCTAGTTTGCATGTAATCTCTCAGACCGCTGTCTCTAGTTGCCATTATTAAACTGTATGGCCTGGTAATATGGGTCACTTTTGATTGACTAATAAAAGTTAGTACTCAGTCCTGGTTAGGTATTAAGTCCATGGTTACGCTTTTTATAATAGGGTTAACATCGCATCATTGCAATTTCTACCATTTTGTACCAGGTGGCGTGGCACGGGCGGGGAGACTACATCGCGGTGTCGCTGCAAGATGGCGCCAGCCGCGCCGTCGTCGTGCACCAGCTGTCGCGCCGGCGCAGCCAGCTGCCGTTCTCCAAGGCCAAGGGCTTGGTGCAGTGCGCGCTGTTCCACCCCGTCACGCCGAGACTTTTCGTAGCTGTGAGTTAAAACATTGTGTTTAATTCATTTATTTATTTGGAAAAAATATATTGTAGGCTAACAGTAAGATACCGACTCGCTTACAATGTTATTTTATAAAATAATATGTATGTTTAAATTATATTACAAATTCTTTACAGAGACAGTTTATCTAAATAACAATAAATTCCAGCTGTCGGCATTCTGGCCCTGCACGAGCCCGTTAAGAATAGCGAATAACAGTCTACCATAAAAAATCCATGGTACCCTAGTGGTTTGACCTATGGCCTCACAACCAGAGGGCCATGAGGGAGGTTCGAGCCCAGACCCGCTCTCTAAGTTTTTGGAATTAACGTGTGAAAACGGTGAAGGAAAACATTGTATGGAAACCTAAAAAGAAATTCAATGATGTGTGTGTGTGTGTGTGTGTGATGTTCCCAATCCGCACTGGGCCCTCGTGGAAGCTACATTCCAAGCCCTCTCATTCTGAAAGGAGGTCTGTGCCCTGCAGTGGCACTAATAAAGGCTCGTATGATGATGAATGACAATCTAAATATATACACCGTGAAATTTTAGTGGTTGTTTTCCCGAAACGAGGTGATTTAGTATCGATTGTACAACCGATTTATAATTACTATTTTGACTAGAGTCAAAAATCCAATTGTGAAAAACGAAAGTCAAAAACGACCACAAACCAATAGTAACGCTTCGTTGGTACAAGTAGCGTACGATCGTACGATAGGTTAGGTACCAACGAAGCGTTACTATTGGTTTGCGGTCATTTTCGACTTTCGTTTTTCACAATTGGATTTTTGACTCTAGTCAAAATAGTAATTATAAATCGGTTGTACAATCGATACTAAATCACCTCGTTTCGGGAAAACAACCACTAAAATTTCACGGTGTATACCATAGTTTGATCATAGAGTCACAACTTAATTGTCTCAATAAATAATTTGTCAATCTTATACGGCGTTACATACTTAGTTATAATATGACGAGGTACAAAAGTTTGCAGCCACTTTTAACCCCTCGTATGCTTAAGAATGGTGTGCAGAGCGTAATCTACCTACATGCATTTCTGTAAGGTTCGATTTGGCGTTTGGCATTCCGATGTAATGGCATATGAGTGAGCGCTGTTGTATTTAACAGAGCGTTGAAAAAGTTAAAGCCGTATGCATAGTCAGTTTCTAGATAAATCGTGTGAATCCTGTTCTGATGTCCTCATGACTGTCGTATCCAGACGCAGCGCGTGGTGCGCATCTACGACCTGGTGAAGCAGGAGCTGGTGAAGAAGCTGCTGACGGGCGCGCAGTGGGTCAGCGCGCTGGCCGTGCACCCCGCCGGCGACAACCTGCTGGTGGCCTCCTACGACCGCAAGTGCATGTGGTCGGTATACTGGCATTGCATTTTTTACGGGATCCCGGATTTCACCAGAAAAAAAATCCCAATTGTTTTTTTTCTGAAACTGCAAACGGGCATTTAAAAAAAGTTTATCCTTTACTTTATTTTAATGACGAAGTTTTGGGTTTTCTTTTTCAAAATCACGAGTTCTATTCATTTTAATAAAGTTTTGTGACGTTTTTTTTCATACAGTTAATATGGGTCGTCACAAAACTGACACAAAAAAATTGTATGGAAAATTAAGGACATGTTTTTTGAATCATCAAATTCAATTAGCGCTCTTGATTCTGAGTTAGAAAAACCCAAAATTACCTCATTTAAAAAAAAAGTGAGGGTTAGCTTCTATTGAAAACGCCCTAACTATTCAGGATATATTTCAGGACTATCCTATAGAAACCTATAGGTTAGGTTAGTTTTATAACAATCCTGAATAGTTTACAGTTTCAAGAAAAAAAAACAGGAAATAAGTCAATTGGGAAAAATATTTCGGCAATAAATTAGTGAAACATTTTTCATATAATTTTATAATACCATTATTTATGTTCATCGACGTACCACCTAGGGTCAATTTACATCGAGACCCGACGCTGCAAGTTTCGTTGCGATAAGAAGTCGATGACGTTCATGTCTCTCTTAATTTTATTATTTAAGAATAATTTGGGTGTGCAAAAAATATTTTTCATGTTTAAAAAGCGACTTAACCCGCATGCATGCCAAAATATATCATAGTTTGTATAAAGTTCTTAATCAATCACTAAGCTTTTTTGTCAAATTGTCAGGTTCGACCTGGAGCTATCCTCGAAGCCGTATCAAACTCTGCGGCTGCACGGCGGCGCGGTGCGATCGGTGGCCTTCCACCGCCGCTACCCGCTGTTCGCCACCGCCGGCGACGATCAAAACATCGTCGTGTCGCATGGAATGGTCTACAAGTAAGTCCGACCAGACCTACTTTTTGCCTATTCGTATACCTTTATAACGAATTTGCAATAGAGTTAGATGCTTTATGACCGCCTTTAATCGAAAGTGCTAATTTCACTGTTTTTTTGTTACAAAAAGTATTAGGTATAGTTATTTTTATCAACAGACCTTTAGACTTCCAACTGCTAGGCAAAGACATCTTTTTCTTTCTACCCGTTTCTATCTACAGGGTTATTTGTAATTCACTAGCATCCTTTTAACCCGAAACTCCTACCACTTAAACAAATGTTTTTTGTTTTACGGCTTTTGTCATAACTTAATATTTTTGGTGTAGTAACGTTTTGAAAATTTGACAATAAAGTATCATGGGCGTGTTTCACTTTATTTATAAATAAATAAAATAAAATAATTAGCTGTCTTGGAGCCCACTGATTTCAAACATAAACATTATTTTTTTAAATTTTAATGCCAAAAAAACGGATACATATTAGCGCATACATTGTAAATGTAATTTCTAAGGCAATGTAAAACTCGCTAAATTTATTTTATTTTTCAGCGACCTCCTTCAAAACCCTCTATTGGTGCCGTTGAAACAGCTCCGCGGCCCCGAAAAGCGCGAAGACCTTTGCGTCCTGGACATTCGTTTCCACCCCACGCAACCGTGGCTGCTCGCCGCCGGCGCCGACGCCACTCTGAGACTTTATACTTGAATATACTTGTTAGACAATTTGGTGTTTCATTGTGTGCTTAGCCTCTCCCTGTTGAATAATGACAGCCGTATTAAGACATTATTTATTTTTGTAAAGAATGCTATAATGTTTGCAAGGGTTATGTCAATACTAAAACCAGAATACAAACTCAACTATACACATAATTAAATATATCACCTAAGGTCCTACCACTCGTTAGTGGAGGAAATTTCCTTAAACTCCCGTCAGAGTCTCATTCAAGCTCCTACCACTTTAACCTCTAGCTAGCTCCCTCCCGTCAGAGTATCATTTAAGTTCCCACCGCCCACCACTCTGTAATACAGGAGATTTCCTAAAACCTCTAGCTAAAGAATCCAGTTCCTTAAACCAGCGGTTAGTAGGACTATAGCAAAGTGTTTAGCCTGATTAATAAAAAAAGCCAGAAGTGTAATAAAGGTAAAGGTAGACTACCAATATTTGATATATTTCCTATGCAATAGACAGACACTGAAACCTACTAAATATAAAAATGGCTGCAATAACCTGGCAACACCTTCGACAAAAGCTGAATAAAGTCTAGTACACATTTCAATTGTTATGTCAAATTCGTAATCAAAATTATCACTGAAAAGTACTACGAACAATAAAGAAAATGCATTTGATTAACTTGGTTAAAATAACAAAACTAAAATAGCTACAACAATAACTGAATGGTAACGAAATAAAGTTAAATCCCAACCAATTTTCGTTTGTTGACAGCTGTTCCTTCAAGTATGTAACAAGCCTAATAAAGCTCTGTCCATCAGGAAATGCCAATCTGACATTTGACACGACGCTGTGATTGGTTATCCTGTAATAACGGCGGCAGAAGCGTAGATCGTAATTGGTCAGTTCAAACGCAAAGGCGAGGGGGGTGCATCCATGCTTCATATTTTTATTGTCGTTCGGTCGGTCGGTGCTAGCTTCGTGCACTTTCGCTTCGGTTTAATTTGTTTTGTTTGGTTTACGGCGGCGGGCGCGTGAATCTCGATAGTAAATTACGCCGCGTTATTTATATTTTCGTCCGAGCCGCAGCGGACGTATCGCATACGCATATCTTTAACATTCGTAACCGTGAACGGATATTTTACATGTGGACTACGAACAGTGTATTTTACTTTTTGAGGTTTTGTGAGGCTAGTGTTTCGTCGGTGATGGTTGTCGGTTAGTGTGATGTCGGAAGCTACGACGCCGACGGGCGAGGCGCCCGCTTTCGAGCTGGATGACCGGGACGCGGAGCCCCGGACACCTATGAAACGGCTCGGCTCCACGAGAAAGCTGGCTGCATTCAACAGTGAGTTCCAATTTTATTCCAACCTTTCAATAGAAGTACAATAGGACTGGCTGGTTACTTTTGCCGCGGAATTTCATTCATAATTCAAATGCCGTGTTCCGTTAAAAATTGGGGTCTATTCGTTAACCGTTTCAATTTTTCCTTCAATTTTTTTTTTCTTTATAAATGGTAACAGAAAGTATTTATGTAAAGGAAAATCAATAACATCACCAGAATCCTTTAATTATTTAAATAATCCTTTGATATAATATCACATCATTCTTTCTGTTTCAGTCCTTTCCTATCCCAGATCCTTGAAGATTCAAGATTTACCTGAAAAACTTGAAATTTTACAGATTTTCAGCATCTTATTTATCTTTTATTTTCTTAATAGAATATAAAATAATGTGTAAACAGTTCTTGCATTTGATTGCTCTTTATCTTAGCTCCTCTTTGTTACTTCATCTTGGGGCTTAAGTCTTAACAGCGTAATGCCAGAGTCAACAAATCATATTCTTTGAAGTGTTATCTGTGGCATTGTTTGAGTAACCTCAGTTTGAGCTCCTGTATGTTTGTGAAAGATTATGGAAAAATATGCTCACATTGCTAACAATGCACAATAGGATGGTTATCCTACACCGATTTCAATAATGAAGACATTATTAAAATTCATCTCATTAAAAATGTTTTGTTGTTGAACATGCTGATAGTTTGTCTGTAATTCTACACACAATTGGTACCTAGGTACTAAACTATTTTTTTTCTGTATCAAATTTAATTGAACTTTATAAAAATTTGTATTGATTGATGAAAGTCAATGTGTCCATCTCAATTAGTAAACTATTAGCAGGTTATAGTTATTAATTACTTAAAAGTGTTTTAACTAATGATTGGCTAGTTGAAGAGGCTTTTATTATCAAGCCTTAATAGTCTTTTTCAGCAGCTTTAATTGTTAGACTAGGGAGAGGGCAAGTTACAAATATGAGGGATGAGAAAAATATAAATACAATGTACATTTTTTGTAGCTAGGGTTTGCTCCTGGTACTGGATTGCCATACCCCGTTCTCGCCATACAATGTCAGTACCAGGACCAAACCCTATTTGTAACTCTTGACTATTTTAAGAAAGAAAGAAAGAAAGAAAATACATTTATTTACAACAACACAAGACACATAAATATTTTTACAAAAAGGACAATACAAAGGCTAAAAATAGAGTGTGTCATTGCGGTTGCAAATTGGACACTGGCTCAGCATAATGCTGAGGCGTTTATAACACCCCAGCGCTGATTTTCAGCCAGTACCGTTGGTAATACCCGGAACGCCACACAGATAGATAAAATGTACACTTATAAATATAAGCGATAAACTACATAAACTACATGCGTAAATGGATAATTGAATTTTAATTTGAATTTTAGGTTAAGTTAGGATTTTAACTTCAATAAACTACTATTTTTAGATTAGTGGTCTATTACATTGTGCTATTTTTGGAAGAGCGAGGCCTCCCAACACAGGTACTTATATACCTACTGGGAAGCCTCAACCTTTGTTTTTTTGTAACCACTGTATTTTGTTGAAAATAAATTATTGTTTATTTTATTGTAGATCATAAAAACAAATAATTTTAACAAAATTACTTAATCATAAATTACTATACTATAACTCACTCACACACTCACATAGTGTTTTAAACTAGGCTGTGAATTCTTGTGAATTTAATTAATAATTTATTAGCTGTTGACCACAAGTCTGTCTACGAAGCTTTTGTTTTTTGCTATCTGGAGGAACCATGGAATTTTCCGGGATAAAAACTCTTCTGTGTCCTTCTCAGGCAGGGCCATCAACTAACATTGTCATCTACCTTATTGGTTCAGACTTTTAGTCATGAAGAAGTACACAGATGGAGTTAATTTAGTAAGGATTTAAATTATAAGTTCTTATTTTATTGTTGCAAAATTTGTACTCTATGAAGTAGATATTTCCATATAAATACAAGCTAGGGCTCTTCGAGGCTAGAGTGAATAGGCTGTTACTGAACCAGTGAGATATACCTTGGGCTCATCTCCACTCCTCATCATAGTGGTCAATTTTAGGTATATAAAAAAAGTATGTGGGCGTTTTTTAAAAAAAGTGTACCCTTTTCGTAAAAAATATTCCTAATTTTCCATACAATTTTTTGTGTCAGTTTTGTGGCGAGCCGTATTAATAAACTGTTTGAAAAAAAATCACAAAACTGACAAATAATTTGGGACATTTTTTTATCATCAAAATCAATAGAGCTGAAAACCCCAAAATTTCCTCATTTTTAAAAACCGGCCAAGAGCGCGTCGGACACGCCCAAGGTAGGGTTCCGTAGCCATTAAGAAAAAATCAAGTAATATTTTTCTAAGGATTGCGTACATATGTGTACGGGAATCATCCAAGTTTAGGTATATTTTATACCTTTGGCTACTATTTACTCTTTAACTACAAATAATTTCCAAGCAATCTTAGCCGCTATAATTTTCCTAGTAAATTTGATATATTTACTACCATTCTGAATTTTTTCAAATTTTTCCACCCAACAGTATAGATTTTAGAGGGGGGGGGACGGTCGATTTTGGTCTGTTCCCACTAGTTCTATTGACAGTTCTATTGATAGAACTAGTGGGAAACTTTATTCCCATTAGTTCTATTATCTGAAGTTCTTTGAATAATGGAACTAGTGGGAATAAAGTTTCTCACTAGTTCTATCAATAGAACTGTCAATAGAACTAGTGGGAACAGACCTCGATTTTAATGAAAATTTTCACTTTAAAGTTGAATATTTCGCAAACAGATCACTGAATAGAAAAATCATGTTAGCAACCCCCCAATGGTTTTAAAAGACCTATCCAACGATTCCCCACACAATAGGGTTAGTCGAGAAAAAAAATCACCCCTACTTTACGTCTATGGGAGGTACCGCAAAAAAAATTTTTTTACTTTTTTTTATTTAATCACTTTGTCGGCGTGACTGATATACATTACAATTACAATTATATTCCATATATACAATTACAGCTTTCTAGTACTAACAGTCTCTGAGCTTAGCCGCGGACGGACAGACAGACAGACAGACGGACAGACATGGTGAAACTATAAGGGTTCCTAGTTGACCACGGAACCCTAAAAAAGGTAAGGGTATACTTTTTTTTAAAAATGCTTGTGCACACATTTGGTGGCTATTTTCTTACAATTGATTTGTACTATAATAATGTGAGAAAGGCTCTTTGAAATTTTCATAAGTAGGTACTTACTTGAAATCTGCAATTTTTTTCAAGTTTTAGAAACTGTGAGTTTGGAGCCCCAATATTTGATGACATTGAGATCCCTTTTTTTGATGTTGTCTAAGTCTCGAATAATATTTGCATCTAACAATGTCACAAAAGGTACAATCAAGTGTTAAAATATGGGTGCATACAACTTGCTCATAAATGTCACATAGATCTTATGTCGTCGAATTAAGGTATTGGCAGGCCTCATGCATGCCATGTACTTACGCGCGATATTTACCTACCGCGGGGACCATCTGCTACGATCGAAATTTCAGTAGGTTGTCACAAGCGCGCGCCGACGCACGTTCATTCTTGTTCCACGGAAAAAAATATGCCGCCTGGACTTTTATAAGTGAAAATGGTGAAACAGGGGCAAACTTTAATATGACTATGCTAGAAATAATAGCTAATATAACAATTTGGAAGTTCGTATCGTGCTGTCCCCCTTACTCTTCTATAAAAAGCTATAAGCGTGAGCGGGATGGCACGATGCGAAGTTCGAAAGTTGACCGTCGTATCTAGTATAACGTTAGGGTACTGTGAGCATGGTAATGTGTTCTGCGCATTACAATAAATATCTTTTTTTGTTAGGATTCCAGAGTTAAAATGGCAAAAACGGAACCTTTATAGTTTCGCCATGACCGTCTGTCCCTTTGACCGTCCGTGGCTTAGCTTAGGGAATATTAGTGCTAGAAAGTTTGCATGGATATAATATATAGCAATTATCCCGAAAAAATGGTAAAACAGCATGTAGAGAAAAAAAAAATAATCCAAACTGCCAGCCCTTGTCACTGTCGGCACGCACACATTCTTAAGGAGACGGAGTAGTATAATCTGTGGCTACAATCGCGGTAAGTACCAAGATTTTGTACGGGATGCAGTATCTGTTACGAAGTAACTATTAAGTAATCTGTGGTATTGGTACATAATTATGAGAGCATTAAATCAACAGATATTTTTGCACGCACATGCACTTGACCATACCAGTAGAAATTGATTTAATATTTAAACAAATTATAATTATAATAATGCTTGTAAGGTAGCATACTTAAGGAAAACAATTTATACATCAAATATATTAATTAAAATGATCACTGCAAAAAATAATACAACAGGATAAATAGTTGGCATTTTTTTATTAATGTAGGTACTTTGAGAGGTACTGTACTTGAAACTGCAAAACATTTGTTTATCACTATCCTGCAGGAATTATGCACTTTTGTGGGACAAAAAGTGTCAGGTGTTATTCCAGTGTGCATTTGTTGGTAAAATGACTGGGTTCAACTTAAAAAATGTTTCTGTTACAGTTTTCCATCTCATTTTCGTTTCCTTCCCAACAAATATGTAATCCTTGTTCATTACATTGTCCTCAAAATCCATATCCATACTAATATAATTGCGACAGTTTGTACAGTCGAAAGCATAAACATGGGTGGTGTGGGGGGACGGTGCGAGGGGGGCGGGGGGGGGGAGGTGCGGTGGTATTAAAGGGGGTTTCATTTTTGTTTTAATCCTGATAAAAAATTGAACTTAATTAAATCCAAAATCTGTTAATTTATTGCCTCTACTCTAAGGCGGAACAAAGTTCGCCGGGTCAGCTAGTTTATTTATATCGATACCTTTAGGTTCATTTGGCGTAAAGGACAAAATGCCGAAAATGAGTTATATATACAGTTTTGTTCAGAATTTCAAGCTCTATCGATCTGTATACTTAAAATTTTGATACCTCGCAAAATTTGACCTTTACACCCCAGAATTTTTCATAGCTCAACATCAAAACTGCTTTGTTTAGTGGGTGTAAATATCATACTCGAAATCACACGGATTGTAAAGGACGTCATGAAATATAGACCACGACGTAAAGTCCTGATATTATACACGTTGCCCTTTAAGACCACCCATTTGGAACCTTATTTTATTATTCTGTCCTTTACGACCTTTACTATTCTTCATTTACGTACTACATTTACTTCATAATGTAGCTAAACTATGGGCGTAAAGGACGTATATTTTTTTCCTTGCATTATAAAACGTGGTTTAAAGGACTTACATAAATGCTAAGGTATATTTATGATGCAGCGTAAAGGACTTTTTAATGCTTTACTACTCTTTTTTTTGTAAATTGGTGAACTTGATAAAAAAAGTTAAAGGCTTAAAAGAGTTTTCCATTCCTGTAATGATGTCATAATGTAATTAAATCAAATTTTAATTTAAGTTGTAATTTTACTTACTTTAAACCTTTGATGTTCTTTTATTTTCATTATAATTGTCCTTTTCTTACTAATGACAGTTTGTGTCGTAACAAAACACGCGACAGTTTTGCGCGGTAAAACACTCCTCATGCCGGTTGTCTCTGCCATCCTCGCAATTTTGTTTTTTATCAATAGTAAAGCCCTTCACATACCGCAGCGCGGGGCGTGCGTGCGACGCCGATGGAGCGTGTCCAGCGCGCTGCATAACACTGCCGGTGTATGTCACCGTATATAAGATTTAGTGTTATAGACCGCGCTGGGCACGCTCCATCGGTTTCGCGCGCATGCCCCGCGCTGCGGTTTGTGGTGGCTTTAAGAGCAAGATAGGTGATTTGTCAATGGCGGTACGGACTTATACCTAGTTCCCGATGCATACGCATGCAGATCAGATGATTGTTTTGTTTAGTTCAGTTATTATTGTAGAAATATTTTCTAACGCTGTTCGATTGAATTATTATCGAGTAGTGTTTTTGAGGCAAGTGTCGTCAGCAGTCGTTTACAGTGACATTGCAGTAGATGAATTAATTATTTTCTGATGAGTTGCTTTTAAGGCTTTTTGCGTTATTCTTACTACCTACTTGAAACTAACTCGTTTATTTAAGGTCTACCTTAAAGACGTTAGTCATTTCTGAGAACCAGTTTATTAATATCAAGTTACGAAATATATAATTAGCATGGTTTTATCCGGCGAGATTTGTTTGTTAGAATTTGTATTGTTTTATACTGGAAGATTTCGTGTTACGTTAGAGCTGTAGGTACAACATGTGTGATAATTAGTTCTTACACAAAGAAAATGACGTTATTAAATTCATAAATTGTAAAGTAATTTTGTGATTGAACCTATATTGTGTAGCGTTTCTCTAGTAAAGTGCATTTTACGAATACTAAAGTTAACTTTACAACAATTTCTTACAGACTAATGGCTCCATCCTTTCATTCACGGCATACCATGAGTAACCTACCTGTTTTATTACAATAATAAAATTCCATAGATGTAATTTTAATATTTTCAATGCCGTAAACTGTATATTACAGGTATTTAATGATATTTTATGCTACTACCAACTACTAAATTATTGGTAAGTAACTACTAACGTATAATTACAACAAATGATGAATATTTTCGCATAATACATTCCTGTAATGACATAAATCTAAGGAAAACAATATAAATTTAGTAAGTTTTTGTAGTCTATACACCCAAAAAATGCATTATTTTAAAAAAAAATGACCTTTACGGCCCTAACAAATACTAACAATCTTAAATTACTTAAAATGGTATGGTCGTAAGTGACCTTATAACGCTTTTAACCACGTTGTAAAGAATACTTAACTTTTTAAGTTTCATATTTAACGTAATATGTACCAAATTACTAAATAGAGACAAGAATTCTAAGCACTTTTCTCATATACATCGAAAATATAGGTCAACAAAGAAAAAAGTTACAAAAGTTTTTCTAAAAATTAATTTGTTTTTTGGCTCTCCTGAAAAGTGCCATTTTGTCCTTTACGCCAATTGAACCTAAAGGTATCGATATTCTAGTCTAATCTACCCTGAAAACGGACTATCGGCGTCAGTCGCGGACCTTTTGCCGGACATATTTTCTATGACTCCAGAAATGCGACTATGTCAACGAGTTACGGTCGTAAAATGACAAACCTTTTCACTCCGCTACTATAAATCCCTCGTAGCGGGATAGGTTGGCAACCCTACTCCTGACCCGCAATCAATTAAATTTCATAACTAATATTAGGTACAACAAAGCTATCCATAAATCTATTACAAAACGCGTTAACGTGTTTTCCGTTCTATGTATATGCCGCTGATATACCGCAGCTGCTAATGTTTATAGTACCGGCGTTCGATTCCGGCGAATACCTCTAATTTCGTATCGTAGACAGATTGAAAACAGTTAGTTGTTGAAACTAATAAAATATACCCTTGCGCACGGTTCCGGTACACAGTAGATGCGCGAAGATAGAAAAAAATACATTTGTCTTCCTTAAATGTCGATGTTCGCGAAAATTAATGATGCACTTGATATCGTTCTTTATGTTTTTATTGTTTTGTGAGCGACGCAGATATAATACCTATCCTGCAGCTTAGCTGTACAGTCGACTACAAAAAAATCGATACGGCCAAAGTTACAAAAATATGTATACACGACCTTAATGTTAAGTCAATAAAGGTGTGTATACATATCTTTGTAACTTTGGCGGTATCGATCTTTTTGTAGTCGACTGTACCTATTATTGACATTGGTAGTTTGTAATTTGAGGTGATTAATAATCTTTGGAAAAAAAACAATAAATTAAAATGAAAGTCGCCAAACCTGTTACATCGTAAATTTATTAAGTTTTCCCTAGTTTACACTGTTTTTTTCGTTAACGCGCCAAAACCTCTTTTGACAATCAACTTTTTTTTAAAACTGCTACCGCTGTGACATTTGTCACACGTTCAGAAATTTCAATCAGTATTTTCCGAACAAAAACTTACTTCTCAAATAATACGAGTATTTTAACATCTAACATTTGACTGGAAATATTTTAATTGACGAGTACAGTCAAATTGCTAAAGGGTTCAACCAGTTCTGAGCTCGATTGTATCTATCTCCGAACGCTATAAGTAAAGCAATAGGCAGATAGACAAATGCATAAATTTCAATACAAATTGCGCCGTGTAATTCCGACTACCTATTTAGGAGTACCGTCTATTGTCAGTCTGAGCTGCACCGTGCAAGTAGAATGCAGGCGCCAGCCACGCCCGGCTAGTAAATTATGAATTGGTTTACTCGGAATATGGAATATTCCATCCCAGAGTATGCACACAGATCGCATTAAGGCCAGGATGTCTGGAATTATCTAAAATTGTTTGTTCTAACTTTTACTTTATACATTCAAATATTTTTAATCGGGTTAAAATAAATGTAATTAGTAACAATCACTCTTGATTAGTTTTAACGGTTCAAAAACAATAGATTAAACTACACGCGATCCAAAAAAAATCGGTAACAGGGTAGACCAGGTATGTAATCATGGACTGTTTTTTAGACTTTACCTCGACTTCGTAAGTCATCGCGTACTTTAAAAAGTACAAATTCATCATAAGTCTAACTGCCGACCGAATGTACATACAGTGTAAAGTACAAAATTCAATGAACTGGGTTCGGATCAAGGTTCGGTCTGTAGGACTATGTCTGTTGCAAAAAGTCGGGACCAACGAGGTTGAGTTTATCAAACCCCTTTCCATAAAAACATATTAAAAAATAGATATGTAACTTACTTTTTCATAAGCTCCAAAATAATGTTTTTTAATTTAATTTCTTTGCAAAATGTATGTCAATATTTTCGCGTGGATGAATTGTCCTCCTTGAAAACTATAGCGTTATAATTGCTTTTTTATTTGACCTTAATCTAGGTACCAGTTTGAAGTCGGTGCCTCAGCACTAGCCAGGAGGAGTGGACCTATAATCTTCTACCTGACTGGCTTCTATCACTCCTCCTGGCTCGTGCTGAGGCACCGACTTCAAACTGGTACCTAGATTAAGGTCAAATAAAAAAGCAATTATTTTTGCTTTTCAGTTTTTTCGGCGGTTTAATTTTTTGTTAAAAAGTTTTTATTTTATACTTTTTTCCCATCCTTGGGGTAAATTTTTTTTTCCAAATTTATATAATAACAACTTCAAGGTATACCCTATCCAATAAAAAAGAATTGCGAAATTAAACGAACTTACCTTAAGTGAAGTTCTATTTCAATTTTACGATCTTCACCATCATGGAATACTATGCAGCGATACGGAGTGTCGCGCCAAGATTCACAACATATAAAGTAGTTAAAAACGTGACTCGAACAGTTACTCTCTTCGGTGACAGGCTTCAAGGTATACCCTATCCAATAAAAAAGAATTATGAAAATCAGACTACTCTGTAAAAAAGTTAGTCAATCATCCCCTGTTTTCCTACCCTTAGGGTAGGAATATTATTTCCAAATTTACATAGGACCACCCATGAGGTATACGCTTTCCATTAAAAAAAGAATCATCAAAATCCGACTACTCTGTAATAAGTTATGCGTGGTCATATAGTACAATCGGTAACTGAACAATCAATCATCCCCTGTTTTCCTACCACCCTTAGGGTAGGAATATTATTTCCAAATTGAAATGGGACCACCCTCGAGGTATACGCTTTCCAATAAAAAAAGAATCATTAAAATCGGACTACTCTGTAAAAAGTTATGCGTGATCATACACTAAAAAAAACATATACACGTCGAATTGAGAACCTCCTCCTTTTGTTTTCGTCGGTTGAAAATATTCTGGTCTCTAAAGAAGTTGACTGACACTCGTGGAATTTCCTGATACAGCTAAACTACGCTATTTACTTATGGTAAATACTCGCTCCGATTTGTACCAGTTCTGCCGGCTTGCTAATTGCAGAGTTTAATATTGTAGGAAATTAAAGCGTAGAACACCTGGCGGTTGTTTTTAAATATTCATGCCCGATTTAGCACCCCATTCAGACGGCCGCTACTGCACATGGCCGTAGTACCAACAGTCGCCGTATTTTATTTATGCAGCGGTTTGGCCGATCCCTTACTCGGTCTTACACAAAAACCAGACGTGTTTTTCACACTCGGTAAGATCACTTTCACTTAACCTATTTGTTTATTAAAACGGAATCATTGCATAATACCATAACGCACAATTACAAACAAGCGAGCGTTTAATTAATCTCTTAATTACAGACTGCGTCCGAGCTACAACATTATGATTGTGTTTTTTGTTAGATATGAGTAGTTTCTTGTTCAGTGAATTTACATCATAATTTACATCTACATACATATAGTAAATTGATAAATAAATATCACGGTACTGTTAACACCAATTGAACTAGTCCCAATTAGTCCCAAAAATAGAATGAAAAACAATACACTTATGACAATTAAAAACATGTACAATAACAAATGCAGATTTAATTTAGCTTTAGCCCTCCTCAGGCAGCGCGGGGCGTGCGTGCGACGGAGCGAGCCGATAATATTTTACTTTAAAACAATAGAGGGCACTGTCCGAGAACGTTGAGAAGTGTCTCGGCTCTCATAATGACGTGTCAATTGGGGATGTCTAAAAAAAATTACCAGTGGTTTTTATATTTTTTTTGTATAGAAAAGTCAATTATAAGAAACTAATTTCAATATTTTGTCATTTAGTTCTCTACTTTTTTCAAAATTAATTATTGAAACTATTTTAGTTGATGACGTCAGATTATAATTGAGGGCTCCCACAATGCCAAATTTCTAAATCTTTCTGAATGCGTTCGATAAGGCAACCCCTTTAATTATTTTCTGCGTAGTGGTACACTATACACTCTGTCACTTTACTGGCACTGTCAAAGTGCTAGATGTCAGACAGCGGGTCCAAATCAAACTCCGTAGTATAATCCACGCGTAAATTCTAACCACACAGAATAAAGTACGACTTGAACCGGTCACGCAATTTACACCAATGTCAAATGAAGGTCATTGCTTATTTGTTATATAATAAATTCATTACATAATATTAAAATTAAATAACTACAGAAAACGAGTTAAAAAGCATTTATCTCGAAATGGTTTTCGATTTACTATACATTGCAAAAAAAATAGACATCCCCAGTTGCGTTTGCTATTAATAGATGACGTTGCACGAGCGACCGTTGTGTTTAAACGTTACCGTAACCTTTTTTCAGGCACTCAAAGATGTAAAGTTTTTCGTGAAGGTACTCGTATTACTATGGCGGGCAACGGCGCGGGTTAAGACTAATTGTCTTATAAAGTAATATTTCCGTCTGTGTTTCCTCCGCAGTAATGAATAAATGATGTTAATGCATCACGCGAGTGGTCATTGGCGGCATTGGCCACTTCCGCGGCTGCGTGGGTGCGCCCCCTAACATTTGACCTGCTGGCTCTCTCACACTTAAGGTGGTAGAGCATGCGTTTGTGCTCGTGTAGCGTACGCTACTCTCAGTGGTAACAATCCTACTATTGTAAATTAAAGAATAGTGAAAGAAAGATTTTTAAGTGTGAGTCTCTTTCACTAACACATTGTATATGGGACTCCTCGTTCTGAAATAAATGATTTTTATTTATTTATTTATTTTATTAATTTCAAGCTAAAACGGCTGAATGGATTTGGATGCGGTATGCAGATAGCTGGATCACTAGAAAAACGCATAGCTACTTTTTATCCCGGTATTCCCACCGGATAAAAGCTAACTACCTTAACCGCTAAGTCTAGAAACATGATTTTTTCACGAGTTTTCATGATGCAGCGGAAATTATAACTGCAATGTATTCTTGAGAATTCCCATGGCAATTTTGTGAAATCCTGAAATTTCATTTCAACTGCCGAAGATAATGGGTTACGCGTGCGAACCCGCCATTAATGACTAGTCATAACCTCGTAAGGCCCAGGGTGTTGAATTTAGTAAATGTATGTATACTTACATACTTTAAACAAATGTCAACTTTTCTCAATTGACAATAAGTTTCAAATTATAACAGTCAAAATTGGACGTGGGCTTTACGAGCTTATAATAATATATTACGTTTGTATAAGAAATTCCTTTACCACCCTGAGGTTCAATATCAATTCTATGGCTTAAATCAAAACAATGTTGTTTTTATTCAGATGCAATTTAATTTAATAAAAAAATGGCAAAGCACTCAGGTACTTGGTCGACTATACCATCTACATACAGTCTTTAGAATGGGAGAGCCCCACATACTCCCCGTTGCCCTGTACGGGGAGATGCATAAGGTGCATTTTCCACACCAAAAAAAAGGTTCTCTCGGTCTGGCAAGCTGGGGATTGGGGAGGTCGAAAGTTATACTTGTACAGTTTGACAGGGCGGCCAAATCCCAAGGATCTGCTTCAGGATTCGTTAACGTTATGCCGGCTAAGCCGTGCCATGCCAAGTTTTTAACTGAATTAGCTTTGAAGTTAGCCTAATTGAGATTGGCTTTGTACGCAGTAAAGCCTCTGGCAGTAAGAATTTACTTCGAAATAATTTCATAGAAGCCGCCAAAACTAAAAGCAATTTGTAAGAACACATGGAAATGTCCTTAGCAACTGTCTGGAGAAATCTTCGTTGGATGAGGCTCTGAAACGTTTTAACTGCCGTAATATCCCGTAACATCATCATCATTTCAGCCAAAAGACGTCAACTGCTGAACATAGGCCTCCCCCATGGCTCGCCAAACAGATCGGTCCCGTGCCATCCGCATCCGACGCGATCCCGCAAACTTAACCAGGTCGTCGCTCCTTGTTGGAGGCCTACCTACACTGCGTCTTCCGGTCCGTAGACGCCACTCGAGAACCTTTTTGCCCCATCGGCCATCAGTTCTACGAGCGATGTGCCCTGCCCACTGCCACTTGAGTCTGGCGATTCTTCGAGCTATGTCGGTGACGGTGACTTTAGGTCTTACGCGGATTTCATCATTTCTAATGCGATCCCGCAGAGAAACTCTGAGCATAGCCCGAGCTAACACTAATCCTAACACTAATTGTTAGGAACATCGACTAATATATCCGTCAGCTAAAAATCCCTTTGTTTGACCACCACCACGCGTGGTGTGGTGTGTGGTCGAAGAATTGCTATTTGTTCTAGTCCATGGACATTATCGTTCGGCAGTTAAACCGCTTCATAACCTCACCTAGTTAAGAAATGTTGTTTACTAAGGTTCCAATGTACGCCACATCTAACTTCTTATAACCATCAAAAAATAATCGTTTTGATTTCTTTAATAAAACATAAATTGAACTGGCAGTTTGATCGATGTAACCGTTGCCCGAAAAAAAATCGATTTCAAAAATTCTTTTGCCGTTAGAGAGCTACATTATCACTGAGTGACATAGGCTACTTTTTACCGCGGGAAAATACCTTTTCCTATGGGAAAATCAATTTATCGCGGGCAAAGCTGCGGACGGAAGGCTAGTTATTTATATTTCGTTCTCTAGAGTTTATTTTATCGGACAACTGCAAATCTTACACTCGATACTGGCCATATTTTAAAAAAAACTAGCTAACCAATACGGGTTATTTAGTAGCGAGAATTATATAAGTTACGGAAGGACTGGTCAAGAGAAAATAAGCGCGAAGCCAAGCCAAGTTTACTGCCGACGCCAACCGCGACCGGAGAATCCACAATTCCTACGCCTACGCCCTTATTTATCCTATAACTACTTCGACTCCAAGCTAGCTCCATCTTAGTGCACTTTATTCACAGTTTATTTTAACTCTAAACTTGTTTCTATTGTATTTAACATGCTAAGTTTAATCGAGCGTCGTACTTATAGCGCTAATAATAAAAGGAATACAAATATCGTGTGTGTTTTTTTTCCACAAGCGATGTCGCCATTTTATTTCTTTCCCGGTCTCAATAAGCATTTTCGTGTTTTCATAAAATTAGGTTTTAGTACATTATATTGTGAGTCACAATTTGTGACACTCACCAATAAAATTTAATTATTTTTGAACTATCGCCTCTGCCCGTTTTTTGAGCAATTAATATCAAAGTCAAGTCAAAATATCTTTGTTCAATTAGGTTCTAACGAGCACTTACGTATGCCGAAGAATCTACCACCGGTTCGAAAAAACTCCGTTGAGAAATATCCGCCAAGAAACTCAACAAGGTGTTTTTTTTAAACAGATTTTGAAATATCAAATTTAATTTCGCACATAAATTCCGAAAAACTCAGAGGTGCGAGCCGGGATATGAACCCACGACCCTCTGCTTGAGAGGCGATTGGTCAAACCGCTAGGCCACCACGACTTTTGAAATTTACTATGAGCTTTACGGTGAAGGAAAACATCGTGAGGAAACCTGTATATTACACCTGCGAAGAAATTCAATGGCTTGTGTGAAGATCTCAATTCACACTGGGCCCGCGTGGGAACTACGGCCCAAGCCCTCTCATTCTGAGAGGAGGTCTGTGCCCTGCAGTGGGATGTATATACGCTGGGATGATGATTCACAATGTAATCATTAATTTTATATTTAGTTCGCTACAGACCGAGCCGTTTTTAGCTTACTTGACATTTCTATTCTTCTTATTGTTACTTCTATAGTCATGCTGAAAGGGCCTTTGACTCTGGCCACAGGAGTGCACTGCGAAGATTATTCAATCCATGCCACACGTTTCTTTCATCGATGAATGATGCATTAATGCACTGCCTTCTACGTAATGTCAAAGGAAATCACAGCTATAGTGTTGTCGTGCGTTTAGAAATTGAAATTTCGCCGGAGTTGTTTTGATGCAGGAGATTGTGCGTTTACCAACGAAGTACGCGCAGTTATTTCAAAATTTTAAAGTTAAGTCAGAAATAAATTAAAAACTGTTTTCTTTCCTAGTAAAAAGGGTATTATGGTCAAAATACTTAGCCATGTAGAACATTACGAATTATCCCTTTTTTCATTAGGACCATGGTAATTCAGCAATCTGATGAAACGGAATTTTACCAGCGTTTATCTGGTGCAAATGTGGAAAGTCAATTCAATCGTCAGGGTAGGATTTTGAGACTGGATACGAGAAACTCTTCTTGTGAGGTTAGTTTACTGAGTATTCAGTATAAAATTGGTCCTCTACTAGGGTCGTAAGAAGTGTTAAAAAAGAACTAAATTAATTTTACAAATTATAGAACTACATAGGCGTAGTTGTTGTGTATTTCTAAATGCATAAGAGTTAAAAATAAAAGTGAAGAAATGTCAAAAATCAGTGAATTAAAATTGGAAGTTCTGCAACAGAGTAACAATGTGTTATCCAACAAAAGATTTTTCACCTGGCGCTCAAATGTTTCGTCGCTTTGGTCTGTCAGTTCAGTCAGATAAAACAGAGGAAGTGTCATACATAAACGACTCAAGTGCATTTAATCCGTTAGTTCGATTAGTTCATAATTTTATTCATGTTCCCAAATTGTGGTTAAGATAGTAGATAATGAAAAAAGACAACTACGTTGGTTGACAATATCGCCCGTGAATAGATTTTACTTTATTATACCTTTAAGAATATTGTCCTAATACCCAATAGATGACATCCTGGGTTTTGTCACCTCTATTGCTGATGAATGACATAAAATTAAGAGGGTACGATGCGCACCATTTCTCCATACAAACGTAATCCCCTGTTTCCTCCCTGGATAATGGCTTTAGAGCCAAATTTTTTTTACTTTGTAATCTGTATCTACCACAGCTATGCCCCTATGTTTCATTGTTTTCCATAGTTCAATTAGCATAAGAAATATGAGCTTTCAAAAACCGAAAAAATTGCCCAATTACAACGTCATTTTCAGAAACTCGTCAGAAAAGAATCCCTCCTATAAACAAAAAAAGGAAAACATAGGGGCATAGCTAAATCTGTCCTCTAATTAATTATGAAAAAAATAAATTTATCGGGCCAGTTTTCGAGAAGAAAACAGGGGATTACGAAATGCTGTTTTGATCAATTTTACGCGCCTATTAACGGTCTGAGGTGCAGTTGTCCCGCTCTCGCTGTACTGACACGGAGGGGTTCGGGCGAGACAGCGATATTTCATTAAAATACCTATTTTTCAAAATTCTCCCAGCCATCGTACCCTCAGGTGGCCAACGCTCGGACGGACGTCTAACTTTTATCAAGAAACCATTTCCTGATATTTTTTCCTGTTTATGATTAACTTAAGTAACTGTAACCTTTGTACAGTACCCGGCCATAAAGATTGCACATCGGTCTTTGGAAAAAGACTCTGCAAATGTCGGCTTCGTAGAGCGCTGTCGCACGCTACTCACAAGTAATCTGTGACAACGCTCTACGAAGCCGACATTTTGCCGAGTCTTGTTCCAAAGACCGATGTGCAATCTTTATGGCCGGGTACTGTAATATCTCGACTAATGTTCTTTTAATTTATTGAATCAGGCGTTACTTTGCGGAGGTCCATATTAATGAACTAAAACAATTACTTTGCTCACCCGCGACCTTACAATAGTTACGTTTATGCAAGAAATGTGCGTTCATGCAGTTCCTCCACCTCCACACTGTACGAACACACACAAATCACATAAACCCAACCATCACCACCACCAAGCTACACTGACGCGTTTCGAACTCAACCAGAGCTCATCTTCAGAGTTACCACAACCGTATGCTATGCTACCAAACGTTAAACTAACAAACCAAAACAAATGTTTTAACTTGTCACTGTAACTTCTCAAGTACCCACTTTATTTTTCTTATTCTCAAACTACCCCACAAAAATTAACTTTTATTGACATATTTAAAACTACCTTGAATTTTTTGTTTATTTATTTATAAGGCATATTTAATTAATACTAACTGTTCAAATTCGACCCAAGCCGCAGTAAAGGAGAAGATACTAAATTTACCTGTTCATTAATAATAGACCCCATAGTGTTGTACCTAATTATTTCCATGCATTCCAGATGCATGCATTTGTGTGTGTTCGTACAGTGTGGAGGTGGAGGAACTGCATGAACGCACATTTCTTGCATAAACGTAACTATTGTAAGGTCGCGGGTGAGCAAAGTAATTGTTTTAGTTCATTAATGTTCTTTTCTTTCCTTGAGGCATAACGATTCCGCCATCAATTCCCTGCCCTTTCCACGGCTCCCCTGTGCCTGATATCTCCACGCGTATTGCATGCGATGGTATCCGGCAGGTCCTGGCTATTACTGGGCGCACGATCCTCATTATCGATTCGCGAGGCGCGCCTGTTGCTCCCCAGACATGTTTTATTAATTTAATTGCTATTGTAACACGCAGTATCGCGTATTATGCTGGTTTAAATGTTGCTATTATTTGGATTCTATTTAGGTTTGTACCTGTTTCGTTGTGAAGTAAATAACTGTCTCTCTCTCTCTCTCTCTCTCTCTCTCTCTGTCTCCCCTCCCTTTCTCATTTCTTGCATACGCGATGGATATGCCCTCTACTGCACAATATGAAACAAAGGAACGACGTCGAAGTTAAACGAACAGGTCACAGGTGTATAACAGGTCCCGACTAGGACAATAGGAACAATTTGAATTTGCTATTACATCCCATTGACCTAGCAAATTAGGCGCTGCGTCGGCAGCAAATGGAATCAGATCAATGGAAGCGACCTGGCAGCAATCAATTACTATCCTATCAATTGTGCTGGAATATGGCAAACTGGCGTTTACACGTCGCTTCGCTCCCGTGAACCATTAGGTCTGGCATCATCATCATCATCCCACACCCTATACATATATCATGCCCTGCCCACTGCCACTTGAGTCCTACGATTCTTCAAGCTAACTATGTCGGTGACTTCAGTTGTTGCACAGATTTCATAAATTCTAATGTGATCCCGCCGAGAACACTGATGGCCCGGCCACGACTTTTTTTTTATGTTACAGAGGCCAGACAAACGAACTAGTGGGTTACCTAATGTTAAATGATCACCACTGTCCATAGACACCCGCAGCGCTTTACGCGAAGCCAGTGCGTAGTCGGCCCTGCAGAAAATTGTACACTCGCCTCTTAAAGGCACCCAGGTCGTAACTCGATGTGAAGACCCCAGCGGGAAGCTCGTTCCAGATTTTGCAACTTTGCGCGACGGCGGAAACGGCGAGCGTTTTCTCCGTTCATTGCGCTTGTGATTATCTGGCGGCACACGCTATCTATACTAATATATAAACCTGAAGAGTTTGTTTGTTTGTTTGTTTGTTCGAACGCGCTAATCTCAGGAACTACTGCTCCGATTTGAAAAATTCTTTCAGTGTTAGTTAGCCCATTTATCGAGGAAGGCTATAGGCTATATATTATCACGCTAACACCAATAGGAGCGGAGCGGAGCGGAAGAATGTTTCAAAATCGGGGGTTTTGAAGTAAAACTTCTATAGGCGCTGATCTCAGGAACTACTGCTCCGATTTGAAAAATTCTTTCAGTGTTAGATAGCCCATTTATCGAGGAGGGCTATAGGCTACATAACATCACGCTAACACCAATAGGAGCGGAGCGGAGCGGAAGAATGTTTCAAAATCGGGGGTTTTTGAAGTAAAACTTCTATATCTCGGGAACTACTGCTCCGATTTGAAAAATTATTTCAGTGTTAGATAGCCCGGTTAGATAGGGCGGTTTGGGAGCGGGTGGGGGGGGCGGGTTGAGAGCGGGTGGGAGGGCGAGTTGGGAGCGGATTGAGAGCGAGTTGGGGGCGGGTTGGGAGCGGGTTGAGAGCGAGTTGGGGGCGGGTTGGGAGTGGGTTGGGGCGGGTTAGGAGCGGGTTGGGGGCGAGTTGGGAGCAGTTTGGGGGCGGGATGAGAGTGAGTTGGGGGTGGCTTGAGAGTGGGTTGGGAGCGGGTGGGGGGCGAGTTGGGAGCGGGTTGGGAGCAGGTTGAGAGCGAGTTGGGGGCGGGTTGGGAGCGGGTTGGGTGCGGGTTGGGAGCGGGTTGGAGGCGGGCTGAGAGCGAGTTGGAGGCGGGTTGGGGGCGGGTAAGGAGCGGGTTATGGGCGGATTGGGAGCGGGTTGGTTTATTATGAAGTTTCACTTCTTCCGGAAGGATCTAAGGGGAGCCATAATTGATGGAAAAGCAAATTGGATAAAAAAATAAGCTGCCCAAATTACTAATTCCACGCGGACGGAGTCGCGGGCAAAAGCTAGTGAACTGATAAAACGCTCGCCGCTACCGCCCGGTCCCTCGAAGTCGTAGCTGGGCTGTGAGCATGGCTCTCCATCACTCTCTTGAGTGACCTTGAGCTTTCTTATGAGGCCCATCGCTAGCGGCCACGTCTCAGTGCCATAATTCATTCTAGAATATCAATTTACTAGCTTTTGCCCGCGACTCCGTCCGCGTGGAATTAGTAGTTTTTCATCAATTATGGCTCTCCTTAGTTTCTCTATATAAAAAAAAATCACATTCACTACCGTACTCCCAGCTCAAGCGTGCCTATAGAAGTTTTACTTCAAAAACCCCCGATTTTGAATCATTCCTCCGCTCCGCTCCGCTTCTATTGGTGTTAGCGTGATGCTTTATAGCCTATAGCCTTCCTCGATAAATGGGCTATCTAACACTGAAAGAATTTTTCAAATCGGAGTAGTAGTTACTGAGATTAGCGCGTTCAAACAAACAAACAAACAAACTCTTCAGCTTTATAATATTAGTATAGATTGTATTAATCTCTCTCACTCAAAAATGCTGCGCCCTTCAGGGTTTCATATGATTGAGTTGTACTTATTTACATGTGAATTGCATTTTTAATAAACAATAAGTCATCACTGGTCCAAGAATTTTGACTTGATATTTACAGCATTGTTTTAAATATTTTCCTGTAAATAAAATTCTGCGTTCCCTGGACTTCATTAACATCGAATAGGCAATAGACGCTTTGTGTAATTGTTTGCATTAACTACGTGACATGAATGGCTAAGTTTCATGAACCGACTATAATCGGCAGGAAAACGGAATATCATAGGAAATAGTGATTCAAATGGCGCTCTTGGAAATTGGTTCCTATAGAAATAATTGCTTCGAGGACTAGCAAACGACCATATTTATATTTTGTAGTAACTTTTACAGTGACTTGCGCGGAAAACGCAGTGTAGGTTCAGGTTCATCGTCATAAATTGGGGATCACTTCTGTGCTTTGTCACTTTAACGTCATGTTTGAAAAGCTATATGTAATTATGTACCGACTGAAAGCGATAAGGTACAAAAGTGATCACTTATTTATGACGACTGTACGTAGGCCTCCAACAAGATGAAGCGTCAACTTAGTTAAAATTGCGCGAACGATGCGGATGGAGCAGGACCAGAGGATCAGTCTGTTTGGCGAGCTTTGGGGGAGGCCTATGTTTAGCAGTGGACGTCTTTCGGCTGAAATGTTGATGATAAAGTGTGAGTTGCACAGAGTTACTGTAGGATTGAGTGATTTGATGAATGGTTGATCAAATGAGTTGATAAAATGAGGTAGTCAGAGTGAATGAAAGATGAGAGAAAGACTGAATAAAGACGTGTGTGAGTGACGACTAATATTTTACCAGGAAAACAAAATTTTATAAAATACTGCTGTTGCCCGCGAGTCTGTTTGCTAGAAGAGTGGGTACCTATTCTCAGACCTACCTAGGCTGCCACGAAAGTTTTTAGCTGTATGAAAACTATAAATATTTTATTCCTAAATTGCATGATAAATTAAAGATAATTTATCTATTAACCTCTTTGTATAGTGACATTGCATACTGGCCAGTAACATTTTATTTTTTATTTTTTTTGTTGACTATGTCAGTCCAGTTTTGTTTTTTGCAATGGAGCTCTCGCGAGAAGCATTTCGTGCTATGATATTCTATGACTATAAAAGAAACTTAACATTCAAGGAATCTCACAAAAATTTAAACGTTGCATTTGGGACGTCCGCTCCATCGTTGGCTACAGTTTCGTATTGGTACCGCGAGTTTAAACGGGGTCGAGAGTGCATCAAAGATTAGCCGAGACCAGGACGGCCGTCAAGTGCAGTAACGCCAGAAAACGTGATCAGAGCCGAGTGGTTGATTAAGGAACGGAGGAATATTACGCTTCGGGAAATCGAACATGAACTAGGCATTGGATCACCCGCAGTTTTAAGCATTTTACATGATCATCTTCGCGTCAGGAAGGTCGCGTCGCGTTGGATACCACATTTGCTGACCGAACAGCAAAAAACCCAGCGTGTAGATTGGTGTCAGTTTATGCTCAGCAAATTTGACGGAGGCCATTCCCAGCAGGTTTCTAACATCCTTACTACTGATGAGTCTTGGATATACTGCTATGACCCCCTGACAAAGCAGCAATCTATGCAGTGGGTGTTTGAAGAAGACGGACCGCCTTTAAAAATTGCTCGAGGCCGAAGTGTCAACAAAAAAATGATCGCCGTTTTCTTTCGTCGCAGTGGACCAGTGGCTGTAATTCCACTTGAAAATCAAAGAACAGTTACTAGCCAGTGGTACACCGAAGTTTGTCTACCCCAAGCGTTCGAAAAACTGGGTGAGGAACGCCCAAAGAGCGGCATTCGGGGATTTTTTTTCCACCAAGATAATGCACCTGCACACACTGCAGCAAAAACAATGGACTTTTTGAACAGCACAGGTGTTCAGATGGTGTCGCATCCACCCTACAGCCCTGACCTGGCCCCGTGTGACATTTTTCTTATTCCCCACTGTAAAGAAAATGATGCGTGGCCGGACTTTCATGAATTCGGACGAGGCAGTACAAGAATTTGAGCGGCTTTTCTTCGACCTACCGCAGAACGCGTTTTTTAAGTGTTTTGAGGATTGGTTTTTTAGAATGAGGCGATGTGTAGACCTTGGAGGGGTATATTTTGAAAAATATTAAAGTAATTTACAAAAAAAATGAATGGTTTTGATACAGCTAAAAACTTTCGTAGCAACCCTCGTACCAAATATAAAGAAAAAAGTATAGTAGACAATATTAGTCGTTACTCGGACACGTCTTCAGTCTTTCTCTCATCTTTCATTCACTCTGACTCCCATTATATTATCTCATTCGATCAATCATTCATCAAATCACTCAATCCTACATTACTATAATGTCAAACCAGAGGCCGTATTGTCCAACGCGCTCTTTCTATCTTTTTTTTTTTTAATAGTGAAAATGATTGTAATCCCGAGTGCGTTACACAAGTAATCATAGTTACGGAGATAGGGTCACTCTGAATCGAACATAATATAAATCCTGTTAATTTCCTATATCGTGGGAATTTCTACAAATCCGTCCTTATTCCTTGCCTACATAAAGATAACACACACACACACACACAGCCTTCTACAGCCTTCTAGGACCAAGGATTTGGGCTGGGTGTTGGTTGATGATTCAGTCAGTCAGTGAGTGAGTGAGTCAAGACTTACTTTTAATATATGTATAGATTGTGTACATAGATTACGTATGTAACGGAATTCATGAAATCGTAAAGTTAAACGCTTAACCAGTTTTATGACCAAATCCGTTAAATTTGAATCTAATGTAACAGATAATGGGTGCGCTTAGACATCTGTAAGTTAATGATACACAGATCAGTGACACTCGCTTCGAGCTCCCGCGCATGTGGTGGGCATATGAGCTCGAAATTTAAATTAGGTTTGGTTTTAAAAATGATTACTTAAGATATTAATGTCACTGGCTGAATTGGGCTCTAATTTTTATTCGTTTGTATTAATAGCGTTATCAGTTTTTTTTTATTTAGGACGATTGTGACTTTAAAAAGGAAAACTGCGCTGATTAAAATTTGGTTCGGGGGTATTGTCGAGGAAATTACTCGTTGAGGCACTGTGGAACACTGTCATTCCTTGCAGCATGTTTGTAGACACTAACAGGCAATCATCTACTATAATTAAGATCCATGTATGCTCAAAACTTTAGAACCTTGTTTACGAACCGTAGGGCGCGACAACCGTAAATTCATAATAGTGATTGAAAGTAACGAACTTTCAGTCGATAATATGAAATTTACGCAGTGTTCAATTTTAATTGCTTTTACCCCTCTGATATCTAAGTCGATTCCTGGGGGTCGATATAGCCCTAGTATCCCTGCTTTATTGCAATATTTCCCATTTTAATATTTTTTTTAAAAGCGAGCGTCTAACACATTTTTCTTACAAATTACGCTACTAGAGTTCTTTCAAATTATAAACTGTACTTTGTTTTAGTGAATTACTGAACCTACTTCACTAGGCTCATCCAAAATACGCTCCGCGTTCTGCGTCTGTATTTAAATGTGACTATTACACGTTCACGCACTGATAATGTCAGAATATTAATGAGTTTAAAGACGAAATCCGTTGTGAACTAAATTCTACAAAAGGGTCATACACATTTTTTTTGTTCGCGACTTCTGTGGACATGGCAAAAGTTGGATCTATAGCCAATATTTTAAGTCAAGTCTACATCGGCGTGTGGGACGCCTGGTCAACTTTCGTTCCATTTAAATAAATCTTAAGACAGACAGACATCTTTTGTTTTTTTCTTAAGCTGATTCCCATAATCGATTTTGAGGTTAATGTAGGTACAAAAGTAGTAGTCTTTCGATGGGACTATCATCAACCCTTTGATTTCACACCTCCGATCGATCCAGACCGCGAGCCGCTAAGTCGAAGCCCTACAAAATTACACCGTAACCACATAATTTAAAAGCCAACTTAGAACTTAGGACACCGTGAAAGTAAGTTGATAGATTTTTACATAAAACTGACCCGTGTCATCACCTGTCTCACCTGATGAAAAGTGCAGATGAAAGGTGTATCTCACTGGTTCAGTAACAGCCTATTAATTCTAGCCTTGAAGAGCCCTAGACCAGAGTGGCGTCGTGTTCTCAAAGCGGGTGTAGACAAGCATGACGAGGACTGGTTAGAGAGGCGTGGGCAGAAAAGACTTCGCGCTGCCAGACCACCTCCTCTGGACTCTCTTTATGTTTGTGATTGCTGTGGCAGAAGATACCACTCTGGTATAGGACTTTAGTCATCGCAGACGTTGCAATCAACCTCCCCGTAACACTTGATTTTACGCTGCAACAATCATCTGCAATAGATGATGTGGCCAATGAATGGTGAATGGTCAATGAATGAAGAGCCCTAGGTGGGTATTTACCTGGAAATACAGACAGAGGAGTGGGATCTGACAGCCTTCTGTCTGGCCACTTGCGGAGAGAATCTATGGCCCATTGTCCACCCATATCACCCTTCCAGGCCGTATTGTCTAACGCACGGGTGCTCACCATTATAGCATTCACCATCCCTTTCTATCCTCATCTTATACCGTGTGACAGAAAGAAATGTTGAAAACAATCGCGATTCCAAGTGCGTTAGACAATGCCCCTGGAATGCCTTGCATCTGACAGCGCAAGCTGATTAGAATTGTATTTTTAAGGACTTTACTAATTTACACGTAAGACTATAATTGTTACTAACACAATATGGATTTTTGTTTCCGAAAGAAATGATTTATCAAAGACCTTATAATAAGAACAAGAAGCGTCAGATAATTTATAACAATCAGGTTCTCATTGGCAAGAGCTGGATGAGAGTGGCCGAGGATTGTGCTCAATGTCGTGTCGTGCCATGGGAGAGGCCTATGTCCAGCAGTGGACGAACGTAGGCTGATGATGATGATGATGATGAGGTTCTCATTGTTAGTCAAAAACGATGAAAATAAATAAATAAAATAAATAAATATTAGGGGACAATCTTACACAAATCGACCTAGTCCCAAACTAAGCAATGTTTGTACTATGGGTACTAGACGACGATAAACATACTTGTATAGATAAATAAATACTTAAATACATAGAAAACATCCATAACTCAGGTACAAATATTCGTGCTCATCACACAAATAAATGCCCTTACCGGGATTCGAACCCAGGACCTCTTGCTTCGTAGGCAGGGTCACTACCAACTAGGCTAAAGCGGTCGTTAGGGATGACCATTTAAAGGTTATTCTTCCAAATCTTTTAGGATGAGAAAAATACGAGTTAAAAATGCGTTCATATTGCAATCAGTCTAACACGGCATCTTCTTGCTAAGTTAGATAAAGGTGGTAGTATTAATAGTGATAGAATGAGCTAGCTGTTGCATTGTTTTAGGTTTTGAGTTCTTACCTACTTTTATCTTCTTCTTCTAGGGTGAAAAAACTATGACTCTTGTCTTGATGTGTGTTCGACAAGCAGCTCCGCCGAGTAACGGCTGACACCAAGGAAGTGGATTTAATGTCCACAATAAACACCAGAACGCTATAATGAGGTCGTTAATCTATATCCTCTGTGGAACGCCCGAAGTATTTTTATGGACGAGTTTTAAATTCTATACAATACATCAGACGCTGCACGCTGGCTGGAAAAAACTGGCGCCAAAAGGTTTGACAAGTGTAACAGAATGGCGGGCTTGAGGGGACCATATTTTTCGGTACGGAAAAATGAGCAAAAACGTAGAAAGAAACTGAAATTGAACTGCGATTGTTGACCAATTAGATTCTGATCTACTTAATTGGTCAGATTAAAGCAGAGAAGCGTTCCCATTTACGTTAAATTTGCATAAAGTTTATTAAAACAGTTGGGATACGAAAACATTATAAATCAGTCTCTAGCGTGCTGACGGCCGTGAACTCGTATCTGGATTTGAGGCTAAATTTAGATGTTTCGGTTCAACCATAATTTGTCTTCCTGCCAAACGCAGTAGAGGAGCTCCCCCAGCCCAACTGTAAATCTACTCCTGGATTAATGAAGTGGAAACGTGCTGCGCGCAACTTTGACATGCGTAAATTAGGCGCATACTGCTTCTCGATTTACGGAAATATGCGGCAGTGTTATGAATTTTTACACCTGCATTCTAACACATGTGTCTAGTTGTTACGTTCTGAGCCTATCTTTGGCACACCGCCGATTTGGTCGATGAACGCTTAACCTCAACTAACTTACTCGTTCAGACGACATAGCTTTAAATATAGCAATTGTGGAGTTACAAGTATGGAGACACGAAGAGAAAGTTACGACCTATCTATAGGTATTGATGCCTGGGAGACTTCTGTGATCGTGTTTTACGAACATGAACAAAGGATTTAAACACAATATGTGTTTTCCTGTTACCTAGAATTTGCTCGTTACAAAAGATGAATTGTTAAGCTTCCTCTACGAGTTCACCTTTTGTTCACTTACTGAATATTCAACGACTCGCCGAAAGCTAATTATTTTATGATTGTAACTAATAACTGTCATTTAGCACTTGTTTTCTTTGTAAAGAGAAAAATTGCTTCATTATCATCTGTTCAGCTGTAACCTTCACGCTTCCGCATAATTTTGTAATCATTACAAACAACCAAATATCTTAGGAATCTTAAAAATACGTGTTAATTGCCTGCAAGCCTCGGGGTTTGTCATAATCGTAAACCGCAAGCAATCAACTGAAGAATTAATTCTACAAAGCGAGTTTGCAATGTTATTTACTGCGTCGTGTGTCTAGTCTGTCGTACGCATAGCAGACGTTCCTGTACAACGTCAAGTAACCGGTGAATCATAATCAGAACACCTAATTATCGGTATAATAATGGCGTCGGGCCAAAAACTGCCCGCCAAATGGCTTCCAATCTATACTGCTGATAGGCCATTGTGTGTTTTGAATTCAACGTAGCAGTTAAACGGTTTTTGTTCGATCGGCAGATAGAGCTGTGGTCTGATCGGGAGTGGCGGTGTCGCACTGTGATTCAGCCGGCGCTATATTTAGCCGCCGACACCGCCTGAATGGAGCCGCTCCTCGCATCGTACACACTCCAAATGTACACCATGCTCTAATTCACCACAAAGACACTCTTCATCCAGATCTAATAAAAGACTCGAGAAAACTCAGACTCGCGTACCGATAGTCCCGCAAAATAAGTATACGCTATTAACTGCCTTTCTATGAAAATCCATTAAAATCCATTTTTAGCAGAGCTCTGATCCTAAGCAAAATGTATGTTATAACCAAGTAACCCACAACTTAGTTTATCTGTCAAAATCAAACACCACGATTGACAAAAAATATGTTACCCACAACTTGGTTATAACATACAGAAAATTCGAGATTTTCAGTCTTTTCTTACTGCTTGTGCTAAGAACTATATCTTCATACCATGTTTCAAGTTTCTAGGACAACTGGAAGTACGTACCTTACAGGTTTTGACTCCAAGGAAATTTAAGTGAAAACACTTTGTTTAATTGCGATGACTAAGAATCAAGAGATAGCAGGGATCATCAACATCATCACGTCGCATCAGCCGAATGTCGTCCACTGCTGAACACAGGTGGAGCCCAAGGTTGGCCAAACAGACCGGTCTTGCACCATCATCCGCATCCAATGCGTTCTCGCAACCTATATAGCAGGAGTATTTGATATTTCAGCACGATACCTCCACGCGATCCTCAAAAATTCCGTTGACAGATGGACAAGAAAGTGATCCTATAAGGATTCATTTTTCAACCGACGAAAACAAAAGGAGGTTTTTTTTGTTTTTTTTTTTTTTTTTTTATGTATGATCACGCATAACTTTTTACAGCGTAGTCCGATTTTGATGATTCTTTTTTTATTGGAAAGCGTATACCCCGAGGGTGGTCCCATTTAAATTTGGAAACTATATTCTTACCCTAAGGGTAGAAAAACAGGGGATGGTTGATTGTTCAGTTACTGATTGTACTATATGACCACGCATAACTTATTACAGAGTAGTCGGATTTTGATGATTCTTTTTTTATTGGAAAGGGTATACCCCAAGGGTGGTCTCGTTTAAATTTGGAAATAATACTCGTACCCTAAGGGTAGGAAAACTGGGGATGATTGACTAACTTTTTACAGAGTAGTCTGATTTTCATAATTCTTTTTTATTGGATAGATAGGGTATACCTTGAAGTTGGTATTATAAATTTGGAAAAAAATTACCCCAAGGATGGAAAAAAAGAACAAAATAAAAACTTTTTAACAAAAAATTAAACCGCCGAAAAAACTGAAAAGCAAAAAATAATACCTTTTTTGTTTGACCTTAATCTAGGTACCAGTTTGAAGTCGATGCCTCAGCACGAGCCAGGAGGAGTGATAGAAGCCAATCAGGTAGACGATTATAAGTCCACTCCTCCTGGCTAAGTGCTGAGGCACCGACTTCAAACTGTTACCTAGATTAAGGTCAAACAAAAAAGGTATTATTTTTTGCTTTTCAGTTTTTTCGGCGGTTTAATTTTTCTTTTGAGCTACGGAATAATAAAAAGCGTATAAAACTCAAACTGTGAGTGACAGGGCGATTGAGAGCTAAGCGCTCCAGATGCGACCATATACTATGATGAGGTCACTTGAATTTGGGATGGAGCTCGAGGTCCACATTAGCACTCGTTTGTTCGTGATTCAACCTTTTAACCTTTGCTATTACGCAGCACGCAATGTTTATTTTTGCTTTCGAGATTTAGATTGTGTTATCGCTTGGCTTAATGGTCATCATCATCTTGGCCTATAAAGGATTTCCCGAAAGTCAACGATAACCTAGTCCTTCTTAAACAAACTGACGACCAGATAGTCTAGCAGTTGGAGACCTGACTACGGAACTTGAGGTTCCGGGTCAGATTCCCAGTAGAAGAATGTTTGTGCTCGAGTTTTGGATGTTTCATATACAGGGTTATTTTTAATTCACTGACATCCTCTTAACCCTGAATTCCTATCACTCAAACAAATGTTTTTTGTTTTACGACTTTTTAAAATGAAGCACTTTTTTTCCCATACAAATACACAGAGTATCATAAAAATAACAGGTAATCTCAAATTTTCAAAACGTTATTACACCAAAAATATTAAGTTATGACAAAAGTCGTAAAACAAAAAACATTTGTTTAAGTGGTAGGAGTTTAGGGTTAAAAGGTTGCTAGTGAATTACAAATAACCCTGTAGAGTATTTAAGTACCGGACCGGTAGACACAGACGTAGTATAGGTAGGCCTTCAATAAGATGGAGCGACGACCTGGTTACGGTTGCATGAACGCGTTGGATGCAAATGGCGCAGGACTGATCTGTTTGGCAAGCCTTGGGGGAGGCCTATGTTTGCATTGGACGTCTTTCGGCTGAAATGATGATGATGATGATTCAAGTATGTATTTACCTATGTAATTATTTATCCGTTGTCTAGTACCCATAGTAGGTACAATACAAGCTTTGCTTAGTTTGGGACTAGGTCAAATGGTGTCAATTGTCACATGATTTATTAAAATCGCTAATTAAATGGTCATTGCATTGAAATTGTCCACGGAGTTGTGTTGGACGCTGCACGTCATTAGTCCATGCTTGTCTGACTCAATAGATTGGCAATTTCTGTCGGGTAGGATGTCTGCGTCGGTTATAATTGGCAGGCGCCGGGTCCCAGGGTGCTCCCCTGGCCAGGGGTCGCCGCACCCCACCGGCACCACCAATTAACTAACGACCGCAGCCTCGCCCAATAAATAACGCTTAACTAATTACAGGCGCGATATTAACCGACGTAATCGAAATTATGAGTCGCTGGAACTAATGGCTTCGGAAAACGGAAGCTTACCATATAGACCCTATGTTCCGAGCTTTCAGAAAATGTACAAGTTTCATCTCCGGCTTACACGTCCCACAGCTGGGCACATAAGACAACATGGGCTTTATTTACCACGCTGGCCCAGTGCAAATTGATAAATTTACATACATCCATTCCTCCATCTCCATTTCACCAACGGACATCCAGGCGGTGGAGTGTTTTTTTATACAATATAGGCTTGCGTTTGACCACAATCACGCCTGATGGAAAGCACAGATGAGGCATATGATGGAGCACGCTTACCTAGTAAATGCTCATTCACTCCAGATTTGAATTTAGGGGAATATTTAAGCAGAAAGAAGGCAGGTGAGCGCGGGTTTGCGCGCGCCCCCAAGCAGTGCAAACTGTACAACAAATACGGGGCACTGTAACCGGTACGCGCGCGCTGCACAACTGACCCTGACCCTTCCTCTAGAATGGCTTCTATAGGCTACAGGCCGGAACACGACGAGAATCGCTTGGCGGCCTGGCTCAACCTATAGGGCTCAATCTCTTCGCCCTTATGTGGTTAGGTTAGGTTAGTATTCCATTCACCCGCACGAAGCGGTTTACTTCATCTTTCCTGATCCGAACTGCTAAGTAATGGAATTCACTGCCATCGTTTGTACTTCCAGATAGATACAACCTAGAGTTCTTTAAGGCTATAGTGAACCAGTGAGCCTTTGGCCAGGGGGGTTTCACTCCGCAGTTTAGGTATGTTCGGCCGGCGCTCCTCCCGGGAGGAGTATGGCAGTAGGTTGTCGCGCGGCCTTCAGTTCGCACGCTAGCCGCGTCGCGCGTAATTAAGCATCTTTTTTTTCTGTGATTTTTGCAACAAACAATGACTTCTAAACGATATTATAAATAACTTACTTACATACTAAAGGTAGTTTACTGAATTAATACACACTGTTATCTTTCTTGATTTATATACCTACCAAATATGGGCGAGTGGGAACCCTATGCCCTTGGTTTCGGATTAGCGGTGCCCAACGGAATATGAACGCTCGTATCACACGATAAGTTTTAATTTCGCGTGCACGCAGCAGGAGTAGGAAAGTTTTTATACCTAAAGTTGACCTTTGTTCGAGAGTGATCCTTCTGTACGTTAGTACTAATACTTATTCTGTGCTTTGGCCTCATCTGCACTTTTCATCAGGTGAGATAGAGGTCAATCACGGGTCAGTTTTATTTAAAAAAACATTGAAATTTGAAGGTCCTCGCGATGTTTTCTTTCATCGCATAACATAATATTTCAAATGTAATTTCGCACATGAATTCCGAAAAACTTTCAGCCATATGACCTTCAGCTTGAAAGGCCAAACCACGAGGCTACCACGTCTTTTTAGTTGACTGTAAGCAAAATAAAATCTAGAACGAAGAGCAGCACCATAGAATCTGTTCATTAGGGCCTCTATTATGTTCCCATTAAAGTCAAGGCAGCTATGAGTTCGCCACTAGTAATTAAAGTGTCTTGATGTTTTCCACTTGCGTTTTTTACATCGGGCTTAATTAACGAGGCCGCGTGATTATGGAAATGGGAGCAGAAGTAAACATGTTTCTGGCAGGAATTTGATACTGAAATTAATTTAATAAGGCAACAGGAAACATAAATATGTTTGTAGGTATCAGTAGCGTGGATAGAGGTTAAAAGAAGTGAACAATCCTAGAGTTGTGGCACTGGTCATCAAAGTTTCAAAGAATTCTTCAAATATTCGAATCTATTTTAAAACTATTGCCGAGTACATCCTGTTTAAAATTAGAATGTGAAAGATTAAAATGTAAAGATAAGCGATGAATAAGTACCACGTACCTTATCTTAAAACCTAAGTGGCTAGATCGAAATTGAAAAGCTCGCTCACTCACGTTAAAGTCGAAGTCAAAAGTATAATTAAAAATAATACGTTTCATAAATGGCGACCCTTTAGTTTTAGAATCTCAGTATTTAATTTTTATGATTTTTTGTGGTAGCTTAACTGCAATAGAAATACGCAGTAAATCAGCTGTCATTCTATTACGGTTTCTGAGATGCACCCCCTGACAGAGAGACAGCAAATGCTTAACCTAACCAATGACCATAAGGATAACCTCAAACTTGTCACACGATAGGATTTTTGACAATCTTCTTGAACGGAACTGACTGAATATAGCTCATTCATTCATGATGCAATGATTCGGTACTTTCCGTTGAGTACAGTTATGTCTGACGGTACGAAAAATATTGTACGTGACATCATACATTGCGGCCCCTCGCAGCCGTGGACGTGTAAGTGATCGATCATCGACAGCAATATACTACAAACTGGCATATTTCTCTCACCGTCTAATTGTGGCTTTAGGTCCGAGGTCGTGCGTGATAGATGAGATTACGATCTATCACGTTATCGCGCCGTTATCACAAGTACTTTCTACAGACAATGTTTGACGCCACTTTCCAGTCGACCGCCACCGGCAATTGTGTTGTACCTTATTATAATTCAGCAGTGTTTGTGATTTTGTAGGCAGTGCCAATTGAAATGTTTGTGAAAGGATGAGCGTGTGAATTTGCAAAATGAAAACCGATAGGAGCGTGGCTATCGGTAAGTGTTTTAAAATTTTTCAGACCACGTATAAGGTACATATTAATATTATACGCATTATTATGTCTTAAAGTGGGTGAAGGACTGTACTTCAAAGACAAGCGGTTTCTCAAAGACAAGTTCGATTATTGGAAACGAAAAACCCCACATCATCATTAGAACCGTTTCCGAAACATACACATGAATTGCTCATTTAAAGGTATTAGAATAGGTCTCCCAAATAAATCTCTAATTTATTACTTTTAATTAAAATCAGCAAGGCGTACAACACACTGCAGACAAGATACAAGTGATTATATATTTAAAGATAAATAACAACAAGATGCAATTGAAAGGACTCGCGCTGCAGTTTCAAACTGCCGCCAGCAACAGATACCAATTACATAAATTGCATGATAGTACGCCTCAGACGATGTCAATGACGCTTGCTAAATTAAATAACGCCGCCATCTACATCGATGATTTCATGAACAAAGGATATACCAGAATCCGACAGTGTTTTTGAGGCGATATAAACGCAAGACGTCTCAGAATCTCGGAATGTATCGCATACCCCACATCCATCGTGATAAATAAACGACATACGTGACCAAAGACGATGTGAATAATCTTGTATATTACACTCAAATCCTTGCGAAACGAAATACGGAGCCCAATGTATCGGAAACTTGGCTACCTGGCTGTTCAATGTGCCTTACTTAATGGCTCACCTTTTGCGCTGACATATCCTTTGTACTCAAATCGAATCTTCAATTCAGCGATATGCATTGTGCTCCTTTTGTAAAAAAGGATCTTATAAAGTTAAGGGGGAAGGAAACGAAGGCTAGTAGTGTTATCCCTTGAATAAACTTCGTTTTACATTGCAGAGTTCGGTCTGCTCTCCTTCGCATAAAATTTTGATCTCGCTAAAATCCATTTCGAAACTTCCTGCTGCCATAACTCACTGCATTATGCCGAGAGTTCCGCTTATATCTTGTTATTTGAGTAAACACTATTCTGATGGGTTTTGTTCCCAATTTAAACACGAGAACACGACGAATTCGACCGCAAGCACATTGGGTATGAATATGGCGCTTACCTAAAATGGCGACTTGACCGGCATAAAATGGCTCGGCCATTTATAAGCGCCTTTCAATAAAATTTCATTTCCCGTAATGATTGGTACATAATAACATGTACCATTATTGGACACAGTTGACCTAAGTATTTGGTACGTATCCAAAATAAAAACCTAAAAACCCATAGTTTTGGCAGTTCAAAGGAATCCCAACGTTATATGAATTCTCGGAACGGCCGCAGATCGGTTTACATTTACAACAATTAAGGTTACTGGGTGTTGGTCGTGATTTGCCAAGGATTGCAATTGTGAGTTTGTCGTGATTCGAAGGTTGGACCGTACACCAGAATTTAATAACAGTGAGTCACTTTGCAGTCTGCAGTCGCCGGTCTCGCCTTGTGACGAGTTACATAGGAACAGTGTTACCAATTGTCTCTCACTGAAGTGGCCGATTAACTTGTCGTGTAATTGTTCCGTGGAAAGCTTTCGACACGGCTTTTAAGATTCCTTCTCTGTCTAACGAGACGCGAGTGCAAAAGAAGGGAGCTGTATAATGCTCCGAAGTGAAGCTTGGCGTAAACAATGGGTGCGATTACGACCCGAGCTTCCGCGCCGGAGCGCTGGCTGCTTGCTAATGAGCGGGACTCAAGACCTTGTCTCGACAGCCAACAGGAAAAAACCGGCCAAGAGCGTGTCGGACACGCACAAGGTAGGGTTCCGTAGCCATTACAAAAAAATCACGTAATATTTTTCTAAGGATTTCGTATGTGTACGGAATCATCCAAGTTTAGGTATGTTTTATACCTTAGGCTACTATTTACTTTTAAACTACAAATAATTTCCAAGCAATCTTAGCCGCTATAATTTTCCTAGTAAATTTGATATATTTACAACCATTCTGAATTTTTTCAAATTTTTCCACCTAACAGTTTAGATTTTAGAGGGGGGGACGCTCGATTTTAATGAAAATTTTCACTTTAAAGTTGAATATTTCGCAAACAGATCACTGAATAGAAAAATCATGTTAGTAACCCCGCAATGGTTTTAAAAGACCTATCCAACGATACCCCACACTATATAGGATTAGTCGAGAAAAAAAAAATCACCCACCCTTTACGTCTATGGGAGGTAAAAAAAAATATTTTTTTGTTTTTTATTTTACCACTTTGTTGGCGTGACTGATATGTATATTCATGCCAAATTACAGCTTTCTAGTACTAACGATCTCTGAGCTTAGCCGCGGACAGACAGACAGACAGACGGACAGACATGGCGAAACTATAAGGGTTCCTAGTTGACTACGGAACCCTAAAAAAGCCAGTTCGTCTTGAGATTTTGGGCCGGTTTGCTGAACGGGTAAATATCCGTGAAGCCGACAGTGTTGATGCTGCAAGGTTTTTAGCCCAATATGCGGAAAAAAGATGCCTTATAAACAGTTGCTAATATTGTTGTAGGTCGATGAGGATAAATTATGTCCCAACTTAAGAAAAACGCGGCATTACAGTACTAAAATTTTATAGGCACTGCTAAGATTGCAAAATAAATTTAAAGCAGGAATCTTGTATTGGCTTGCTCTACACAACTTTTATAATTTAAATGAGTATTTCAATAAATAATGTAACTTAATTATCATCATTTTTAACTTATTGGAATCGTATTTAATTTACTTAAAACAATTGTCTAATTTAACTAATTTGCTTGATACAATTTAAATTTCTTTTAAATTTCATAATTATAATATTTGTAAGCTTGACATCGAATTAAATTATTATTTTATGCTATTTTATTTTTGGATTTATTACTATAATTAAAATTAAATTGATTATTCCATTAAAAATTGCGATGTGTGTGATAGTCTTGATTTAAATGGAATTGTATTTCACTTTATTAATAATGTTTAAAATCAACTATTTTTTATCTGTAAATTTTATATATATAATATTTCTTTTTTTTTTATTGATACTTCAAATAATTGTAAGTTTGACATTGAATTTAATTATTATTTATCCTTATTTCATTTTGCTCGATAATATTATAAGTTTTTGCATGCCTACTCTTATAAGGTATTTGACATCATTGAGACTTTATCAATACTTTTAACATCTAAATATGAACGTGATGTTTTGCAAATAAATAAATTTCATTTCATTTCATTTCATTTCATAAAGATCTGAGGACCTCAGATAACTTTGCTGAAATCCGCTAAAGAGCAAGATAATGGCAATTTATTGTCGTCCAGGGTCTTAATTATATGCTGTTTGATGGTGATAATATCGATGCCGTAAAATACGAAGGCAAATGTTTTTTTTTTTAATACGAGTGCGGGCTGCGGCTCCGGACCCTTGCACCTGTCAAATTTACATATTTTAGGCCGAAAAGCGGGAGTTCGCTGGACAAGGTGGGAAAAAATGAACTTGCTCGAAACACCTGGATGTTTTTGTAAGGTAATGAAAGTTGACCGAAATTATTTAACCTAATTGCAAATTGTGTTAAAATAATGACAAAAATAACGTTTTGGCAAGACTGATGAAAGGCAAAGTTATTGACTAAAGGAAAAATAAGATTTTCAAAGGAACAAAGATGATTGGCGATTTGGGATAGCCCGCGAAACCAAGGACACTTTATCATCGCAAAAATGTTGTGCATCTTCCATTTTATCGAAGAGAATAGACGGGTATTGATTGATTGACGATCATCCGTATCAAAATCAAAGTGAATAAAGGTAAAATATTTACGGAAGGAAAAATCTTTAGGCCAATATTATCAAGTTAGCTATGAAGTATCTTTTTGTATTTATTTTTTCAACTTCATTTTTTTTTATATATTATCGTTATGATGATCTACGCAATTAAAATCCGAAGATCTCAACCGTTCAGTTTTGAGAGATGACATTTTGCCCGGGTTTTCCTCATTAACGTAAATGAAGTTGTTTTAATTTCGACGTTTGGGAATATTAATATTTTCCGGTAATTCCAATCTGCATGGGCACTGGAAACTTCAAACTCAATGATTGGGGATGTCTATTTTTTTGCAATGTATAGTAAATCGGAAACCATTTCAAGATAAATGCTTTTTAACTCGTTTTCTGTAGTTATTTAATTTTAATATTATGTAATGAATTTATTATATAACAAATAAGCAATGACCTTCATTTGACATTGGTGTAAATTGCGTGACCGGTTCAAGTCGTACTTTATTCTGTGTGGTTAGAATTTACGCGTGGATTATACTACGGAGTTTGATTTGGACCCGCTGTCTGACATCTAGCACTTTGGCAGTGCCAGTAAAGTGACAGAGTGTATAGTGTACCACTACGCAGAAAATAATTAAAGGGGTTGCCTTATCGAACGCATTCAGAAAGATTTAGAAATTTGGCATTGTGGGAGCCCTCAATTATAATCTGACGTCATCAACTAAAATAGTTTCAATAATTAATTTTGAAAAAAGTAGAGAACTAAATGACAAAATATTGAAATTAGTTTCTTATAATTGACTTTTCTATACAAAAAAAATATAAAAACCACTGGTAATTTTTTTTAGACATCCCCAATTACGCTTGATAAAAATTAATACCTACATTTAATTTATAGGTAATACTAAACCATGTAAACATTCGCAAACATTTCAAATTAATAAAATAAAAAAGTACATCTTTTTTTTAATACAAATATGTGTAGTTTATAATTATTCCATTGATAATGTTCATAAATTCTAAACATAATGACTCGTAGAAATATGAATATGTATCGTTCGTTGTGAAATAATAAAACAACTAACAGTAGTTAAGAGCTTACTCAATAAATAGAATGACGTGTAATATATAGTCATTATCATTAGTGTAATTTATAATACCGCAGAAATAGTTATTTGTTATACAAGGGGGGAAAGTTGTATTTTAACTGCGAGTGTTCATTTTGAAACACGAGCTATCGAAAGGATTCTATGATTGACCACGAGCGAAGCGAGTGGTTCAAAAATAGAATTCTTTCGATAGCGAGTGCTTCAACACACGAGACGTAAAATAACTTTTCACCCGTGTATAACACAAAACTTTTCACCTCACTACAGCGAGGAAAATAAGAAAAAGGGTTTGTACTATCAATTATTATTTATTTACCTCTTTGTCAATACAATAATTTTGAAGTACTTATAGAAATATTGGTAAAAGCAAAAATAATGCAAAATAGCCTAAGCAAATCCAGTCTTTATGGAACTATTCCAATACCGACATATCGTCACTACTTTGAAAAAACTCGTATCTCCAATCAATGAATAAACCAAACTGAACTTTATTGCACATCGAGTAAAGTTCAATTAGCCAGATTATCGATTTTGAGATACGAGCAAACTGTATTACTGTTAAATTGTATACCGTTTTGACTTAAGTTTTTTTTTATTATTTCGGATGCGTTTTGTTCGCACATCGACTTACTTGGACTGTCAGAACATTTTATCCGTTTTTACAACAAGAATGAAGGTTAATGTTGAATGCTGATATTTATGAATTAAAATAAAGTTGTAAGACTGTATTTAGTGTTTTTTACTCGATGCAATTCATTAATTGTGATGTTAAAAATTCAGCACTTTTAACGTTTTACGTTTTGTTAGCTGTCAAATATCACTTAAGCTGCCTTCAAATGTCAAAACTCTTTCTTCACTTGTGGATAAAAAGCGATTTTCTTAATAGATGTCAAACAAACAAAAAGGGCTTTCCGAGCTAGTGAGGTGAAAAGTTGATTACGTACCGCTGGGACGTAATTTTGACATTGACAGTTGTTTGTTTAAATTTTTGCTCTCTAATATTATATGGCACTTTAGTGTGTAGTCTACTAGCTTAATCTTGTGGCTTTACTTCAGTGAAATAATAAATAGGAATATTCCTTCAGTACACTAAGAAAAGGTTATCCTAAATTCTCACGGAATAGAGCTGGCCAATTTTAGACAGACATTTAAGCAGCAGACCAAATTTTAAGCGTGAGTCGCATCTGGTTAAAATACTTAACTTAGTAAAATGTTACGTACCTAAGTAGTAAATTTCGGCTTGCACAAAGTTACTTAAGCGGAAATTTGAGAACTGATGTGATATTCTTTATCTTATAGTAACTTGCTACAACTCACACTGAGTCTCTAGCTCCGTTGGTTTAGACCGTGTTGTCCCTCAGTCAGTCCATCAGTCAATTACATTCTTTTATAAGTATAAATATACCTTTATCGTCAGCTTCGCCGTCACTCTCGCGTGATAAAGAAACGAAGCGTTAAGAGCGTTGTTTATCGATGACACAGCGTTCTTCAAGCCTGTTGGTTCATTAGCGACAATGACAGCCCTTGTCCGCTCCCCTTGCCGGCTAAGGGAATTTATTGCGCCGTTGGCGATGACTGCTGACAACCCCAAGGAGTATTTTTAGCGCAGTGAGCAGGGATCGCCATTTGTTTCTTCGGAGGAAGTCAAAACTTAAAGTATGGTAGCGGTCCAATAGATGGCGCTGCCTTCCAGTTAGAACACGCTAACGGTGTGCAGACTTAGAATTATGACTGCTGGGAGTTACTTAACATTTGCTGTCTTTTGTTAGGGGCAGGTTTATATTGGTTATCTATCTATCTACAGCCATTGCCCGTCCATTGCTGCCATTGCTGGACATAGGCCTCCCTCATATTGCGCCAACATTCGCTATCCTGGGCTTACCTCATCCACCCACTGCCAGCTGTCCTCCTAAGGTCATCAGTCCAACGTGTCGCAGGGTGTCTCACACTACGCTTTCCCAAACGTGGTCTCCACTCCAGGACTTGTCTGCTCCAACGATTGTCAGTTGTAAGTACGGCAAACGTGACCAGCCCATTGCCACTTCAGCATGCTAATCCTTCGGGCTACGTCAACGACTTTCGTCTTTTGTCTGATATGCTCGTTGCGGACCCTATCTCTCAACGAGATACCGATCATATTATTATAATGGTTGGCCCTCATAAAGTACTTGCATTGAACACCTAATGTAATTCTAGCAAAATATACGACTCTGGTCGCAGTAAGGTATCTCCGTCGAAACGCCTGCTGTTCCCTGAGTATAATATTTGACGACCAGATGGCCTAGTGGTTAGAGAACCTGACTACGAAGCTTGAGGTCCCGGGTTCGATTCCCGTGTCGGGGCAGATATTTGTATGAAAAATACGAATGTTTGTTCTCGGGTCTTGGGTGTTTAATATGTATTTAAGTATGTATTTATCTATATAAGTATGTTTATCCGTTGCTTAGTACCCATAACACAAGCTTTGTTAGCTTACTTTGGGACTAGGTCAATTGGTGTGAATTGTCCCCTGATATTTATTTATTTATTTTATTTATTTATTTTAATATTGTATACCGAGAAAGTAAAACGTGTAGCTAAGATTTTTTAATAAACCGATTGATGTATTACGTCGCTTTCGTCTTATCTTCAACCCTGCTACAAAGATTATTTTTCAAAACTATTTCTTATACAGGCCTTTTACGTCTTTTTGAGCGTTGGTGCGCTATCGTTGTCAAGAAGAACTTGGCAGAAATACATGATTTTCTAAAGACAAGCTACAATTTCTATCTAAATTACTAAATTAATCATAAATACAACCAATATTACAAATGCGAAAGTTTTGAATGTGTGCGTTTGTGTGTTTATGCTAAAAACGGCTGGATGGATTTGGACGAAATTATGTCTCCACCTTCCTGCCGCCACGTCAAATTTTGTTTCAATGAGCTTTAAACTTTATGTCACTTTTGAGTCGATGTCGCATCGCAATAATTCCCATTCACAGGACACTGGGCGGCAGGAGGATATGTCTGTTTATTACTATCCTGCGGGAACTATGCGATTTGCTGGGTTAAAGATAGTCTATCCTATGTTCTTCCCTGGGTCTTATACTATTTCCATACCTTGCATCTAAATCGGTTTAGCGGTTTGAGCGTGACAGTTATTTTCGCATGTATAGGATTCCGAGTAAGTAAGGATCGTAAGATATTAGATGAAGTAAGGATAGTTAGATAGTAGATGAGTGAAGTAAGGATTCCGAGATTGGTAACTCTTACATTGTTTATGCATCAATTAGAGAGGTTATAAAACGTAGCGTGGGAACCCGACGTTGCCCCTATTTTAAGTTCGATTCGATTTACCATCCACACGTTCAACGCAAACAAATCCAACAATGCTCGATAAAAAACCGCCGCATTTTCGCGCTATCGTGTGGATATACATGGGTATCAAGTTGTATTAATTAAACCATATTTTAACTGGTACGGTTAGTTGTCGAGTCCGGAATGAACGACAATAATGCGCGACCTACTCGCGGTTGAATTCACTATCTCTTTTTAGGGTAATCTTATACCGTGTGACAGAAAGAAATGGTGATACTGTTGTGAATCAAAATGCGTTAGACAATATATTATTGTCATCCATTCTAATCCAAGTCGACAATTGCAGATCGTACTTTGATCACAATCTTTTAACGGACTTTGAAAAAGCTCTCGTGTGAATTGAGACTAAGGCATAAATAAATTTAATTTAATTCCTCCATCTCCATTTCACCAACGGACATCCAGGCGGGGGGGAGCGTCTTCATCCTTATGTGGTTAGTATTCCAGTGGCCCCTACGAAGCGCTTCGCGTCATCCTTCCTAATGCGAACTGCTAAAGAATGGAATTCGCTCCCGTCGTCTGTATTTCCTGATAAATACAACCGAGGTCTCTTCAAGGCTAGAGTGAATAGGCTGTTACTGAACCAGTGAGGTACACCTTTGACCTCATCTACACTTTTCATCAGGTGAGATAGTGGTCAATCACGGGTCAGTTTTATGTAAAAAAAATATATATATATCACGGGACAATTCACAGTAATCGACCTAGTCCCAAAGTAAGCTAGCTAAGCACAGCGTATTTTATGGGTACTAGGCAACGGATTTATAAACTTATGTAGGTACATATATAAATACATATTAAACACCCAAGACCCGCGAACAAACATTCGTATTTTTCATATAAATTTCTGCCCCGGACCCCGACACGGAAATCGAACCCGGGATCTCAAGATTCGTAAGGTATAGTTTAACTAAATTGTTGCAATATCTTCATCTTTCTTTTCAATGGGGATGTTGACACCACCAATCAACTGACGTTCTTTTTATGAGCTGTCAAAACACAATCTCCCATAGAGTTTGAATGACAATAGCGACAAATGACGTCATTGTTCGCAATGCTCAATCAACTAACTATTTATTTGTTTTAAAGCAACAAAAAATCTAATTTTGCATTTAATCGAAAATTAATCTGACTTTCAGGGCTGAAATAAAGCGTTTTTTTACTGGAGTCGTGTCTTCAAATTCTTTTTCACCTCACTAGCTCGGAAAGCCCTTTTTGTTTGTTTGACATCTATTGAGAAAATCGCTTTTTATCCACTTGTGAAGAAAGAGTTTTGACATTTGAAGGCAGCTTAAGTGATATTTGACAGCTAACAAAACGCAAAACGTTAAAAGTGCTGAATTTTGAACATCACAATTAATGAATTGCATCGAGTAAAAAACACTAAATACAGTCTTACAACTTTATTTTAATTCATAAATATCAGCATTCAACATTAACCTTCATTCTTGTTGTAAAACGGATAAAATGTTCTGACAGTCCAAGTAAGTCGATGTGCGAACAAAACGCATCCGAAATAATAAAAAAAAACTTAAGTCAATCAAAACTTTTCAATTAATTAAGCCGTCAACGTTAAATATTCGCATGTTTTTCTAGATATTTTGTTATTAAAAATGAGTGAGTGATTCGAGTGAAGAAGACGTATTAACACCTGTGGAATTACGGGAAACCGTGCAAAATGCGGAATTGAGCTTGCGGAATGTCGGTATTGGAGTAGTTCCATAAAGACTGGATATGCTTAGGCTATTTAGCATTATTTTTGATTTTGCCAATATTTCTATACTTCAAAATTAAAGTATTGACAAAGAGGTAAATAAATAATAATTCATAGTAGGTACAAACCCTTTTTCTTATATCCCTCGCTGTAGTGAGGTGAAAAGTTTTGTGTTATACACGGGTGAAAAGTTATTTTACGTCTCGTGTGTTGAAACACTCGCTATCGAAAGGATTCTATTTTTGAACCACTCGCTTCGCTCGTGGTCAATCATAGAATCCTTTCGATAGCTCGTGTTTCAAATGAACACTCGCAGGTAAAATACAACTTTCCCCCCTTGTATAACAAATAACTATTTTAATGGTGTCAACATCCCTGAAGTTATTTCGTGAAATGAAAAGGTTTGTCTCTTTTCGGATCTATGTCAACGAGTTAAAATCGAAAAGTGACGACGAACATTTTCATTCCGCGACTGTACTTACAAAACAATAATTCTTATGCATTTATCACTATTTCAACTACCATTGAAATCTTATGAATTTGGTGTGTAAATGTCTCTAGAGGTAAACTATGCAAAGATGACTTCTATTATATTCACAGGCAAAAGGCAACCCTGTAAGGCTTCTTGCAGATTTAAGGAGTGCGTGCGCGCAGACCGGTTGCAGTCCCTCTCCCTCCCCACCCCCGTGTACCTTCGCAGACCAGCTGTTGTTCGGAAATCAATACCTCTTTAATATAGCTTTCAAGGCTAAACTCTGGTTGGTTTATACCTACTGAACAATTTGAGATGGCCCTGATTTTCTTGTCTATTAGTGACTGAAGAAGACTAATTTTTAATCAGTTTTTGCTATTAGTAGACAGCCTAATCAAAGAAAATTATTAGATTACACCAGGTATATTTATTTAATTCCTTCTGAATATGTTATTACGAGTATTTATATTATGTACGGTCGGCCTCAAGTCGCTGAACACTTTAGTACTTTGTCGTTTTCACTAACGCTATTTCAAACTTCACAATACAGGGTTATTTTTAACTCACCAGCATCCTTTTAACCCTAAACTCCTACCACTTAAACAAATGTTTTTTGTTTTACGGCTTTTGTCATAACTTAATATTTTTGGTGTAATAACGTTTTGAAAATTGGAGATTACCTCTTATTTTTACGATACTCTGTGTATTTGTATGGGAAAAAAAGTGCTTCATTTTAAAAAGTCGTAAAACAAAAAACATTTGTTTGAGTGATAGGGATTCAGGGTTAAGAGGATGTCAGTGAATTACAAATAACCCTGTATAACTGGTTATTCTGAGGCTGACTGTACTTAAAATGTCAGAAATTTGTCTCATTCACAAAAAGATTGTCGAAGATTGAATGGTAAAGAGTCTAAATACAATTAAATGTCAATAAGTATAACTATGATAAATGTGGCAGTTAGTACGTGCTCTTTGAGCCTTCCACTTTGCTTGTGGCACCCGATCTTATTACTCAGACGATGACTCAGAAATCAATAGTTAACAGCAACCGTGCAATTAATGATTACACACATGCATGTCATTACTAGTAACTTTTGATATTATTAACCACTGCGTTAATAAACAGAGTCATTAAGTTTTTATGCGTTACGGATTTATAAACACTCCGCGCATTTAACGCGAGATTAATTATAGATCTTTGATGTATATGGAACATTTTTAGTTGCGTCATGAAATGATTTTAAGCGATGCACTAAATTCGTTTGGTTACTCAACAGAATAAACTTCTTAAACTCGAGTTTGCGATATAAAGAAGTTTGTATTCCAAAATCACACTTCTTAGTCTCCACGCCTTGGAGGTCAAAGGGAACGTTGAGTAAAATGTGCTAAATGCTGACGATGCGTGTGCTTATTCATTCTCGTTTTGGATCGTTATGTAATACTTACATATATCAGAGTGACTCTCTTCGAGTTGTTGATGTTATGGGCGGAGGTGATCACTTTCCATCAGATGACCCGCTTGCTCTCATAATATAAAAAAAAACGTAGTGATCAGTAGACTGCCGCATCGTAATGGAACTTGCAGGTCGTAAATATCGTAATTGGTTTTAACGTTTATTGATTCAGTTTCTTTGTACTTCTTAACATTTCCCAATTTCCCAAAGCCACCAGAGCTGGTTCAAAGTGTTCAAACACGTATTGCTACGATTATTTGCGACGTCCTTGAGACGTTAAACGTGAAAACATAGAGTGGAAGCGAAGTTATTTCGGGCGGAACATGTAAAATGACAAGCGATATGTTATCAAAATATTCCGTGCATTTCACAACTTCCCTTCCTGCGAAAATAAAACACAATGACGGAATGTCTTGTTTTCGAGCCCACATTCCTACGTATTGGTGGACTGCATTTTCAAATAGATTGGGCGTTGTTTGACGGCAGGAATCTAAATCTTTCGCGGAGATATGTTGATGATATAATTGTGGTCTAGTGACGAAAATCCGAGCGGCTTTGTATAAAAAAATAGGATGAGTGCGAGTCGAACTTGCGCGGAGAGGGTTCCGTCATACTCATCATCCCAGTCTATACCTCCCACTGCAGGGCACAGGCCTCCTATCAGAAAGAAGAATTGGACCGTAGTTTTCACGCGGGCCCAGTGCGGATTGGAAACTTGGGGTTCCGAACGATTAATTATCGTAACAAATTAGTTTTTTTTAATTGTCCCCCACATTTAAATTACACATCTCTTATAGGTTTCCTATTATCTATTGTTATAGAACTATTTTTTGTATTTTATGTAGTTGCCTATTTATTTACTTAAATAAATACCACTCAAGGCAGAAAACACAAATAGGTTTAAATATCTGTTGACGAAACGCCTAATTGAAAAGTGCTATGTGTAAATGATTACTTGAGTGACATTGCTTAGGTTGGTTGTTCTTCTTGTGCATCCTAATAATAATAACAAGATAATTTACATTTATTTTTAATTTAGATTTGATTTTGTTTATTGGTTTTTTTTTCATTCTGTTATTGTTTTGATTATTTTAATTATTGTATCCGATCTTATGTACTGTTAACTGACATTGTGTTTACCTATCCTCTATATTTCGACGCCGGCAGGCACATCATAGCTTGTTCTCTTGCATGGTTATCAATATCACCTAAATGTACCTATGTTGACGAAATAAATGAATTTGAATTTGAATTTTGAATTTGAATAACTGCAAAAATATTTGTCTTCAAATTATAGAAGATACGTATTTGAAAAGCTTAGAACAAGCCCTTTTATTTCATATGTCACACGATGCATTTTGCAAATATATGTTTTGTTCATTTTCTAATGTACAGTCAAGTGTAAAAATATGGGTGCACAAAATTTGCTCATAAATATGTCCCATAGCTCTTATGTCATCGTATTAAGGTATAGGTATATAACGATGGGAGGATTAAATCGATACTTATTTTTGCACTTGACCGTACCCCCCAAAATTAATTTATTTGCTTTACACATCTGAACTTAGGTCACAGACTTACATATTATGTGAACAAAATTTTAACTCAATCGGTTCAGTTGTTTCGGAGCAAATTGACGACAGACACATGAGTGATCCTGTAAGGGTTTCGTTTCTCCTTTCGAGGTACGGAATCCTTAAAAATAGTAGTCAAATGTGACAGTACAGTAGTAGTGGCTCAAAACAAATGGCATATACCACGTTTCTCTGACTTGCCTGGTTGTCTAACGAACATGTTCAAAATACTTATAAAGTCGCGGAATGAAAAGGTTCATCACTTTTCGACTCTATGTTAACGAGTTAAGGTCGAAAAGTGACAAACTTCATTCAGCTACTATACTTGATCCGAACTCCTGATAGATCCAATAACGTCCTGTATCGCTCGGATTTATCCACCGACTAGTTGCAAGATTTGTCCTGGATACGAACAGGATCGTTACTGCACCCCCCACGCTTGCATCTGCTGATACGATCCATAAGTGCAAACAGTCAAGACCGAATCTCAAAGGAGATGCAAGATTATTGCAACGGGTTTCTATTTCATTTCTACTCGTATTTAGAAGCACTGCTACATACGTAGGTTTAGGCTTTTTGTTGGGAATTATTGAATCACCTACTTGCTTGGTATTTCTGAAAGAATATTATTATATTATGTAGGTAGACAACTTTTATCATCATCCCACTGTAGGGCACAGGCCTCTTCTGAGAATGAGAGGGCTTTGGTCGTAGTTCCCACACACACTGCATACACACCATTATTTTTTCGGTAAATTTTCAATGTAATTTTGCACATAAATTCCGAAAAACACAGAGGTGTGAACCCGGGATCGAACCCACGGCCCTCTGCTTGAGAGGCCATAGGTCAAACCAATAAGCTCTAAAAATATCTGACTTTATTTATTTACCAGGGTTTCAATTCCAGCCCAGAAAGTCCGTTTTTTCCTAGCATAAAGCTTTTCGATTTTCGAATAACAGCGGCAGAATGACTTCGAAACCTTAGTCATTTTCTCAACAAGTAAAAAAAAGATGTGTGATTGTAAACCATAATCTAAGAGTTCAGATACGATACTTAATCGGATTCGCTCTGTGTAACTACAAACTGACGAACTTTAGGGTCCGAACCGAACTTCCTGTATTAATTAATTTTAGTTATGCTTGATGTAACGAGGGATCCCCAAGGGATCCCCAAAGCCGTTAAACCATCTAAGCCGTAGTGACAATGGCTGCATTCCTCAGTTTTTTTCGGCTTATTTCGAGTGTTTCCGGTGCTGACGAAAATAACTAATGTTCGACACGAAAATAATTTGTTAGAACTACTTAGAACTGGGTAAAGTTGAAACAATTGAAGTTTGAAGTGCAAAGGTCGGTGTAGGGAGTGTATGGGAGGAGTTTTTGTCTATAAGATTTATGACATGTGTTTTATCTTGTCAACCGACGTGCTTATCTGTGGTGGGTTCCTATTCCTACAGTGTTGCCACTGTTGCCAGGCCTAGTTTAAAAAAGTACCTAATGGATGAATGCCAAAATTAGTAGAAATTGGTAGGTTTCAAAAAGGATTTCAATTCAATTACGGACAAATTCTCCTTTGCACTTCATTCTTATGCAATTTTTAAATTTTTATATGCAATAAAGATGTGTATGTATGTACATCTTACTTCTTTCTTACTTACCTATTTATTTTTTTATATTATAAACGAGAAAGTTTGTCTGGATGTTTGTTACTGTTTCACGCTAAAACGGATTGACAGGATTCTGATGAAATTTCGCACACATATAGTTTATAATTTGGATTAACATATAGGATACTTTTATCCCGGATTAATAGCAGTTTTTTTTTTTTTTTTTTTTTTTTTTTTTTTATATGATATAGGGGGCAAACGAGCAGACGGATCGCCTGATGGTAAACGATTACCGTCGCCCATGGACACCTGCGACACCAAAAGAGTCACAAGTGCGTTGCCGGCCTTTTAGGTAGGAGTACGCTCTTTTTTTGAAAGCTTGAAGGTCATATCGGTCCGGGAATACCGCAGCAGGAACCTCATTCCAGAGCTTTGCTGTGCGAGGCAGGAAATTTCTGGAAAAACGCACAGTAGAAGACAACCAACCATCCAGATGGTGAGGATGGAAGTGTTGTCGCGTAGGGCGGTGGCGGAAGGATGCGGCAGGGATCAACCCGAATAACTCCTCGGAGCACTCTCCGTTGTACATGCGATAGAAGATGCACAGTGAAGCTACATCTCTACGCAGCGCCAAGGAATCAAGCCCATCAGAAGTTCGTTGGCAGCCGACTATTCGAGTCGCTCTCCGTTGTATGCGATCCAGAGGGAGAAGCTGGTACCGGGGAGCCCCCGCCCACAGATGAGAGCAGTATTCCATATTCCATATTCCATATTCCAGCAGTTTCCGCGGGATAACGATAAACGAATTCTTTGCAGACGGAGTCGCGGGCAACAGCTAGTAATACAAACATATATGCTTATTGGTGTCTTTGATCGTCGAAATTGTCAGAATATGAATAAAATCAATGGAAATTTAACATATTAAAAAAATATTGCTTATTGCTTTAATTAAAACTGGTCCATAATTATGCTAATGATGATGACATCGGTTAAAAGTTTTCCTAAAGACCTGACTACAGAAAGATTCTAACACGCCACCAATGACCGCGTATTGCACACCGTTAACCGGTCAGCCGGTCACTCATTTCCGTAGCAATTACACCAAAGCGCGAAAAACCGGCGTATCGATGATGAATCTTGTTTAAAATAGTTCCCTCTAAAAATACATAATAATCCACATTCATAGGCATGAATGAGTGAATGAATACCGCAGTTTTGTTTACGGTTCCCGGCGCTAGCTACCGAGACTGGGGGGCTACTACGAAATTCGAAATCCCTGTCGCTTTCGCTCCTCTGTTTGATGCTATTCGCGTGAATGGAACGGCACTATACGAAGTTCGAAAATCGAATTTCGGAGTGTGAGGCCTGGGGTGAGGGTGCATTTGAGGAGGGGATGGCGGGGAGAGGAACCCGCGGAGGCTGCGCGGCAGTATTCGGCGGGCGCTCGCCGGGCGCCGATCGCCGCCATGTTTCATTGCATTGTCCAACCGCGCCATGACTGGGGACCTCCTGACGACACCAATGCATTCCCTGGTACGATAACCCAAGTGTCTTAGTTTAAATCGGAATGTGTTTAAAATCGTGATGCATCAAACCGGTTTGTGAATTGTATGTTGTTCTCCGTTGCTCCCCGTTGCTCCGTTATGATCTATTAATGGCAGCAAAAACGTCTGTAAATGCCAATAACTAATTATAACCGTTGAGCGTAAGTAAAGAGTTCTTTTAGACGCTTGGGAAAGGTAATATTGTTATTGAATACGTGAGAAGATAGCTTTTGCGGCGGCTCGTTCTGATACCGTTTACCGATTGACTGTGTTGCAACCACACGTGTGTTCGGCAGATGCTTCGTTTTTTGTTGTGTTAAGAAACTTGCGAAACTGTTACCAAAACAACGAATCATTTGTACTCAGCGCTATGAGGAAGACGTGGTACGATTGTGTTACGGTACCTAACGAGCCGCCAATGATGATTTTTTTTGTTAATTTGGTTTAAGACAGTTGATACATACATATGTAGTTTTTTTGTAGTCTATTTATCTTCATATGTATTAGTATATACGAGGGGCGTTCAATATAAAGTGAGAATGAGATGCAAACTCTTTTAATATTACGAAATTAAATACTGGCCGGTAAAGCTAATCTATCTAGCTGATTGCTATGAAAAAAAAAACTAACTGTCTTTTGTTTAAAAAAATATACGGTAATTTCTTTGCAATGCTATTGAGTACGTTAGCGAAAATGGAGAAAATTGCACTGCACGCCGTTATCAAATACTTGTGTTTGAAAAATTTTTCTACGGACCAAGTCAATTTGGATTTGCGGGACACTTTAGGGTCTAATGCTCCTCCGTATTCGACAGTCGCACGTTGGTGCGCCGAATTTAGACGTGGAAGAACATCGACAATGGACGACCCCCGCTCCGGACGCCCTACTACAGCAGTAACTGAAGAAATTGTGAAAAAAGTCGAAAACTCAGTCTTGGCGGATCGTCGTGTCATGGTTCGTTTTATTGCTGAAAATGTAAAGATTTCAACGGGGAGCGTGCATAATATTTTACATGAACGCTTGGGTATGAAAAAGGTATCTGCGCGTTGGGTACCAAGAATGCTTACTGACACGCAAAAACAAACTAGACTAGAGATTTGTCAAGAAGCTTTGAACCTGATGCAGCAAGACCGGGAACTTTTTTTGGCGCGATTTATAACAATGGACGAAACATGGCTCCATCATTACGACCCAGAAACGAAACTGCAGTCTATGACATGGAAAAGGCCATCATCTCCAACTCCGAAGAAATTCAAGGTGAGCCCATCTGCCGGTAAGGTCATGGGCTCTGTTTTTTGGGATGGTAAAGGGGTATTAATGATTGAGTATCTCGAGCATGGAGCCACTATTACGGCCACATTATACGCCAAACAAATAGCAACATTGCGCAATGAGATCCGCGAAAAACGGCGAGGTAAACTCTCGAAAGTTGTGCTGTTCCACCAGGACAATGCCCCGGCACACAAGTCCGCCGTTGCAATGGCTGCAATTCGTGATGCTGGGTTCGATATCCTTAAGCATCCTCCGTATTCACCAGATCTCGCTCCCAGTGATTTCTACCTATTTCCGAGATTGAAACAATACCTGAGAGGCCAGAAATTTGAAGACGACGACGCGGTAGTCGCTGCAGTACAAGATTTTTTAAGTACTCAAGATGAGACCTTTTTTAAAAATGGAATTTTAAGTTTAGAAAAAAATATACTAAGTGTATTATGCTAAAAGGTGACTATGTCGAAAAATAAAATGACATTTAGTAAAAGTTTTTTATAACATACTCATTCTCACTTTTTATTGAACGCCCCTAGTATTTACTATATGTACACGAATAGAAATAAAATTAAACTAAATTAAAAATGAAAGCAAAATAAATAAAACTGGATTAAATTGCGTGGACCCAAAGATGCTGGCAGCATTAACTCGCTGTTCGCTGTACAGCAATGCTGATACGCTGTGCGAGGAAGCTTCCAGCTCTTCGGGCCCCTGTATCAGTCGTCTTTTTTCGAGTTCCCTTAAAAGAATTTGGGCGTTCGGACCTTTATTTATTTACAAAATATCCCTACGGGTCGAAGTGTATCCGCTAGGACCCCTATTAGTAAGTACCCTTGGATTAATTTTAAATATCGGTTCTCTTTACTTTTCATTATGTGCCTTCTCTTGTTTCTGGTATCAATCACCAAAAGTCCACTGGAAGATACCTTTTCAAATTCTGCTTTTTATTTCACGGGTTTTATTTTATGTACCTACAACAGAGAGTTTTTCATACATACATTATCACGAAAGTCATGAGAACGCTTTTGTTGTTTGTTTATTTGCCATTCTTCAATCGGGTGCGGATAAAAGTAAGACCTGTAATTGTAGACCTGCAGGCTTATTGTCTAACGCTTCTGACGTTTGCCTTTGGAATCGCTATTTCTTTCTGTCAAACGTTATAAGATGGTGACAGAAAGAGATGGTGAAAGCGAAGGCAAGCGTCAGAAGCGTTAGACAATACAACCTCTGGAATTAATGACAATAATGCGCGATCTGATAAGTAATTTAAATCCCCACCCCATGTAAATTACATAAGGGTATCAATTATCGGGTTGTGCATTAATGCTGTTAACCGCATTCAGTTGATCATTAAACTTTCATTTGCGATACCTAACTGTACTTTTAAAGGGCCCCGTAACATTGTCTTAAAAACGAAGATAAACAATAACAACACGACTTGTTGCTTTGTGCCCTGTATGTAGGTAAGTCACGAATAAATATTACCGTACAATGAGAGGTAGACAATGTTATATTTGGAAAGTAGGTAGTTTCGCTGCTGTATGCAAATTTAGCTATTCCTAAATACAACCGCAGTAGGTACAAATAAGTGACCATTAAACGTGAGCACAAGTAGGGTGTCCAGATCTGATTCACGGTTTTACGAGACAACTGCATTGAAAATATAGGATTCGAGATTGAAATACGGGACAAACAATTTTTTTTTATTAAAAATTATCATTTTTTTGTTACTAAAATTTGGCATAAGCAATTAAATCAAATTCAAATTGTTTATTAAAATAAATAATTATTTAGGTACACGAAAAGTCGTTAGTAATCGCTGAATTTATGTCTATGTGTTAGTAAACAAAGACCGACATACTAAACTATTGACTCTACACAATTTGACCTTAATGGAACACTAACAACTAAACATAACAACATAAACGTAATACAAACAATACCGTGCTATATTCATAAATAACTTAAAGCCTAAACTAGGATAAGTACTAAAGAAGCCTGTTGGTTACGTATCAAAATATCTAAAATTAAAAAACCTAACGTAAAATAACCTACGTTTAAAATACCTAAAATTTAAATACCAATGTTTTTTTCACTTATATTCAAAATACCGAAAGCTTTCGTATATCCTGACCGGTATCTCGCTGGCAGCGAGCGAGCGAAGCGAGCGAGCAAGACTTTAAGGCAGAAGCGACTCGGATAGGTTAGGTTCAGAAGGCTAAGGCGGGAGCGAAGCGTAGCGTAGGTCCCGCCTTAGCCTTCGATGTTAGGTTTTTTTTTGTAACAGCACAGAAAATGATTATTTCCATTAGGTATTATTGTCTTTAACATTATGAAATGTACCTAAATGTAAATCATATACCTACCAAATTTTATCAAACAAATTAGATTTTTCACGTGGTAATAATAAAATAACTAACACCAAAAGCTATTGCGGGAGCTTCGCTCCTCTACGCTCCCGCATTAGCCTTTGCACCTAATCATTCCGAGTCGCTTCCGCCCCGAATCGTCTTGCTCGCTCGCTTCGCTCGCTCGCCGAAAATTAAGCGATGTTCATTTCATTTAGGTATTTTGACCATTTGGTATTTCACATGTTGGTGTATCAAACTTAGGTGTCATAGCTGTTGATATTTTAAACATTAGACATTTACTCCATTAGGTATTTTAAACTTAGGTAATTCGTAGGTAGGTGTTAGTTGCTTAGGTATTTAAAATCATTAGGTATTTAGATTTTAGGTATTTTGAACGTAGGTTATTTTACGTTAGGTTTTTTAATTTTAGATATTTTGATACGTAACCATATAATAATAATAAATTAAAATAGTACTTAAGTATGCAATTAATGTGCGATAAAATAAATATTGTTCGAATAGGTATTTTTATCATTAAATGCCATTGAATCCTAAAATTACGGGACAATGTAATGTTCCGTATTGGCACATGAATAAATAAGGAGCAGAAGAAAAGCTTCCGAACAGTGCTCGAAATTCTTACCTATTAGGTATCATAGGGTTGTCGCTCGGTAAAAAAAATAATTAAAAATCAAAATATTTTATTCAAACAAGTACCTAAGTATCTAATATCTGTATATCTACAAACACTACAACAGGTAGGCATCTCTAAAAACAACCGAACATCCGAACTATGTAGCTAAACGCTAAACGGTCGCGTCGTCGCTGGCGGCACACCTGAACTTTGTCTACTCACTGAGCTAGTTCAAACCGGTCACGCACACATATGTTGTGCGTGTAGTAGTGTAATGCGTGCGCGACGTTGTTTGAACTTTTTATTCTGCTCCGTATTTATTCATGTGGTATTGGTTTCGCCAAATTACGGGACAATGAATAATTCGTGCTGAAATACGGGACATCTAGTCACCCTAAGCACAAGGCACGGACTACCTGTTCCACTACCATGAGTTTACAGTGACGGTACTCGATAGCGACTGCGTAAATGATTTGTAAGGAGTCTCCATACAAATCATTTACGCAGTCGCTATCGAGTACGGTCATTGTAAGCTCATGGTAGTGGTACTGGAATCAGGTTTTCCGAGTTCGTTTGACAACGATGCAGGTTTATGCTCGTTTATTATGAATAATATTTGCAGAGAAAGCGCCATTACGATTCTCCATAACAATCTAACTCACTATTCAATAAAATATGTAGGTATTGTACTTCAGTTATTTGGTCATTGTTAAGAGGATAGTTACCTGGATAGTTTTCCAGGAGTTTTGAAAATGGGTAATTTAATCGATTTTGATGTGCCTTTTTTGAATTTCAACTTTGCCACCTCGAATGTTTGCTCGCGCGGCCGTAGTGGAAAAATGGCATCTAATAGCAGTTTTTAGGGTTCCGTAGTCAACTATTAGGCGACGGTGCACCATTACCAGGTCAGCAGTAGAGCGGCTGGGAAAGATTTGGAGGGACAGAAGAGTCACCAAGAAGACGAAGGTCAGATTGATGAAATGCCTGGTTTTTCCAATCTTTCTGTATGGTGCCGAAACATGGTCTCTGAGACTGCAGGATCGCCGTAAAATCGACGCATTGGAAATGTGGTGCTGGAGACGTCTCCTAAAGATCCCGTGGACGGCATTTCGCACCAATGCTTCCATCCTCAAAGAGCTTCATATTAAGGACCGGCTTTCGTCGACTGTGCAATTACGGATACTGAAGTTCTTTGGTCACATCTCCAGGAATGTGAACTCAATGGAGAGGTTGGTGGTCCAGGGTCAGGTGGAAGGCAAGAGGGCACGCGGCCGTTCACCAACTCGCTGGACTGACCTGATTAAAAAAGCTACTGAGTTCACCATGGTCCAGTGCACTCGCAATGCCTCTAACCGGCAGAAATGGAAGCAAATTGCTAAGAGGGCTGTCCTCGAAAAAGTCTGCGACCCACCGAACATCTCTCCGTGTACCTCGTCTGCGCAACCACGACCACTCTGACAAGAGTGCCCGACTAGGAAGAAGTCAACTATTTGACGATATCTCCTTTGCGACTCATTCTACGATAAAAAATCTTGCACAAATGAAACTAGAGAAAATTTCCTACAATTATGTCCTAGCAATTTTTTGTAACACCTTCGGCGTACGAGCGCTTTCGCGGTAGATCTACCAGATGACTGAAGTATTGTGTGTAACTAGCTTTTTCCTGCGATTTTGCCTGCGCAGAGATACATTTATGGCAACTCCTGTTCTCCAACCGCGGGAAATTCCAAAAATAACTTCTCAACTGCACTTCTATGATCCTGGCAAGTATCAAGTCTCTATAACCAGCTTCAGTTACAAAGATTACGATCGAATATACAAGGTAAAAAGAAATTATTGTTTCTAACTCAGTTGATGTTTCATAATATGCACTAACTCATTTGTTTTAATTAGTCTTATTTAGTTTAAGGCGTTCATACATTGCGATTTCATTTCAAGAAAGTATGAACATCCTAAATTTTTATTAGATTAATTTTAACAAATCGAGTTAATGCATTATGTTACCCAGCACAGCATTGACTGAGTTAAGAAACAATAATTTATATTCACAACTTGGGATTCAACTTGGGTTTGTATAATTTGTATATTATACAAACTACTTACAAACAATACAACTACCTATACAACAATGCCGTGAGTTTTTTCTTACGTTAGAACCTCAGATTACAAAAATAAAGGTTAGAACCTTGTAAAACGTATTAGAAATTTTAAAAGAAAGATGAATGAAATCAATAAAGTCTTTCTAAAGTTATGGCGTGACCAAGGTAAACAAATAGATTAGGCCGGCTTACGCGGACTTGGGTTAACTGCTTTACTCCGAGTTAACTGCTAAACCAGGGTTAAGACGTGTCAAAATGTTTGGAACTGTCATTTTTAACCCAGGGTTAACTATTTTTACCCTCGCACCGTGCAAGTGGCCCTTAATGTATGTAAAAGATTTCAAGGATGTTCAATACCATTTCAATACTTATTCAAAGATAGCAATATAAATAAAATAGCCTCAAAATTTTTATTACCAATCCTGATTATATTGGATCCTACTTCAGCCAATTGAAATTTCGCTAATATGTATCTACTGAATTACACTGTTTTAAACTTTCGTGATTTTCACTCATAATTGAATCTACCTAATCTTCTAATATACAGGGTTATTTTTAATTCACTGACATCCTCTTAACCCTGAATTCCTGTAACTCAAACAAATGTTTTTTGTTCTACGACTTTTTAAAATGAAGCACTTTTTTCCCATACAAATACACAGAGTATCGTAAAAATAAGAGGTAATCTCAAATTTTCAAAAAGTTATTACACCATAAATATTAAGTTATGACAAAAGCCGTAAAACAAAAAACATTTGTTTAAGTGGTAGGAGTTTAGGGTTAAAAGGATGCTAGTGAATTACAAATAACCCTGTATAAAAATCTCTTGTCACGGTGTTTGTCATCGAACTCCTCCGAAACGGTTCCACCTCAGATCATACAAATCATACAGATCATACATAATAATCTACTGAATTATTTTAAGCCGCCTCCATCACGCTGTATCCACACAGAATCCTTTATCTTTTTAAAAGTATAATTTAGTCCCTCTGGTCTCTATCTCAGGTCAAAGGGCACCCAATCTTATCAGAAGCCTAGCGGCCCGCGCAGTCTGACCTAGCCCAACACTCTTTATCACATCCCTCTGTTTCCGCTGACAAATAGACGAAGTAGAGAAACAAATATTTTCTCACGATTCCGTAATTCAACGAGTTAAATGATGCCTCCTTATCGCCTTAATGACGAGATTTTGATCAACTTCTGAAGAGCTTGAGTTATTCGTCTGGCTAGCAAGTTTTCAAATACCTACTATCATGACAGCATATTTACGAGATGGCTCACCTTGGTTTCCCATTATTTATAGATTTATTTCTGAAACAGTATTTTCTTCAGGATTTTTTTAAATGCCATCTTATAGAATGCAGTAGGTTAGGTAAGGTTTGTTTTATAACAATTCCGAAAATAATAATTTTTCAGAAATAAATAACTTTATGACTAGCGTTGATTATGGATACCTAATGATACATTATGACTTATTAAATTATGGGAAATCATAGAGACTCTTAAGAGATTTATCATTATCATCATCATTTCAGCCGTAGGACGTCCACTGCTGGACATAGGCCTCCTCCATTGATGCCCAATCATTACGGTTGGATGCGACTTGCATCCACCCTGAACATGCGGCCTTCACCAAATCGTCCGTCCATCTCGTTGGTGGACGTCCCGCGCTGCGCTTGCCAGTTCGTGGTCACCATTCCAGAACTTTTGAGCCCCAACGGCCATCTGTTTTGCGTGCGGTAGTAGCTTTGCGGTGAAGGAAAACATCGTGAGGAAACCTCCATACACCTGCGAAGAAATTCCCAATCCGCTCTGGGCCCGCGTGGGAACTACAGCCCAAGCCCTCCCTATCTGAGAGGAGGCCTGTGCCCTGCAGTGGGACGTATACAGGGTTATTTGTAATTCACTAGCATCCTTTTAACCCTAAACTCCTACCACTTAAACAAATGTTTTTTCTCAAACATGCTATGAAATGTTGACGTTATGTTCCTTATAATACGCCACGAAGTGTCACAATGCAGGCGCGGCGTGGTGTGCGGCTAGACGAGAGGTCAATAATGGAATTTCATACAACATTGCAGGCCAAGGCCAGCAAAGTGATCGTCTATTGTTTCATACCATGACTATGGCATCATGGCATTTAGCCATTAAAAAAAACTATAAGCAATATTTGCGTTTTGGTTCATTATGACATTCTGCCACTACGCTTATTTAAGGTAAGGTAAGATGATGATGATGATGTTGATGATGATGATGATGATGATATGATGATGATGATGATGGTGATGATGATGATGGTGATGGTGATGATGATGAGATGATGATGATGATGATGGTGATGATTATGATGATGATGATGGTGATGATTATGATGGTGATGATGATGATGATGATGGTGATGATGGGTGATTATGATGATGATGATGATGATGGTGGTGGTGATGATGATGATGATGGTGATGATGAGATGATGATGATGATGGTGATGATGGGTGATTATGATGATGATGGTGATGATGATGATGATGATGGTGATGATGATGCTGATGGTGATGATGATGATGGTAATGAGATGATGATGATGATGGTGATGATGATGGTGATGATGGGTGATGATGATGATGATGGTGATGATGAGATGACGATGGTGATGTTGATGGTGGTGATGGTGTTGATGATGGTGATGATGAGATGACGATGGTGATGTTGATGGTGGTGATGGTGATGATGATGGTGATGATGAGATGACGATGGTGATGTTGATGGTGGTGATGGTGTTGATGATGGCGGTGATGATGATGGTGATGATGAGATGATGATGATGATGATGATGATGATATGATGGTGATGATGGGTGATTATGATGATGATGGTAATGATGATGATGATGATGGTGATGATGGGTGATGATGATGATGATGATGGTGATGATGGGTGATGATGATGATGATGATGGTGGATGATGATGATGATGATGGTGGTGATGATGATTGTGATGGTGATGATGTTGATGATGATGATGATAGTGATGATGGTGGTGATGGTGATGATGATGGTGATGATGACGACGACAATGACGATGGTGATGGTGATGATGATGATGATGATGCATGTTTGAGAAAAACTCTATACAAGCCTTGGCCACGAACAGGGATTGCCGGCCTCGTATCTCTAGATGGCCTCGTTAACACTCGGCCGGCAATCCCCTGTTTCGCGGCCGCTGCAGTAATGTACTATTGTTTTACGGCTTTTGTCATAACTTAATATTTTTGGTGTAATAACGTTTTGAAAATTTGAGATTACCTTTTATTTTTACGATACTCTGTGTATTTATATGGGAAAAAAGTGCTTCATTTTAAAAAGTTGTAAAACAAAAAACATTTATTTGAGTGATAGGAATTCAGTGTTAAGAGGATGTCAGTGAATTAAAAATAACCCTGTATAGGCTGGGATGATGATGATGATGATAGGCTGGACTTTATGCCATTTAATCTTGGATTACAGTGTTAAGCTCTTTATTTCGATGACTCGTCATATATCAGCCAAAAGACTTCCACAGCTGGACCTGGACAAAGGCTTCCCCAAAGTGTTCCACAACGATTGGTCTTGCGTAGTCCGCATCCAAATGGTTCCTACGGCGTGTCATCATCAGTCCCATCTTATTGGGGGCCTTCCCTTGCCACGTCTTCCGTTTCGCGATCGCCGTAGGGCTCAGTTTCATTGGTCGATAATTCGGTCGATATACAGCGTGCGATCACTTCTCGCAGGCGGTTTAATGGCTAGTGAAGCTCATGTCAATAACTGTTCCCCGAATGCGGGCCCTATGGCATGCGTTATGGATATGGAAATCTTCCGCACTCTGCGTGCGGGCGTTATCGAACAATGGAAACGGTTCCCCGAAAGCGGGCCCTATGGCATGCGTTATGGAAATCTACCGCACTCCGCAAGCGGGCCCTATCGACCGATGAAGACGATCCCCCGAATGCGGGCCCTATGGCATGCGTTATAGAAATCTACCGCACCCCGCATGCGGGCCCTATCGACTAATGAAACAGCCATTCTCCCCTATCGGCCGTCGGTGATTCGACCGGCCGATGACTAGATAGTCGCAAATGTTCCTCTCAATTTGCACCGTTTAATCGTTTCCCTTTATACCTAATAAATATGCTAAATGCACCATTGAAGCTATCACTAATATCACTATTTCCTCCCCATGGGTACCTAGCTATAATAATTATCCGTCGCGTTTGGACCCCGGTTTTATTATACGAACACAATCACTTAATTACTCGGTGACATATGGGATACGGGTAGTCAAGTACCTGCGCTTATTGTGATGCAAAACTGGCTTTCAGTTATCAATTATGGGACAAACGACCGAGTATGGAAGGCTAGGGGTTGTCAGGCGTACGTGTTATGTCAAAGGACTCCCTATTTTGGTCGGGAGCTTTTTATTGTGGTTGTTTGTAGGGGCTTATTGGTATTAAGTACTATAGACGCGCTTTTGAGAAATTATGTCCTTGTTTATGCCTTGTTTGTTTCGTGATTGAAGTTTGGAATACCTACTTATGATTTTAGAACGAATAACTACAAAACTTGACTATAAAGTAATCACAGCACCATTTAGTGAATGTTAATTGAGAGCAGATGGGTGAATATTCGAGCGTTTTGACCGCGCGGTTAAACGTCATTACCATTCGACGATTATTACCACAACCAAAGGAAGAATCACGCGAAATTTCATCAACCTAGATTCAGCATCGGTACTGTCTTAAGTTTACATAAAAAGTTAACCCAGCATCATCCATTTTAATAATTTCTGTTCAGATGGTAATGACAAAAAAAACCGCCGTAAAAATGCTGAATATTTACCCATGATAGGCAGTTAGACAGATTTTTTTAAAGTGGTCATTCAACAAACTGTCTATGTATACAAACAAATATTCCAGTGTGGGACATAATGTTCCTCACTGACAGATAAGATAGGTTTGAGTATAACAAAACAATCACGTCTTTGAATCTAAAAATTTAATCAACATAAGATATTCGTCATATTCCATCAGAATTCACCCCTTCGTTTATCATTGTCGAATGGAATTCGATCTATGGGGGCCTATTCTGATCGCGTGAAATGGCTCTAATGGTATTACGATTCATATGTCCATCACCCTCGAGTGCTTTGTTGACATCTGCAGCCTGCAGCAAAACACACCTGGACTAAATAAAAAAAAAAAAACACCTACGTAGGGGAAAGGTATTTTATTTTATTATTACCCTTATTATAAATGACGACCGGATAGCCTAGTCGTTAAGAGAACTTGACTACGAAGCTTGAGGTCCTGGGTTCAGTTCCCGGTCGGGGCAGATATTTGTATGAATAATACTAATGTTTGTGCTCGAGTCTTGGATATTTAAGTATGTGTTTATCTATTTAAGTATGTTTATCCGTTGTTTAGTACCCTTGGTAGGTAAAAAGCTTTGCTTAGTTTGGCACTGGTATCAAAGTGCCTTGATTTAAAAAAAAAGAGAAATTTCGCGGAGATGTTTGGATGTTTGTATGTTTGAATATTTGGATGTCTCTGGGACATTTTACTTAGAAGCAGGGCTCTGCTAACACAGATACGGCCGCGGCCGTTTCCAGCGTAAATTTTAACAATAATAACACAAGCTTTGCTAAGCTTACTTTGGGACTAGGTCAAATGGTGTGATATTTATTTATTTATTTAATATACAAATTCATACGGACGTCTCGGTGCGCGAGTCCAACTCGCTCTTGGACGGCTTTAATTAGGATACCATCAAATCAAAGCGCACAAAATTCTGTGTAGGTACTTTTGTTTTATTCGACTTTTGATCGCGTTTAAAAACAATTAGATTAAAAGTTTTGGGGTTAGGGGAGATTGAATGTGGATTTGAAATACTCTGGTTCGTAGCTAGACCTATTGTAGTATAGGTCCCATACAAGAGCAGTATGATACGCTCCCGCTAAGTGCTGTGTTACTAACGGTTCTCATTCAATATTATGTTCTCACGGCGAAATCGCTTGTATACAAAAACGAGTGAGCATAGTTCGTAACCAAGACTATAATAATAATAAATAAATATCACGGGACAATTCACACCAATTGATCTAATTCCAAACTAAGCAAAACTTGTAATATGGGTACTAGACAACGGATAAACATACTTATATAGATAAATACATACATACTTAAATACGTATTAAACACTCAAGACTCGAGCACAAACATTCGTATTTTTCACACAAATATCTGCCCTGACCGGGAATCAAACCCAGGACCTCAAGCTTCGTAGTCAGGTTCTCTAAAACCTAGGCTATCCGGTCGTCTGACTGTGGAAGACTGGAACAACTTTACTGTTCAGACTAGCTTTGGAAGTAAAAAGCTGAACGGCAAACCTCAGTAACTGAGATGCTCTTGAAGAAGAAGATATACACCGTGAAATTTTAGTGGTTGTTTTCCCGAAACGAGGTGATTTAGTTTCGATTGTACAATCGATTTATAATTACTATTTTGACTAGAGTCAAAAATCCAATTGTGAAAAACGAAAGTCGAAAATGACCGCAAACCAATAGTAACGCTTCATTGGTACAAGTAGCGTACGATCGTACGATAGGTTAGGTACCAACGAAGCGTTACTATTGGTTTGCGGTCATTTTCGACTTTCGTTTTTCACAATTGGATTTTTGACTCTAGTCCAAATAGTAATTATAAATCGATTGTACAATCGATACTAAATCACCTCGTTTCGGGAAAACAACCACTAAAATTTCACGGTGTATAGTTCGTTCTGTAATACATGAAACCAAAGTCAAAGTCATTCTATTTAATTTAAGCACTTGTTGAGTGTTGAAGAATCTACCACCGGTTCGGAAAAACCCTGTCGAAAAAGGGAGTACCTTAACTAATTTTTAACAGTAATTTTTCCGGTCAATCCTTTTAAAAAGTCCCAACCCCGTCGGTGGGTGAAGTTAAAATAAGGCCCCGTATTTGTCGACCCAACGACCATAACGCACGACCTGATACTTCAAATCCATATGGCATATCGCACACTTAGATAAATAAATAAATAAATATCACGGGACAATTCACACCAATTGACCCAGTCCCAAAGTAAGCTAGGAAAGCTTGTGTTATGGGTACTAGGCAACGGATAAACATACTTATATAGATAGATACATACTTAAATACATATTAAACACCCAAGACCCGAGAACAAACATTCGTATTTTTCATACAAATATCTGCCCCGACACGGGAATCGAACCCGGGACCTCAAGCTTCATAGTCAGGTTCTCTAACCACTAGGCCATCTGATCGTCTGAAAACAGAGTCAACTCAAAATGATATACTTACTATTTTAATTTTATTAAATTGACTGAAGTTAAAATGGTACATTATTTTGAGTTGATGCTCTTTTGATCAAGGAGTTCGATATAACATGAGGGTTTGAATTATCAGCTGGGTTATTGTCTAACGCTTCTGACGCTTAAAGCGGTGAAAGCGTAGGCAAGAGTCAGAAGCGTTAGACAATACAGCCTCAGGTCATACTATTGTCAGGCCTCTTGCATGCCATGTACTTACGCGCGATATTTACCTACCGCGGGGACGATCTGCTAAGATCGAAATTTCAGTAGGTTGTCACAAGCGCGCGCCGACGCACGTTCATTCGTGTTCCACGGAAAAAATATGCCGCCTGGACTTTTATAAGTGAATGGTGAAACAGGGGGCAAATTTTAATATGACTATGCTAAAATTAATAGCTAATATAACAATTTGGGAGTTCGTATCGTGCTGTCCGTCTTACTCTTCTATAAAAAGCTATAAGCGTGAGCGGGATGGCACGATGCGAAGTTCGAAAATTGACCTTCGTATCTAGTATAACGCTAGGGTACTGTGAGCATGCAATAAAATATCCTTTTTGTTAGGATTCCAGAGCTAAAATGGCAAAAAGGGAACCCTTTTAGTTTCGCCATGACCGTTTGTCCCTTTGTCCGTCCGTGGCTTAGCTTAGGGAATATTAGTGCTAGAAAGTTTGCATGGATATATGTATATAGCAATTATCCCGACAAAATGGTAAAACAACATGTAGAAAAAAAAAATATCCAAACTGCCAGCCCTTGTCACTGTCGGCACGCACACATTCTTAAGGAGACGGAGTAGTATAATCTGTGGCTATAATCGCGGTAAGTACCAAGATTTTGTACGGGATGCAGTATCTGTTACTAAGTAACTATTAAGTAATCTGTGCTATTGTCATTCCAGGTCGGCAATTACAAGTCGTGTTTTACCCGCACCCCCGTCGGTCTCTTGATCTTGGAGATGGCTTACGAACCACAAGAATAATGTCTTTTATCTCAACTTCAATAAATCAAAATAAACCGAAATCCCGGAAGCGCATTATGAAGTGACGCGTCTGATTTACGGTTCGTTAGGTTAATGAGATTATAACGGGAAAGCTTTTCGGTTTGCTTATTTTAAAAGTAGTAGGTACCGGGATGTGTTTTTGAAGATTACACAATAACAGCAATATCTACAATCATTTCGTACTAAATACAAACTGAAATATAGATGCACAGAAAAAACCCCAGAAAAAAGACCAATGCTGGGAATCGAACCCAGGTCCTCAGCATTCCGTGCCGCGTGCCATACCCCTACACCACCACTGGTCTAGAGATTAGACACGAATCTTTCCTATACATCATACATTTCAATCTGCTAAATCATCACCTTATGCAGTGACAAACGCACATCTATGTTACACCCTCATCGAGAGATTTTAACACTCCTTCGGAACTAACCGCTCACCTGGACAAGAGATGGCGCTACTGTGCAACTTTAAACAAGTTAGCTATGAAGTATCTTTTTTTGTACTTATTTTTTCAACTTCATTTTTTTTTATTACTTTTACGGTCATCCCGTGAAATCATACATTTCGTACTAAATACAAACTGAAATATAGATGCACAGAAAAAACCCCAGAAAAAAGACCAATGCTGGGAATCGAACCCAGGTCCTCAGCATTCCGTGCCGCGTGCCATACCCCTACACCACCACTGGTCTAGAGATTAGACACGAATCTTTCCTATACATCATACATTTCAATCTGCTAAATCATCACCTTATGCAGTGACAAACGCACATCTATGTTACACCCTCATCGAGAGATTTTAACACTCCTTCGGAACTAACCGAAAAAAAAAAAAAAAGTACAAAAAAGATACTTCATAGCTAACTTGTTTAAAGTTGCACAGTAGCGCCATCTCTTGTCCAGGTGAGCGGTTAGTTCCGAAGGAGTGTTAAAATCTCTCGATGAGGGTGTAACATAGATGTGCGTTTGTCACTGCATAAGGTGATGATTTAGCAGATTGAAATGTATGATGTATAGGAAAGATTCGTGTCTAATCTCTAGACCAGTGGTGGTGTAGGGGTATGGCACGCGGCACGGAATGCTGAGGACCTGGGTTCGATTCCCAGCATTGGTCTTTTTTCTGGGGTTTTTTCTGTGCATCTATATTTCAGTTTGTATTTAGTACGAAATGTATGATTTCACGGGATGACCGTAAAAGTAATAAAAAAAAATGAAGTTGAAAAAATAAGTACAAAAAAAGATACTTCATAGCTAACTTGTTTAAAGTTGCACAGTAGCGCCATCTCTTGTCCAGGTGAGCGGTTAGTTCCGAAGGAGTGTTAAAATCTCTCGATGAGGGTGTAACATAGATGTGCGTTTGTCACTGCATAAGGTGATGATTTAGCAGATTGAAATGTATGATGTATAGGAAAGATTCGTGTCTAATCTCTAGACCAGTGGTGGTGTAGGGGTATGGCACGCGGCACGGAATGCTGAGGACCTGGGTTCGATTCCCAGCATTGGTCTTTTTTCTGGGGTTTTTTCTGTGCATCTATATTTCAGTTTGTATTTAGTACGAAATGTATGATTTCACGGGATGACCGTAAAAGTAATAAAAAAAATGAAGTTGAAAAAATAAGTACAAAAAAAGATACTTCATAGCTAACTTGTATATCTACAATCGTAATTTTTCGTGTAAACTTATTTTCTCCCGATCACAACAACATTTACAGCATACTTTTAACAAAATATTATTTACCTAGGCTGTGCCTGCGACGAGCCCGTGTTAATAATAATAAATAATAAACTCATTTATTGCCACAACCAAATAAAAAAGAAATACAATGAACATGAAAAAAGAAACAGGAAAAAACATACCGAAACACACAAAAAAAGATAGTGCGTGGAATCCCTCCGCGCGGAAGAAGTGAAACTTCATAATAAAAAATAACAACCAACCAACCACAGCGCTAGCGAAACAAGTTACATAACTTGTCGCTAGATGGCGTTGCTCCTCGTGCACACGTTATTTCCAATATTTTTTCTTGATTTTTCGTAATTCTCAAAGATATTCAACACTTTTTTTTACTAAACAAACTTTAGTTTCCAAATTTGGCAACATTTTATTTATCTATCATTGTAATACACACACAATTTCTAAATAATTTCTACATCATAATGTCATATATATAGGTCCAAATTAGATACAACAATAAAGTCAACAAACAAACAAAATTAGTAGTAGTTTGGTTTTTCATTTTGTTTTGTGTGGATTATATTTTTACCCGCATCTTGAACTTCTAGTGTTGAAAAAGTACCTTCATGCCTGTCATTTTTTTAACAAGTAGCTTGTAAATGTTTTTTAATTCTTAGATAAGTCTAAGTATAAGGTCTTTGAATTTACCAGATTGGTTTCTTAACTGTAAGTACATGTACAAACATTATATAATATTTAGGTAGAATTTAATCTTAAAATTTGCATGTTAAAAACTTAGTGTATTTTTCGGTGCTCGCTGATACTAAGTATAAATTATTATGTTTTAGCATTTTCTCAATAAGTGAAATGTAAAATTTCTTTGAGAAATAAAGTTCTTTAACCATAATACGTTTTTAAAATACTTTATTCGACGATCTACCATTAAAATAGTTTTGATTTTTACAAGTTTTCATACTAAACCACGCAATTGTTCTGGATCGTACTGACGAAGTTTTTAACATCCGTTAGTATATATACAATGCGAACGTCTCGTAAATGTCAACTTGCGTTGCGTTGCGTTGCGTATTTAATGCAACGCATTTAACGGAACGCTTGTTGGATGTCGCATTAGAAGTTTCACTCCAAAAAAACTTCGTGGCAATAGGCTCATAGGTGTTGTGGAATTATTATACTTAATAGGTAAAGGCTATATAAATAAAAATTAAACCGGATTACGAACCAATGGTGCCACCGCAGACCCTTACTCGCTCCCCCTGCACTCGATCCGACTCCCTCCGACCGTAAACATAAATGACGAATGACTAAAGGAAAAATAAAAAATAATTGCACCGATGTGAGCAAATAATGAGGTCAACATTATGCTTGTTGATTTATTGATTCGTAGGAAATATTATATTTTGAATTTAGTTAGAGAATTAAGTACGTACAGTCAGCAACAAAAATATGAAGCCTTTGTGCCCTGGTAATAGAGTCGTGGATGCATATTTTTGGTACTTTGAGTGTATTCATATTTTTGTTGCTGACTGTACATATTAATAAAACTAAGTATATTTGCAGCTGATGAGAGACTGTTGGGCCTTATTTTGTATGGTAACAGTAAGCTGTTAGGTCACTTATTTGCAATATTAATCGATTATCTATTTTGCTATATCTTCCCGTAGAGTTTATCCATCAATCGTACAGTAAAATTACATAAAGTTTACCACTGACAGATGGTTTGCCTTCATTTCATATTCAACTTTAATGACCTACAAATAAAGCCAATTTTAGAATACTGTTACCCACGTTTGCAGATTTTGTAATAACTACTTTATTTGTATGGTGTTAAAGTTGGAAATTAAATGAAGGCAAGCAATCTGTCAGTGGTAAACTAAAAGTAAACGTATCGTAACCATAATTCACGGTTGGCTTTCCGTTCGAACTTTCCTCGACAAGGAATCATTTGATCCTGATATTTTGACTGGAATTGATTTGGACATACCTCGACTTAAAACATGAGTAACCGTAGGCTCATCTATGAACCCAAAATTAAATGTACAAAGTTTTTGAGAAATGATCATATACTTATGTATCACACATAAAAAAGTGCATGAACTTCTATGATTATATTATACCTGAACAAAATTGCGAACAATGACAATAACGGGTCCATTTTTAATTAAAACCTGTTAATAACAGCACAGAGTGAAGTAAAAGAACCATTAAAATCCGTGGGACAAACAACAACGAATAAATTCACAGTTTTCTATCTATTCAAAATTATACCTTGCAGCACAAACGGCAAGCGTCTAATCTCGCAAAAATAATAAGTATTTATAAGAAAATGAACTGCACACACAGTTAATATGTAGAGTTGATATTAAATACGAGTATGTCGTGGTAGTAGTTTGACCTGTTGCCTCTCAAGCAGAGACGGAGTTTTTCGGAATTTATGTGCGAAATTACATTTGAAAACCATTAGTTTTACGGTGAAGGAAAACTTGAGGGATCTTGAGGGATCCGTTCGCGCCTGCGAAGAAATTCAATGATGGCTCACGTAGGAAATACGGCCCAAGAGTCATCGTGAGAGGAGGCTTGTGCTCTCCAGTGGGCCGTATTGGTATATCGGGTTGCATAATTGCTCATAATGTAATGTTTGTCATACATAATGTAAAAACTCGACCCAAGCCCTCCTACAACTATACTCGCAATTCAAGTGGGTCTCTTTACTGCGCTTCTTGCAATAGGACCTTCAAAACAAAATTTGGTTTTGCGAGTCATGCTCGCGCTCATGCAAGAGCCCAGGCGAAGACGAGCTAAGGGTGTCGCCGTTGACGGATACGTCTGGGAGGACATCATCATACATAATGTATTGTTATTCATAATTGTAGGTACAGGATTGTTATAAAACAAACCTAATCTAACCTATACAGTTTTACAGGATGACAAATAAAAACTTCTAAAAATACGAATGTTCGTGCTCGAATCTTGGATGTTTAATATGTAGGTATTTAAGTTAAGTATGTATTTATCTATACATATAAGTATGTTTATCCGTTGTCTAGTACCCATAGTACAAACTTTGCTTAGTTTGGGACTAGGTCGATTGGTGTGAATTGTCCCGTGATATTTATTTATTTATTTAAATTAAAGGTTTCGACGGGTTTTTTTATGAAAAACAATTTTATGCCACCAGACACGCTCCCGGGACGTATATAGGCCGAGATGTTGACGAGTATGAGAATCTTCAGTAAACCGGACGCCAATTCCAGCACAAAATTAGTGCGGAAACGAAAAATTGCAATAAATGATGCGTTTGTCAGCAAATTGTGCGTCAATTTCAATCGCGATCTTGGTCGAGGGCGAAGTTATCGAGTCGGTGGGAACGAGGGTCGATGAACTTGTAATTACCGGTGCGTTTGTTTACTATAACCGGGTTTATGGTGTGAATAAAGTTAGTAGTTTATTCCGTTGAGGTAAAACAAGCCGTGTAAAATTGAACGGCTGCGGAACGTTTTAAGGTCACGTAGTTCAAAATTCGAACTTCGTATCGTGCGAGCTCACGCTAATAGTATCTAATAAGAGAGTGAGCGAGAAGGTACGATACGAACTTCGATTTTTGAATTTCAGCCCCTTATCGTGTGGATTCGAACCCGCAGTTTTTTTTCGACTTTTTTTTTAATTGATTGAGGGCTAGGGAAAAGAGGTCATACATTTTAAGAAGCTGTAGGGCAATCAAAGGCAGTCCAGTCATAAAGTTAACAATGTTTTTCAAAGAATACCCGTATAATAGTTGGAACTTCTAGAATTCGTCAAGAAAGAGGACTCATTGTTCTGATTACTGAAGACATTATTATTCGTATTTGTTTACATATTCTTTAAATAGATTTCATATTTAGTCCAGATTTAATTAGTCTTAAATTTGCAATGAATTGTGAATTAACTTCTATTGTGGTTACTAAACGCAATATTATTACATTACATACGTGCAAATTGTGACGTGGCAAACACCTAGGTACTCAAAGATGACAACGTTTGCGTTATTCGAATTTGTGTGTCTCCGGGTCATACATATTGTTTGCGTCTCTCCTGTGGACATGGCAAAAGTTAAGGGTCTGCTTCATTTTTTATCATTTATTTCCTTTTTGTATCACTGCTATTTAAAATTATTATTTAAATCTAAATTATTGTTCGTAAGATTTATTTAAAAAGTATTAAGTAAACTATTTTAAAAAAAAACGTGGTGGCCTAGTGGTTTGACCTATGGCCTCTCAAGCAGAGGGTCGTGAGTGCAAATCCCTGCTCGCACCTCTTAAGGTTTTCGGAATTTATGTGCGAAATTAATTCGAAATTTACCACGAGCTTTACGGTGAAGAAAAACATCGTGAGGAATCCTGCAAACACTAGCGAAGAAATTCAATGGAGTTTGTGAAGTTCCCAATCCGCACTGGGCCCGCGTGGGAACTACGGTCCAAGCCCTCTCATTCTGTGATGCTGATGAAAATTTATTTTACTTGACATTTCGACATTTGTACTAATAATTTTGGTAAATTTATTGTGACAGGTCTATATTATTCTATGCTGACTAGGTATAATAAATGAATTTGAAATTTAAATTCTATACAATTTTTTACTTTCTATAAAAATATCATCGAAAAATTTTCAGATATTGGCCTCACTTTAAACTTCACTAAATGCGAAATTTATTTAAACAAGTTAGCTATGAAGTATCTTTTTTTTGTACTTATTTTTTCAACTTCATTTTTTTTTTTTATTACTTTTACGGTCATCCCGTGAAATCATACCTTTCGTACTAAATACAAACTGAAATATAGATGCACAGAAAAAACCCCAGAAAAAAGACCAATGCTGGGAATCGAACCCAGGTCCTCAGCATTCCGTGCCGCGTGCCATACCCCTACACCACCACTGGTCTAGAGATTAGACACGAATCTTTCCTATACATCATACATTTCAATCTGCTAAATCATCACCTTATGCAGTGACAAGCGCACATCTATGTTACACCCTCATCGAGAGATTTTAACACTCCTTCGGAACTAACCGCTCACCTGGACAAGAGATGGCGCTACTGTGCAACTTTAAACAAGTTAGCTATGAAGTATCTTTTTTTTTGTACTTATTTTTTCAACTTCATTTTTTTTTTTTTATTACTTTTACGGTCATCCCGTGAAATCATACATTTCGTACTAAATACAAACTGAAATATAGATGCACAGAAAAAACCCCAGAAAAAAGACCAATGCTGGGAATCGAACCCAGGTCCTCAGCATTCCGTGCCGCGTGCCATACCCCTACACCACCACTGGTCTAGAGATTAGACACGAATCTTTCCTATACATCATACATTTCAATCTGCTAAATCATCACCTTATGCAGTGACAAGCGCACATCTATGTTACACCCTCATCGAGAGATTTTAACACTCCTTCGGAACTAACCGCTCACCTGGACAAGAGATGGCGCTACTGTGCAACTTTAAACAAGTTAGCTATGAAGTATCTTTTTTTGTACTTATTTTTTCAACTTCATTTTTTTTTTTTTTTTTTTTTTTTATTACTTTTACGGTCATCCCGTGAAATCATACATTTCGTACTAAATACAAACTGAAATATAGATGCACAGAAAAAACCCCAGAAAAAAGACCAATGCTGGGAATCGAACCCAGGTCCTCAGCATTCCGTGCCGCGTGCCATACCCCTACACCACCACTGGTCTAGAGATTAGACACGAATCTTTCCTATACATCATACATTTCAATCTGCTAAATCATCACCTTATGCAGTGACAAGCGCACATCTATGTTACACCCTCATCGAGAGATTTTAACACTCCTTCGGAACTAACCGCTCACCTGGACAAGAGATGGCGCTACTGTGCAACTTTAAACAAGTTAGCTATGAAGTATCTTTTTTTTGTACTTATTTTTTCAACTTCATTTTTTTTATTACTTTTACGGTCATCCCGTGAAATCATACATTTCGTACTAAATACAAACTGAAATATAGATGCACAGAAAAAACCCCAGAAAAAAGACCAATGCTGGGAATCGAACCCAGGTCCTCAGCATTCCGTGCCGCGTGCCATACCCCTACACCACCACTGGTCTAGAGATTAGACACGAATCTTTCCTATACATCATACATTTCAATCTGCTAAATCATCACCTTATGCAGTGACAAGCGCACATCTATGTTACACCCTCATCGAGAGATTTTAACACTCCTTCGGAACTAACCGCTCACCTGGACAAGAGATGGCGCTACTGTGCAACTTTAAACAAGTTAGCTATGAAGTATCTTTTTTTTTGTACTTATTTTTTCAACTTCATTTTTTTTTATTACTTTTACGGTCATCCCGTGAAATCATACATTTCGTACTAAATACAAACTGAAATATAGATGCACAGAAAAAACCCCAGAAAAAAGACCAATGCTGGGAATCGAACCCAGGTCCTCAGCATTCCGTGCCGCGTGCCATACCCCTACACCACCACTGGTCTAACTGGTCTGGTTAGTGTCTAATCTCTAGACCAGTGGTGGTGTAGGGGTATGGCACGCGGCACGGAATGCTGAGGACCTGGGTTCGATTCCCAGCATTGGTCTTTTTTCTGGGGTTTTTTCTGTGCATCTATATTTCAGTTTGTATTTAGTACGAAATGTATGATTTCACGGGATGACCGTAAAAGTAATAAAAAAAAAAAAAAAATGAAGTTGAAAAAATAAGTACAAAAAAAGATACTTCATAGCTAACTTGTTTAAAGTTGCACAGTAGCGCCATCTCTTGTCCAGGTGAGCGGTTAGTTCCGAAGGAGTGTTAAAATCTCTCGATGAGGGTGTAACATAGATGTGCGCTTGTCACTGCATAAGGTGATGATTTAGCAGATTGAAATGTATGATGTATAGGAAAGATTCGTGTCTAATCTCTAGACCAGTGGTGGTGTAGGGGTATGGCACGCGGCACGGAATGCTGAGGACCTGGGTTCGATTCCCAGCATTGGTCTTTTTTCTGGGGTTTTTTCTGTGCATCTATATTTCAGTTTGTATTTAGTACGAAATGTATGATTTCACGGGATGACCGTAAAAGTAATAAAAAAAAATGAAGTTGAAAAAATAAGTACAAAAAAAAAGATACTTCATAGCTAACTTGTTTAAAGTTGCACAGTAGCGCCATCTCTTGTCCAGGTGAGCGGTTAGTTCCGAAGGAGTGTTAAAATCTCTCGATGAGGGTGTAACATAGATGTGCGCTTGTCACTGCATAAGGTGATGATTTAGCAGATTGAAATGTATGATGTATAGGAAAGATTCGTGTCTAATCTCTAGACCAGTGGTGGTGTAGGGGTATGGCACGCGGCACGGAATGCTGAGGACCTGGGTTCGATTCCCAGCATTGGTCTTTTTTCTGGGGTTTTTTCTGTGCATCTATATTTCAGTTTGTATTTAGTACGAAATGTACGAAATTTATTTGCCGAATTACCTTTCTTCTGATAAAAAAATTGAAATTTTGTCGAACTTTAACACGCTTCTGCCAAATATTTCCGTTCATTCAAATTCATCTCTCACACTTTTAGGCTCACCCATTTTTGATGAATCAATCAACCCTGTCATAAATTGTAAACTAAATTTATTCAATAGTACTTCAAACCTCCTTTTTCAGATAAATCCCCACATGGCCCTTTTTATTATTCGGTTCTGCTTATTTACACCAAAATTCATGTATCTACTTCCCAGTTGCCCGATTTGGAAATTTGCGTCCATTCTCTCATCCATTGACGATTCTCTCCAGACAACTCTATCCAAAATTCTTAACATTACATTCAATACTTTTTCGTGGTCTCAAGCGGTTCTCCCCATTCGATTTGGTGGTTTGGGTGTTCGCTTATCATCCAGTGTGGCATTACCAGCTTTCCTGTCTTCCGCCTACAGCTCGCTGTTTCTCGTCGGTATTATTTTAAATAAACCACAAATACCTGTCGATGAGTTAGCCTGCCTGGCGGAGGCCGAGAGAGCTTGGTGTGACTCGTGCCCTGAGGCCCTACCACGAAGTGCATAATTCGAACTTCGTTTCGTGCTGTCCCGCTCACGCTAATATGATTTGACACGAGAGTGAGAGGGATAATACGATACGAACTTCGATTTTCGAATTTCGTAGTAGCGCCTCTGGTGTGGACACCCCCACCGTTAAAAAGATCCAGCGGGCCTGGGACACCCCTCGCCTTAACGCGACTCACGCTTCCCTTCTCGAAAACTGTCCGGACGATTCGGAACGCGCCCGCCTGTTAGCTGTTTCCACACCCGAGGCAGGCCATTGGCTGAACGCCTTGCCATCGAGGAATATTGGAACTATTCTGGACCCAAGTACTTTGCGGATAGCAATTTCCCTAAGACTTGGGGCCAGAATATGCATTCCTCACATCTGCGCTTGTGACAAAAACGTGGATCAACTGGGACGACATGGGCTTTCATGTGTTAGGAGCGCCGGCCGTATGTACCGTCATGGCACCATAAATGACTTAGTACGTCGGTCGCTTGCCACCGCGTCAGTGCCTTCGGCTTTAGAGCCGGCTGGCATGGCAAGGGACGATGGCAAGCGTCCAGACGGGGTCACACTGGTGCCGTGGAAGCTCGGTAGGGCTCTGGTGTGGGACGCTACATGCGTTGATACTTTCGCTTAGTCCCACATCAAGGCAACTAGCTCACAAGCCGGCGCTGCGGCTGATCAGGCCCAACTCCTCAAGCGCCGCAAGTACTCATCTTTATTAAAGGATTACGAGTTTGCTGCGCTTGCTGTTGAGACCTTAGGGCCTTGGTCAGCCGACATGAAGTCATTTATGAAGGCCCTTTCTTCCCGGTTGGTCGACACCTCTGGGGACCCAAGAGCTGGCGCATATTTATCCCAACGGATCGCACTTGCGGTCCAAAGGGGTAATTCGGCCAGCATCATGGGAACCCTGCCACAGTCAGATCTTTTGGACGGGGTATTCTTTTTATAATTTTTATTTTTATAGTGACATGTACATATTTAGTTAATTTTACTTAAGTAAGTTATCTTTATTTTCTTTTTAACTGTTAATTTCCTATCTTTATGTTATTTTATTTTATTTAATAAAAATATTAGATTAGTAGTCATAATTAGGAAAATATATCTGTATTATGCTACTTTTGAACGAGGCTTCAAAACTTCAAACTTCAACCTGAGGTCAGGAAAAAGTTTTTAACTTTCTATAACATTATTTTTTCAGATCTGTGTTCAAAGTAATTCCTCTGCAATATGCATGAACGAATATACATACATTTGTTGAATTGTAGGCATTTCAAGTTTCAACACTGCTCGGAATTTCCCCGAGGGCCGACTTTGCCTTTTCTCGCGTTCGGGCTTATTTGCGTGTAATGAAACACACAACTTTACCTTATTTTGTTACATGTTGTTACTTCCCAATTTCGGGCCGAAGTTATGGCGACCGTGGCCCACTGTTACAATTTGCTTATTGACCTCCTCTAACTTTTCCTATATAACTAATTAATAACAAATCCGAGTACACACTTCTGAGTTTTTCGGAATTTACGTGCGTAATTACTTTTGAAATTTACCATGAGCTTTACGGTGAAGGAAAAAATTTTGAGAAAACCTGCATGCACTTGCGCATGGGAACTGCAGCCCAAGCCTTCTCATTCTGAGAGGAGGTCTGTGCCCTGCCGTGAGACGTTTATAGGCTGGGGTGATGGCACGGCATTACAATTATATTTCCCGTATTATAACAATTGTATTGTATTGTATTATTTGTATAATTATCGCGGATGTATGTTTTTGAAAGCAGTTTCTCATCCCCATTTTACCCTTATGTATGCAAAATCTAAGAACATGCTACCTAAGTCATAACTCTAGGGACATGCACTTGTTCTGATTTTTGGGAAGCCTGTTATAGAAATTAAGTCAAATCTCGGACTTTTATTTTGTCTTAATTATAGTATTTGTTGGTGGAACGTCCACCGACGAGATGGACGGACGATTTGGTGAAGGCCGCAGATTCAGGGTGGATGCAAGTCGCTTCCAACCGTAATGATTGGGCGTCAATGAGGGAGGCCTATGTCCAGCAGTGGACGTCCTACGGCTGAAATGATGATGAGGCTGAAATGTTGAAAAACAATATAGGATTGTGTTTGAAATAACTTTTAGAAATGGCACATCAAATATTTTGTCCATCCATTTTTCTTTTAATTGCTTATGGGACGATGAGTTACTCCTAACAGTTTTTAATTCAGTAGACAGCCTGTTAAACTAATTAGTTTGACAGCTTGATGTATGGAGGCATACGTTACGACCTTGAGTCTTGAACAAAAATTAAATTTCCTGTTTTTGGTGCATAGCATGCGCTCATTTTTGCTTTTCACAAAAATCGTTGTTGAGACGATGTGTGAGCTGCCATGAAATATAATCAAAAACTAGGTGTCGTAAGAATTCCTTCTTTAAAATATTTTCTACATGAAACCTACGGAAGAATGCGAAATACAGTCCAAACTCTTGTTTTGATTTCGTAAAGTTTCTCCTACTACTGTAAAGAAACTCCTACCCTACGTTCACACCTCCTCACGCTACACATCTCGCTATCGAAGTTTCTCAACTCCGATGCATAAATACAAGTTAAAACTCTCTTCTTTCGGTGTCGGTCCCCAAGCATAACATCTGTCTAGAGAGATCTCTACTGTGGCATGGCTTTTCTTTAATCTTTAACTCTTGTCCCCAGACATCCGCGTGCAGTTGACAGAGCAGACCCGCATACTAGAAGCACGCGCGGAGGCGGCCGCGGGGGTGGCCGGCGAATTGCATGACTACTGTCGCCGCCGCGCTGAGCTCGAGGCGGACTACTCACGAGCACTCGACAAGTTGGCCCGAGCAGCGCACCAGAAGCACAAAGAACAGAGGCACAAGTAAGTTAGTCACACTGACAGGCGACCTGTCTTGTACTGTTAAGCCTGCAATACATGTTGGTCGAGCTCAGGCCAACGCGAGCGTAGGCAAATTAATACACGGCAAGTGCTACTTACTGTCTACACGTTCGGCCAACCGCGTAATGGCGCGCTGACAAACATAAGTTTGTGGCGACTGTACTCATTAGTTTTATACGTGAGTATTCTCATGTCCGTTCGGCAGACTTCGGGCACTCTCGCGATTGTTCGCCACGCGAACAGAGCCGAGCGCCGAGCGCGTCCGAGCGCCTGCCGAACGGCCACGAGCGAATCAGTGAAGACTGTTGTGCGCATGTGCGAAAATGGTTGTCATGGTTTGAACCTACAACGGACTCACGTCACTGCGTTACTAACTGTCATGATTTCCTTTACCGAATATTTAATCTAAATTCTGTTATAATTGTTCTTCTGTATTTTCTACCGTGTTGTGTATATAATATTAATTCTTCTGACCTTCTGAGCAGTCAATATATATATGGTGGAAAGAGTTGATGTTTGATTGCTGCTCCTAGCACGTCGCCCTCATCATACTCCTGTGATCTACCCCATAAGTTGTACTTTGTTATGCAACAGGCCCCTGATTAAGGTTGCGGGAACGCGTTGGATACGGATGAGGCAGGACTTTGAGGAGGCCTTTGGTCAACAATGGACTTCTTTCGGCTGAAATGATGCAGTATTTAACATACACGCAAATTAATCAAGACCATCCCCTTCGTTTCCAGACGCGAGCAATGGTCGTTGACAGGCGCGTACGCGTGTTGGCAAGCCGCATTGGACAGCACGCGGTCGCTGTCCAAAGACCACGCGGCGCTGGCGGCGCTGTACGGCGGACAACTTGCTTCGCGGCTGCAAAGGGCCGCGGACGACGCACTGCGCTTGCACAGGAAATGCCGGGACATAGGTATGTGTTACTATAATTCAAAATTCAAATTCATACATACGTATGTGTTAGTATAATAATTATGTACTTTGTGTACGAGCTCTTGTCTGGTCACTATCTTGATAGGTTTCTTGTTGGCGGGAACAGGAAAGTCGATTTAAACTTGATAACTTGCTTTATTTTGATATGAATGCACTCTTATACATATCTAGACGAACGTGAACTGGACTTTATTCCATAAAAACACAATTTAAATTAAATGCTGATGGCGCTCTGACACATGTGCGATGTAATCGTACAGTATGCTATACCTCTAAATCTATACATCTAAATGTTAAAAAGTGTAATGTTATTACTTTCAGTAGAAAAAAACAAATTATTAATTTCGACTATCATTTAAACAATGAATTAGTGAAAAGAGTTAATAATATTAAGGACTTGGGTGTTTACCTGGATAGTAAACTATTATTTAACGACCATATTGAGAATATAACAAGGAGAGCGTTCCGCCTACTAGGATTTGTCTTGAGGGTGGGTAGAGAGTTTAGGGAGGCCAGTACCTTGTTAACTCTTTTCTGCTCCCTGGTTCGGCCGATTCTGGAATATGCATCGTCTATATGGAATCCATGTTATCATATCTACATAAATTCGATTGAGAAAATTCAAAATAAGCTCTTAAAACATCTAAATTATAAACAATCCAAATTTGATACAAGCAAAATGGTTTCGCTCGAGTGCCGACGTGCATTGAAGGATCAGATATTTTTATATAGAATTTTAAGAAACCGCATTGACTCCCCTTATATGTTAAGTAGATTAGGATTGAAAACCCCTCGTTTGAACACACGCAATGTCAGTAAACTGTTTCATGTCCCTCTCACACGTAAAAAATATAAATCTAACTCCTTTGTTAATAGAGCCTGTAAAGCCCACAATACTAAATTTAGTCAGGTTGATATATTTCATTTATCTCTCAGTGGGTTTAAGTGTAACATTAAGTCACTTATGGATGGATAACATCTCATTTCCTTTATCCAAAATTGTATAATTATGTATATAAATGTATTTGTTTTTAGTCAGCATTCTGTTTTTCGGCTCATATTTTCCCGTTTGTTTATTTTTACGTATAATTGTATTAATAACTGGTGGCAGCTTCGTTGGTTTATGTGAATTGTAACTATGTTTAGGTTTAAGAATAATGTACCGTTTGTGCCCAAATAAACATTAAAACATTAAAACATACCTCATTTACACTCGCGCGCGAATGACGAGACGAGGCGCGAGGCAAGACACGCGAAGTATTATGTAATCCTTTTGCCTCTCGAGCAGTTCGTTGGGCACGAAACAAAGGTCCACATTGGCGCTCTCGCGTTAAAAAAAAACTGAACATAATACTGGTTGCAAAGACTTCGAACGCAGCCAAATTGAAATTCAGAATTAAAAAAATTGATTTGTCATTTTCACATTTACTGAACCCAATCTTACCATTAATTCGTGTGTGGTTAAATAAACAAATGATACAAACAAAAATATTTTTAATTTTGAATTCCATTTTGACGGCGTTCGAAGTCTTTGCGGCCAGTACTTTTTTAAATAAAGAGTTGGACGAGGTATTGTATAGTTTGCAGCCTTTTTTAAATGTTTTTTTTGCATCTAATAACAACGTGCGGGTATACATTTTTCAAAAATGAAAAAACCGAAATTTTTCGAAAACAGTCTTTTACTAAGGTCGTTTTTCTATATTTGGTAGATGACCTGCCATCATAAATATCTTCCCTTTAACTTTTTTGTACTACACACGAGTAAAGCCACCACACCAGCACCACCACCACCAGCCACCAGCAGCGCCACCGCATCAGCACGCTGAAGTGGCAATGGGCAGGGCATATAACCCGAAGAACCGATAACCGTTGGGGTAGGCGAGTTCTTGAGTGGAGACCACGGATCGGCAAACGTAGCGTGGGACGTCCTCAGACTCGGTGGAGCGATGATCTTCGCAAGGCGGCTGGCAACAGCTGGATGAGAGTGGCCGAGGATCGTGCTCAGTGGCGTGCCATGGGAGAAGCCTATGTCCAGCAGTGGATGAACATAGGCTGATGATGATGTTGATGATGATGACGAGTAAAGAGTTGGACGAGATATTGTTTAGTTTGCAGCCTTTTTTAAATGTTTTTTTTGCATCTATTAACAACGTGCGGGTTCTTATACATTTTCAAAAAATCAGAAAACCGAAATCTCTCTAAAACTGTGACACTTTAAGGTCGTTTTTCTATATTAGGTAGATGACCTGCCATCATATCTTCCCTTTAAGTTTTCGTACTACTTAACCTTGTATAATTTTGACCGCGCTCACTTCTTTCCAGTGGTGGAGCGTCACGAGGAAGTAGGCGCCGCTTTGGCGGAAGCGGCGGTGGCGGGTAAGGCTGCGGCCGCGGCGGCGGCGGAGTGGCGCGCGGCCGCCGCCAAGCTGCGGCACGCGCACGACCAGCGCACGCGCCTCGCCGCCGCCGACCCGCCGCGCCCCAAGAAGCTGAAGGCTATTGACAAAGAACTGGAGAAGGTAAGGAACTACCTGCGTTATATTTGACACCATCAGCCAGGCCCCTTTCTGTTGAAAGGCAGGCGGGCTGGTGGCAATCGTTAGTGACATGATGTCGAGTGACAATTGACAAGATTTCATTTTTTTAACACCTGAAAATTACTACAGGAGTCGAAAGAGTTTTGCCTCCTAAACTCGGAAAAGTATTTATTGTAATTTATTACTCCATATTTTAAAAAATATAAGACATAAAAAAAAATATCTGAATTTACAATACTACCACAGAATAGATATGTTCCCTTTGCCCTTTTCACCAGAAAAAAGAACTGTAATAATTTTAAATTTGATTTGATAACAACCTAAACGTCAGATTTACGTCATCACTTTTTTTTTATAGAGACTAGACAAAAGTAATCTATCTATTGTGTGGTAGTTTTGGAGTTATGCCCTTTTAGAATAAGCACATCTTATTTGTTATAAATTAATTAAAGATTTTGTAGCTGTTGGTTTTGTTGATGTATTTGTTTGTAAATAAATTGTACGGGATACGTACAACAGCACTGATATGATGATTGATGCTTGATAGAAACACTTATAACTGTGTATGATTTTATTGATAACCAAGGTACAAAAAGGAACTAGCTAGGAGCACGTATAAACGTAGACTGACTGATATTACAATTAATGCAAATACTGCAATAAAGAAATGAATGGATTATGAATAGTGCTGACGCGTAGAATGTGCGATGCTTGTATCGTACATATTCCCGGCCAGCGAGATAAGGATGCTGTGATTGATGTTTTTATACAACAATGAATTTAAATATAAAGAAAATGATTACAATTACTTATACATTTCAAGATTAGGATATTATTGTGTTGACGTAAATCCTCTAAATATGGCTACTGGATTTGGTCCGACGCGATGATCTTGTCTCTCGGCGCGTTGACCAGTACTGTCTTGTTCAGCTGCTGATTGGAGGGAGTCTTGCGATGCGGATACTCCCGAGGTTGGTCCGCGTCCGCGCCTCATAGGTATCGCAGCGGATGATGGTGAGGTCAGGCGAGCCACCATTCGACGTCGCCGGAGGCAGCGGCGTACGTACAGTGCTGCTATCACGAGCACTATAGCCATCATTATGTAGATAGCCGCGTAATGATGAACGTCGTGATAGTTGATTTGATCGGCTAGGGCTCCTTCGGTCTTCATGTGTTCAATTTGTTCTCTGACGACCTTGAAGTACTTCTTGTTAGTTTCATGATCGATTGATTCCAGAGGTGTAGAAGGTATCGTCAAGTTGATAACATGATTTATAGATGGTATATCAAATTGAAAAACATCCGTTTGTGCACCAATTTCACTGGTGGGTCTCTTTTGTGTAAATATCGTAAACGTGTCTCCGTTGAGAACACAGTCCTTTCGCAATGTGATGATGCCAGCTTTGTGCAAATGTTCTGCTTTTACTTCTTGGCCGCATATGATTCTCGCAGTGCATCCATCACAACAAAAGAATAGGTACGTATTGATAACGTTTAGTTCCGACCACGTGTTGCGACAGGTGTCGGTCTCCGTTTTACATTGTTTTGTAACTCGATCCGTGACGCAAAGTCGATCGTCCGACTTTAGTTGATAAATTGGACCTTGTAGCGTGCAGATTAGAGTGTTAGCGTCATAGTGATCGCATTTTTGTACAACTTCGTCTAGCATTGGTATAAATGATTCCTTTTGCATGTTGATAGCCACTTGATCTGCTATGGGTATTATCTTGATCATGTTTCTTTCATCTTGATGTGAAATTGGTATTAATCTGAAGAGTTCGTAAGCATCTCGGAAAACCAACGGTATTTTGATTTCGAAGATAAGGAACTGGCGGGTCATTCTCGTTCGCACCTTCATTAATTGATATAGTTTTGGCAAATCCGTGTTAATGTTTTCACATGGAAGTGTCAAGTCCTTTGATACCTGCCCGGAGATGATATTCAGCTCTTCTTTTAATTGTTGAGGCGTTAACAGATGAATGTTGAATTTTCCATATATGACATTAGTGATGGTGTCTAATAAAGTTTCTTGTATACTCTTCAGGTTTACGAGAATACTGTTGGCGATAATGGATGATACGGTAAACTCATTGATCAGGATCGTATCTTGAATTTGGTTGCCCAGGTTATTGTAGGCTGATTCCAAGCGTGTTAAATGTTGAGCAAAGGTTTGTTGTTGTTTTTGTACGGTATCTTCGACCCTTTTTAGCAAATTGTATTCTGCTTCGATGATTGAAGTTTGATTCTTCCACAAATTAGCTAAATGTTTTTCGTTGGTCCTAGTTAACTCAATGTCCTTCTGATATTGTTCGGCGAATTGTTCGTCGAGCACGCCGAATAAGCTATGAGCTATATTGCCGATTCCGTTGATAAGTCCCCTTCTCTGTCTGGATAGCTCGGAGCGTTGACCTAGTAGCATGCCGTCGTAGTATTTGAGTTCTGAGAAGGCGTGACGCAATTGCAGTAACACAATCTTGCATTGTGAATGAGCTTCAATGATGTGACAACTATTTTCCAGATGATTAATGTATTTTGATAGCAATGTGGATCCTTGCCAGTAGGGATCGATGTTATAGTAGACAACGAGTTTCCATTCATCTCGGGCCAATTTCATGTTTGTAACCTTGTCAAAGTAAATTGCCTGGCCGTCCTTGAAACTTGATACGTTGTAATTGCATTGCGCCGGTGATATTATAAACATGAATAGCATTAAAGTCATTGATATAAAATTAATAACTTTAGATCTTGATGTTCGACTTCTTGCGTTTCTTGGCGGTGTGTCGTTCAAATTATTTTTCTGTTGATTGATAGATGGTTTATCTTCTGTTACCGGCAAGACTGATAATTTAATGATGGGTCTCTTGATGATTCCGTTCTTTGTTTTAACTGATACTACTCGGACGAAGCCATCTTTTCCCGGATGCACGTCCAGCACGCGGCCTAGTGCCCACTTGCCAGCGGGTAAGTTTTGTTCGTGAATGATCACGACGTCGCCGATCTTGATATTTGATTTAGGTTGAGTCCATTTGCAACGTGATTGCAGTTGACATAAGTACTCGGCTTGCCACCTTTTCCAAAGGTCTTGGAATATTTTCTGTGTTAGTCGCCAGCGAGTTCGCTCATCTCTTTCTGTCTCAATGATATTTAAAGTCGGCCCACTTGTTAAAAAGTGAGATGGTGTGATGTAATCCAAATCATCGGGATCTTCGCTCAACGCGCACAGTGGACGTGCGTTTAAACAGGCTTCTATTTGAGCTAGGAGCGTCGAAAACTCTTCAAATGTCAGATGTTGTTCTCCGAGTACTCTGCGGAGATGATGCTTAAGCCTAGATACTGCTGACTCCCACAGACCCCCTGCACTCGGCCAGGCAGGTGCATTAAAATGCCAGCTGATATTCATTTCACTGATAGCGTTGAAAAAATTTTCATCTAGTGTAGACTTGATCTGTTGGTACTGTTCTTTGATTTTCTTGCAGGCGCCGACGAAATTGGTACCATTATCACTATAGATGTGATGTGGTGCACCTCGTCGGGCTGACATCCTTCTTAAAGCAGCCAAAAATGATTCGGATGTCAAATCCGATACTAGCTCCAGGTGAACTGCCTTCGTCGCCATACAAACAAAGACAGCTATATACCCCTTCGTAGTTTTGATGCCACGGCCTTTGTTGGCCTTGACGTTCACAAAGCCGGTATAGTCCACCCCAGTATTCAAGAAAGGCCTTGTCTGATTTGATCTTGATTCTGGCAAGTCACCCATAATTTGTGATAATTTTTGGGGTTTTTGCTTCAAGCACGTGACACATCGCCGTAGACGTTTTTTTGTAGCTCTGTTTCCCCCCACAATCCAATAAGATTCTCTGAGTCGGGAAAGAGTAAGGCGAGGCCCTCCATGCAATACAGCCTGATGTGCTTGATCTATGAGCATATCTGTAAGGCGCCCGCTATGTGGAATAATTAGTGGGTGTTTCCTTTCCCAGCTAATATGAGCATTTTCAAGACGTCCGCGGACCCGCAACATTCCATTTTGATCTAGGAATGGCGTTAATTGTAAGATATTGCTCTTTGAATCTACCGTTTGATGTAGGTTTAGGCTGTTGATTTCATTTGCGAATTCTATTTCTTGATTGTGTTTGATTATTTTGTTTCTCGCGCGACGCAACTCGTCCGTAGTCAAGTAACTTGATTTTAGTTGATCGGACGATCGCGTCGTAGCTCGTAGCACCCATGCAAGAATTCTCGTAGCACGCGTCATGTTGCTACACTTGTTAACAAGGTCATTGATGACGTCAGTTGATTGTTTACTTGTTGACACGTGGCATTGCTTCGATGTTTTGATTTCCTGATCGGTGGTGAAAGTGGGTTTTTCTTTATTTTCACTGTATGATGTTAGCCAATTCGGTCCGTTCCACCACAAGGGATGTTCTAGTAGTTGCTGAGCCGTGATTCCTCGGCTTGCGCAGTCTGCGGGATTCTCTCGAGACTTGACGTAGTTCCAGCAGGCTGGGGACATATTTTCCGTTATTTTTGTGACTCTGTTTGATATGAATGGTTTCCATTTGCTAGGTTCACCATGTAACCAGCCCAAGACGGCTGTGGAGTCCGACCAACCAAATGATGTAATGTTCAAGTTAGATAATGATTGCTTCACCTTGATCATTAATGTTGATAGTAGCAGTGCTGCACATAGCTCTAATCGCGGTAGTGAGATATTCTTTTTTGTCGGCACGAGTCTTGATTTAGCCGCTACTAGTACACTCGGCGGCGCGGGCTTTGTGTCGTTGTTGATAACACGGCAGTAAATAACACACGCATAAGCTTTGGTCGATGCATCGCAAAACCCGTGAAGTTCCACGTACTGATTATTACTGCTGTTAAGCCATCGTGGCACCTTTATCTCTTTGATATTTTGAAGATCTTGTGAGATAATTTCCCATTCTTTTTTGATGTTATCTGATATTTGATCGTTCCAGTCAAGGTCATTTGATGCGACATTTTGGAACAGCAATTTTAACTTTGTTGATATTGGGGCGAGCCACCCTGCGGGATCGAATAGTTTTGTTATATTCGACAGCAACGCTCTCTTTGTCATCTTCTCTGATGTGTTGGTTGGTGCCGCTTCTATTTCCATTTGGAAGGTAAATTGATCCTCCTGTGGATGCCAGCGCAGGCCTAACGTCTTTGTAGTAGCTTGATCTTTGAATTCGTATGTTTCTTGTAAGTCTTGAGCTTTACTGACTCATTCCCAAAGTTTTGGCTCGTTTGATGCCCATTTTCGGAGGTTAAATCCACCCGATTTCATTAATGCGATTAGATCTGATTGCAATTTCTTCGCTGAATGAATAGTGTGGCAGCCGTGTAAGAGATCGTCCATGTAAAAACTATCGTTCACGACGTTGGCTGCTTCCGGGTAATTATGGCGTTCATCACTAGCTAATCGGCGTAGCGTCATCATGGCAAGAAATGGTGCCGCTTTTGTGCCGTAAGTTACAGTCGAGAGTGTATATTCTCGTAACTGCTGATGGGGTTCGTCTCTCCAGATGATTTTTTGATATTTTTGATCTTGATCGTTGATAATAATCTGTCTAAACATTTTTTCCAGGTCCGCCGTAAATGCTATTTTATATTGTCTCCATTTGATGATAAGCGCAAGTAAGTCTTGTTGTAAATTCGGCCCACTGTACATGATATCGTTTAGACTTAGTCCATTTGATGATTTTGCTGATGCGTTAAATACAGCGCGCAACTTTGTTGTCGTCGAGTCAGCGCGTTGTACACAATGATGAGGTAAGTAATAGTTGGGTGTCGAGTTGAATGGACTGCCCTTCTCGGCCACGCTTTGGCGCATGTGACCTAATTTAATATATTCATTGATGAAAAGTTTGTAGCTTTGATTGATGTTTTGATTTCTTTCAAACTTTCTTTCGAGTTGTTTGAATTGGGCTATGGCTACATTTTTTGAGTTTCCCAACATGTCTTCTTGACCTGGCTTCAACGGCAAACGTACTACATATCTTCCGTCTTTTTGGCGGTATGTGGTATCTTGATAAAATTGTAGACAGTGTTGGTCTTCTGAGGACAAACTTGAAGGTTCTGTGATGTCTTCAATCGCCCAGAAGCGCATAATGTCGTCCATATTGTTTATAACATTATTGCACTGATATGATGGCACCTTGCCACACAAGATCCATCCAAGTCGCGTTTGTTGTGCGACTGGAAGAGATTCGCTTCCATGGATAATGCCGCCTTGAATGATAGTGGCATAAACGTCAGCTCCCAGCAAGAGATCGATAGGGCCGCTGACATTGAACTCCGGGTCTGCCAGTTGAATATCTTTTAAGTATGACCACGTGGGTTTCAAGAATGTTCGGTTTGGTAAGTGATTCATAAGAGTTTTCATGATGTATAACTCTGCACCAAATTGGAATTCCGAATGCAATGATGAGGCTGTGACGCTGATGACCCCTTTGCAGACGTTTTCCTTGGCACCAATGCCATATACTATGCCCTTGCAGCGCTGTCGTGGCAGTTGAAGAAGTTGAGCCGCATTTTCAGAGATCAAAGACATCTGAGATCCTTGATCTATTAAAGCTCGCATAGTATAATGATTTCCATCTGCTGCTTTTATTTTAATTAGAGCGGTCGCTAATAATATTTCAATCATATTATTGCGTTCTTGTGTAACATTGCCGACATTTTTCCGCTTATTCGACGAATCGTTGGTTTCTGATTGCAGTGTATACGCATCGTGCACTAACGTGTTATGCATTTCGTTACACGTGCGACATCTACTTGATGAAATACAGTCCTTGCCGTAATGATTATAAAGGCAATTTTTACATAAGTTTAACTTTGAAATGATATTGCGTTTGCTGTCGGCTTTAGCTCTTTGAAACGTTTCGCAATAAAATATTCCGTGGTTCTTGTAACAAACCGGGCAATTATTGCGTTGTTGATAACTTGATTTGAAGTTCGTTGAATTAATTGGAGATAATGATGAATCTTTTATGCTTCCAAATGATTTGTAGTGGGGTTTTCTTGATGTTTCGGGTTGTGCTAATTTCGGAGCATCTAACTTGCGTCGACTTGCTTCGAATGATGTGAATTTCATTTCTAGAAAATCGAGGAATTCTTTAAGCTTCGGCAAATCCCGTGGATTCTTAAGTGATTCGATGTATTCTGTATGAGTTTCGGTATCCAATTTTTGCGACAAAATATGGACGATAAGTGGGTCCCATGATTTGACATCTACACCGAGGTTTTTGATAGCGTTCAAACATTCATTTGTGGTGTCATGTAAACGCTTGATTTGTGGATATGCTTGATGTTGCATTGCTGGTAATGATAATAGGGTGTTAAGGTGAGCCGTGAAGATAAGCTTTGTGTTGTTGTACCTGTGGTTTAAAATCTCCCAACAGGTTTGATAATTTTCTGAGCTGATGTTAAGATGCTGTATAAGTTTTTCAGCTTCACCGCGTACTTTATTTTTTAAAAATTGCATCTTTTGAGCATTAGACATAGATCGGTTATAGTGGACCGCTTCATTAAATAAGTTCTTGAAAGATACCCATTGTTGATAATTTCCACTAAATGGTGGTACATCCATCATCGGTGTTGACTTCTCTTGATGACTCATAGACCAAATTTTAGTATTGATCATTTTCTTGATTTCTTGGAATTTTCTTTCATATTTGCAAAATGCCTGATTGTATAATTCATCGTCTTCGGGAAGTTCACTGTCGATGTCCCAGTGAAGTGAATCAATGGTGGCCCAGCGAGATTGAACAGTCTTGAGCAAATCTTCCAACTCCCATTTCTCATTCACTAATGAAAGGTCGATGTAAAAAATAGTGCGGGCAAAGGCCTTGAAGTTGCTTTGTTGTTTTCTCATTTTTTCTGCAACCTTGCTTGAATCCAATGATGATTTATCAAGGTTCTGAGAAATTGGTGGAATTGCGAACTTTGGATTGGTTGGATTTCGACAAGTGTTCTGAGGGTTTCCCGTGGGGATATGCTCAGTTTCCGGTTGATTCATGTTGTTATCTTCAGGATGATGTTGATCTAGGGGTTTGGTTAGTTTTCTTGTGAATGTTGATTGTTCTTCTTCGATTTCAGCTGCCCAACTTGTCAGTTGATGTGACGACATAGGGTTGATTTGCTGTTCAGAAGGCTTAGGTGACAGAGGTCTCTGCTTGGCTACTGCTAAATGATCTGCCAGAATAGGCCTAGCTGAATCGTAGAAGGTCTTAGTCTTCTCATACCACTTTTCAGTTAAATACGGGAAATCCTTGATTTGGAATTCCATTAACTTTTCATGATTACTCAAGAATTCCTGCCAGAATCCGTCGAGAGCGTTTAACTTGTTTATGATGTTTGACACTGTTCGACGGCTTGGCCCATCCTTCTTGTAATTTTCAAACATTCTATTCATATTCGCCATGATTTGAGCTTGATCGTTTGAGAGAGCTTCCATTTCTCTGGTGTCACTCATTTTGATGTATTGATGTATGATTGTGTCCCTTGGTTTATTGATAGATTGATTGCTGCAGCTTCCGATGCTTAGAAACTTAGAACTTGCTAAGTTATATCTAAGTCTTGAATTGATAGTTGTTAGACGTCTCTAACGATGATATGATAATTACTTCACTTGATTGATATGGAATGTTTAACACTCTGTATGTATTGATGCGCCTTCTCAATCTTTACGGTGAGACCCGCTTGTGGGAGGCCGCTAAGATCGATTCGCTATTACACACAGTCACTAAACAATCCGGCTCGAAGGACCAATTGATGTACGGGATACGTACAACAGCACTGATATGATGATTGATGCTTGATAGAAACACTTATAACTGTGTATGATTTTATTGATAACCAAGGTACAAAAAGGAACTAGCTAGGAGCACGTATAAACGTAGACTGACTGATATTACAATTAATGCAAATACTGCAATAAAGAAATGAATGGATTATGAATAGTGCTGACGCGTAGAATGTGCGATGCTTGTATCGTACATAAATAAATATCACGGGACAATTCACAGCAATTGACCTAGTCTCAAACTAAGCAAAGCTTGTACTATGGGTACTAGACAACGGATAAACATACTTATATAGATAAATACATACTTAAATAGATATTAAACATCCAAGACTCGAGCACAAACATTCGTATTTTTCACACAAATATCTGCCCCGACCGGGAATCGAACCCGGGACCTCAAGCTTCGTAGTCAGGTTCTCTAACAACTAGGCTATCCGGCCGTCTTTTATTGAATTAAACAGTTTTTTTTAACAACATCGGTGTTGTTGCAGCGTCGCGGCCGCCACAGCGAGTCCCGCGCTCGGGCGCTGCGCGCACGCGCGGACTACGTGCTGAGTCTCGAGGCGGCCAACGCCACGCTGCAGCGGTACTATCTCGACGACATCGCGGATATCATGCTCGTAAGTGTATCGTTCTTAGGCTTAGAGCCTGTCCAGATGAGGCGTTTTACGCGCGAGCGGACTCGCGCGTTTCAATTTATATTGCGTCCAAATATCGCGTATTACGCGCGTTCCTCCGCTGGGGTTCCTTCGATGGACTCGCTACGGATTCGCGCGTAATACTGGACGCAGCAATGGCCGCCGAGTATCTCGACTCGCGCGGCGCTCGGCGTTAAACGCGCGAGTCGAAAGTCTCGCTCATTACCAGCGTTTTACGTGCGAGTGAGGAAACGCGCGGCTTCATCTGGACGGAATATATGTAGCTCTGGTATCTCGGGAATGCGCGAGTCTCTGCGCGCGAGTCGACTCGCACGTAAAACGCCTCATCTGGACAGGCTCTCAGAACTCACGAAGCGGTTTTTACCTGCGCCCGCCGCAATGGAGGAATGGCTGTTTTACTTGCAAACTCACGAGACCGGCAGGGTAATTGTGTAACTTTTTTGACACTTGGCGTCGGATTGAAATGACTGTTTTTGTATGGCTGTGATTGTGTGTGTGATTGTGTATACCAATTGTCAGACCTTAAAGAACTGTCAAAATGAACGCGATGGCGATTGCGAGGGAGTTAGACAATTAGCCTCAGATAAAAAGTAAAGATAGAACGCTGCGAACAATGAAGTGAGGCCGGTCAAACTACACCAATCCGTGTACTTACGCAGTGGCATGCACACACTTGCAACCAAACTACACCAAATTTTGCTCAGAATCCAAAACGTCAATACTAGTGTTGCTCTTATAATATTGTAGTTATCCTATTATTGAGTAAATGCCGCCTATGTAATATCTGCAACCTTTTTTCATTTTAAATTCTATTCTTTATTAGCACGGTTTAAAACGTGAGATCGTGACACGCATTGTAAAGTTATTTGTTTGTTGAAAAAGTTTATCAACGTTTTTTATTGTAGTAACGGTATCAATGTGACACGCAACGTAGTATCGGGGTATTAAGAATTATTATGGTAACACCGGCCTACGCACACATGTTTATAAAACCGGCCTCACTCGGCTGTTCACTGCGCTCTAACTTTACTTTTTATTTGAACTGAGCAATTAGCCTGCCGAATTCTGTGCCGTCGCGGTTGCCATTGATCGGTCATCGATTGTCTTGACGTGCAAATGAACTTTAACCGTAGGGCGGTAGACCATATTTTAGGCCGACTGTACGTCGTTGCCGTCGATCGGTCCATTCGTAGGACGCTACAGACACACAGACACGTCAAACTTCCACCTTTTTCCCTCGGGGCTTAAATAGAGTGTTTATCCGTCAGTGCATGGAGGTGGGTTTCGAGGCGGTGGTGGGCCGCTGCGTGCGCACGGCGGCCGAGGCCGAGGCGGCGCGGGCCACGGCGCTGGCGGCGGCGGCGGGCGCGCTGCGCGGCGCGGCCAGCGCGCTCGACGCGCTCAAGGACCGCCAGCGCGCGCTCGACGTGCACGCGCCTGCCTTCGCGCTGCCGCGGCCGCTGCCCTACCAGGGGACGCCGCCTGAACAACAGGTAACACCTTATTTTAGACCATCGCGGTCTTTGATCGATTATAACTGTAGATCCACAGTCGCGCGCCCGAAAATGTCCGAGCCAAATGAGCGCCACTTTGATAAAAGTGGCCTTCTTTTTTCTCAGTACGTTGCGTGAAATTGTCAAGTGTCAACCGAAATTCGACTGTAATGACGTAAAGACTAGGTTCAAATTTTTGTGTAGGTGATGATTTTAATTGTTACGCAAACAAATAAAAAAGTTCGGACATTCTTTGAAGGGGATTTTGTTCGGCAATGAGTATCTTCAGTTATAATTGATCAAAGATCGCGGTCATTACTAATTGTATGAGTTGAAATCGGGTTTTGTTCCGCGTACCTTGATTTCAGAGAAGCCCGATATTTCGGCACAGTTGCATGCGCCATGATCACGACGATGTCGTCTCGTGATCATGGCGCATGTAACTGTGCCATAAAATTAGGTAACACCTTGTTGATTGACAAACTTTAATTTTTTTAACACCTGAAAATTACTACAAATATCGAAAGAGTTTCGCCTCCTGAACACGGAAAAATATTTATTATAATTTATTTCTCCATATTTTAAAAAATACAACAAATTTAAAAACATATACACCGTGAAATTTTAGTGGTTGTTTTCCCGAAACAAGGTGATTTAGTATCGATTGTACAATCGATTTATAATTACTATTTTGACTAGAGTCAAAAATCCAATTGTGAAAAACGAAAGTCGAAAATGACCGCAAACCAATAGTAACGCTTCGTTGGTACCTAACCTATCGCACGATCGTACGCTACCTACTTGTACCAACGAAGCGTTACTATTGGTTTGCGGTCATTTTCGACTTTCGTTTTTCACAATTGGATTTTTGACTCTAGTCAAAATAGTAATTATAAATCGATTGTACAATCGAAACTAAATCACCTCGTTTCGGGAAAACAACCACTAAAATTTCACGGTGTATGTACTTACCAATATTGCCACAGAGTAGATTATGCTTCCTTTACCCTTTTCACTAGAAAAAAGAGCTGTCATAATTTTAAACGAATCTAGATCCGCTGAAACGAGAACTTTTATGACAGCTCTTTTTTCTAGTGAAAAGGGTAAAGGAAACATGTCTGTTCTGTGGCAATATTGGTAAGTACATATATGTATTTTTAATTTGTTGTATCTTTTAAATATGGAGAAATAAATTATAATAAATATTTTTCCGTGTTCAGGAGGCGAAACTCTTTCGATTCCTGTAGTAATTTTCAGGTGTTAAAAAAATGAAAGGTTGTCAATTGTTGTACGAGCCTTATCACACTGACGATTTGCGAATTTAAAAGCGTGGCGAGCGTGCAGCGATTTCGCCGTGAAAATAGTCAAAACTGTGTCCACGGAGTGGGAACTAGAGGCTGACGCGACGTTGCCGCTCCGTGACCACAGTTTTGAAGATTTTACGCAAGATCAAAGCGTTCGTCAATTGACGAAAGCGTGAGCATGACGTGCGACTCACGTGGACAATAAGCCTTACGCATTCCAGTATTTTATGTTATATTTTTAATGCTAGTCATATTTTCAATAATTACAATGGACATTGTGACGTATTATAGAAGCAATAAGGTTCAATTTCCAAAGCAATGCATGTAGAGGTTTCTACGAAAAATGCAAGCGTTCGTCTTACAATCGTCAATTGACGAAAGCGTGCGCATGACGTAGGGTTGTCGTGGACAATAGGCCTAACGATTTCGTCGCGGGCGCGCAGCGAGTTCGTCGCGCCTGTAGGCTTGGGACGCCATAATGTACAAAAACAGAAGTGGGTAAAATAGATGTTAGTTGACGTAAGTGAGTGTCCCAGGCATCCCAGCCCTACAGGTGCAACGAACTCGCTGCGCGTACGCGGCAATCTCGCACGTTTTTAGTTCAGATCCCCAGTGTGATAAGCCTCTTGGAGTCATTGTACAGTCAAGTGTAAAAATTGCTCATAAATATGTCCCATAGTTAAGCATGAAGTATCTTTTTCTATTTATTTTTTTATTTTCTTCAACTTCATTTTTTATTACTTTTACGGTCATCCCGTGAAACCATATATTTCAAACTAAATACAAACTGAAATATAGATGCACAGAAAAAACCCCAGAAAAAAGACCAATGCTGGGAATCGAACCCAGGTCCTCAGCGTTCCGTGCTGCGTGCTTACCCCTACACCATCACTGGTCTAGAAGTTAGCGACGAATCTTTCCCATACATCGTACACTTCAGTCTGTTATAATCACATTAGGCAGTGATAAAGCGCATCTATGTTAATGCCCTCTACCGAGAGACTTCAACACTCCTTCGGAGCTACCCGCTCACCTGGACCAAGAGATGGCGCTACTAGGCCAACTTTTACAAGTTTATTACTTTTACGGTCATCCCGTGAAACCATATATTTCAAACTAAATACAAACTGAAATATAGATGCAACTACTTAAGTAAGTAAGTACTTAAGTAACTACTTAAGTTACTTAAGTAAGTTTACTTGTAAAAGTTGGCCTAGTAGCGCCATCTCTTGGTCCAGGTGAGCGGGTAGCTCCGAAGGAGTGTTGAAGTCTCTCGGTAGAGGGCATTAACATAGATGCGCTTTATCACTGCCTAATGTGATTATAACAGACTGAAGTGTACGATGTATGGGAAAGATTCGTCGCTAACTTCTAGACCAGTGATGGTGTAGGGGTAAGCACGCAGCACGGAACGCTGAGGACCTGGGTTCGATTCCCAGCATTGGTCTTTTTTCTGGGGTTTTTTCTGTGCATCTATATTTCAGTTTGTATTTAGTTTGAAATATATGTCCCATAGCTCTTATGTCGTCGAATTAAGGTATTGATACATAATTATGAGAGGATGAAATCGATACTTATTTTTGCACTTGACCCTACCTATTGTAGGCACTGTTTCTTTGTGCTCTTACATTATTGGTTTGTTGCCTCCAGGACCAGGAGATGCGTGAGCTGGTGAACGGCGCCGCGGAGGAACAGGACGCCGCCGCCGCAGCCGTCTCAGCAGACCTGGCGCAGCGCTTGCAGCAGCTGGAGAGTGGAGCCCGGGCGCTGCGGGCAGAGTGCCGCGAGAGTGCCAAGACGCTCGACGCCGCGGAGGCTGAGCTCGTGAGGCAGGTGAGACACGCGGGAGACGCCGCGGAGGCCGAGCTCGTGAGGCAGGTGAGACACGCGGGAGACGCCGCGGAGGCCGAGCTCGTGAGGCAGGTGAGACACGCGGGAGACGCCGCGGAGGCCGAGCTCGTGAGGCAGGTGAGACACGCGGGAGACGCCGCGGAGGCCGAGCTCGTTAGACCTCAAAGGTCTTCCACATCCACCGCAGTGTAACGTACGCGACGACCCTATTTGTGTCCACGCCCGCGGGTTCGTCTTATAAACATAGGCCTCGCCCATGGGTCACCAAACAGACTGGTCCTGCGCCATCGCCATCCAACGCGTTCTCACGATACCACGTCGTCGCTCCATCTCGTTGAAGGCCTACCCATACTGCGTCTTCCGATCTGCGCACGCCATCCGAGAACCTGCTCCCATCGGCCAGTAGGTCTACGAGCGCTGTGCTCACTGCCACTTGAGTCTGGCGATTTTTCAAGCTATATCGGCGACTTTTAACTGGTTTAGTTTATACAATGTTTTGTTTTTTCAAGATGGAGGGCAGTCCTGCGCAGTGGGACGCGTCGAAACTGTTCGGCGTCAACGCCGTGCCCGCCACGCCGGCCGCCGACGACCCGGAAGGGCCGAGGAAGGAACAGGAGGACTATTACTTAGCGGTTAGTACTAGAAATAGGCATGGTGACACTTTAAGAGCTGTCAAAACAGATTCTCTTCTTAGATTTTGTATGGCAATAACTAGTTATGACGTCACTTATTTGTTTCTTTACTGGAGTCGTCTTCGAATTATTTTTTAATGGCGTAAACATCCCTATCGTTTCAGTTTATTGATACGGACCTCCGCAAAGTAACGCCTGATTCAATTAATAATTTCCAATTAATTACAACATTTGTATAGTCGGGGTAAAAAAAGGTTCGTCACTTTTCGACCTTACTTCGTTGACATAGAGTCGAAAAGTGACGAACCATTTCATACCCCGACCACAGAATAAGTAATAGTACTAACGTACAGAAGGATCACTCTCGAACAAAGGTCAACTTTAGGTATAAAAACTTTCCTACTCTTACTGCGTGCACGCGAAATTAAAACTTATCGTGTCATACGAGCGTTAATATTCCGTTGGGCACCGCTGATCCGAAACCAAGGGCACAGGGTTCCCACTCGCCCATATTTGGTAGGTATATAAATCAAGAAAGATAACAGTGTGTATTAATTCAGTAAACTACCTTTAGTATGTAAGTAAGTTATTTATAAAATCGTTTAGAAGTCATTGTTTGTTGCAAAAATCACAGAAAAAAAAGATGCTTGATTACGCGCGACGCGGCTAGCGTGCGAACTGAAGGCCGCGCGACAACCTACTGCCATACTCCTCCCGGGAGGAGCGCCGGCCGAACATACCTAAACTGCGGAGTGAAACCCCCCTGCCCCGACTATACCATGCTACCAGATGTTAGACTAAACAATGTGTATGGTTGTTTTGATTTGAAGATGTGCTCTGGTTGAGTTCGGAACGTGTTAGTTAGTGTGGTGGTAGTTGGGTTTGTGTGATTTGTGTGTGTTCGTACAGTGTGGAGGTGGAGGAACTGCATGAACACGCATTTCTTACATAAACGTAACTATCGCAAGGTCGCGGGTGAGCAAAGTAATTGTTTCAGTTCATTGAGGAATGCAGTTTATACACTCGAGTGTTAAACAGATAGAAAAGAGTGTAATGAACTAAAACAATTACTTTGCTACCTTAACTTTGCGACCTTAAGGTCGCGGGTGAGCAAAGTAATTGTTTTAGTTCATTAATATGGACCTCCGCAAAGTAACGCCTGATTCAATAAATTAGAAAAGAGTGTATGGGATTCAAAATGATAGTAAAACTATAGTCATCCGATTTAATCAGTTCATATACCGCTTAGCGACCTAACGACCGCTTTAGCCTTGTTGGTAGTGACCGTGCCTACGAAGCAAGATTGCCTGGGTTCGAATCCCGGTAAGGGCATTTATTTGTGTGATGAGCACGAATATTTGTTCCTGAGTTATGGATGTTTTCTATGTATTTAAGTATTTATTTATCTATGTAAGTATGTTTATCGTCGTCTAGTACCCATAGTACAAGCTTTGCTTAGTTCGGGACTAGGTCGATTTGTGTAAGATTGTCCCCTAATATTTATTTATTTATTTATTTATATACTCAACAAGGATCAGCAAGAGCTATCATAAGACGTGGGTGAGCAAAATAGCCCTTACGCCGGCTCAAATATTGTTTCGGTTAACAGAAGTTCCGTTCGTACGTGGCGAGCGCGGGCCGGCTGGCGCGGCTGGAGAGCAAGGCCGTGGCCATGCGCGCGCGGCTGGGGGGCGTGGCGCCGCCCGCGTCCCCGGCGTCCCCGCCCTCCCCGCCGTCCCCGCCGCGCCGCGCCGCCGCGCGCCTGCGCAAAGGCCAGTTCGCGGCGCCGCTCGGGGACCACCTCGTGGCCGCGCGGGCGGACCTGCCGAGGGTGCTGACGTCGTGCGTGCGGGTCATATCTACGTACGGTGAGTGCGCGCTGTGTAACGCTGTGTCACACGACATAACTCTATGTCACACGGCATAACATTGCATAACGCTGTGTGTCACACTGTATAACGCTATGTCACGCTGTATTACACTGTATCACACAGCATAACGCTGTATCACACTGTATAACGGTATATCACATTGTATCACACTACATAGCGCTGTTTCACACTGTATAACACTGTATCATCCATACTATATAATATTATAAATGCGAAAGTTTGTTTGTTACCTCTTCACGCTTAAACCTCTGAACCGATTTAGATGAAATTTCCTATGAAGATATTTTGAAACACTGGGAAGGACATATTATAGTTTTCATCCCGAAAAATTGTATGGTTCCCGCGGGTTAGCGATAAACGACATCTTTACAGACGGAGTCACGGGCAACAGCTAGTACTAGTAGTAGAATTAATATTTTTTTTTTGAAACTTTGCATTAGTGTAATTCTCTAAGCTGAATTGAACTATATTGCATTGCATGGAATTCTTCTTTAAAGCAATAAATGACTGAATACTGTATACTGAATACTGTATAACGCTGTGTCACACTGTATAACCCTATGTCACACTGCACAAAGTTATGTCTTGCACTGTGCGATCACACCGTATAACACTGAATAGAATTAAGCTTTGTTGCAGTACAATATTGAATATAAGAAATATAACTTGCACAACTTCGATTTCAACAACAAAAATTAACAATAAAAACAACGCAGACAAACGGTCATATTGCTTGAAAGCGTCATTTACAAAAGCTTATTCTATTGTTTCTGTGTTGCTTGTAAAAGTGAATAAATATCTTCTTTCTTTATTTTACCTCAGCACGTATTGATGACCAGTGGTGGTGTAGGGGTAAGCACGCAGCACGGAACGCTGAGGACCTGGGTTCGATTCCCAGCATTGGTCTTTTTTCTGGGGTTTTTTCTGTGCATCTATGTTTCAGTTTGTATTTAGTTTGAAATATATGGTTTCACGGGATGACCGTAAAAGTAATAAAAAATGAAGTTGAAGAAAATAAAAAAATAAATAGAAAAAGATACTTCATACTTAACATGTATTGAAACTTTGCTGAACTTGTCAGGTCTGCGGCACCAGGGCATCTTCCGCGTGTCGGGCTCGCAGGTGGAGATGCAGGCGCTGCGGGCGGCCTTCGAGCGCGGCGAGGACCCCCTGGCGCACGTGCGGGACGCTTCCGACATTAACTCGGTAAGCCTAGTGCCGAGGATTCGGGGAACCAGGCCTTCGACCAGCGAAAGAATGGAGCCAAAGGCTGATGAAGTAATGGGAAAGTTGTTGACCCATCACAATCCCTTCCTTGGACCTTAGACTGGTAAAATTCTTGGAGGAAAAATCCGTACTGTCAAAAACACAGTTTGGCTTTAGATCCAAATTATCGACTGCGGATGCCGTGCATGAACTCACGGACTACGTAGTGCGGGAACTGGACAAGGGTAATCGGACAGTGGGAATATTCCTGGATCTCGCAAAAGCATTTGATTCAGTTTCTATACCTATTCTATTGCAGAAACTTGAATCTTTAGGTATTAGAGGGACCCAACTAAAATTGTTTGAAATTATCTAGATGAGCGCACTCAATGTGTAAAAATAGGCACAACGTTTAGTTCTGATTTGGAAAATACATCTTTTGGCGTGCCACAGGGAAGTATTTTAGGCCCCACTTTATTTTTTCATATGCTGATGATACTGCCTTGTTATTTTCAGCAGGCACCGAAAGAGAGGTTTATATACTTGCTCAACAAGGTTTCAATGTAGTGAATAATTGGCTTCGGCGCCACATATTATCACTAAATGTGGAGAAAACTAATTGTGTACAATTTTCAATGCGCAAATCGAAGTTAACTAGTCCAATAGTAACTTAATTCGTCAAAACACAATGGTCAATTCTTGATGTTTGATTTTCGCTATGAAAATTCCGCCCTTTTCTAATAAAGTAATAATCCTTTAGGTGTGCGGCCTCCTAAAGCTATACCTCCGCGAACTCCGGCCGCCGCTTCTCCCGCCGCAGCTGCAAGATCGGTTACTTCGGTTGGCCGCGCTACAAAGCGACGCAGAGTTCGTGCGGCGCATGCGCGAGCTGCTAGGGACCCTGCCGCCTGCCTCCGTGCTGGTGCTTCGGTACCTGCTGGCTTTCCTCGCGCAGTGAGTACTTTATAGACCTCCCCCGAAGTTCGCCAAGCAAACCGATGCCGAACAAAGCGACCCCTTCCCACAACCTCAAACAGGTCGTCGTTCCATTTCGTTGGAGGCGTACCTACACTGTGTCTTGCGGTCTGTGGATGCCATTGTTGCCATGTTGGATGCCACTACGCTGGTCCAGTTAGTGTTACACGCACTCGCAAACTTTCTTATTTATGAATTTTGTGATTTTTGTGTTATTAAAAAGTTTTATTTTTCTCAAACATGGAATTAAATACTGATTGTAATAGACCGAGAAGTATCGCGATTTCAGGTGCGGTTAGACGAGTCTTTAATGGAATTTTAATTTTATTTTAATTATGCTCTTTTTTAATTTCCATCTTACAAAAATTTGTAACACGGCATCATTAAAAAAAACTATAAGCAATATTTGCTTTTTGGTTCATTATGACATTCTGCCACTACGCTTATTAAAAATAAATATTTTCCTACTCCTGTACTTTTATCTGTTTTTTACATGGTCGCGAACAAATATATAAGAACATAGATAAAATGACTGCAGAAAGTTTATACTTAATCTATTCGCCATAACAGCACTTGTGTCGTAATGTCGTTATTACGATACACCTAGCTGCCACATAATATTAAATGTAGGGTACACTCAACACTAAAGCCCAGTTTAGACCTGCTGAGTTGAGTAGAGTAGGGTACAGTCGGGTACAGTAGGGTAAAATAGGGTACAGTAGGGTACAGTCGGGTACAGTAGGGTACAGTAGGGTAAAATAGGGTACAGTCGGGTACAGTAAGAGTACAGTCGGGTACAATCGGGTGAAATAGGGTACAGTAGGGTACAGTCGAGTACAGTAGGGTAAAATAGGGTACAGTAGGGTACAGTCGGGTACAGTAGGGTACAGTAGGGTAAAATAGGGTACAGTCGGGTACAGTAAGAGTACAGTAGGGTACAATCGGGTGAAATAGGGTACAGTAGGGTACAGTCGGGTACAGTAGGGTAAAATAGGGTACAGTAGAGTACAGTCGGGTACAGTAGGGTACAGTCGGGTACAGTAGGGTAAAATAGGGTACAGTAGAGTACAGTCGGGTACAGTAGGGTAAAATAGGGTACAGTTGGGTACAGTCGGGTACAGTAGGGTAAAATAGGGTACAGTAGGGTACAGTCGGGTACAGTATGGTAAAATAGGGTACAGTCGGGTACAGTAGGGTAAAATAGGGTACAGTCGAGTACAGTAGGGTAAAATAGGGTACAGTAGGGTACAGTAGGGTAAAATAGGGTACAGTAGAGTACAGTATTGTACAGTAGGGTAAAATAGGGTATAGTTGGGTACAGTAGGGTAAAATAGGGTACAGTCGGATACTTTACCCTACTGTACCCTATTTCACCCGACTGTACCCTACTGTACCCCATTTTACCCTACTGTACCCGACTGTACCCTACTGTACCCTATTTCACCCGACTGTACCCTACTGTACCCGACTGTGCCCCATTTTACCCTACTGTACCCGACTGTACCCTACTGTACCTTATTTTACCCTACTGTTCCCGACTGTATCCCATTTTACCCTACTGTACCCGACTGTACCCTACTGTACCCTACAGTAGGGTACAGTAGGGTACAGTAGAGTCGAGTCGTAGGAAAAATATTGTATGCAACGGTGTATAATTTGGTCTTAACGGCTCGTGCCGTCTTCCATTGCGATACTCGCATTCGCTCGTATCGCAACTCACGTCACTCGCCTTTTCAGACCTCACTTATACAACCGTTGCATAAAATACTATTATGAATTATCTCTGTTTTCTATTAAATCAGAGTTGGAAATAAAATTAAATAAACAGCAATCAATGTGTTAGTTATACTTTCTATCTAGTTTACTTATATTTCACGAGACATAAACCTTTGTTTTTTTTTGAAGTTTTTTTAATTTTATTTCATTGCATGTTTGAGAAAAGCACTATACATACCTCGGCGGGTAATGGAGTTGCCCAGTCTCATAACTATCGTAAATAACTACTCGGCCGGCAACCCCTTACTTCCCGGCCTCTGTAGCAACGTACTATTTCTTCAGTCTACCTCACATCGAAACTATAGGTAACGCCACGAGAGTTGAAGCGAATGATTACACACACAGCTAAATAAAGTACTGATTGCAAAAAAGATAGTGAATGAATGAGATGACTGAGTGAATGAAAATGTGAGTTATATGATCTTATGCCGAAATACTTACACAATACTATGCATATTGTAATTTATCTGTTTTCATATAACCTATTTTTGAAACAAAACAATTTGAAACTGACAAGAAATATTCGCAAGAAAAAAAATCGGTATTTTATAAATTGCGAAAAATATGCTTATCTGATTTATATAAATAGATGAAAATATTTTATTTTCTGCCTTGTTTGAACTACATGTATTTTCCTAAATTGTTCTTAAAGAAATAGGTTGAAGAAATTTTTTGTCAATCCTGTAATTCTATGTGGAGTCCGTTGAACTTGCTATCGGTACGAATAAATGTCAAAATCCCGCTGTCATTACATGACGTGTTGTCGTGTGCGTGACCTCAACTGTGATGGCGTCAGCTATACCTGTGACGCCGTACGTTCCAGCCTGACGGAATACAGCGAGCACAACATGATGGACGCTTGGAACCTGGCCATCTGCGTGGGCCCGACGCTGCTGGCGGCGTGGGGCGAGGGCGGCGCGCAGCTCACCGCGCAGAACTTCGTCAACGAGCTGGTCAAGCGCACCATCATCCACCACGCCGCCATCTTCCCGCAGGACCTGGCGCCGCACGCGCGATACGTGAGGCCCAGGTGAGTGCGACCGTGCGGCTACGACTTTAGGGTAGTGGGGCTACAACACTGCGGCAGTGCGGCTACAACACTGCGGCAGTGCGGATACAACACTGCGGCAGTGCGGCTACAACACTGCGGCAGTGCGGCTACAACACTGCGGCAGTGCGGATACAACACTGCGGCAGTGCGGCTACAACACTGCGGCAGTGCGGCTACAACACTGCGGCAGTGCGGCTACAACACTGCGGCAGTGCGGCTACAACACTGCGGCAGTGCGGCTACAACACTGCGACAGTGCGGCTACAACACTGCGATAGTGCGGCTACAACACTGCGACAGTGCGGCTACAACACTTATAGAGAGGAAACACCTACTAGTACTAGGGTAGTGAGGCTACAACACTGCAGCAGTGTGGGCACATCACTTAGTGAGGCATCGACTCTAGGATAGTAGGGCTAGGGTGTTTTAACACTGCGATGGTGTTGCTACAACACTTATAGAGAAGCAACCACACTAGGGCAGAGGTCGGCAACCTTTTAAGTCGAAGAGTCAAGAATTACAGTTAACAAAATTTCAAAGTTTTTGAATAGTACTTGCATAAATAAAGTTTTTAGATAACAAAAACTAATCTATTTATTCTTATATAAGTAGTGTTTTTTCACAACAAATTAGATAATATATATAATTTACTTATTATTTAAGTAAAAAATTAAAAGCGAGTATAAGTGGCCGAGAGATAGAAATGGTGCCTAATCCTCGTTAATCGATTCAGAACGATTTTTTTAATGTTTTTTTTGATAAATTGAATAATATTTGCATATGGAACTAGAGAGCCGCAGCTTCACATCCAAAGAGCCGCATGTGGTTCGCGAACCGCAGGTTGCCGACCCCTGCACTAGGGCAATGAAGCTGCGATAGTGCAGCTACAACAATAGGGATGTTTCCTAGGTAAAAAAATAATAATTCTTATTAGTCCGTATTTTACATTATCAAAAAATATTAGACACGTAATTTTTCTTTTGACAATTAAACAAAAAATGACGAAGATGTGGCGCGTTGAAGTTCCGCGTGACGAGGTGTGACGTCACTTGTTCCTAAAACGCTCATACAAAGTGTAGGAACAAGTGACGTCACGCGAAACTTCAACGCGCCATATCTTCGTAATTTTTTGTTTAATTGACAAAATAAAAAATACGTGTCCAATATTTTTTGATAATCTAAAAGACTGACTAGTTAGGAAAGTAGCCTATTATAGAGAAAGAGAAGCAACAACACTAGGGTAGTGAGGCTACAACACTGCGACAGTGTATACCACTTTTAGTGAGGCCATCACTAGAGTAGTGAGACTAAAACACTGTGATAGTGTGGTTGGGTCATACACAGCGAAAGAAACAAAAGTCGTCTCTCCTGTGGACATAAAATTAAAATTAGCGACTCCGAGTCAGAAAACTTAATTAAGATTTATTTGAACGGGCCGAAAGTTGGCCAGGCGTCCTACACGCCGATATAGACTTGACTTAAAAATATTGGCTATGGACCCTTAACTTTTGCAATGTCAACAGGAGAGACGCGAACAAAAAAATGTGTGCCGTACAACACTTATAGAGAGGCTACAACATGGATAACAACGCAAGTACAGCCAACAAAATGTACTGTCAGAATTTTTTTTATTTAAGCTTATTTTTTTGTTTCTGTTTATTACAGTGAAGATGATGACAATACAGAAGAAGGCGGCAGCGTGGCTGGCGACGACAATGTGGACGCGGCGGAGGAGCCCGACGTCAACGACGACCTGTCGTTGTATGACGACGATGACGACAATGACGACGACGGTGCGTTCATGCTTTCAATAGGTTAGGCTAGTTGTTTGTATGCAGGGGTGATGGGGTGATTTATATTTTTGTGAGTGCTGGATAAACTCAAAGAAAAGTCAACGTTACAGTCTATGATTTACCTGTTTTCGAATTTGTTTTTGATCGTGAAGTTTTACGTACTTATCGCCTTTTAAATTATTAAACAATAAGACACACTTCCATTGACAGTGACAAAGCTCTAGTCTAGACGCCAAAGCTGCCGATCCGTGCTTCGCTGTGTATGTAGGAAACATGATATAATTTTTTATCTGAATAGAATAGATTCAGTTGTTCAATTTTTTTTATCGTTCATAATACTTTCTTAGATTATTTAAAAGCGAAAAAAAAAACTTGTTTCGCTTTTAAATAATCTTAGATTCGGTGAGCAGCCGTACTGCTAATAAAATAAATAATATTTTAATACTTTCTTATTTATAATATGATACAATTATTAAGGGAATGTTTACAAAAACAACATAACTGACTAGACTGGTTGCCACTTGTAGAGAAACAATATCACTGACATCAGGTGTCAACCAGTTTAGCCAGTTATGTTGTTTTTGTAAACATCCCTTCAATTTGTCTAGTAAAGTTATAGTAAGAGTGACACATATGCTTGGAACAGGATAATCCTGTGTTTCAGGCGAGAAAAGACTTACAATAATTATTAACATGCCATCTTCTTTGCAGATGATATAAGTGACGAGGGCGAGAATGGCGACTGGAGAGATAGAGACTCCGTAGAGAGGAGGTGAGATAGGAAAAGTTGTTTTTTTTCAAACCATACATAGTTTATAAAACAACCGAAATATCAGTGGTTGTGCAAGTTTGGACACCTCTGTAAAAGTTATTCACGACATTTACTGAAGTTTACAAATCGTCACTAAATACTTTAAAAAAAATCGTATCTATATGGACCAATTAATATGATTGTGTTGGATATCAAACGCATCCATAGAAAGACTAACGTCCGGATAATTGACGACTTGACGTTCTCTTACAATATCTCATTAATGCTATTTGTCTTCAGATCAGACAGTTTGCCGCGGCGACAGTCGGTGCCAGCAGCACAGGTACCCCTCGAAACAGCCGTTTAAACAAATAAACACCCAAACTAAGTAACATCTCGACGCTTACCTCCGTTTTGATGTCTTTAAGCCTCGAAAATTTAAAATTTCTTTAATCTGATGGTAATTTCAAACACTTGCTGCCTTCAGGATGAGGAACATTTAAATTATAAACTATATCATTAAAAATGTAAATTGACTGACGAACAACGCACAACCTAAATTACTTTAGCTTGAGACTTGAAATTAAACAAACGAATTTCTTTACGATCATAAAGGTGTACTAAGAGATTTTTCAAGATCGAAAGCCCATTGGATAGAAATCTAGTCAATTTATTTGTTCCATGAGTGCCAAGCACCGGGGTAATGCTAGTTACTAGGGACACGGTATCGAATAGAAAGTATCGATATTATAGTCATGAGTAGTATCGAAAAAAAGTATCGCATTCATAAAAGTATCGAAACAAAAGAATCAATACTTCAAAGTATCGAGTACTTTTCATAGGGCCTAATCCGCATTGCGCGTAGGTCAAAATCAGTAGGTAAATAACGTCAGTTTAGCTTCTGTAGAACAGAACATGAAAAAACAAAAGCTATTGCTACACAAATTTAATACGGCGTTCAATATAAAGTGAGAATGAGATGCAAACTCTTTTAATATTACGAAATTAAATACTGGCCGGTAAAGCTAATCTATCTAGCTGATTGCTATGAAAAAAAAAACTAACTGTCTTTTGTTTAAAAAAATATACGGTAATTTCTTTGCAATGCTATTGAGTACGTTAGCGAAAATGGAGAAAATTTAACTGCGCGCCGTTATCAAATACTCGTATTTGAAAAATTTTTCTACGGACCAAGTCAATTTGGATTTGCGGGACACTTTAGGGTCTAATGCTCCTCCGTATTCGTTAGTCGCACGTTGGTGCGCCGAATTTAGACGTGGAAGAACATCGACAATGGACGACCCCCGCTCCGGACGCCCTACTACAGCAGTAACTGAAGAAATTGTGAAAAAAGTCGAAAACTCAGTTTTGGCGGATCGTCGTGTCACAGTTCATTTTATTGCTGAAAATGTAAAGATTTCAACGGGGAGCGTGCATAATATTTTACATGAACGCTTGGGTATGAAAAAGGTATCTGCGCGTTGGGTACCAAGAATGCTTACTGACACGCAAAAACAAACTAGACTAGAGATTTGTCAAGAAGCTTTGAACCTGATGCAGCAAGACCGGGAACTTTTTTTGGCACGATTTATAACAATGGACGAAACATGGCTCCATCATTACGACCCTGAAACGAAACTGCAGTCTATGACATGGAAAAGGCCATCATCTCCAACTCCGAAGAAATTCAAGGTGAGCCCCTCTGCCGGTAAGGTCATGGGCTCTGTTTTTTGGGGTGGTAAAGGGGTATTAATGATTGAGTATCTCGAGCATGGATCCACTATTACGGGCACTTTATACGCCAAACAAATAGCAACATTGCGCAATGAGATCCGCGAAAAACGGCGAGGTAAACTCTCGAAAGTTGTGCTGTTCCACCAGGACAATGCCCCGGCACACAAGTCCGCCGTTGCAATGGCTGCAATTCGTGATGCTGGGTTCGATATCCTTAAGCATCCTCCGTATTCACCAGATCTCGCTCCCAGTGATTTCTAGCTATTTCCGAGATTGAAACAATACCTGAGAGGCCAGAAATTTGAAGACGACGACGCGGTAGTCGCTGCAGTACAAGATTTTTTAAGTACTCAAGATGAGACCTTTTTTAAAAATGGAATTTTAAGTTTAGAAAAAAGTTATACTAAGTGTATTATGCTAAAAGGTGACAATGTCGAAAAATAAAATGACATTTAGTAAAAGTTGTTTATAACATACTCATTCTCACTTTTTATTGAACGCCCCTAGTAAAGACAACTGTAACTACACTAAAAAGAAAATTTAGTACTTTAGGCACACGTCAAAGTTCTCATTCCTCCTCCGTACAATCAAGATTTATTCGGTACGATACCAGTCAAAAAGTACTCATTGAGTAAAAGTATCGAATGCAAAGTACCCAGTACAAAACTATATCGAAAGGAAAATTACTCAATACCACAAAGTATCGATACTTTTTCGTGTCGCTACTAGTTACTTACATTTTAAAGGAATCGATAAGTGTCATGTCGCACGCATTTCTAGCGTACGATAACTTGGCACCACAGGCAGCGACTGTTTGTTATTAGTACCCATAATCCCTTTTTAAACCTGGCGGACTATCTCACGGACTTATTTAGTTTGGTTGTCTTGATTGTGTCTTTATATGGTGACTAGGTGATATTCTGACTATTAGACGATAATTTTTAATTGGTGATCAGTAACCAATTTTTCTAGAACAGTAACAACCACGTTTAAGTCACGGTTATACGAAAAAAATTCTATTTTAGAATGATTATCTGTAAAATCACTTATTAATTAAAACCATTGTCACACATGCTTTAGTCTTATGAGCCTGAAACATCTAAGATTATTGACAAGTGAGTTTCTTAAAGAAACTTTGACGTGAGACCTGTCAAATTCCCGCCAAAGCGATGGAGGACACTTGATGAAACTTAACATCAACAAATATAGGATAACCATGCATTCGGCAAGTATGTAAGGATCGTAGCAAGTGGAAATAAATGGTCTCTGCCTACCCCCACGGGAAAGAGGCGTGATTATTATTTTTATGTATGTATGTATGTATTCGGTGGATGGAGGAAGTCTTAAAAATAACTTTTTTTTTAATTAAACACAGACTTAATTGTTTGAGACCTCATCTATTAAATTCTATTTTGGCAGGGATTCATATTCTTCAACTTCTGATCACCGTTTAAAAATCACCGTGTATAGCGCGATTACATTGCGAGTATGAGAGATAAATGTATAGTAGCGGAACGAAATGTTTCATCACTTTTCGACCTTAAGTCGTTGACATAGAGTCGAAAAGTGACCTTTCAGTAAAAAATACGTTCTTTATTCACACCTCGCGTCAAAAATTGTTGTTTTACGCGTATTTAATTTTAAGAATCACGAATGAAATATCAACGATTGATGCTAGGTAACTTGCCATTTTAATTAGTTAGTACAAAGTTCAAATGATAATATTATCAAACGGAAAACGACTTGAAAGCCTGCCATTGTCCTCCTAGAATATTTTTGTTCTTTATGTGATTATTTTGAGATTTGCTTCGCGTTTATTGTTTGTGGTGTTTGTTTTATTTGTATGAAATGGTATCAGTGGCGGAAGCTATATAGTATATAGTTATATAATTTTCATTTTTAGCGTGTTTTTAAACGGATCTCGTTATTAGCTTTTTACAATTAGGCATTTCATAGATTACTTGACATTATGCAGCATATAATTGTCGAACAAAATTAGTCATAATATTAATTTATAGGTTTGTATTAAGTGCTTATTCAAGGTCTGGAGTATTTCTAGCACGCTAAGACAAAAGCGAACCATGGAGTCGACATTAACATTAAAATTATACTCATTTATTTATTTAATTTCAAAATTTAATAACATGTTAAATAAAAACAGTATACGTCACTACCATGTTACTTACCTATATTATGGGATTAATAATAAATAACATGCACATAAAAAAAAGTACCTGGACTGCGATACCCATAGATAACGTAGCTACAGAAACAAGAGTTGCGAAATGTTGACATAATTATGTCGTAAATATTATCATTGAAAGTTATCAATATTTTAGGATTAAAATTATCGAAATTTCGATATAGCATCATTGCATCCCCGTTTAAGTGGACAAAGTAGATAGATAGTAGATAATTTTATCGTTATGCTTTCTAAAATGTGTGAACAATTGCTACTTTTTCCACATTTTTAGAAATAAAGCAAGTCATTTCGCAAACATGTAGTCTTTATAACAGTAAATTTAAGTTTTATAATTTTTTTATTACATTTACAATTTAACCTTTTTTCAATTAGGAACTTTACTTAGGATAACGATAAAAGCTTTTCGGGATTAAATAAGTAAATGAATATAAATAAAAAATATTTTTTTATGTTAACGTCGACTCCATGGTTCGCTTTCGTCTTGCCGAGGCACAAAAACTCCGGACCCTGCTCATTATAGCATAAACATATCCTTAGAGTGCAATGAGTAGACATTAAGTGACATAGTGTTTAATATTAGATCTATATCTTCCGCTTTTTGACGCTGGCCTCCTTGCATGTATGTGTAGTGTTGTGTTGTGTTGTAAATAATTTGGTTTTTGAGGGCTAACAGGAAAAAAACGAAAATGTATGTGCTAGTTTGCTGTTACAAACCAAGTCGACTAAGAAATTCCTTTACCATCCTAAGGTTCAATATCCCTACAAGTCAATGTGACAATCAGCCTTATTGTTTCTCTTCTGAGGTAGGAATTGCCATAAAAAACCGGCCAGGTGAGAGTCGGACTCGCGCACCGAGGGTTCCCTACAAATTTGAAGCTATTTCAATTTACCAGCCATTTTTATTTTATTTTTAATCAGCCGCATCTATAATAATCCAGTGGTCGCAGAGCCCTGCTTCTAAGTAAAATGTATGCGGTGTGGGATCATTTTATATTGGTTCTTCGGGACCCCCTTTAATGTTTAATTTAATTATATTTTTAGTATTTGTCGTTATAGCGGCCACAGTAATACATAATCGGTGAAAATTTAAAGCGTGTAGCTATTACGGCTCATGAGATAGAGCCCTGTGACCGACGAACAGACAGACAGCGGAGTCTCAGTAGTCCCGTTGGCACCCTTTGGGTACGGAACCCTGAAAATGGTAAAGCACTTACTTGGTCGACTATACGTCAGTACGTCCGTCTAGTGTAACAAACATACATGTTCGAGTTTTATACGTGAACTGAAATGAATTAACGTTCATTTTCTTTTAACTCAATTTCATTATCATAGAATCGCAAAATGTATGTCATGCCAAAATTATCGAATTAAATATCTTAAATCATAATATGTATTTAATTTTATGTTAGGTTATAAATATCATTGCTTTTTATGACATCTTTGTTGAATGAAATAACGGGATCCCTTGGTTTCCCATAATTTAATAAGTCATAATTATCATTAGTTATAAAATGATTTGTTGCTGAAAAAGTGTTTTCTTCAGAATTTTTTGAAATGCCATCGTATAGAATGCATTAGGTTAGTTTTAGTTTTAGTTATAATTCCGAAGAAAATACTGTTTCAGAAATACATCGCTCTTTAACTAATGATAATTATGGAAAATTATACATTATAACTTATTAAATTATGGGAAACCATAGAATTCCTGAAATAACGTGTGAATAGCAAGCAGAAAATAACATATTTTAATCGATTAAACAGAGACCGCATCATTGATATGTTTTTTAGGAATTTAACAGAGTTTGGGAAAAATACCTAAACAGGTAGCATAGGGGATCCTATCGATGTTTAGAAAATTTTATTTCCGAAGGTTTAGAATCCCGAAAACTTCATTTGTCCGAAAGCATTTTTTTCTGAAACAGTAAATATTTCAGGATTTATTTCAGGAGCATCGTGTAGAACCCTTTAGGTTAGGTTAGGGTTGTTTTATAAAAATCCTGAAATATTTACAGTTTCAGAAAAAAATGCATTCGGATAAATGAAGCATTCGGGATTTTAAATATTCGGAAAAAAATAATTCTAAATTTTGATAGGTAACCGTAGCATAGCTTTGAAATGCTCAGGGGACGTCAGTCTTTATTCATGTTCTGTTTTGGTTGGGTTGTGATCTGTTTAACAGCGTTAGTTCTAGTTGTTATTTTATTGCATTAAAACCATAGAGGAACTAACTAATAGAGTAAAATACGGTCTATCCAAATCCGTACTGCTTTTTCTTGACCCCTTACATCGAACAAAGACATTTTAGTTCTTGATTATGATTACATATTCACTTATTTTTTTCATAAAAATCAAGTGTCTTTTTTATTATACCACGCAATTAATAAACAATTACCTATATCGAGCATTATATCAGCTCGCCCAAGTCTAGTGTCAGCAACAGAGTGCAGCAATTGATTGTAAATTGTTTTTTCACCAATAAATTGATCGTTTTGATATTATTGTTCATTTATTTTCAAACGTTTGATATATCTAATAAAATAATATGACAAAAAACTGTCCTTTACAAAATCCCGCGGCATATCCATACTAGCATAATGATTGAGGTCATTCACCCCGAGTGGCATTGAAATATCCGATCACTGGTCATTATATCTTGAAATTTTCAACTATTTAACATCATCCAAAGCAAAGTTATAAGAGTTCAAAAAAACGACGAAACGTTTCGAGAAAAGGTAGGTAGTGCCCTTGCGCTCCGCTTGGCTCGTCTTGGCGGGGGCACTCCCGTGCCCCCAGATAGATTGCTCACAACCGGGTGAAAAGATTTTTTTTCTTGAATACTACCCAAAGAATAGTTACAAATGGGTGCGCCTCGAGTGATATAACAACATTCGATATAACTGTAACATTTGGTATAATGCTACATTTGATATAATGCGATTTACTCAAAAAGTAAACTTCGGAGGATTGATATTAATTCTATTTGATATGCATTAGGTTAGGTTAGGTTAGTTTATTTTATAAAAGAATCGTAGAATGTTTACTTCTCGAGTAAATCAAATTATGTCAAATGTAGCATTATACCAAATGTTACAGTTATATCAAATGTTGTTATATCTATCATTACACACCCGTTACAAATATGTACGAAGCCCTCGGTGCGCGAGTTCGCCTCGCACTTGGGCGGTTTTTTGTAGTAATATACTTATTTAGTAAATAAAAGTATGCTTTAGGATATTTTTTCACTCTTGGTTAATTCCTCTATGAAAGTATATGCGTTAGTTCTATTTGTGTTTGTTATTGCATTAAGACTGAATCCAGCTTGGTATTATACTTTTATATTATTGTAGAGGTGCTTTATCGAATAAACGTATATTTGCATGTGTGTGTTTTATTTTGTGTTTCGCTTAGCATCCGCTTTCTATGTGTTAGTTTGCTTATTAAAAGTATCTGAGGGGTAGTTGTGGTGGTAGTATTATTATATTATTAAAAAAAAAACACTTATGGATTCAATAAGATGCAACGATTGTAGAGCCGATTATACACCGTGAAATTTTAGTGGTTGTTTTCCCGAAACGAGGTGATTTAGTTTCGATTGTACAATCGATTTATAATTACTATTTTGACTAGAGTCAAAAATCCAATTGTGAAAAACGAAAGTCGAAAATGACCGCAAACCAATAGTAACGCTTCGTTGGTACAAGTAGCGTACGATCGTACGATAGGTTAGGTACCAACGAAGCGTTACTATTGGTTTGCGGTCATTTTCGACTTTCGTTTTTCACAATTGGATTTTTGACTCTAGTCAAAATAGTAACTATAAATTGATTGTACAATCGATACTAAATCACCTCGTTTCGGGAAAAAAACCACTAAAATTTCACGGTGTTTATATTTTAGGAAAAGAATATGTATTCACACAACCAATGTTTTAGTGACATTCTAATTGATTTGTAAATAAGGTCACAAACACCTGAAAGTAGGGTTTTTGACCGCAATGGAGAGTAACTTTGGCCCATGTAAAAACTAAATGTACAGGGTTTTCTAAAACTCGACGTTTACCTGGTAACGGCAGAGCCAAGTTATAATATAACAGATCTGAAAATAAGGAAAAAAAACCAACATAACGGTGTAACGACCGCTTTAGCCTAGTTGGTAGTGACCCTGCCTACGCAGCAAGAGGTTCTGGGTTCAAATCCCGGTAAGGGCATTTATTTGTGTGATGAGCACGAATATTTGTTCCTGAGTTATGGATGTTTTCTATGTATTTAAGTATTTATTTATCTATATAAGTATGTTTATCGTCGTCTAGTACCCATAGTACAAGCTTTGCTTAGTTTGGGACTAGGTCGATTTGTGTAAGATTGTCCCCTAATACTTATTTAATACTTACATCTTAGACGAATTGAGAACCTCCTCTTTCTTAGGGTTCCGTACCCAAAGGGTAAAAACGGGACCCTATTACTGAGACTTCGCTGTCCGTCCGTCTGTCCGTCTGTCACCAGGCTGTATCTTATGAACCGTGATAGCTAGACAGTTGAAATTTTCACACATGATGTATTTCAATTGCCGCCATAACAACAATTATACAAAAAATATAATAAAGCTAAAAATTAAAGGGGTCGTCAGACAAGAAACGTGTTTTTTACAGCGTTTATAATTCGATCTTCATAATGGCGTTTACACACATGAAATTTTCACCAGTTATGAATTGCTATGGCCGGTACAACAGCAAATAATAATAATTATGGTTAGTGGTACACACTTGCAACTGGTTAACGAAAAAACTTTTATTTATCTTGTTTTCTCGTATACCGTATACATTCAATTAATAATTAATCCATGATGTTTAAGGTCATTCACCCGAAATTGCACTTAATTGTATTTAGATTTCAGGGATGACCGTAAAAGTGAAAAAATGGAGTTGAAAAAATAAAAATACAAATAGATACTTCATACCAAACTTTTTAAAGTATGGCTTACTAGCGACATCTCTTGGTCCGGGTGAGCGGTTACTTCCGAAGGAGTGTTGACATCTCTCGATGAGAGCTTAACATAGATGGCGCTGTATCACTGCATAATGTGACTTAGCAAGCTGAGATGTGCGATGCATAGGAAAAAATGTGTCCAAACTCTTGACCAGTGGTCACCACCACGGTGGGGTTTAGCACGCGGCACGGAATGCTGAGGACCTGGGTTCGATTCCCAGCGCTGGTCTTTTTTCTGGGGTTTTTTCTGTGCACTCAGTTTGAATTTAGTACCTATGAAATATCTACCTATTTCAATCACTGACAATGATAGTTCTCTAGATTCAATCGTCCTTGGTAAAATGTACGCAGGGTGGGGTCATTTTATATTGGTTGATTAGAACCCCCTTTTTTAGTGAGTGTATAACGATGATTGTGATTGGTGCGTCCGCGCAGGTCCGCGAGCCGTCGCCCGCCGCCCCCGCCGCCTCCACCTCCGCTGCGCAGTGTCGGTAAGTAACTGTCATACTATACAAGCTATAACATATATCAGGGTTTATTAATCTGGAATCCATGGACCCAAAAGAGGTTCATACGGGATGTACAGTAAGATTATTTCCACTTTGACACTCGGCAATTCTCGACATACAGCGAGAGAGATCGAAAGTGCAATACTTAGGCTTAAATTTTGTCATTAATTATATTAAATAGCAGAGATCGGAATTTTCACGGCGAAATATAAGACTGTCTCAATCAAGCTATAGTCCGACATGCTCGTGGGCGACCCTCCGCGGAACCCTGTTATGTCGCAGTCAGCGTTTGCCGCACTTATTAAAACAATCTTGTTAAGGACAGCAGAGGCTTCCTGAGACAGGGTTCCGCCGAGCGCCGCGCACGAGCTTGTCAAGGTATAGTGTTAGAACCAATTTTTTATCGATATCGATACTTGTGCAATAGAAGAAAAAAACTGTCCACTAAATAACTCGGCCCAAACCTCTCGCAAATCAGTGATTTTGGCGTTCGCGAATAGCAGTTCATCCGTATCCTATCGCAAACGATTGAATTACCGCTCGCAAACCGTGTTGGGCCGTTCCTGTAATTTAGCCCCAGGTTGTATCCTAGTGATCAATTAAGTCGTCTAGTTCTTGTGAAAGAACATAGATGGCGCTGTTCTTAAGTTTCCTTGACTGTACGGTGGTATGTTAGACTGATGGTTACCCGTGGCAGGCGTCTGGCGGAGGCGACGCCGGACCTAGTGTTGGACCTGCCGGCGCGCGCGGCCGCCGCGGCCGAACGGGACGCCGCAGACACCTTCGCGCATAACCAGGACACGCTCAAGAAACGGTCCAGCAAGTGAGTACTATCAAACCGCGAATACTTTAGGAACGAGCTCATAGGGTAAAACACTCAGCTTTTTCTTAATATCGGAAGAAGAAGAAAGAAATAGTTATTTGTGCAACAAGAGAGCAAAGTTGGTTTTTACTGCGAGTGTTGATTTTGAATCACGAGTTAGCGAAGGATTCTATAATTGAATCACGAGCGTTTAGCGAGTGATTCTAAGTTAGAATCCTGAGTGCGCGAGTGATTCAAATACACGAGATGCAAAAAAACTTTGGTCTCGTGTGACACATACAACTTTTCACCTCAGCAGCAAGAACATAATAAATTATTAAAGGTATATGAACGTCGTCTTTTTGTCTTTTTTGTGGTTTTCAACATTGAGTAAATACTCCATATCATATATATAACAATAGGTACAGTCTCCGAAAAAGTGTTTCATCATAAGCTTTTAAATATTTTTCGCGAGACTTTTCAAGTAAGAAACTTAACTCTGCATTATGTATTACTGCATTAATTCGTCTGCTGTTCAATTGTTGACTTCGTCACTGGACTCACTCAATTCACTCATATCATATTCAAAAATTTATTAAATAAGTACTTATTACTATTCTAATAATTTCCAAATTGCCTCTGATCATGTGCCAAACTCTTAGATATCGTACTCTGTAGCTAGAGAAACAGAAGAAAAGAATTAAAATTTGAATCCCGCTATTTTTTTAAAGATGCTTTCCGATACTACACCCGCTGCGTTCCGATACTGCATCCGCTGTGTTTATCACGATGTTCAAGATTGTTAAAATTATTAGTAATTATAAAGATACATGTTAAACTTTGTATTTTTCAACAACATTTTTACTATTTGATTACCTATATAAAAATATAATCCATTTATTAAAAAATTACAATATTTTAATTTAAAACCTTAACAGACGAATTACAATTTAAAGGTTAAGAACTTATTATGAGTATCCGAACGTTCAATCGTTCGTTTATTTTTTAGGTCTACTAGGTATAGAATTTGAAATCGAAAATCGAATCGATTTGATCTTATCTGTCGTTCTTTTCGTATCGAAATGAAAGTGACAGATCAAACTGAAGTTCAAATCTTTCGAATTCAGTAAGCAGACCCATCATTATCCTTGACTTTTAACAAAAATAATTAAAAAGCTACTTTGTCTCACGCAGTGAGCAAAATCGGATTTTGCTCACTGTTTTTTAGTAGCAAAACCTGCCTGTTTGAGGTGCTGAGGTGAAAATACATTTATTTACAACAACACAAGACACTAAAATATTTTTATTAAAAGGACAATACAAAGGCTAAAGATAGTGTGTCATTGCAGTTGTAAATTGGACACTGGCTCAGCATAATGCTGAAGCGTTTATAACACCCCAACGCTGATTATCAGCCAGCATCGTCGGTGATACCCGGAACACCACACAGATAGATAAACTGTACTTACCTATACATATTAAACACCCAAGACTCGAGAGCAAACGTTCGTATTTTTTATACAAATATCTGCCTCGACGCGGGAATCGAACCCGGGACCGCAAGATTCGTTCTCTAACCACTAAGCTATCCGGTGGTCGGTTAGTTGACAAATTAGGTAGACCCCCAAGTAGTCCCCAGGGTATCCAGGGCCCCACAAACTCACGGTCCGCTGCTGTACTCTGCAGTGGGACGTCTGCTGGGATGATGTTCAATCAATGTTTGATTCTAATGTCTGTGTTGCAGGCCGTCGTCATCAGACAGCGCGGCGGCGGCGGAGCCCGAGGCGGAGGCCGAGCCCCGCACGGAACCCGAACCCAGCGCCAGTGCCGCGTCCGAGGGCAGTCCGGTGCCTGCTCGGAACACCGCCAGGTGAGTTTTGCGACCAAAGTTGGGACTGAGAGACAATATTTTAACAATAAAAATTCATTTCAACAGCCAGACTGATGTCTTAAATGTGATTATAACAGACTGAAGTGTACGATGTATGGGAAAGATTCGTCGCTAACTTCTAGACCAGTGATGGTGTAGGGGTAAGCACGCAGCACGGAACGCTGAGGACCTGGGTTCGATTCCCAGCATTGGTCTTTTTTCTGGGGTTTTTTCTGTGCATCTATATTTTCAGTTTGTATTTAGTTTGAAATAGCCAGACTGACGCTAACGCTAGGAAAATAGGAAAATATCTGTTAAAAACACAAAAAATGTTTCTACCTTTGTCCGTTATTGATTTTGAAACCATCCAACCGAGAATCCCCAAAACGGTTTAATTTGGTGAAAAAGGAAAAGTCCTTTGTTCCAAGTTTGATAACTGGTTAACTAGGTGGAACATTTCTTCCGCGAAGAAAAACCAGTTATCTAAATGGAATTATCCTTCCGCATTCGTAACCGAGTGGATAACTATTTGTCCTTGCGGAATGTGCCTTCTCAGTAAAAAACTGGTAAATATGGACTAAAATATTCTTCAACTCGACCAGCAACAAAACAAAATCTGAAACTTTACTTACGCTACAGTGTTTGGTAAACACACTTTTAGCATAGTGAACATATGCTTGGTATTTCCAGAGAAGGTAATTCCTGAATAAAGAGGTCAATAATGGGTAACAAAAAAAGTTATTTTATAAGGAAATTTTAATCCAACTCAGTTATAAACATGGAATTAGAATTCCATACTCATACTCATACTCATACTCATACTCATTTATTCATAATATTTATTACATGTCATTCTTAAATTTATATTAATATATTATTCATAGTCATCATAATAATTAGTAAGTTGAAGTTTTTGGCTGAAAGTTAAGGAATTCATCAAAAGTGTAGAATGTGTGCACGAGAAGCCAATTTTTGAGTCGTCTCCTAAATATGTCCAACGAAGGAGCCGAAGTAATCGCTTCAGGTAACCTGTTATAAACTGTGTGACTGCAGCGCGTCAGGCATGTGTGCCGAGGCTCGAGTAGATAGCTTCCAGGCCATATTGCGCAAACGGGTTGCCTCCCTGATGCAGCGCGTGCGGGGTAGCCCGAACAGCCTCCTCAGTACTATTCTGGTCGGGTGGACTGCCCTATTGTACGATGCTGGAATTCTGTGCATAAAGGTTCAAGACCGGTATTATTTACCAATAGGTAGATAGATAAATTATGTACAGTTAAATAAACAATATAATATTAATTTAATTTAATTGTGACATATAATATTGTAATGAGTAATCTAATTTAAATGATGTATTGTAATATTTGTAATGTTATGGATTTTAATTTACTAACATAGTTGTACAACATTTAATATTACTAACCATCTATGGACATGTGTTTGAAATAAATGAATTATTATTATTATTATGTTGGTACGGATTTCCGATCACGGGCCCATGGGGACCCGGTCATTTGAAAGGCATTCATGGGGCCGAAGCCAACATGAAGAGGCCTTTGGTACCATATAATATAAATGAGATGGGCGCAACTATGGAGGTCTATCCCCTAATACACCATGAGGATGTGCTAGCGGACAGTCCTCCACAGTTGCCAATCTATTGCCAGGTAGGAATCGACATGGAATTGGCTATGGGGTTGGGATGTTGTGGACAGGATTACCGGGCTATGGAGTGAGATAACGGACACCTACCATTTCAATATCTCATAAACTGAACTTTTGGTAGGCGGTGACTCGCCATTCACTAAATGGGCCCCTCAAACTATTGCCCACTAAGGGCAACGAGACGGCAACATTGGTGTGAACGGCTAAGGATGGAGAGGTGTTCCTGGACTTTAAACTTCAAAATGCCAACTCGCCACTTACGGAAACACATCCATCCTTCGAGCATTAGCTCTTGCGCTCCACTCTAGGCGACCAACAAAGGCAAACTAGAGGCGGGGTGGGTGTGTAACTGTGTGTGAGTGTGTGTATAAGCGCATGTGTGTATGTGTACCCCTGGAGGTCTCGGGTTCGTGGTGTCGCTACGCACCAACAGCTCGCCACAAGCCGCCCTGCGATGACTGACTGCACTGGTGACACGACAACACCTATTATTATTATAAACTGTCGGGCCTACAACATGTACCACCAACCACCACCATGTTCCACCTACACAACTGGTTTTCTTAACGGAAATAATTTTCGATCTGGTTAACCAGTTATCAAACTTGGTTATCTGGGTGGAACAACATTCTTCACAAACGTGAGTTGCTCTACAGTAGTAATCCCTGTTCGGTCCATTCATGAGTCTATTGCGTGCTAAATAATTGTATCAACATTACAGGGTAGCAGCAAAGTTCGCCGACCTCACACTGACAGGCGGTTCCTTGAAGCCCGCGCTCGCAGCCAAGCCCGCGCTGCTGCGGCGCCCCACGCCGCACCCCCAACACGCGAGACCACAGCCTCCAGAGGACACCACATAACTACATCAACAGCTCATTTCAATTAAATCTGACGATCTCTTAGCTACTTAAAGCCTACTAATGCGGACACCTGATTGTTTAGATTCCTAAAGATATCATCATCATTTCAGCCGTAGGACGTTCACTGCTGGACATTCATCTACCCTGAATCTCAGGCCTTCACCAAATCGTCCGTCCATCTCGTTGATGGACGTCCCACGCTGCGCTTGCCAGTCCGTGGTCTCCAGTCCAGAACTTAACAGATGAATAGGCTCAGAGTCGCTCGACGAGCTATGGAGAGGGGTATGCTCGGAGTTTCTCTACGGGATTATTTAGACAAGTACCCACATAAACATTTCTCGTATAGGGACCTTGACCAGTCGCTGTCGATCTAAGTTTGCTAGAAGTGTATGACTGTCAGATTCTATTGAAATTAAGGTTACCTACCAACGTTGCACCTAACTTCCAAATGACAATATAAGATAGCGGCAAATGACAAAAAAAAACAACTATACGTTTGAAATAACTTTAGGTTTTTGCTGACAAGCTCACTACTTTCTTTTTAAATTTAGTATATCTGACCACGGAATTCGAGCCTTTCAGCCGCTTCGCTCTCAGTGTTATCGAGTTGCTAGCTTCTGTAATTTTTGCGACAAAATTGTTGCTGACATTTTTAAGTGACTCAGAAAAAGTTCTTAATTCGTCTACTTATGTTTTTTTTTATTGTCAAAGCTACATTAAACAAACTTTATGTACTTATTGTAATATCTATTTACTAAAACCACACTTTTTATTTACTAAAATCGCTGCGTCGACATTCATATCATGTCTAGCATGTTATTTTGACAAAATTAACATGTAATATGTATACGTAAAAACAAGATCCATTCGTAAAAAAAATACGAAAGTAACAAAAAATTTTACAAACTTGTTTGTTTGTGTGTTTGTTTGATACTGGCGCGAGTGAAATTGTCAGCAAACCCAGTCATATTTTTTTTAAACGCGTAGTACATTATCGCTATCATACAGCATTAAGCGAAGGATACAGACATGTTTGAGTTCGGAATGAATCTGTTTTTGCTTCTTTTCAATTTCTAGCAGTATCTTAACTAACCTAGAAATCTGACCAAGCTTTAGGACCCTACCTGTCATTTTTAGATTCTTTAAAATTCAGCTTAAGAGACACTCTACATTAGCGTCTTTTGAGCGTTGGCGTTCTGCCAGCGTCCGCGCAGCGGCAACGCAACGTTTGTGTAGCGTCGACGCAACGTCGGGGCAACTGTACCGTAATATCAGTGGCGTTTATTGAGCGCCAGCGCCCTCATAACGACAACGTGACATTAATGACGTTGCTTCGTCGCTGCGACGCTTGCTAAATTTAGCAATGGAATTCCAACGCTCAAAAGACTAGTGTAGGGCGTCTTTTAGACGAATGCACAATAAAATAAAGGATCAAAATTTTAATGTAACTTGTGCTCAATAACTTGCTCATTTCTTAAAGCTTTTTTTCATAAAAAACTCTGTAAATCCGCTTAAGCAAACGGTGCAGTCGTGTAGAAATGAGGCTAAAATCGTCGGGGCTCTACTAAGGAGTTCAAAATTCGAACTTATCGTGCGTTCCGCTTACTAACAGTGTTTAATATGAGAGTGAGCGAGACAGTACAATACGATTTGATTTTCAAATTTCGTGTTAGCCACCCTGTTCAAAATGTATGCGTCCGAGAACGATCTTATGTTGCGATGTCTTACTGTTGTTTTATACTGGGTCAATTAACTTTAAAACTACTTTTTGTGACAGTGCAAATATTAGTCATATGTAAGCCGAGTCTCCACTGAGTGAACTGCCTCGCAAGGCAGCCGTTTTCGGCGCGATTTTGAACCTTGTGTCAAACAAAATTTGCCTCGTGCTTTAGCCTCGCGAGGCAGCTCGCTCAGTGGAGACCCAGCTATATGATACGCCTATAGCTAGGTTGACAAGTTTTATGTTAGACAGTGTAGCAAAGTTTCTTGTTCCCGTGTAGAATATCAATGTTTTAATCTTAATTATTTTTTTAGATTGTATTGACATAATAATTTGACTTATACGACGTCACAATACTAGTGATAAATCTAGTGCTATTTTAATAATTAATGTATTGACAACTTTGTTATCTGTTGTCGAAATTTGTATGGTCGGATGTATTTTTGTGTGCTCATTATGAAGAATCATGTACTCATTATTTAGGCTAGTATACTCAACGACTTGCTCCTGTCTTGACTCTTTCGAAGGTTTGAAATGGTCACACTGTTAAAAATAATTGATCATAGACTCAACAACCAAAATGAAATTAAATTAAATTTATTTATTCACATTGAACACATGGTTACATAAAGCTGTTGCCATGGTCGAAATCGGCCGGATCGGGTCATCATCACTGCTTCCCATAACATGTTCAGACAAGTTGAGCATGTGATTTAATCACTTGGTCAATTGAGAATAGACCAACTAAGGCCAGAAGTTTTGCAGGTTTTTACAAGACGATATAATGCCGATAGGCGATATAAGTTGATACACGTTCAACTTATACAACGCCAACGTGTATAACACATATGCCTTAAGATATTTTTGTGATTAATTTAAAGCTTTCTTTCTTCGAATTAAGTCTACTATATTTTCTAATGAAACGAGAACTTAAAGAAAAAACAGGAAAATAAAACTGCCGGGAATCGAACCCATTCCTCGTTATTCCTCCGTGATGTATTCCGTGGTCACTATACACGCCTAAACTTCTATGTGTACTACAATCTGTTTGTCTTTAAAATATCGCCCACAAGCGCCATCTAAGTAAATTATGAACGAAATGGAATCATATTCATTTTGGGGCACTTTTTGGACAACCAAGACAAGAGATGGCGCTAAAATCAATAGATAAAACGGAATTTTTCGCTGTGATTTATACATGATCTTGTAAACCTGCGATTCTTCAATGCTATGGTTAAATATGTATACAGCTCGCACAAAAAATACTTTAGCAAAATTAATAGTTTGACCATTTTGATCGTTCAAAGTGTAGTTATTTCCTATATCCAGCCCGCGGGCTCGGTCGGCCGTCGCTGCGTTTCGTTTTCAACGTATTTAGAACTTCGTAAATCATTATTTTTATACGCGTCGTATTCGAATGCGGGAGTCGATGGATAGATAAGATTTATTTTAAGATTTAGTGATATAGGTAACGGCGCTACGTAGTTTTAAATGGTAAACGATGATACTGAAAGAGTCTCAAAAGCTTGAAGCTGGTTCGTTCATAATTTATTTTTTAAATGGTTTTTAGGACAGTTCAAGGTGCAGTCCTAATTGGCCGTTGCTCTTGGTCGCATCGCATCATTGCCATATACATTTTATGTAAATCCGTAGGTCCAGGCGAAAAAATCCGTAGAATTCCGTAAATCACCCGAAGAAAAATCCGTAGATCTACGGATTTTTTTAAATTAGGTATATTCGAGTGCACCTGAACCTTTAAATGCTATTCAAAATTAGATAAGAGTCTGGCTAAAGTAAATTGGCAATAGAAAATCGACAAAAATTATAAAAAAATTGGCAATTTGTTCTGACAAGGAAGAAATTTTCTATTCATACGCTTCGGTTACCCGTTCATTCCGTTCCGTTTTGTTCATTTTTGCTAGTTGTCAGCGAAACAAGTAGGTAAATTTTAAAAAAATGACGCTAGTCTGAAATTCCGTAGATTAGCCAAGCATTTCCGTAGGTCCGGGCACAAGACCTAAAATCCGTAGATCTACGGATTTTCCCGTAGATCTGGCATCGCTGCATCGCATAGTCGCGCGATTGCCAATTAGGACTTGAATATTAGTATGTTTGGTCGCATGGTCGCGGGAGCATTGTCATTGAGCGACGGTATTCTAGGATGCCGTCTTTGAGTATATTTGGTGCATTTCACGAGCACGCACGGTCTTTGAGATGAGTAAATACTTAATCCTGCACGTTGCGTTCGTGTTCGATTTACGTTTTTTAATTAGGAAATTTTGGGGTTTTATTAAAAATTACGTGTTACTATGAAATGAAATTAAATGTAATTAAATGTTTATTTGTCAATATGCACAAAATGGTCTTAAAACAAGACTAAAATTTCGTTTTCATAAAGAAAAAATGTGTCCTTATTTTTTTGGGTCATCACAAAAAAAATCGCAGGGAAAAGTTAGGGACATTTTTTGAATCATCGAAAATCGAAATCACTTGATCATTGAAAACCAAAAACTACCTAATACAATACTGAAAAAAAGTAGCAGATAAATTTTAAATTGAAAAAGGGCATCTGTAATCACGCGCACACAGAACCACGTCTTCTTTTCAAGTACGATGCGCTCTCGTGATTTGCTGGTACTTATACGATGGAGTCAAAAGATGTATGTAATAAATGGCCTGAAAGATAAATCAGTGTATGTTAAAACTGCTTGTCAGATGGCGTAAGGTATACTGAATGAACTACTTATGAATAAAACCTATTTATTGAACGAGATATTTGCGGTCCCATTCTAAATTAGGCCTACATTTAAACAATAAAGACCGACTCTCTCATTCGACCGCGCAGCAGTTATACACCGTAAGTGAGATTGTGGTGAGTGAGACTGAGCGAGAGTGGGGGATGAGAATAGATGAATTTTTTTAAAATGAGCCAACTGAGGCGCCTCCAAGGGTAAGCACGCGACGTGAGCGAAATTCTAACCCGCTTTTACGCGCGGATTGTTGATCGGGTGAGATCGTGTGAGGTGAAACTACAGATGAAATTGTTAGCGAGATTGTGAGATCTGAAACTATGTGAGATTGTGAGGGGCGATATTGCGAGTGTAGTGGCGACGGCCGTCGTCTGTGATATATTGTATCGAATCTGTACCTAACCTCGTATACATTAAACCAGTATTACCCGCGTATATCTGTGTTTTTCTTTCCTTATCCTTGGATTGATGTGATTCCTGCATTTAGTAAACTTTTTCAAGATAAAAGCGAAAAAGTTTTTCGGGTGCGCCGGTGGGATTCGAACCCACGTCTCCTGGGTATGCGCCCCAACGGGTGTTCTACCAATTGAACCACGTCACCACCGGCGCACCCGAAAAACTTTTGCGCTTTTAAATAATCTTAGATTCGGTGAGCAGCCGTACTGCTAATAAAATAAATAATATTTTTTTCAAGATATTTTCGAAAATTGAGCTGTTAGTAATACTTACTAATATTATAAATGCGAAAGTAACTGACTGTCCGTGTATCTGTTACTTCTTCAAGGTTAAACTACTGAACCGTTTAGTTGGAATCTGGTTTAAAGATTCTTTGAGATCCTTTGAAGTATTATTGCGTAGTTCTCGCGGGTTAGCGATAAATGAGTTCTTCGCGAACGGAGTCATAGTATTCATTGTTGCGCGTGAAGCGCGTTGTGTAATAGCTTTGTGTGTTTAAGTCGGCGTAGCATCCAAAAACATGAACCGATTTTGCTATCGTTTGTCTTTTTAGAAAGCTGGTTAACCTGATCGTAGTTTGAGCTTTAAAACACGTGGCTGCCATGAGCATCACCGGTGGCACCACCATGTAATCTCTGTCTGGCTCATGCATCACCGGTGGGATCCAAAGCTCACTTTCAGTGTATTGTTTTGGAAGCTACAGTCAAACTGTGAATACAATTTTGTAGAGGATAGGTACTCTATAGTTATTTCCAAAACTTAACATTTCAAATTTCCATATAGAGCTTGTCTAATTTAAAATGACGCGTGCCCAAGCACCGCATTTACGCACATCTGCCAAGAGAAATATTTCTCTATTGTAGCTTAAATAGAGTTTCAAATCCTGTGCGTAAATGCGGTGGTGGGGCACGTCATTTTAAATTAGACAAGCTCTACCTAGCTAATACTAGCTAGCACCTAAGTGATAGGGCGATGCTGTGTGCATCACCGGTGGGATCACTAAGGTTGTGATTGTGATGGTGGGCAGCCAACGTGTTAATTGAAATCGGTTCATCCGTTCAAAAGTTATACAACTTTTTAACCATCGGGGAAACGAAAAAGCGTTGTCTACAACTGTGCGTTTCCGTCGGCATTTTCTGCCACGCACAGTTAAATTGTGGTGTTCGGGGAGTGGCGTTTATTATGTTAGTTGTTGAGTAAAACACTGGCACCGTCTAAATACTTCGATTTAATTGTTATAGAAAAGTAAAATGTTAAGTAATGTTATGAATGCACCCGGTCGCGACAATACCGTAAAGAGCACTAAAATACGTAAAAGGCGGGAGCCGCCACTGTCTGACGTCACAACGGTGTTCGGTTGCACCGAACATATTCCCGGGGGGCAAAGATGCCTAAGGGATGGGGAGCATTCACGACAATATTATGTTAATTAGTTAATACAAAGTAATAGTATAAATTCAAGTACACAACTATGGAAATAAAAGAAATAGTAAAAAAAATGTTACAAAGAATCTTCGTTAAATTCAATTCTTCGAAAGATCGGTTGTCCTTTGTTCGTTTCTAAATGTTTCATCTCTGTCTCTTCGTTGCTGATATTCACTCGAACGCTGTCGCGATGCCGAGGGATGTTTCTGCGCTTCTTGGGTTGAGGGCGCTTATCTGTCGCAATAGGTGCCGCTGTGGGAGCCTTCCAACTATGACGAACACGTCGCCAGGCTGTCATTACACCTGCCAGTATCATTACCGCCACTACGCAATAAATTAAGGTGTAGTGGTGAACATCATGATATGAGACTCTAGTTTCGTAGGTCTCATCTTGTTTCATAATCTTCAACTTTTCGTCGATCTCGTTGAGTAGCCGGATACGTTCTTGCTCCGCCTCGTTGAAGTCGCTATCTTCAATCCCTTTGTCGATAGTTAAGTTGATGATGTGATTTATTGGAGCAATCACAGCTGTTGCGACGTCATACCTAACATTCATCTGATTTTTATAGTTCTTATGCCCATGAATAGTGAACTCGTTTGTTTTGATTACACAGTCATCATTTAAAACAATTAAGTTGGCACGCGACAATTGGTGAGCTGTAATCTGATCGCCACATATTGTTCGTAACTGACACCGCTTGCAGCAAAAGTATAGGTACGTGTTTATTTCTGCCAGGCTTCTCCACATATCGTTGCACGCGGCGATGCTTGTTCTACATTTATTTTTGTTATCTTTGACGCAGAGATCTATGTCTGAGTTCATTTTGTAGATTGGATGTTGGGGATGGCACAAGTAGGTGGTGCTATCCCGTGAAATGCATTTTTGTAGATTATCTGGAGATAAAGCTAAATAGCTGTCTTTCTGAAGGTTGATTGCCACATAATCCGAGATTGGTGCGATCGTCGCCACATCGTTATTTGTATATAGATGTGGAATTGGAATTACATGGTATAAATCATATGTTTCTCTGCTGATTAGTGGAATTCTAATTTCGAATATAAAATATTTCTCGGTCATTCTTGCTTTGATCTTCATCAATTTGTAGATTGTATGTAGATCTCTATGTATGTTGTCAATGGGCAGTGTAGTCTCGCTCGTCAGTTGTCCGGATATTATGTTAAGTTGTTCTTGTAGTTGTTTCGGCGTCAATAAATGTAAGTTAAACTGTCCTTGGTATATGTCTGAAATAGTATCAAGCATCATGTTCTGGATATGTCTCAGGCTTTGCAGAATGCTGTTTGCTGTTATTGCAGTTAAAGCAATTTCTTGTTCTTGGTTTACTTTGTTTATTTCCTGTTGAAGTGTGTTTACTGCCTTATCAAGGCTGTTTAAATGTTTTGTAATGACCTTATGTTGTTTAACCATTATCTCCTGTGTTCTTTTGACTAAATTGTTTTCTGACTCCACCACCGACGTCTGGTTGTTCCACAAACTCTTCAAGTGAGCTTGATTCTGTTTAATGATTTCGATGTCTCTCGTATATTTTTCTGCGAATTGTTGATCCAATACGCCGAACAATGTATTTGCTACGTAGCCTACTGCGTTGATAAGCCCGCGCCGCTGTCTGGAGTGTTCAGTAAAATGTTGTGTAAGTAACAATTGATTGTAATATTGTAACTCTCTGTATTCGTGTCGGAGCTGCGGCGCGATCATGTTACATTTGTTATTGATTTCTGAGTTTAAACAGATCTCTTCTAGATAATTCTGTAGTTTTTCAAATGCCTTTGTTCCATCCCAATATGGTGACATGTCATAATAAGCCACCACGGTCCATTCATCTCGTAGAAGTTGTACTTTTGCTAATGGATCAAAGTATAATGATTGTTTGTTGTTTAATTCTGTAATGTTGTTGACGAATCCTTGTGTATTCGACACTAATGTCATAAAAAATAGTACCGCCATCACAACTGAGTAGAGTGTTGAGTTTTTCTTTTTTGTTTTGTTTTCGTTTGCTCCTTTGTTAATCTTCTTGTGGCAATTTTCGGCATTTGTTATCGTAGAATCGACGGGTAATAAACATAGCTTGACTATAGGTCGTTTGATTATTCCGTTTTTTGTTTTTAAGGAAACTACGCGGATGAGTCCGTCTCGTCCAGGGTGTAGTTCGATTACTCTGGCCATTAACCATTTTCCAGCTGGCAGATCTTCATCTTGAATTGTGACTAAATCTCCTATCTGCAAGTTTCTCTGCGGACGCAGCCATTTGTTTCTCACGTTCAGTTGTGACAAATATTCCATTTTCCACTTTTTCCATGTTTGTTGGACAATTTGGTTAGTTAGGTGCCATCTCGATCTGGCGTCTTCTGCGTTATTTATCACTGTTAATCCTGCCCGCCCTGCGAGAAAGTGGGCTGGTGTTAAAATGTCAAGGTCTTCAATATGTTCAGTTAGTGCGCATAGCGGTCTCGAATTTAAGCATGCTTCTATCTGTGCTAAGATTGTTGAAAGTTCTTCGAATGTTAAACGTTGATCTCCGACTACTCTTCTTAGATGATGCTTAAGACTACGCACTGAACGTTCCCACAAACCCCCAGCTGTCGGCCAGGAAGGGCAATTGAAGTGCCACTCAATGTTCATGTTTGATAACACTGCTCTTAAGTTATCGTCAAACGTTTGGCGAAGGGCTTCGTATTCCTGCTGCAGTAAACGATTAGCTCCTACGAAGTTCGTTCCACAATCACTGTATAAATGAGCTGGGGTTCCTCTTCGAGCAGACATTCTACGTAGGGCTGCTAGGAACGCCGAACTGGTAAGATCAGTCACTAGTTCCAGATGTACGGCTTTCGTAACCATACATATAAAGAGAGCTATGTAGCCTTTAATTGTTCTTGCATTTCTCATTTTGCTTACTTTGACGTTCACGAACCCGGTGTAGTCCACCCCCGTGTGGTAAAAGGGAGGGGCAGGCTCGGTACGGACTGTTGGTAGGTCTCCCATTAGTTGATGTTGTTTCGTAGGATTGTTCTTTCTGCAGGTAACGCACTTTCGTAGCTGCTTCTTCACAGCGTTGAGTCCTCCAGGGATCCAATACTGCTGCCTGAGATTGGCTGATGTAAGGCGGGGACCTCCGTGAAAGGTAAGCCTGTGAGCTTCGTCTATAAGTAGTTCTGCAAGGCGACTGTCTCGTGGGATGATTTTCGGATGTTTTATCTCCATGTTTAAGTTAGCGTTGTTTAATCGTCCACCGACTCGTAACACTCCCAAATTGTCAATAAACGGATTCAAATTAAGTAACTTGCTGTCTGTTTTAACTTCATTGCATTTTTGCAGCGCTTCAATTTCTTCATTGTATTTATTTTGCTGTACTCGTTTTATGATCAGCAGTTTTGCCGCGGACAGTTCACTGAACTGTAGGTAACGCGGTAATTGCTTACGCGTCGGTACGAATGTCCTTAATAGCCATGCAACGATTCGTATTACTTTGGTGAATGAACTATATTTGTTCATTAAATCATCAATTATGTTATGTTCTTGTTTCTGAGCGACGTATGTTTGTTTGATTCTTGTTTCTTGATTTGTTGAATATGTTTGGGGAGGTTTTTGTTCTAATGTTATATTTGACAGCCACGTCGGTCCCATCCACCACAGGGTTTGTTCTTGTAATTGATGCGCGTATAAACCTCGGCTCGCGGCGTCTGCCGGGTTTTCGTTGGATTTCACGTAACGCCAACACGTGCTAGGCATGACGTCACACGTCAGTTGTACTCTATTAGCTATAAATGGTTTCCAACGACTTGGCTCTCCTTGTATCCAACCAAGCGCCACCATTGAATCAGACCAGCCATAAATTTTGAGCTCATGTTGTGATAAAGCTTCCTTAACTTTCTTCATTAGTTTAGATAATAAGTACGCTCCACTTAATTCTAATCTCGGTAGCGTAATTGCCTTTTTGTGAGGCACTAGCTTCGTTTTTGCGGCGACTAATACTGTTTTTGATTGACCTGTTACTCGAGCGTAGATAACGCAGGCATAGGCTTCGAGAGATGCGTCACAAAACCCATGTAGCTCTATGACGTCATTCTTGCGGCTTGTGATCCATCTCGGAACTTCGTATTGGTTTATGATGTGAAGATCTGTCTTTATCTTTACCCACTCTTTGTAAATTTCTTCTGATACTTGGTCATCCCATTTAAGTTCATCTTGCCATAATTTTTGGAATAGTATTTTCAACTTTGTTGTTAGAGGAGCCAACCAACCCAAGGGATCAAACAGTTTTGATATTTCAGATAGAAGGTTCCTTTTGGTTATTGTTTTCGGGATAGTTTCTTGAACGTCGTACTGAAATGTGAATTTGTCTTTGGTGGAATTCCAGCAGAGACCCAATGTTTTCGAAATATCATCCGTTTTAAAAGTGAAAATGTTATCTTCTGAATTGTTTTTCTCAGATTTGACGTTGTCTAGTAGAGCTTGTTCGTTCGATGACCATTTTCTTAAATTGAAACCACCCGACTTCATAAGTGAAATTAAATCAGAAATTAATTTCTTTCCTTCTTCGATTGTATCAGTTCCGTGTAAGAGATCATCCATATAGAAGGCTGTCTCTACCACTTTGGATGCTTCTGGAAAGTGTTCGCGTTCGTCTGCTGCTAATTTACGTAAAGTCATCATAGCCAAGAAGGGTGCAGCTCGAGTTCCATAAGTTACTGTAGTAAGGCAGTATGTTTGTATTGGTTCATCTTGAGTGTTTCTCCAAAATATTTGTTGATATTTTTGGTCTTCTTCATTTACTAAAATCATTCTAAACATTTTTTCAATGTCGGCTGTAAATGCATACTGGTATTGCCTCCATTTGAGAAGCAGCATCTGAAGATCGCTCTGTAAGTTGGGTCCGGTGTACATTAGATCGTTGAGACTGTATCCGGAGTCTGTTTTAAATGAAGCATTAAACACCACTCTGTATTGTGTTGTTGTTGAGGAGATACGTTTTATACCGTGGTGAGGCAAGAATTTTTCAGGTATCTGGTTACTGTTCGAAACATGTAGCTTCATGTGATTTAATGATTTATATTCGTTCAAAAATGTTCTATAGTCGTCTGCCAATTTTGGTTGTTTTTGAAACTTTTTCTCTAAATTTCGAAACTGTGCCAGTGCTGCTTGTTTGGATGATCCCAGTTTGTCTACAATTTCTTCTTTTAAGGGTAATCTTACTTCGTAACGACCGTCGCTGTTTCTGTTTGTCGTTTCCGAGTAGTATGTTATACATTTCTGTTCTTGCACCGACAAGGTAGATTGTTCGCTGATCTCTTCAACTTCCCAAAACTTGAGAGCCTTGATCGATTAAGGCTCGCATGTTATGATAAGTACCATCACCCCCTTTCACCTTTATCATTGCTGTTGCCAGTAAGACTTCATCTGTTTGTTTGTTATTATTTTCATGTAGAGACACGTAACTAGTGTCGGCCGATGTTTCATGTTTTTGCATCGTAGTTGTTACGCCTGTCATTCCTGACCCTGATTTATTTAGTGCATCGTGTAAAATAGTGTTGTGTTTCTTCGAGCATTTTCGACAAGTTTTGCTTGAAGTGCAATCATTGCCGCGATGACTAAATAAACAATTTATGCAAACTCGTAATTCCTTTGCTGTCTTTAATTGTTGTTCATTCGGTAAATCTAGGAATTTTTTGCAGTTGTACAGGCCATGTTCGTTATTGCAAAGTGGACATTTGATTACGGTCACGTTGTAGGCTGATTTCGTAATCGGTCTATTTCCGTTGTTACTCGCTTGGTTGTGTGAAAACTTTCCATACGACGTTGATGGCATTATAGGCTTGTTATGATTATGTTGTGGGGTATGGTATGATCTTTGTTGGTTGCTTCCAGCATCCGTCCTTCGCCGAGACGATTCCATTGCTGTAAATTTGCCTTCCAAAAAATCTAATAAATCCTTCAAGCTGGGTAGTTCCCTTCGGTCTTTGAGAGAATCGATATACTCGGTGTGGCTGTCTGTGTCTAATTTTTGATCTAAAATGTGAACAACCAGTGGGTCCCATGAGCTAATGTCCACACCTAAGTTCTTAATTGCGTTGAGGCATTCTTGGGTGACGTCATGCATTCTTTTAATCTGGATCAATGATTGTTGCTTCATTATAGGTAAATCGAGAATCGTATTTATATGTGTTGAAAAAATTAATCTTTTATTGTTGTAACGATTGTTAAGTATTTCCCAGCATACGTTATAGTTGTCAGAACTGATCTGCAAGTGTTGTATAAGCCGCTCCGCTTCTCCCCGGACTTTACTTTTGAGAAACTGCATCTTCTGGGCAAGTGACAATGAAGGGTTGTTATGAATAGTTTCTGAAAACAGATCTTTAAATGAGGTCCACTGAGTATAACTTCCGTGGAAAGTGGGGACTTCCATGGTAGGGGTTGTTTTCTCTCTGTGCTTTTCAGCCCACATCTTGGAGTTGATGGTCTTTTTGAGATTGTTGTATTTTGTTTCGTATGTTGTAAACAAGTCTTCCAATTCTTTATTATCTCGGCCCTCAAGTTCGCTCTCTATCTCCCAGTGAAGAGAGTCAATCGTAGACCAGCGCGATTCTAAAGTTTTCAAAGCATCTTCAAATTCCCATTTTTCTTTAATAAATTCGACGTTGATATTCGATAGTGTTCGTTGCAGTGCTTTGTAGTTAGCCGCCTGTTTGCGTAATTTTTCGTCAAGTTTATTGTTAATGTTTGATTTCTCAGGATATGGGTTCCGGAATAAAATTTCTGGGTTATCGAAAAATTTCTTCTGCTCACCTCCTTCTTGTTGTTCCTTTTCAGACGACTTCGAAAAAGATTGTATGTAAGTTAAAGCTTCACTGTAGTATTTTTTGATTGAATTGTAGTGTTGTCCTGTGAAGTAATCGCTCGACTGATCTTCGTATTTGCTCAAAATCAGATGGTTGGCATGAAAATCTTCAAATAACTTCTGTAACTCCCCTATCTTCTTGGCAGCGGTTGCTGTCCTGCGCTCGATCGATTCTTTTCTAAAGTTTTTAATTAGTTTTTCAATGTTGCATGTTGTCTCCGATTGTTGTTTTAGTAGATCTTCCATTGTTGTTTCTTGGTGGATGATTTTTTAAATGTTGTTTTTAATGTTGTTGTTGATGTTCGATGTTAATGTTGAAATAAACGCCCACTCTACCTTAGATGTTCAGCTGATTCTTTCGGTGTTTCTGGCAACCACGTTATGATATAAGCACCTTCTCAATCCAACCGGTGAAACCCGCTTGTGGGAGGCCGGTGAACCGATTGCCAACACAACGAAAAATCACCAAATTCACCAAAATAGTTCGAAGGACCAATGTTCGGGGAGTGGCGTTTATTATGTTAGTTGTTGAGTAAAACACTGGCACCGTCTAAATACTTCGATTTAATTGTTATAGAAAAGTAAAATGTTAAGTAATGTTATGAATGCACCCGGTCGCGACAATACCGTAAAGAGCACTAAAATACGTAAAAGGCGGGAGCCGCCACTGTCTGACGTCACAACGGTGTTCGGTTGCACCGAACAGTGGAATCAACTCCCGTCTACGGTGTTTCCAACTAACTATGACATCGGGTCCTTCAAGAAAAGAGTGTATTGTTCCCTTAAAGGCCGGCAACGGACTAGTGACCCTTCTGGGGTACCTGGTTCTCATGGGTGGTGGTGATCGCTTGCCAACAGGTGACCCTCTTGCTCGTTTGCCTCCCTCTATCAATAAAAAAAAAAAGCGGGTATAATATACTTAATGATATAACCTGCGGCTGCGGGCTGCTACAGTATCGGAGACAGTAGTCGTAGGTCAGCGCGTTGTGTAGCGGCGCTGCGTATTTACCTCAGCTTAGCCAATTGTGGGAACTAATTCGATGGTCCAGACGAATAAACGTGTAATAGTAAAACGACAACTTTACAGGAAAAATAAAATCAACTTTAACAAAGATAAAGCAAAATTATTTCGATTTTGGTGTAGTTTGGTTGCAAGTGCGTGCGTGCCACTGTGCAAGCACACCGCTTGGTGTAGTTCGACCGGCCTCACGTCGTTGTTCGCAGCGCTCTATCTTCACTTTTCACTTGATCTGAGATGTTTTCATATTGCATCGAAATCGGTCGGCGCTTTTAGAAGATACACAACTTTTTAACCAACAAAGGATAATATATTTGGAATGAAACAGCGGGTATAATACAATGATATAATCTGCGGGCCAGGTACTAGTATCGGAGGCAGTGGTCGTGCAGGTGCAGCGGCGCGGCGTTCTCCTTGTCGCGCGCGTAGTGCGGCTGCGCGGGCGCCGCGCTCGGCCCGGCCGGCGCGTACTCCGGCAGCGGGGCCTCGTACTCGTCGCCCGAGTTGTCTGCAATCACAGCGGAGGTTGATTCACGGTGCAGCTACGTCTAGCGCCATCTGGTCGTCGATTAGTGGACCGGCAGGCTTATTGTCTAACGCTTCTGACGCTTGCCTTCGCAATCACTTTTTCTTTCTGTCAAACGGTATAAGATGATGACAGAAAGAGATGGTGAAAGCGAAGGCAAGCGCTAGAAGCGTTAGACAATACGGCATCTGGAAACCCCTTCATTTGATAGGGTAACCGCTTCATTAACCCGTTGATGAGCAGTGGCGTAGCGTGCCTTGGAGGGGCTCTGTATCAAAATTACTGGGGTGGGGCTTTCCCGGGAAGCAAGAGATTAAGTAACATTGTGGATAACATTTTACAAATATTTGCTTACACACGTTAGGGGCCTCTGTAGCCCGGGGGCCCCCGTATCATTGATATATACGGCTGATACGGCGGTAGCTACGCCCCTGTTGATGAGCTTACCCCGTGATTGACTTAGCCTAACGTTAACGTTAACGTTAGGGTTAACTGTGGCTTTATGTAACCGGCTAATACTTATATTGTAATTTTTCCTAATGTTTTCAATTTATTGTAATACTGAATCAGGCCACCACGTGACAGGCATAGCCTAGTGTGGGGCCACTGGATATTCTGTGTATGTTATTAAGGTTTTCTTTTAATAAACTATTTTTATTTTTTTATTTTTATTAGGGAAACCCTATTGAACGAGTTAACCCGCTACCATGGAGCTTGTCCAGTTCATTCTGGTTTCGGTAGCTTAATAACCCTATTGACCGTCTCTCTCTTAATTTATTGAAACAGGCCTTACTTTGCGGAGGTCCATATTAATGAACTGAAATAATTATGTACTTTGCTCACCCGCGACCATACGATAGTTAGGTACTTTTATGTAAGAAATGCGCGATCATGCAGTTCCTCCACCTCCACACTATACGAACACACACAAATCACACAAACCCAACTATCACCATCACCAAACTACACTGACGCGTTTCGAACTCAACCAGAGCTCATCTTCAGAGTTGGTACCACAACCGTACATTATGCTACCAAATCTTAGACAGTTGATTTGTTAGAGTAATTATGATTATAATGAAGCATAGATACTTCTAAATCTATTATCTATGAAGATATATCACACATAAAATCTTGTGTGACGGTGTTTGTTATCGAACTCCTCCCAAACGGCTTTTGTGAAACTTTTTTGTCTATGTTTGGTATGCCTGAGAATACGTCGTAGGCTATCTTTTATACCCCTTTTCTTCTCAGACGGGGTCACGGGCTGCAGCTAGTAATATTATAAATATTGTAGTGCTAAGTACTTTAAAATCGGGTTATTTTTGTTTTATAATACGAGCGTAGCGGCTAGTAATGCGTGGCAGTGAATGTGCTAAACCACCACCCGCTTTTCGCTGGTATGATGATAATGATGATGATGATGTGATGAATGAGACGGTACCTGAAGCTTCTAGGTAGCCGAAGAGCCTGGCGGCGCCGGCGGCTCGCTGGTCGCGGCGGCGGCCCTGCGCGGCGCCCGCGTCCTCCGCCGGCTGCGCGGGCGCCGGGAACGCGCGCACGCCCGACGGCACCTTCAGGTTGCGGCTCTCGATGTGGCTGCAACGACACAACTATGCTAGCCAGATACCACGAGTGACGAGAAATAAATAAAAAAATAAAATCGTGCGTGCAGCTCCTCCGCGCGGAAGAAGTGAAACTTCGTAATGTGGAAATGAAAAAGGCACTTATACATCAATATGAACCTTATTGCAATAACTTAAAGAACTAAATTTACTTATGCATCTATGTGTTTAAATTACTCACTAGATGGCGCTTTTATCAAGTCACATACAAATTTGCACAGACAGTATGAGTTCTGCATCGCACTGTCGAAGTTTTTAACATCCGTTAGTATATATACAATGCGAGATTACTTGCTTCGGCAGTACATAGGTATACTAATGCTTTCATACCCCCTCCATGGTAGCGTTAAACGTTTAACGCGACCTTGTTGGAAGTCGCATTAGAAGTTTCACTTCAATAAATATCACGTGACAATTCACACCAACTGACCTAGTTCCAAAGTAAGCTAAGCAAAGCTTGTGTTATGGGTACCTACTAGACAACGGATAAACACACTTATATAGATAGATACATACTTAAATACATATTAAACATCCAAAACCCGAGAACAAACATTCGTATTTTTCATACAAATATCTGCCCCGATACGGGAATCGAACCCGGGACCTCAAGCTTCGTAGTCAGTTTCTCTAACCACTAGGCCATCTGGTCGCATTATCTATAAAAACGGCAAAAAAAACACGTTTGTTGTATGGGAGCCCCCCTTAAATTTTGTTTTATTTTAATTTAATTATTTACTGTCGCAGAATCTACCACCGGTTCTTACCGGTTATTTCTAGCTACGGGAGCCGATTAAACTTGAACAGGAAAGGTAGAGTTGCTATGCCGACGTCACCTAAGGTAATGGTGAGTTGGTACGTACCTAATTTTACTACTTAGTTCTCAAAGGGGCATAAGGGCCTCTTGCATGGTTTAGGATTAGGATTAAGAATAAAATCGTTAAACCCAGGTTAAGTCTATCCTTAACTCTACTGCTAACCCAGTGTTAAATGTCAAAATCTAGTGATCTAATGGCATTAACTCGGAACGACTTGGTCAACTTTGGTCCGCGCAAGCCCGCCTTAATTTTTTTAGGCATATGCTAAATTACTTACTGCGCCTCTCTGAGATGATGTGCCAACTGGTGCTGGTCGTCCGCCAAGAACGGGCACTTGGCACATGCCTTCTTATTGTGGACCTTGTGGACATGCGTCGCCAACCTTTCCGCGCGCGCCGCCTTGTATTCGCACAGCGCGCACGCGAACGGCTTCAAATGGGTGTTCAGGTGTCGCTTGAGACACCAGTTGTCGACCCCTGACCAGGTGCAGTAGCAGCAGGCATACCGCCTTTCGCCCTTGCGTCTGACGCCGGCAGTGGTGGTAGCCACAGGAGTAGTATTAGTCACGGTTTTTGGTTGTGGGATAGCCGCGGGTGCCTCAGCTTTAGCTAGAGGTGCGCGTTCTATCTTCACAGGCACTCGGTATTCTTGGGCGGGTGGTGGTTCGGCTGGCGGCTTGGTGTAATAGTGATGGGTGGCGTTGGTTGTCGCTGGTTGTTGCTTGCCGGTGGGTCGTCGTATCCTGTTCAGGTCGTAAGGCTGGTCGCGGTGCATGCGGAGGAAGTGTTTCTTGACGTGGTCGGCTCTGTTGAATTGTTTCTGGCAGAGGTAGCAGTGGAATGGTTTCTCGTCTCGGTGGATGTTCTCGTGGCGCGTGAAGAGGTCGCGGCGGTCAGTGGCGTAGGGGCAGGCGGGGCAGGCGTAGCGCTTGCCGGGCTCGGCGGCCGCGGCAGGCTCCGGCGCCGGGGGCTCCACCGGCACCACTGGGCTGGCGCGTCTTTCGTTACGCTGGTTTTCCACCTGAAAGCAAAGTTCAATATTAACGACAAAGCTTAGTACGAAAAGGATCTAAGGAGATATCTGAATGCCATAATACAGTCAGGACACCGTAATTGGTACTGTGGTGTCCCTGTTTAATACCTACTATTAGCGTGAAAGGAATGGCATGATACAAAGTTCGAAAATCGAATTTCGTACTTAGTATAAATTCTGACTAGTATAAATCGTCACGAACATAGCTCGAAGAATCGCCAGACTTAAGTGGCAGTGGGCAGGGCACACAACTCGTAGAACTAATGGCCGATAGGGCCGAAAAATTCTCGAGTGTCATCCGCGGACCGGAAGACACAGTGTAGGTAGGCCTTCAACAAGATGGGGCGACGACCCGGTTAAGGTTGCGGGAACGCGTTGGATGCGGATGGCGCAGGGCCAATCTGTGTGGAGAGCTTTGGGGGAGGCCCATGATCAGCAGTGGGCATCTTTCGGCTGAAATGATGATGATGATAAATCCTGATCCACAGGTGGTCCTAATGGTGGTCCTTAACTAGATGCTTCCTTACAAGCGACCAGTCACTCATGTATATATATTACCTTAGTCTTTAGTCGTTGTAGGTAGCGAGTGACGTCGTCGAGGGCGGGATTGTCTCGCAACAGCTGGTCAGCGGCGGCAGGGTCTGAGTGGTGGTCCCGCGCCAAGTGCTGCCTCACTGCGCGCGCCCAGCCGCTAGCGAATCCACACTGCACACAGATATACCGCTCAGATATATCAATACCGCTTACACAATTTAGGACTAATCGCTTTGTAAGTTTTTCAAAATGGTCTGATGATGTGCAGTCGGAACGTAGAAGTAATGAAGCGACGTCCGAGGTTGGTAATGCAGCAATCGTTCACAAAGCCCCTAGCGGCATGCGCCGTCAAACCTTCATCTTCTCGCGCTGTAGTTAGATGGCAGTGCAAACATTAACACTGAAGACGGTAAATGACCTGACATACCTGAGCCAACGGACAGTGGAACACCCTGGCATGCGAGTGCGTGCCAAGCCAGTGTTCCGCCACACGGGCTAGGAAGCCGACGCATTCGCACTCGGCGCATTTGAAGAGCCTTTGCGCTGGGTTGTAGGAAGCAACTCTTGAGTGGGCCCAGGCCAACGGCTCCTCGGCGGCCGTCCACCGGTCTTCCGCGGCTGGGTCGATCCGGGGAGTGAAGTTAGCCTGGGAACGAACATGACAATACTTATAAAATATTCAACATTATTCACATTAACTGACGGTGTTGTTTTAAACAAGTTTAATTGTGACATGTGAAGGGTGTCGCCTAGTGGTTTGACCTATTGCCTCTTAAGCAGAGGGTCGTGGGTTCGAATCCAGGCTCGCTCCTCTGAGGTTTACGGTGAAGGAAAATGTGAGGAAACCTGCACACACCTGAAAATAAATTCAATGGTGTGTGTGACGTTCCCGACCCGCACTGGAGCCGCGTGGGAACTACAGCCCAAGCCATTTCATGGTGAAGTGTGTCATTAAAACCGACTAGAAAGCAAATATTATTAAGGGATAAGGATGGTCACAGTCTGGCTGATCGAAGGTCTTTCGACTTATACATACAAGACTTTTCGAAGCAAATCCTCTTTTGCTGTAAATTCACGGTTTTTCTTACACACTTCTGATTTAGTTTCAACAAAGGTAAGAAACAACAGTTGTCTCCCGTGTGGACATAAACTGAGCGATTCCGAGCCAGCAAACTTATGATAGGTATATTTAATTGGGCCGCACGTTGGCCAGGCACACACGCCAATGTAGACTTGACTAAAAAGTAATGGTTTACCCTTAAGAGGGTACGATGCGCACCATTTCTCCATACAAACGTAATCCCCTGTTTCCTCCCTGGATAATGGCTTTAGAGCCAAATTTTTTTTACTGTGTAATCTGTATCTACCACAGCTATGCCCCTATGTTTCGTTTTTTCCATATTTCAATTAACATAAGAAATATGAGCTTTCAAAAACCGAAAAAATTGCCCAATTTCAACGTCATTTTCAGACACTCGTCAGAAAAGAATCCCTCCTAAAAACAAAAAAAGGAAAACATACGGGCATAGCTAAATCTGTCCTCTAATTATTTATGAAAAAAATAAATTTATTGGCCCAGCTTTCGAGAAGAAAACAGGGGATTACGAAATGCTGTTTTGATCAATTTTACGCGCCTATTAACGGTCTGAGCTGCAGTTGTCCCGCTCTCGCTGTACTTACACGGAGGGGTTCGGGCGAGACAGCGACATTTCATTAAAATACCTATTTCTCAAAATTCTCCCAGCCATCGTACCCTCTTAAGTTTTGCCATGTCCACAGGAGAGACACGAACAAAGAAATGTGTATGACCCGTTTATTAGTTCAATAGCTGTTACCTGCAGGATCCCAGGAGGCGGGAAGCCGTTCTGCATCAGCGCGGCGAGCCCCCATGCTGTGATGTGTTCCTCCGGCCGGAGCTCGTCCTCCAGGTCCCGCTCGGCGGCTGGGAACTCGACGCCGATGACGCCGCCCACCGTGGCCTGCCACACCAACGTCTGGTCAGTCAGGCCCCGCGGGCAGAGGGTTTCAGACAATGCTCAGCCGTCTATGGCTACGGCCTACGTAGGCGGTTCAAAGCGAACAGAATTGCGAAGCAATCCGATGCGGTGACATACGAACAGGGTCGGATTTAGAGGTCTGGAGGCCTCTGGGCATAAAAGCAGTGGGAGCCCCTTGGCCACAAATTATTTTCCAATTAAAATGACCACGTTTTTTCCAGTCGAGATTTCATTAAACAACTTTCCGAAGACTCTATTGTGGGGCCCCTCTGCTGTGGAAGTCCCGGAGCTGTGGCCCCTGATGCTCTCCCTTAAATACGGCCCTGTACACGAATGCGATGCGACGCGTTGCGACATGGCAGCCTGGGGCTAAATTCAGGAACGGGCCTTCACGGGTTTGGTTGCGGTAATTCAATCGTTTGGGTTGGGTTTGGTTTGAACTGCTATTCAGGAACGCCAAAAATCACTGATTTGCGAGAGGTTTGAGCTGAGTTTAGGATGAGCCTTATTAATTATTTATTTGTTTATTTATTTATTTACAAAGCGAATTAACAGGAAAACAAGGCTCAGCCCAAGCTCAACCCATACCTATCCTCCCTCTCCCAAACGATTGAATTACCGCTCGCAAACCGGGTTGGGCCGTTCCTGAATTTAGCCCCTTGTCCTACGTGCGCGCGAATACGACATTATTTAGAAACAAAACTACACTCTAACAACGCCGCGTCGCCACGCGAAAATATCAAACCAACTGTATGCTTAGTATAAGTTTTTACTTCACGAAATACTTATCGATCGCGTTTACGTAAAAAATTAAATCCTATGGAAACATGGACGCGCGCGCGCAGAGACACTGTCCATGTTTCCCTAGTAATTGATTTTTTTACGTAAACGCGATCGAGAAGTATTTTGGTGAAGTAAAACTTATACTAAGCGTACTGAAGTGTGCAAAAGACGAAGCGATACGAACTTCGAATTTCGTAGTAGCCCCCCTGTACAGTATTGACGTAGGCCGTTTGAATAGCTGCCGACAGTTGGTTTCTTTCGCGCCGCGCCGCTTCGCATTCGCGTGAAATCTTCTCACCTAGGCTAGGACACCGCCTAAGTAGACGCTTGTGGCCGCCATACAAACAACAGGTACTTGGATGCAATGGGGACAATGGTGACATTGAGCACAATAAATGTATAGATAACATTCACTAAACTTCTCTTGTTATGTAATTAGGGGTATGTGTTACAATACCGAAGTACGAAAGACCGAATGTATCAAAACATCGAATGAGTCAAAAGACCGACACGATTTTTTTCTGAAACCGTAAACTTCTCAGAATTTTCTAAAACGGCATCATACAGAACCCATTAGGTTAGGTTAGGTTTGTTTTACAACAATCTTAAAAAGTTAACGGTTTCAGAAAAAAATCGTGTCGGTCTTTTGATGTACTTCGTACCGGTCGTATTCGTACTTCGGTATTGTAATACATACCCGTAATTAGAGGGTCGTGAGTTCGAGCTCAGGCTCCTCTGAGTATTTAGAAATTTACGTATGAGATTTTATGAGGTCGGAAATGATCGTGAGGAAACTTGCACACAACTAAGAAAAAAATCAATGGCGTGTGTGAAGTGCCCAATACGCACTGGACCCGCGTATCAACCACAGCCCCAGGCCTCTCATTCTGAAAGGAGACCTATGGGCCTGCAGTGGGAGGTATATAAGTCGAGATGATTTAAGTTGGATGACGATGCAAGTAGGTACAGTTAACAAAATACATAGGTGATGTTCATATCGTGAAAGGTTTCGCGGTTACGATCAATGATCATCCAAGGCGATACACCCAATCAACAACAAACAAGCAGGTCGCTAGAAGGAAACCAAATGCACTGCCTATTTGGCACGCTATTGAGCATTGTTACCTCCTCCCCGTACAGCTTCTTGGTGATCTCTTTAAACATGTCTTCGCAGTCCATGGTGAGGGCTGCCACGCTCGAGACTGCACTCTCCATGCCGTGCTACACCCTATAAGAAACACTTTGTTAATGGGTCATACACACACATCGTAAGAAACAAAAGTTGACCCTTCTGTGGATATATAATTAGCATACCCGAGTCAGCAAACTTAAGATTTATTTAAATGGGCCAAAAGTTGGCCAGGTGTCTCCCACGCCGATGTAGACTTGACTTAAAAATATTGACTTTAACGACCCTGAACTTTTGCCATGTCCACAGGAGTGACTCTAAGATAAAATTATGTATGACCTTAATACAGTAGGTATACCGGGTGTTACATTTAGATCGGTCACTAAGACCAAGTCTAAAACTAAGTAAGTATAACAGATAGAAAGACCTGTTCCGATAAACGACTAAGTGACTTATGCGGCAATTACACTACTTCTTTTACCTAATACGGTCGCCGAACTTGTTTCAAACAACTTCGGCAACCGAACGTCGTCTTCACATTAGTCTGTCCGCCTAATGCGGTGGCCATAATTAGGCGCTGGCAGCTGTCGCTCGCTGAATGCGGTCGACTACCGCGCTCTTCACACTGTTGCGGTTACCGCATGTTGCATGCGGCGATCGACTTAATGTAATTGCCGCATTAGGGGCTAATAGTTATTTAAGTGACTGGAGCATAATGAGGGACATTAAAACACGAGTGTGGTTTTATGAAAGAATTGAAGGTGAGTTTCATAATAAAGATCACACGTGTGTTTTTTTTATGTTAGAGAGGCCAGACAAACGAACTAGTGGGTCACCTGATGTTAAATGATCACCACTGTCCATAGACACCCGCAGCGATTTACGCGATGCCAGTGCGTTGTCGGCCGTGCAGACTTTAATCCAAATTATCCACAGTCGCATACATAATTTTTTTGTACAATCATCAAAACGCAGGCCTGCCCAGTTTCAAAACAAATTTGCTTGCAACCGTCAAAGTTGCCTAACCCCGCACTTAATTTTGTTGACCAATGAGGAACAGAATATTTTTTTGCTAATTACTTGCACATGTTTTGTTTAGTTGCTTGACAAATGAGGAACGGGTCTTACTTCAAAAAAAAATACGCAAAAAATCTTTGTGGGCCCGCCCACAAATTTCATTGCACCCAAAATGGGCATTTAAGGTGTCAAGGCGACCTTTTTGACGATTGTACATGCATAGTAAGTCTCCGTTATTTTTTCAACAGATATTTCACATTACTAAATAGGTACGGTAACTTTATTTTCTGTTGGTTGACAGTTCGAATTAGAAACAAATGCCAGACATTTATTTATTTTTTTATATATAAAAATCTCGTGTCACGGTGTTTGTTATATGGAACTCCTCCGAAACGGCTTGACCGATTTTTATGAAACCTTTTCTCTGTGTTCGGTAGGTCTGAGAATAGGTCGTAGGCTATTTTTTTTATACCTACCCCTATTCTTCGTGGACGGAGTCGCGGGCAACAGCTAGTATTTTTATGTAACTGTTACCTAGTAATAAGGGCCCTTAAAACACGAGTGTAGTTTTATGAAACGAGGCGCAGCCAGTACAGTACACCACAGTACAGTTGAATAATTATAAATTATAAGTATAGTCGACCAAGTAAGTGCTTTACCATTTTTAATGACAGTTCCTACATCAGAAGAAAAACAATAAGACTGATTGTCACATTGACTTGTAAGTGAAAATAGCCTTTGATGTTTTAAGCTGTACGACTGACATTGTGATTGAACCTTAGGGTGGTAAAGGAAATTCTTGGTCGACTATACTCTAAGATGGGCTTAGAAACCGATAAAAAATAATGTATTACTGAGTAGTTCAACCAGTAACATATCCACACGTGTTAAACTAATGCAATAAACAAATTAAAACAGATAAATAAATTAGTTTTATAAACTTTCAAGCAACAATAAGCCAAAAAAAACCAACAAACAAAATGACAACAGTAACGGCGGCAAGACAAGTCTCTGTAACGAATGTTTTTTCTTAAGCCAAAGACAAACCAGTAGGTAAAGTCCTTATTCTAATGTCGCTCGAGATCAAAGTTTGAAGACAAAAATAAAAATCTAGCACACAAGGGGTTACCCTATCACCTCAAATCAGGTAACCCACAATCAGTGCACTGATAACTAAATTGAGTAACCCCGGGATTCCCCAAACGCATCGGTGGGGGAAGTGCAAGTGGCAAGTGCCCACCCCCTCCGGGGTGAGGGGCGCAGGGGCAACGGGGCGGGGGTGGAGGGGGCGACGGGCGGCGACTCGCGGGGACAGTCGTGAAAGGGAGGTTTGACTTTTGCGGATTTTTATTTACAAGTACAAAGGGATGTCTTTGTTAACGGATCTCGGTTTTATGTAAGTTAGAGAGAGAGAAAAGAATCTATTTCGAAAAAAAATGTTTTATGTAATACTGTCTTTTATTATTACCGTAACAATTAAGTATTGCGACATTCAATTTTTATAACTATCGCATTTTTCATTCGTAACTACAATTCCAGGGACTTAATAACGACATTAATAATTAATTTCACTATAGACCCTTTTAGTAGTTGAATTATTATCAAATAGGTACATAACAAGTACACGGGAAGCAAGGTCAAAGTATAATCAGTCAAAATATATTGACGCCAAAAAGTGAGGTTTCATTACACAAAAACGAGCAAAGAAATCATAGAACACTATCAATTTAAGGAAAATATCGAAAAAAGATTCCCGCTAAATACGCAACTAAGCACACCAAAACGGTTCGATAATCACAAAGATTACAACTATCTCCATCACTATCTAACACCACAAAAACCAGCTTATCAGAAAGGGACAGGCCCAAAAACCTGCAATTCCTCGAGCCATAACTAAAGAACGCCACTAAATTTAGAACGAATTTTCACACAAGCTGGGCGGGCGGATTGATTACGGGGGGGCGCCACCCCTCACCCCTCGAGACCCCGGTCAAAAAACCCCTTTTGGGTTCCAAAAAAGTGGTGCACCCAAAAACGTATACAGGTAGATTATGTAGAGGTGTAATTTGAAGATTGTGCACTTACCTGTAGCAGAGGAAACGGCATGGAGCTCAGGCCACGCCGGCTCGCGAACCCCGACTGAGGCGAAACATCGATCGGGGGGCGCCCGGGGTGGGGTGGCCGGTATTGACTAAATACTAGCCCACGCATACTCGGCTAATGTAGATAAGGATTTACTCGGACGTTTGCTTAGTTAAACGGAGGCGCTGTTATGTAAGCTGCGATGCTAAGTGGTTTTTTGAGTGAAAACTAATCTTTTGTACCGTAAAATGGGGTTACTTTAAAATGCGGGGGCTACTTTTTACGCCGTGTCCTTATTTTTTTAGACCATCTGTGGCTGTGAAATAACTACCTTGATAAATTACCTAACATTTTACGTCATTTTCTCAATCGTGCTATGAATAGTTGCGTTTTTATAACCATTTTAATTATCTATCAAAGTAACACCAAAATTTCCTAAAGTAACCCTAGTTTACCGGTATTTGTTTTCGAGACAAAGGCAGGCCGAGTTCTAAAGAAAGAACCGAGCTTTCCCCGTTGTAATTGCGTTTTCAATAAAATAAAAACACTAAAATTGTGCCACATCTTTAATTTTGAGTGGTTTTGAATTTTTTAATTCGTAATATCTTTTGAATGGAAAGTCCAATTTAAATAATTTAAAAACTATTTTATAGGTAGTTAAATGGTCTTTACCATAAAATAATTTATTTGGATAAGGATTAATATAAACACACAAATAGCATGGTTTGAATTTGGTTAGCATTTTCATTAATGTTTAAAATGAAAAAAGTTGTTGTAGTGACATAACTACAATAGTTGGACATATGCTACCGCGGAGTTTTTTGTAGACATTATGATGTTCTTCAATATTGTTGTACATTATTTTGTTCTATCGCTAATAGTTTCGGCAGCGCATTCGACGAAAGACATTTTAAGACTCATTTTTCTACACCTTCGGTTACATTGTTCAAATTTTACCAAGGATCCCTAATTTTTTTCAAAATGAAATGTAGCCTATGTCAAATTGGAAGAATGTAGCATTCTATTGGTGAAAGAATTTTTTAAATCGGCCCAGTACTTTTTGAGCCTATTCATTACAAACATACAAACATAGGTACAAATCTTTCCTCTTTATAATATTAGTGTAGATTTGATTTGGAGACAAAGGCGGGCCTAGTTCTAAAGAAAGAACCGTGCGTTCCCCATTGCAATTGCATTTTCAATAAAATAAAACACTAACGTTGTAATAAACCATTGATGATGTTTTAGGCACAATAAAACATGTGATATTTTTAATGAACGGCTGTATTCCACCAAAATTAATTTTTACATAGGTTCGTATTCGACCGCTCGCATCGGCGTCTAGCGTGCAACAGAGAGAGCTGTATGTGCGTCTCGTACAGATGATAAGTGGTTTTTTTATTTAAAACTAGATTTTTTTAGTATTTGATTTAGAGATAAAGGCAGTCGGCCGAGTTCTACAGAAAATGCCGAGCTTTTCTTATTAAATTAAGTACTTTTGAACAAAATAATAACACTAAAATACACCATTGAATTGCGATGCTGGTGACGACCGAACAGCCCAGTGGTTAGAGAACTTGACTACGAAGCTCGAGGTCCCAGGTTCAATCTCTATTCAAAGCCGATATTAATCATCAGAAAGACGTCCACTGCTGAACATAGGCTCGCCAAAGAGATCGGTTCCGCGCCATCCGCATCCAACGCGATCCCGCAACCTTAACCAGGTCGTCGCTCGCTCGTTGGAGGCCTACCTACACCGCGTCTTCCGGTTTGTGGATTCCACTCGAGAACCTTTTTGGCCCATCGGCCAAATGATGAAATCCGCGCAAGAACTAAAGTCACCGACATAGCTCGAAGAATCGCCAGACTCAAGTGGCAGTGGGCAGGGCACATGGCTCGTAGAACTGACGGCCGACAGAGCCGATATTATGTATGAATTAAAAAAACTACAAAACACGCTTTAAAAAAAAAAAATAAGTTTTAATAAATTTCAATTCACTATTCTTATAGTGCAGTAAAAAATCTTAACAAGCAATTATTATATTGTTATATCCAGATCAAAATTTGTAAACAATTCTAAATATTGATAAAATAAATAATAATAGTTTAAAATATTTTATTGTAAAAAAAGCGTGGGGTGCATGGTGTCAATTGTCAAGGATTATCATTTTGATAACATCTTAAAAAGCACCCCACGCTTTTTTTTCAATAAAATATTTTAAACTATTATTATTTATTTTATCAATATTTAGAATTGTTTACAAATTTTGATCTGGATATAACAATATAATAATTGCTTATTAAGATTTTTACTGCACTATAAGAATAGTGAATTGAAATTTATTAAAATTTATTTTTTATTTTTTAAAGCGTGTTTTTTAGTTTTTTTAAACTATAATTTATTTTCTATTTTTTACTTGCATTTTTTTTCTTTCTAACTTTACCCCCCTCACCTACAACCCCCAAACCCCCTAAACCCAACCCCCCAACATCCCCCACCCCATTTCCCCAAACCCCCCCCCCCCCCAAACCCCACACCCTTACCCCCAATCCCCTAAACCCCCCTTACCCCCCTCCTCATTTTACAAACCCGCGAACCACCTAAACCCAACCCCCCTAACACCGAACCCCCAAACCCCCGAAACCCCTCCCTCCCCCACCCCACCACCTGCCCCCCCCAACCCCTCCCCCCCACCCCGCCACCTACCGCTCCCCCTTCCAGTTCCATCATCAAACTGTTGTTACCATCTAGGCCTCTTACCCCCTCCCCATTTCCCACAACCCCCCAAAATCACTTACCCCCGAACCCCCCAACACCCTCACCCTATTCCCCGTAAACCCCCCCCCATCTCCTAACCCCAACCGCCACACCCTAACCCCCAACCCTCTAAACCCCCGACCCCCTTACCCCATACCCCATTCCCCCCCCACCCCGCCACCTACCCCCCTTCCAGCTCCATCATCAGACCCTTGTTACCATCTAGGACCAAAGTACTCGTCAAAACGAATCAAACGAGCCCAACCTCGATGGGGTTGTTTCGTTTTATTGTGGAGTGCCTTTGGCCATCTTCCAGCTCCATCATCAGACCCTGGTTACCATCTGAGATCAAAGTTTTTAGCGATAAGACCGCCTATTGTCTACCTGAATTTTTATTTTTGTAATGTCACTGTACTGTTTTTGGTGATCAATAAAGAATATTTGTATTGTATTGTATTGTAAAGTGCTCGTCAAGACGAATCAAACGAGCCCAAACTCGACGGGATTGTGTTGTTTTATTACATAGTTCCTATGGCCACCATCCAGCTCCATCATCAGATCAGCTCCATGTTACAATAATATTGCATTGTCATCCAATTTACACATATGTGCAAAATTTCAGCTCAATCGGAAACCGGGAAGTGGGTCAAAATCGCACCCTAAGGAGTCGGTTACAAACATACAAACATACAAACATACATACAAACATACAGGTGAAGCTAATATAAAGCGTGTAAAATACGGTATATTCTCGAGTCTTAGATGTTTAATATGTTTTTTTTTTTTTTATAAATAAATATCTCGGGACGACGTAGTCCCAAAGTAAGCTAGGCATACATATAGCTTGTGTTATGGGTACTAGGCAACGGATAAATATACTTATGTAGATAGATACATACTTAAATACATATTAAACACCCAAGACCCGAGAACAAACATTCGTATTTTTCATACAAATATCTGCCCCGACACGGGAATCGAACCCGGGACCTCAAGCTTCATAGTCAGGGTCTCTAACCACTAGGCCATCTGGTCATTGAAGTATCTTTATCCGTTTCTTAGTCCCCATAATACAAGCTTAGCTTACCTACTTTGGAACTAGGTCAGTTGGTGTCAAAATAATGTACCGTGATATTTATTACTTACTATTATAACGTGCCTATAGGCTTCTCCACAATATTTTCCTCCACCATAAAACTCGTGGTAAATTTGAAAAAGGATTTCGCACATGAATTCTGTAAATCTCATAGATATGAGTCCGAAGAACCCACCATCCTCTGATCGAACCACCAGGCCACCGCGGCTTCTTTCGGATTTGATTGACTATTAGCCGTAAATACTCTGTCATTTGCTTCGCCCCAGGGATATTTGTTGCCAACTATACTCGTGCTTGAAGAACTTTCTTCACTAATTTTTTAATACCCTCGGCTCTGGATTCCCCAACTTCCTCTAACTATATTAATTAGTGTCTATTCTAATTAATGTGAAATAAACCTACAGAACAATAATATAGAGCCCTTTATTCTTTAAGCATATACGTCTTTGTGAGGGGATGGCGGACATCGGACGTGTAGCATTTTTTGTAGGTTCCTTTAATGATTATTTTTGTAGAAGATGACTAGCTGACCCAGCAAACGTTGACACGCCATATAAATTTTAAAAAAATAGCCTTAGACCTTTTCTCAGACCTAGTGAATACAGAGAAAAAAGTTTCATAAAAATCGGTCAAGCAGTCTTGGAGGAGTTCTATAACAAACACCACCGTGACACGAGATTTTTATGTATTAGGTTATATTTTTAGTACTCACTTCATAATATAATATATTAGATATACTTCCTATAGATACACCGTGAAATTTTAGTGGTTGTTTTCCCGAAACGAGGTAATTTAGTTTCGATTGTACAATCGATTTATAATTACTATTTTGACTAGAGTCAAAAATCCAATTGTGAAAAACGAAAGTCGAAAATGACTGCAAACCAATAGTAACGCTTTGTTAGTACCTAACCTATCGTACGATCATACGCTACTTGTACCAACGAAGCGTTACTATTGGTTTGCGGTCATTTTCGACTTTCGTTATTCACAATTGGATTTTTGACTCTAGTCAAAATAGTAATTATAAATCGATTGTACAATCGAAACTAAATCACCTCGTTTCGGGAAAACAACCACTAAAATTTCACGGTGTATATAGGCACATACTGGCTAGTAAAGCAATGTTGCAAAACTGTACTTTAGCTATGTTGGGAAGAGTGGAAAAAAATCCATGTATCCCAACTGGTTGTAATAGCCAGAACAGCCCTTATAGACGGAACAACCCTTAAAATGTACCTACAGCCACTGCCGCAGCCTATTAACGTTAAGACCAAGTTCACCACACTCCAGAAGTCTGTGAATGGCTGACAAGATCTAATTTCTCAGGGGGGCCCGCTGCGGCAAACGCATTGGTCAGGGCCCAAAGGCAATGATCACATGGAAGTAGACTCTTTATGAACTTCTATTACAAGCTTTTATTTAATTTGTAACGTTCATATAAGGTGTTAATAACTGAGGTACCAATATTTCCAGGACGTAACTTACTCAACAAGTCACTTTCAGTCAGACTACTTTTCAAAATTAAAAAAAAACGCAAAGTTTTCATATATAAGTATCCATCCGAACGGATTATGCTTTAGTAATGGAAATGGCGGCCTTATCGCTCTTAAGCGATAAGGCCGCCTATTGCTTACCTTGTAACTTACTCTCTGTGTACCTGTTTTCTGTATTGCTTACTATTCCTGGTGTACAATAAAGAGTCATTGTATTGTATTGTAAAACCGAGATTTTTTTTTCAAATTTTAAAATTAAATGGTTCATGCCAATTGTAATGTTAATCCTACACGGGGTAGCAGGGTAGCGCTGCGGGTGAGTAATTAGATTATAATCTATCAAAACAAGTCACTTTTATTCTAACATTTTTAAAATAAAAATAAAAATTTTTTTTTTGGTGATTGTGAAGCAGCGACCCTGTGAATTATATAGTGAATTAGGATTTAGGATTTAAGCTTAAGCCTATATGGTCTATGTATGTGCGTGGAGAGGGCGGGATAGCTGGGGATAGAAATTGTTAGAAAAATATATATATATCTTGTTGCACCTAAGTACAACGTGGTTTATGGCTTATAAGCCATACATAATATTGGTATCTAATTTGTGAGCATCCTGTATATTTATTTGTACCTAAGTCTTCATCGCAATTCCAGCCAGAGAAAGGTTAGGCTGTAGTTCTCACGCGGGCCCAGTGCGGATTGGGAACTTCACACACACCATTGAATTACTTTGCAGATGCATGCCGGTTTTCTTACGATGTTTTCCTTCACCGTTAAGGTCATGGTACATTTCAATTGTAATTTCGCACACATCCGAAAAACTAAGAGTACGAGCCGTGCTTTGAACTCACGACCCTCTGCTTGAGAGCCCGTTCCGTAGCTCATACCATTATAAACCACCACGGCTATTGATTTATTTATTCTAAAGCTACTAAAAACACATTTTGTAACATCTGGTAGCATGGTGAACGTTTGTGTTGCTCTGAGGATGAGCTCTGGCTGAGTTCAAAACACGCCAGTGTAGTTTGGTGGTGGTAATAGTTGGGTTTGTGTGATTTGCGTGTGTTCGTACAGTGTGGAGGTGGAGGAACTGCACGAACATGCATTTCTTACATAAACGCAACTATCGTAAGATCGTGTTAGCAAAGTAATTGTTTCAGTTCTCTAATTTGTACTCCATGTGGTCTTGCCCGAACCGCTTGTACGTGAACTAACTTGGTGGGAATTCCGAACTTCGTGTAAGTACTGCATTGCGCTACGCTTGGAGGGGAACGATGGGCTCACTCGTTAGTAGAATGAGGGTTTTTGTGCTAGATTACTTCTTAGGCGACTTGGGCACATAATACCTAAAATTTCAAAATTAAAATTTAAAATTTTAAGAACGAGACGATTTGAAATTTTAGGTATTATGAACCCATGGTAATTTAAAAATTAGGGGTATTAGTGAATGAGGTATTATGAAATTTAGTGGTTTTAAGCCCAAAGCCTTGGACCTAGGTTAGCTACTTAACCCCGACTTAACTGCTAACCCAGGGTTAACAAGTGTCAATATGTATGGAACTGACATTCTTAACCCAGGGTTACCGGTTTAATTTTTAACAAACACCTGTAAAGAAATTTAATGGTGTGTGTGCAGTTCTCGATCCGCACTGGGCTCACGTGGGAACTACGGCCCAAGCCCTCTCATTATGAGAGGAGGCCTGTGCCCTCCAGTGGGACATATGTATACAGGCTGTGATGATGATGATGATCACACACAAGTCTAACATAGGATATTATATTTGGTAGCATAGCGTACGGTTGTGGTACCTACTCGGAAGATGAGCTCTGGTTGAATTCGAAACGCGTCAGTGTAGTTTGGTGGTGGTGATAGTTGGGTTTGTGTGTGGGGTTGCCGTGGTAGATCCTATAGAACACACAAAGAGAACCTACGTCCCTTCGCATGGACAAGGAATCCAAACGATCGGAAATCAATGACTGATCACTGACAAGTCGAGCTGCTCTACGTTGAACGCGGTCAAATGGAAAGGGAAGGTATTGGGGTGCCCCCTAAGGTAGTCTATGTCCAGCAGTGGACGTCTTTCGGCTGAAATGATTTCCTACTGGATCTATGTGAAATCCCAAAATCTTAACCAGCAAGCTCTAGATACTTACATGAAATTTAGGACGGATGTTTGTCATACGACTTAAATGAAGTTCACGATGGAAACTTCAGAAATTTAATAAAAAAGAAATCAAAAATAAAGTTACAAAATATTAATTACAATTTAGTTTATAGAGTAGAGGTAGGCCTCCAACAAGATGGAGCGACGACCTGGTTAAGGTTGCGGGAACGCGTTGGATGCGGATGGCGCAGCCGGTATGTATTTATGGCGTAGGAGGCCTATGTTCAACAATGGACATGACTTAGTTTATAATATTTATAAGTCTAGTATTTAATTAAAGCCTCGGGTCAAATCCACCCCTTCGTAGCAGCGCTACGGGCTACGCCGTAGCTGGCCTACGCTGCTACGCCTGGCGTCAACGCCTACATTTAGCATTTGTATTAACATTAAATTGTCTACAAATTAGATGAAGCTTGCTGATACCCACGTTTAGTTATTAATAAATAATTTAGGGGTGCGTCCCACGAGATATAATTACAAAATATCTAATTTCATTTTAATAACGTTCACAAGATATAATAAACGTTAGCTATAACAGCGAAAGCAAGCAAGTTGTTATATGTCGTATTACTTACCCATAATTTAGCCCACATAGAACTAAGAAACTCAGCTTAAAATCCAGAAATCTATATACTACTTACCTTTGGCCGCGACTCCGTCCGAATGCCTATGACTTATAGCCTACGACCTATTCTCAGACCTACCAAATATAGACAAAAAATTTCATAAAGATCGGTCAAGCCGCTTCGGAGGAGTTCGATAACAAACACCGTGACACGAGATTTTTTACAGATTTTTATATATTGACGCGTTTCGACCTCATTTTCAGAGTACCTACCGCAACTGTTCACTCTGCTACCAAATGTTAGACTAACAAACCAAAATCATTTTTTTAATTTATCATTGTAACTTCTCAAGTACCCACTTTATTTTTCTCAAACAAATTACGCACTTGGCCGGTTTTTAGATTTCCATACAGACAAAGCCTCGGGAATACGCTAGTTTAGATTCAAATTAGATCACGCTTGTTTGCCAAGCTATAACTGCCATCTATCGGCTTTGGAAACCTTTCCCATAGCCAGGTGTACTCAAGCTTTGTGTTTTATTTTCTGGCTCCAACTCAATATTTTTGTAATTTTAACGGACGTTCGCTTTATGGTCAAGGATATGTTTACTCAGTAATTTGTCGTATGTTGAGTTTATATAGTTTCTAATCCGCACTGGGCCCGCGTGGGAAGTAAGGCCCAAGCCCTTTCATTCTGAGATGAGGCCTGTGCCCTGCAGTGGGACGTATACAGGCTGGGATGATGATGATGAATTGTCGTATAAGTATATCAGAATAATGTACTTGTGACTAGTTTTTATAGCTCAGATTGTGGATGTACTGAATAAATAATAAAAAAAAAACCTATGGTCCGCGATCCGATTGAGTATGAGTTTTTTGGAGTTTCTATGAGTGGGCCTCATGACTAGCTTTGTCCCGTGGTTTTACTAATGTGGAAGAACAAAAATTGGCAGTACCCACCTATGAGTTATTTCAACATAAAGCTAAAATATTTAGCTTAACGCAGAGTTTATAGTGAGACGTCACAAACACAGAATGCTAAATAAATTAAAGATATATAAGAATTTGAAGACTTCCAATCCGGTACTTGGTACTTATAAATGTCAGTGTTCCCCACAGTTATATATTTATTTCCAAAATAACAGTGTAGTATTTATAATTCAGAAAATCCCATAATATCTTAGTCTTCAATAATGGAGTCTCATGCAAGAAAACTACGTAAGTTTATTCTCGAGTCTTGGCTGATTTATATTATTATGTACTGTACTTTCGTATGTATTTATCCATAGTGCAAGTTTTTTTTATATTGCAATATTGGTACTATTTTTGGTGTCAGTAAATGTCCCATGATATTTATTATTATTTTTTTGTGGTCAAAAAAAGGTTGAGTGTGGCTGCAACAAACAGTACATGTAGTTACATCACGCACACGCTAACATATTTGCACTCACACATGGTTACCCTATGAAAATCAAGCAAATTTAGAGCTTAATACACTAACATAAAGTTGAATGATGGACGGCCTTTCTTTGGGCAGTAAAATAATAATTCGGGAGCACTCGGAAGTCGTCGGAAGTGATTTGATCGTTCTTGTAAATTAGCTGGCGAATATCAATAAACGCTATAATAGTGTATTGTCTACTCTATTTCAACAATTTTAGAGTTATTTTTTCCTTGTGTTGTTTGAAAACCTCGGGGTGTATTATCACAGGTATTATGGTAGTAATTTTCTTACTTACCGATCAGTTTGCCTCTTTCTTACTGGGTTAGGTGAAAAGAGAGATGAATATCGAGAAAAAGGGTCGCGGTTTTTTGTGTAAAATTTTCCGACAAGTAGAGATTAGCGTCGTCGTTCTAAGAAAATTGGATCGCTTTTTTAATGGATTTTCTTTTTAATTCTTTTCGACGCGGTTTTTATGCCTTGGGCTTTATTGCGCTAGTAATTATAACTAAACTCGACTCTACCTCCTACAGAACTGAGTTCAATTTAGAATTCAGCAACTTGAAATAAAATTAAACTTAATGGTAGCTTTGGTTAAAACTAGTTTTATTTCGTATTTCCGGAACGCAGAAATTGAGCGGTGAACCTTTTTACGACCGTACTCGTATAGTATAGTGGTTAATGTCCCTGACTATGGAGCTAGACGTCCCGGGTTCCAATCCCGGTAGAGGCTATTTGTATCCTTTGGGTCCACAGTGTCCACTGTATCAAAACGTCGTCTACCGTATCTGAAAGTCCACAGTTTCAGAGCGTCACCTGTGTCAAATAGTCCACGGTGTTAGGGTGTTCACTGTGTCAGAATGTCCAATGTCTTAAAAAATCCATACGTTTAGTTACGCGAGTCATGGATGTCATTATGTATTTAAGTATTATACACTCACGGTCAAATATTTCGGCCCACTGTCCATCTTTCATACAAACTAGGTCAATTTGATGCCTTAGTTTTCCACCAGGGCGTTGCCCCGGTTGAGGTCTGATGATGGATATCCAGAGCATCGATAATGGAGGCCCAGAGTTCCCAACGTACACAACTGATTCAACAAGCAGTTCACACCACAGCGACAGAATTTGTATCAGCACTTTGATTTTCATCCATTTTATAGCTTTTTAGGGTTCCGTAGTCAACTAGGAACCCTTATAGTTTCGCCATGTCTGTCCGTCTGTCTGTCTGTCTGTCCGCGGCTAAGCTAGACTGTTAGTACTAGAAAGCTGTAATTTGGCATGAATATATATATCAGTCACGCCGACAAAGTGATTGAATAAAAAAAAGTAAAAAAAATTTTTTTAGGGTACCTCCCATAGACGTAAAGTGGGGGTGATTTTTTTTTCTTGTCTAACCCTATAGTGTGGGGTATCGTTGGATAGGTCTTTTAAAATCATTGCTCGGTTGCTAACATGATTTTTCTATTCAGTGTTCTGTTTGCGAAATATTCAACTTTAAAGTGAAAATTTTCATTAAAATCGGCCGTCCCCCCCCCTCTAAAATCTAAACTGTTGGGTGGAAAAATTTGAAAAAATTCAGAAGGGTAGTAAATATATCAAATTTACTAGGAAAATTATAGCGGCTAAGATTGCTTGGAAATTATTTGTAGTTTAAGAGTAAATAGTAGCCTAAGGTATAAAACATAGCTAAACTTGGATGATTCCGTACACATACGAAATCCTTAGAAAAATATTACTTGATTTTTTCGTAACGGCTACGGAACCCTACCTTGGGCGTGTCCGACACGCTCTTGGCCGGTTTTTAGATATTTTTCTGAACATGTGTAATTTCCGTGTTAAACGCAGATTCAATCAGGTGGGTATCTTAGAAACTTTGAATGTCCTTTATCAATGCTCGGAGTAGCCATCATTAGATTGCACCCAAAGCACCACTTAGTGGAGAACCAAGACATCAAAGTGACCTCGTTTGTATGAAAGGTGAACTGTGGGCTGAATACAATACCGGTAATTGTTTGGTGAGTTTTCTTTGTATAATGCATAAAATTTAATCTATTTCTTGGCAGTCATGGTCTTTCCGAAAGCGCCGAGGTACAGAATAAGTAATAGTACTAACGTACAGAAGGATCACTCTCGAACAAAAGTCAACTTTAGGTATAAAAACTTGTCTATTCTTACTGCTTGCATGCGAAATTGAAACTTATCGTGTGATCCAAGCGTTCATATTCCGTTGGGCACCGCTAATCCGAAACCAAGGGCACAGGGTTCCGACTCGCCGATGTTTGGTAGGTATAAAAATCAAGAAAGATAACAGTGTGTATTAATTCAGTAAACCACCTTTAGTAAGTAAGTAAGTTATTTATAAGATCGTTTAGAAGTCATTGTTTGTTGCAAAAATCACAAAAAAAAATTAATTAATTAAATTAATTACGCGCGACGCGACTAGCGTGCGAACTGAAGGCCAATTGACAACCTACTGCCATACTCCGCCCGGGCGGAGCGCCGGCCGAACATACCTAAACTGCGGAGTGAACCCCCCCTGGCCGAGGGACTCAAAAAAGACATGTTATGTTAGACACTTAACGGCCTACTTACACAAATAAACTTTTGATTTTGGGGACAGACGATCATTCTAGCTAGTTCATATCTCTGGGAAAATCCAGGTATTTGTTTTTTTATATGACAAAGTACTACCCAACAAATATATTAATCGAGCTAGAGTAAGTTATGCGACTCAAAATTCTATAAACATCGTTTAGAAGTAATTTTAGCGTGTAATATGACTCCGTGTCTCTTATCTTTATACAACTTGTAGTCGTATATGAAAATCGTATAAACTTTTATATGACTGTTTTATGTGACTGTTACACAACTTTTAGTCGTATAACGAGTGCTGTCATCTAAGTGACATCTTATATGACTTTATATCGATATTTTATTGTATTAAAGTTGCGAGACGATCATATAAGAGAGTTATGGGCCGGCTCGTCCGGGGCAGTACCACCCTCTCACAGAACACCGGCGTGAAGCAGCAGTACTCCTGCTGCGTTTCGTACGGTCAGTGAGAGCGCCGGGGGCCCAATACCTCTCCCCCTCCCCTATTCCCTCTCCTTTTCCCAGGGCCGACAACGCACTGGCATCGTGTAAAGCGCTGCGGGTGTCTATGGACAGTGGTGATCATTTAACATCAGGTGACCCACTAGTTCGTTTGTCTGGCCTCTTTAACATAAAATAAACATAACAAATTGCACTCTTATACGACTTTAAGTTAATTAAATTTGTAGTCGTATAAAGAGATGGTTTGAGCTTTACTGTACATTTATATGTTGGTATACGTATTGTACAATGGCGGAACGGGAAAGGGTCGCGATAAAAACCGTGAAGGTCCGGAGATAAACCATTTAGAGCCGAATGCGCCATCCCGAGGGGATGTCACGGAAATATTGGCATATTTTTTACCCTTTGTTAACTAAATCTGGAACAGCAGCTATATTGATACTTCATCATCATCCCAGTCTATATACGTCCCACTGCAGAATGCCGTAGTTCCCACGTGGGCCCAGTGCGGATTGAGAACTTCACACACACCATTGAATTCCTCACGATGTTGTCCTTCACCGTAAAGCTCATGGTAAATTTCAAATGTAATTTCGCACATGAATTTCGAATAACTCAGAGGTGCGAGCCGGGGTTTGAACCCACGATCCTCTGCTTGAGAGGCCATAGGTCAAACCAGTAGGCCGCCATGGCTTCTTACATTAATACTGCTAAGGGAAAAATCTTGATTTGGTTTATTTTACTAAATGTATTATGGGTCATACACAGCGTCAACTTCAAATTAGCAAACTTGAGATTTAGGAAGACTAATAAATATTGACTATTATATATGATCGTAATGGAATGGAAAAATCGAAAATTGTATGAAAGTTTTGGGACACTTTTTTTCTCCTAGTAGAATCGAAAGACCTCGTGATTTTCCGAATTGAAAAAAAAGTCAAAGGGTATAAATAAAAAAACCGGCCAAGTGCGAGTCGGACTCACGCACGAAGGGTTCCGTACCATTATCTATAAAAACGGCAAAAAAAAACACGTTTGTTGTGTGGGAGCCCCCTTAAATATTTATTTTGTTTTAATTTAATAATTTATTTTTAAAGTGAATATATAACTAAATATTCTGTGAATATTTGAACCGTCCACCTGTTGCCGTTATCAATATCGAGCTAAAACGAGCCCCCTTAAATATTTATTGTATTCTGTTTTTTAGTAATTGTTGTTATAGTGGCAACCGAAATACGTCATCTGTGATAATTTCAACTGTCTAGCTATCACGGTTCATGAGATACAGCCTGGTGACAGACGGACAGCGGAACCTCAGTAATAGGGTTCCGTTTTTACCCTTTGGGTAAAAAAATGGGCCAGATGGTCCGCACCGTATATTTTTCAGTTTTTTTTAATTCCCGGATATAGGTCAGACCTGTGTAGCGACGATCTACGCATTGCAGAATGGTCGCAGTAACGCAATGGGTTCGGGCCCGGCCGCTTCATTCATACCGCGCGCCGTCGCGAGCCGCGACCGGATCGCTAGGCGAGACAAGGACGGGAGAAAGTGAAAGACAAGTGAATTAAAATTAACTACGACAAGCTCTTGTCATCCACATAAGGGTTAGCCGAGCGAGTGCTTCAGTTTCGGTCACCAACCGGTTCCCATCAAATTTTGTGATATGGTTTTTTGAAAATTCAAAATGACGGAACCATGTAGATTGAAAACGTAAAGGACAGACTCGCGAATCCTACATCTCACAGAGTCACTAGTATTAATAGTGTAGGGAGAAGTTGTAATTGAGAGATCTCTATCCAGGCAGATGTTTCTGGGGATCGAAGTTCGAAGGAAGACAGTTGGAAATTGCATTTATGCATCCGATTTCAGAAAGTTTGATAGCGCAATGTAGACTGTAAGTAGGTTTCTCTAATTGATTTCTAGATGGCGCTAGAGGTGGCTACAGTTCGAATAGAATGTTTACAATAACAGTCTAAAAGAAGGGCAGTATTAAAAACATTTTCAAGCAAATAGGATAGCTAATTGACAATAAAGGGTTTTAGTGCGCGTTTTGCAGCCGCCGTGAAGTGTGACTCCGGGAAGAAGGGCTACGGATTAGCCCGAAACAGTCGAGTTAAACTCGTTTTAACACGAAACAACGTGCGCAACAGCAGGATAGGCAAAAAGTGATGAAGCAACGATGTGGTTCTTGAAGGACATTTTGATTCCTTTCAATATTATTGCTGTGCTTATTTAGTTCTAACGCTGTAGTCCTATAAATAAATATTGATCGGTATATTTTTACTTGTAAAAACTACATTGGTGCATGTGAAATTCCCGATTCGCACTGGGCCCGCGTGTAGGCCGTACCACCGGAATTTCACACCAGATTATTGTATTATCAATCAACGTTACGTAAATATGCCCGATTTCAACTCAAATACTAGGAAGTAATTGAAAAATCATCATCATCATCATCATTTCAGCCGAGAGACGTCCACTGTTGAACATAGGCCTCCCCCAAGGCTCACCAAACAGATCGGTCCCGTGCCATCCGCATCCAACGCGATCCCGCAACCTTAACCAGGTAGCCGCTCCATATTATGCATGTCATAAAGTACAAATTAAATAATTTTGTCCAATAACCCGTTGAAAAATCATGCCCATTTAGATAAATTTAATGTCAAACTTTCAAATCAGCCATTTATAGATTTATAATGTAATGACACTTCTAAACTGAGCTATACTTACTAAAAATAGTAAAACTGCAAGATGACCAAACTGTATAACACAAGTTAATTACGAAACTGTCCGTCTATTTACGCGTCGCTGACTCAGACTTGTTTACAAACCACTTTAAAACATATTCCAATGTGTTGCTTACATTACAAATATAACTGGCGTTTACCCACGACTTCGCTCGACTCATTTACCATAACGAAGATTAGGTATACGTACAAAATTAATGTCCTTAGACTGTGCAATTGAAAATTTAGGAATTTCATATTATTACTTCCCGACCTCATCGAAATATCCAAATAAAAAGTAGACAATGTGTTATTCCCAAGATTCAGATATATACATACCAAATTTCATTCAAATCCAGCCGTTTTACCACAAAATAATATCAAACACACATACATGTATGAGGCGCACTAGTAGGATAATCAGAGTAGTGTTTATGCTGTCAGTCGCGGCTCGCGCGTTGGTTCGGGGCCGGCGATCCAGTCGCGCATGCGCGGCGCGCCCTCGGTAAAGATCGACGCGCCGCGCAGGCGGGTGGTTGGTAGGGTTGTCACAACACCTACACGGAAAATATAAGTGAAAATCTCATATGTGACTATGAGAATATCATTATTTCGGCCTAATATACGTCCTAGAACTAATCGAGATCGAGAAAAGGCTGTCGAGTGGCGTCCACAGACTGGAAGATGCAGTGTAGGTAGGTCTCCAACAAGATGGAGCGACGACCTGGTTAAGGTTGCGGTAACGTCTTGGATGCTGATGGCACGGGACCGATCTGTTTTTGATTCTGTTTTAGCCTTGGGGGAGGCCTATGTTCAGCAGTGGACATTTTTCGGCTGAAATGATGATGATGATGATACGTCCTAGTGCAGGACAGAAATGAATGAATCAGAATGAGAGGAATTTGACTGTAGTTGACCATGACATATCGTCGGGTAGGGTCTATAATGACTCCCATAAAATTTTTGTTCCGAATTTTCAAGCCCATAACGTTTTCTGTCATAATTTTTCGTCGTCATATTATCGGAAGTCATAATATTAAACAACATAAATTGGAGTTACGATTTTTTTAAGTCATAATTATTGTAAGGAACAATAAGTAAAGTCATATCATTCAGTGTCATGAATGCATCACTCTTCATAATGTTAAAGGTAATAAAGTCACTCATAATAATTATTGCATGGTCTTTTTTCGCAGGTTATAATTATTTTTAGGAAATAATATTACTTTGTAATAACATTCAGTGTCATGGTTGTATGACATTTCATAATATTAAAGGTAATAATCCTTTTCTGTGCTGTCATAAAAAAAATACCTAACATCGAAGGCTAAGGCGGGAGCTACGCTACGCTTCGCTCCCGCCTTAGCCTTCTGAACCTAACCTGTCCGAGTCGCTTCTGCCCTGAAAGGTCTTGCTCGCTCGCTTCGCTCGCTCGCTACCAGCGATATGCCTTACAATGTTTATGAATAATTATCGATATTCCTTTAGATGTTATAGATCTCGATGTATATGCTTAGTGCATTTTAGGTAATGCAAAATTATGACTGAAAACAATTATTACTTTAAGATATATGCCTTACAATGTTTCTGAATAATTAACGATATTCCGTTAAATTTTATTGATATTATTATTATGACTTTTTAAAGTTATGATCAATAGGATTATGGATCATTGCAGTTAGAACTATTAAGCGATATGCTTTAAAAAAATTATGACCATCGATATTTATGAGCAAGAATATTATGGACATCGATTTCTGACTTTCAAAATTCGGATAAAAAAGATTATGGGAGAAAAGGGGCTCCCCGTCGGGGTATCTACGACAGCGCCATCTCTTAGTTATCACTGTAAATTCCACCTCATTTAGGTGTTTTTAGTTAGCTTTACCAATCGCGAGTTAGTTCTAGATCCAAGCCACAGATGGAGTTATGACTAGTAGATATAAGCAGATTTTCATTGTATCGAGTCGCACTTTAATAAAATCATCCTAAGATCAAGAAGTCTTTTCCCTCTCCACTCCTGCCACTTCTTCCACAAATGAACATCGGGAATAGTGCAAATCTGCTTATCTGACAAAGGGTAATTCCGCGTAAGGGTCTCTCCACCATATGTATCGACCTTTATGTCAACGCAATAAGAGATTGACGTTTTTTTCGCTCTTATTGCGTTGACATAAAGGTTTTTCCGATCGACTGAAGCCGATTCCGCGTCGATAGATGTGAGGATATCATTACTAACAAATTTAGTCAATTTTCAATAGCTACTCCAAATTCATTAAAACAAAAGTGAAGTTAAAACCATTCCCTGTAAAACTACATGGAGTGCAGATACGCGGTATTTCCACTATCTCTGACGATATTTTTTTTATGTTAGGGGGAAACGTGCAGGCGAGTCACCTAATGGAAAGCAATCACCGCCGCCCATGGACACCCACAACACAAGTTGAGTCACAGATGCGTTGCCAGCCCTTTGAAAAAAGAGTAGGCTCGTTTTTTGAAGATCTCCGGAAATACTGCCGCTGCAAGCTGATTCTAAAGTTTCACCGTGCGTGGTGAAAAATAGGGATGTTGACACCATTAAAAAATAATTCGAAGCCACGACTCCAGTAAAAAAACGCTTTATTTTAGCCCTAAATAAATAAATAAATAATAAATAAATAAATAAATATCACGGGACAATTCACACCAATTGACCCAGTCCCAAAGTAAGCTAGGAAAGCTTGTGTTATGGGTACTAGGCAACGGATAAACATACTTATATAGATAGATACATACTTAAATACATATTAAACACCCAAGACCCGAGAACAAACATTCGTATTTTTCATACAAATATCTGCCCCGACACGGGAATCGAACCCGGGACCTCAAGCTTCATAGTCTGGTTCTCTAACCACTAGGCCATCTGGTCGTCTACCCCTAAAACCCAGATTAATTTTCGATTAACTGCAAAATTAGATTTTTTGTTGCTTTAAAACAAATAAATAGTTAGTTAATTGAGTACCTATGCGAACAAGTGACGTCATATGTTGCTGTTGCCATTCAAACTCTATGGGAGAAATGTGTTTTGACAGCTCATAAAAAGTACGTCACTTGATTGGTGGTGTCAACATCCCTATTCTGCGAGAAACGGACTGTAGTGGACTGCCAGCTATTGAGGTTATGAGGGTAAAATTTTAATGTAACAAAAAATTACTTGTATTTAAAAAGCCCTGGTGGTTTAGTGGTTTGGCCTATGACCTATCAAACAGAGGGTCTTGGGTTCAAATCCCGGCTCGCACCTCTGAGTTTTTTGGAATTCATGTGCGAAATTACATTTGAAATCCACCATGAACTTTACGGTGAAGGAAAACATCGCGAGGAAACCTCTTTACCCCTGCGATGAAATTCAATGGTGAAGTTCCCAATCCGTACTGGGAACTACGGAAAAAGCCCTCTCATTCTAAGAGGAGGCCTGTGCCTTGCAATGGGACGTATATAGGCTGGGATGATGATGATGATGATGATGAAAAATTGACTTACAGACACAAATCTCGCCTGTATCCCAAAAGGGGTAGAGTAGGCACACGAAACGCTACATTTACGTTTCGAGGCTACTTTTAATTTTAGGTTAATAGGTAAAGTTTAAATTTAAATTTAATTGTATTTAAATACACATAGAGCACACAACATACACGCACAGAATTAATTCCGTTCCTTGTTCCAACGCACAGCCCTGACCGTGGGCGGGGCGCGTCCGCGCGTTCGATCGGCAGTCGCGCCCCGACCGCGGCCGCGCACGCTGCTCCCGACCGACGCCGCGCCATGCCGCGCCCGCGCCGCCGCTAGCGCCGGCATGCCCCACGCCGGCGCCTAGCGGGCAGGTACCTAGTGCACCACCACCAACCCTGGGGGAACCCACCCGTGTTACTACCATACCAGCCGTGAAACAAGTGTCAATCCAAAAGCTCCCTTCAACTGCTATCCCACTTTCCCATGTGAAACTGTCCTTACCCGTGAAACAAGTGTCAATCCAAAAGCTCCATTTAAGTGCTATCCCACCTTCCCATGTGAAACTGTCCTTACCCGTGAAACAAGTGTCAATCGAAAGGCTTCCTTTACACAAGTGCTATCCCACCTTTCCATGTTATAATGTGAAACAATCCTTATCCGTAAAAAAGTGTCAATCTGAAGGCTCTCTTTAGACAAGTGCTATCCCAGTTTTCCATGTTATGGTGTGAAACCTTCCTTAACCGTGAAACAAGTGTCAATCCAAAGGCTCCCTTCACACCAGTGCTATCCCACCTTCCCATGTGAAACTGTCCTTACTCGTGAAACAAGTGTCAATCCAAAGGCTTCCTTTACAGAAGTGCTATCTCACCTTCCCATGTTATAGTGTGAAACAGTCCTTATCCATAAAACAAGTGTCAATCTAAAGACTCTCTTTAGACAAGTGCTATCCCACCTTGCTATGTAAAGCTGTCCTTAGCCGTGAAACAACTGTCAATCCAAAAGCTCCCTCTCCACGAGTGCAATGCCACCTTCCCATGTGAAAGCGTTCTTACCAGTAAACAAGTGTCTACCCGAAAGCGCTGCACGATTGCTATCCCACCGTCACATGTGAAACCGTCCTTACCCGTGAAACAAGTGTCAACCTAAAAGCTCCCTTTACACAATTGCTATCCCACGGTCCATGTAAAACCGCCTTTATCCGTGGAACAAGTGTCAAACCAAAAGCTTCTGTACCACCCCCGATATTAGAATGTGAAACTACAAAAAGCGAGCGTGTTATCACTTCTATCCTTGAAATGCGTGCACTAGTAGTGTAATATTATCACTACCCATGAAACATGTGTTATCCCAAAATTTACTCCGGTAGGGCTTCACTAAACTCATGCGGAGAAGCAACCATTCCTAATGCACTGTCAGTGAATTATCGAATGTTGTCCTGCTCTCTACTGTCAAACAAGTGTCCCGATGCCTTTTGGAGAATGTTAACAAAACCCAAGTGCAACATCAACCAATTAGGAAAAGCATTTGTGAATTTCTTAAGTTCTCCCATTCAACTTTTTTTGACCAATGGGAGAGTGTCAATGGTTACGCGACCAGGAAAATTGTTACATTCTACCGTCATTGTACGTGATATAAAGTGATATTTGGAAAAGAGAGTTTTCACCACCCCACTAATTTCTAGTGGTAAGCTTGAGCAGATGATGAAACCAAAAATGTGGAAACTTCTGAACTCTGACTCCACGTTTGGTTAACAATTGACAAGCTAATTGGATTAAAAGATTTGTGAACATGAAAAACCTAATGTGAAGTGATTACGTTCAATTTTAAAGCATGTGTTATTCTACAAAAAATTACGGAAATTCTGAAAAAGAGTGCTACATTTTAAGACCAATGAAGAAGCGAGTACTAGTAATAGCGAATACTACGTGTACGGCTATTGAAAAAAATGAAAATCTCCCCTAGGGTCCTTTTTCAAAAGCAACGATGAAAATTAGGTCTACTTGTCCTTTACATTTATGAAATAGAGATTACATAATGTTGGACTGCTGACAGAAGGTGCTATAACCATTAGAAGCCAAGTGTTAAACGTCTTCCCTGTATGATCGGAAATCTAAAAGCTATTGTCAAAGGACAAAACCTAAAACAAACACACTAAGGTACATCGAAATAGATTTTAAACCAAGCTGCTTTATATAAACATTTACACTTATTCGTAGTGAAAAGACCAAAGGAGTTTTCCGCAAGAACCGCTAGTAACCTGGAGTCTCATTTGGATGGAATGGAGTATTGCCAAAATTGAATCATGAATATGCCCCGTACCAAATCAACACGGCGACTATACGCATACCATTATCAAACTACACAAATCCTTGATACAAAATACGAAACGACAACGCTATATCATCCACGTATGCACGCATTGCATCGTTGTAAATAGCCAATGTTTTCTCAGTGTTCCCGGTGATAATCGTGCTGTCCCTGTTACACAAAGGGTTGCAGTTGACGCCCGCGCATTGATCTGCGCGGCACACGGCGCGCACGTGGCCCGGGAAACAGCTACATCGTATGGAGAACAATATTGAAACGGATTTCGTCCCACAATTTCCTAGAACAGGTCTAAACTTGTATAAGGCGTTGCAGGAACTAAATTTTACTTTATGTAAGGCGTTCTTTGTTTTTTGAGCTCGTCCGGTCTGTATTTTCGGTGCTCGTTGTTGTTTTTGAGAAAGGAATTTGACGGTCGCGTTGTATTTAGGTCAATTATTAATCAATGCTCCATATTTAAGACTCGCCCATAAAGGTTTTCAAGTTATTTTGCGGTCGTTGCACAGGGTAGCACACTTGGTACCTTACTATTTATTCGATATATATTTTTTTGCAGAATACGATTATTCTATGTAGCAATGTCGATAATACAGCCATAAATTATTATTTTAACGGACCTTTCTAGCATAGTGCTTTTTAAGTCGTGACTTTTTTAACAGAAATACGATTAGTGTGAAAGCCCGAGCCGAGAAAACCCAGTTTTGTGATTTTAAAAATTGTTTGTAGGTACAATTTTAAAGTTCTCATTGATTGGAAAATTCGTGTTCCGCATAGGTTGAAACAAAGAAGTGTCACTTTTTTTAGGGCTCAAAAACCATGCTTTAGTAAAAAAAACATTATAACTTCGTTTAGGAATGGATTGTTCTTCGTTAAAAGTTGTATATTAAAAAGGTCATAATTTAATGATTTGCATGAGCATAACGTCATAACCGATTTAGATATTATAACAGTGACAATGGAGGCATTTATTTCTCGAGAAAGGGTATAGGATAGATTTTGATTCTGGAAAATTGAATTGTTCCCACGGGATGAACGAATTCTTCGCAGACGAAGTCTTGTTGTTCTAGTTCAATTAAGCTTAGTTGGACAACAGTAGCATTTATTTGATGGCCAATTAACTCTTTAATTCTGATGTTCTAAAAAAAATCAATACTTTTATTCTGCAAGTAGGCCGCAATTGCCGCAATTGCCGCAATTACATGACACTTTTGGGCTTTTGCTTTTTTAAAACCAGCGCTTTCGTAAGGACCATCATTGCCAAGAAGAATGAGCCGCAAGAAACTTGGCAGAAAGTCATCTTTTCAAATGAAAATATAAGAAATAAATTACAAACAAAAAACATACAATTATAGAATTAAAGAAAAATTAAATAAAAAAATACAGGGATGTTTGGGGTCCCTTAGTTAAGAAACTAAAACTATATCTACATCTTAATTAGGTATATCTACTTCCAGTTGAAGGGTGGAATGCTTCCACCGTCAAAAAATAAAAAAGGAAAAAAAAATTAACCTTTACTCCCTCGAGTTGGGACCAAGCAATTGGGAATGTCTAAAAAAAATTACCAGTGGTTTTTATATTTTTTTTTGTATAGAAAAGTCAATTATAAGAAACTAATTTCAATATTTTGTCATTTAGTTCTCTAATTTTTTCAAAATTAATTATTAAAACTATTTTAGTTGATGACGTCAGATTATAATTGAGAGCTACCACAATGCCAAATTTCTAAATCTATCTAAATGCGTACGATAAGGCAACCCTTTTAATTATTTTTTGCGTAGTGGTACACTATATACTGTGCCACTTTACTGGCATTGTCAAAGTGCTAGATGTCAGACAGCGGGTCCAAATCAAACTCCGTAGTATAATCCACGCGTAAATTGTGAAGAATTCTAACCACACAGAATAAAGTACGACTTGAATGAACCGGTCACGCAATTTACACCAATGTCAAATGAAGGTCATTGCTTATTTGTTATATTATAAATTCATTACATAATATTAAAATTAAATAACTACAGAAAACGAGTTAAAAAGCATTTATCTCGAAATGGTTTTCGATTTACTATACATTGCAAAAAATAGACATCCCCAATCCTGCCTGTCAAATTTGGAGGCCTAGGAATCCGGTCAACCAGTAGCCTGGCACTCCCTGCCTTTCTGTCTTCCTTTAATAGCACGCTCACCCTCATCAGCGGTATTCTTAAACTTACCTCAGCCTCTGATGTTCAGGTGTCATGTTTAAAGGATGCAGAAACAGCTTGGAGGAGTTGTAATCCAGGTGAGTGTTTGCCGTCAGAGAAATCCAGCCAAGCCGCTTGGGATACGATTAATATTAAAATTAATCACAAGCGACTACTGGAGGATTGCTCTGACCCGGGTGAACGAGCCAGAATATTGGCGGTATCCGAAAGGGAATCAGGTCACTGGCTGCACGCGCTCCCCTCCCGTACCCTGGGAACTGTTTTGGATCCCTCTTCACTGCGAATTGCAATCTGTCTTCGCTTGGGCATTAAAATCTATCTGTGAAACACACCTTTGTTGCCGCTGCGGTCAGACAGTGGACACTTTGGGTCGGCATGGCCTTTTTTGTCACCAGAGTGTGGGTCGCTTTTTTAGGCACGCCACTCTTAATGATATCATCCGCCGGGCTCTCTCCACTGCCTCTGTGCCCGCGACATTGGAACCTTCGGGTCTCTCTGCCACCGACGGTAAGAGGCCCGATGGTTGCACTTTAGTGCCTTGGTGTCTGGGCCACCCCTTAGCGTGGGACGTCACCTGTGTAGACACATTGGCTCCGTCCCACGTTAACGGTTCTGCACGGAAGCCTGGGTCCGCCGCAGAGCAGGCCCAAACTATTAAGTGCCGCAAATACGCATTTCTTTCGAACAACTACATATTTGCGGCACTTGCAATTGAAACTTTGGGCCCATGGTCGTCCGACACAAAAAAGTTTGTAAAAGAAGTGTCGGACAAGCTCTTCGGCGTCTCAGGCGACCATAGGGCTGGTACCTTCTTTGCCCAGCGCCTAAGTTAAGCGGTGCAGAGGGGCAACGCGGCCTCCGTCCTGGGGACGATGCCCCAAGTGGGCGATCTCCAGGGTATTTTTTATTTGTAATTTTTAGTTTTGTAAAATTTTGTTTTATTCTGTCAAGCTTTGATTTATAAAAAAAATTGGAGATACTCGTAGTCTTCCAATGTGACAACAATTAAGAATGATTCTGAAATACACATTTTAGGTCTAGTAACCTTTAAACTTAAACTAAACCTAAACCTATACCACCTATTCTACCTACCTACCTACCTAGTTTATTAAACTTTTGGATTCCAAAGGCAAGCTTACGCCTGTCGCCCCCAAAGTTGCTAAATTGCCATAAACACATATTTTTGCTCTATTTATATTCCACTAGTGCATTAATTCTGAGAAGTCCATTAATACATACATGTCCTTTATAATCAAGGGCGAAAGTGATACAAAATTTTTGGTCCCAAACACAACCGCTTGTCCAATACTATAATTACATTATGTACTCTTCGACCACCACGTTATGTATACGCATCTCTATAATAATAAAACAACGTACGTTAGACATTGTTTTATATACATACACCAGATGTTTGACTCCCAATGCCCAACAACTACCCGAGGACAGTGTTGGTCACAGTTTCACATTTGCTTTATGGGTACAAGGCAACGGATAAACATATAACATTCGTATTTTCATTTTCATACAACATATCAAGAGTAATGGGGTAACTAGCGCGCCTTATGATATGAAACAAACAAGTGACAATTGTAGTCTTTAGCCTAAAGTTTTTTTTTTATCATGGAACAATTGACAGCAATTGACCTAGTCCCGAACTTAGCAAAGCTTGCACTATGGGTACTAGATAACGGATAAACATACTTATATAGATAAATACATCTTAAACATCCAAGACCCGAGCACAAACATTCGTATGTTTCACACAAAAATCTGCCTTGTCCGGGAATCGAACCCGGGACCTTAAGCTTCGTGGTAAAGTTCCCTAACCACTAGGCCACCCGGTCACCTGATTTCCCCACTTAACCTGATTCTGTCATCGTTGCACAATTTAACAGTCATCCTTGCGTTTCCCATCAACACTTAATTTTAATCGCTGTTAATTGATCATGCGATGTCAATCTCATGACAATAATCATCATTCATTTATTCCACTAAATGCTAACTGATCCGGTTAAGGACATCGATTTATGATTATCATCATCATCATCGTCCCAGCTTATATACGTTCCACTGCAGGGCACAGGCCTCCTCTCAGAATGGATTAGGAATTTCACACAGACCATCGATGTTTACCTGTTTTCCTTCACCGTAAAGCTCACAGTAAATTTCAAATGTAATTTCGTACATAAATTCCGAAAAACTCAGAGGTGCGAACCGGGATTTGAACCCACGACCCTCTGCTGGAGAGTCAATAGGTCAAACCACTAGGCCACCACGGCTTCTATGGTGTTATTCTTGTGATATTGACATAGTTTCTTCTATATAATACCGAAGACTTTTAGGGTCCACTTCCATAGAATTAGAGACGATTTCAAAAAAAATTATTGGGATAACAGCCTCTCAAGCAGAGGGTCGTGGGTTTTTCGGAATTTATGTTCAAAAATACATTTGAAATTTACATTAAGCTTTACGGTGGAAAACATCGCGAGAAAACCTGGATACACCTGCGAACAAATTCAATGGTGTGTGTGAAGTTCCCGATCCGGACTGGGCCCGCGATGGGAACTATGGCCCAAGCCCTCTCCTTCTGAGAGGAGGCCTGTGCCCTGCAGTGGGACGTATACAGGCTGGAATGATTAGGCGGAACCTTTCTGGTACTTAATTCAAAAATTAAAATAACTTTTCATGTAATAGTGTTGAAGTAAATAATTTTCCCTTTCCGGTTGAGAAGCTGAAATTGATTGGTCCGTCCGATTGACCTGCTGACCCATATCGACTGTTTTACAGATTTCATACAAACCATTTCCACCCGTGAAGATATTCGGTATACACGCCATTATTCGGGTGTAAGAAGACGTGCTAAGTTAAAAGCGAGGCATTGACCTAAATGTTTTGCTTTTTTACTTTTAAAAACAACCTTCAACTGTTTTTGTGTGGATTTTTATATTAAAATAAAATTTTTGCTGCAACTTTAAGAAAATGCCAAATTCTGTGTACTGTGGATCCAAAACTAGGCTGATCCTGGGTCTCTATCGTTTCCCCAAATAATATATATAATTTTCATTAATCTTGTCATATAGTTTTCCATAATTTTCATTTGTCATAGATCATTTTATTTCTGAAACGGTATTTTCTTCAGAATTTTTACTAAACTAACCTAACCTACTGCATTCTATAAGATGTCGCTAACCTTTCAAAAAATTCTGAAAACAGCGGTTCTATTATATTTTATGGCAAACTTTCATGTGGCAAGTGAATTTATAGCAAATGAAATTATGGGGAATTCCGGCTGATCCTGAATCTTGGGCTCCGATTTTACAGACACTTATGTCACCAATGTCAGTGATTATCACTATTGTCTCCTACTTTCACGGAGAGCCATTTTGAAAATACGCGTATGTTAACCACGAGACACTACAATTATTGTAACGAAATTAGACACAGCTTTAAATAATCTAAGAAATAAGAAACTTTTATTCTTCAAAACCGTGTTCAAATTGTGTTAGCATTTATGCGTCAAGAAGTTTCAACAGTTTGCCCATTTCGGACGCACAATTAATTACTTAAATATTAATGCAATGCAATGATTTCGCAATTTCAACCTTGTGACTTAGAGACGACGGTTGCTATTTGTTTTCATTTTGTGTTACTTGCTATGTTTTCTTATTAGCGGTAGCCCTCAACAAAAGAGAGCAATGTTATTTTTACAAGTTAAGTTCTTAAGTGGACAGCTTATAAAATTTCAACACTAAAATAAGATTTTTAGTAGTGAACTGAAACAATTCTGTGCTCACCCGCGACCTTTATGATAATCCGTAAGTTTTGTGGTAAGCCGTGGTGGCCTAGTGGTGTGACCTAATATATACGTCCCACTGCAGGGCACAGGCCTCCTCTCAGAATAAGAGGGGCTTGGGACTGGTTAGATCAATTTACCAAAATCGTTATTTCCTATACTCTGTCTATTTAACAGAGTTAGTACTAGAAAACAGAGAATGCACGTAATTGGTCAGCGATAAGGACGATGCACAGGCACAAGATAGGTTTACATGCCTGCCAAAATTTAGTCAACAGTCGTACGGTGCGGACGCTTTCAAGTGCTTATCTTTGGTTACTAATTTTTGTTTAAATAGGCAATTACAATGCAAATACTCTTTACTGTTACTAAGTAGAACTTATTTAATTCTGTCAAAGGTTTACGTCAATAAGTTTGAAGCTTCCGGTTCCCTGTCTCGTTTAGCTTTTGTTACTTGAGAAAATTCAATGTCAGACGGTACGAAAGACAGATGAAAAAATTCCAACAAACGGCATGTAAGCCGAGCCCGCCATCGACGTGCGATTGTTGACGCCCACTGACAGTTTCTTGTCCCTTTCATTTGCATACAAAAGTGGAACAGAGAGAACGCTTTGCTATCTCTGCTAAATAGACAGGGTATAGTAGCAAAATTTCCATTTGCATTTTTTCCTAAATGTTTTTTTCTCACTTTGGTTTTTTACTGAAGCTCATTTCCACAGTCGCGTTTTTTCCCAACTTTAATCGACACAGAAACATAAAAGAAATAAATAAAATAAATCTTTATTTATCATACTAAAAGTTACAAAACATAACAACTTATAGACTAAACATATTTAAAAAGGGAACATGTTACGTATACCTGAACTAGGAAAAAAATTTCGTGTGTTTCAGGTGTAAAATAAGGAATACATAAAAAACAAGTCTTAAATATTTAACCACATTAAAAAACAAAAGAAAAAAAATAAAATCTTAACATTTATAACATAGATACAAAAATAAATTAATTATGAACAAAAATACAGTAACTACAACTCTTACAAACTATATACCTATCTAAGCATATTTATTTTAAGACTGACAATAATTTTTCTGTATCCTCATAGGACATTTGTTGAAGTGCTGTTAACTTCTTATCTTAACTTTATTATAATTAAGGGAGTAAATGTCTAATTGGGCGTTTAATCTATTGTAAAGAAGTGGTGCTAGGAATGCGTAAAATCTAGATGAGAAGGGATGTTTTTTGTTTATATTTCGAGGGCAAACAGTATCTTGCCGTCGTTTTTTACATAGGTAGGTTTAGGATATGTTAAGAGGGTACGATGCGCACCATTTCTCCATACAAACGTAATCCCCTGTTTCCTCCCTGGATAATGGCTTTAGAGCCAATTTTTTTTTACTGTGTAATTTGTATCTACCACAGCTATGCCCCTATGTTTCGTTTTTTTTTCCATATTTCAATTAACATAAGAAATATGAGCTTTCAAAAACTGAAAAAATTGCCCAATTTCAACGTCATTTTCAGACACTCATCAGAAAAGAATCCCTGATATAAACAAAAAAAGGAAAACATAGGGGCATAGCTAAATCTGTCCTCTAATTGTTTTTGAAAAGAGTAATTTTATTGGTCCAGTTTTCGAGAAGAAAACAGGGGGTTACGAAATACTGTTTTGATCAATTTTACGCGCCTAATAACGGTCTGAGCTGCAGTTGTCCCGCTCTCTCTGTACTGACACGGAGGGGTTCGGGCGAGACAGCGACATTTCATTAAAATACCTATTTCTCAAAAGTCTCTCAGCCATCGTACCCTCTTAAGTTTGCATCGGCCTGAAGGGCCTAAAGCACACAGATGAAGTCGACACTGTTTCTGTGTCAATTCAAATTGCGAAAAAACGGTACTGTGAAAATAAGCTTCAGTAAAAAACTAAAGTGATAAAAGAAGCAAGAAGAAGAAGTGTGAATGGAAATTTTACTACCTACTAGGAAGTAACTATTTTGGTAAATTGATCGGGTACCATTATGTATTTCGTCCATTACTCGTTTTAAGCTTTATATATTTTGATACGTTCCCAAATTGATCTAACCAGTCGTATGTCGATACCACAGCACCATAGATACTTTTTATGTAACACATGCTCAGCACTAAACACGCCAATCTGTTTTATTTATACACGTTGCAACACAAAGATTCTCATTCAAGAGCCCGCGTTGTACGCATAAAAAACAACATTGATTCAGCATGTACCTACTTTATGTGTAGTGTCAGTGTAGTAAGATCGGGAATGTAAAAGAGAGAGATAAGCATATGATGGCGAGATAGACTTAACAATTTTCCTTATGGGTTTACTTATTTGAATAGCTAAAACGATTGTCTGAATTTCGGTTTGACAGAATTTTTTCTCAGAGTCGTTCAACGAGCTATGGAGAGGGCTATGCTCGGAGTTTCTCTACGGAATCGAATCAGGAACGAGGAGATCCGTAGAAGGACAGGGGTCACCGACATAGCCAAACGGATTAGCTCGTTAAAATGGCAATGGGCAAGCCATATAGCATCCAGAACAGATGGCCGTTGGGGTCCAAAAGTTCTCGAATGGAGACCACGGACTGGCAAGCGCAGCGTGGGACGTTCACCAAACAAGATGGACGAACGATTTGCTGAAGGCCGCAGGTTTAGGGTGGATGCAAGTCGCTTCCAACCGTAAGGATTGGGCGTTGACCTATGTCCAGCAGTGGACGTCCTACGGCTGAAATAATGATTATCATGAGAATGTTTTCGTTTGTTCAAATGATTACTTCTAAAAATAACTAAGCGTTACTTATTATTTCAACTTTTTCATTTGGCAGAAAGATCTGTTAGAGTTTTTAAGGAGTTATTTGTTTTTGACGGGTTATTATTACTCCATTAGGGCCACTTGCACAGTCTAGGGTTAAGAAATTAAATCGTTAACCCCGGGTTAAGAATGACATTTCCATACATTTTGACACTTGTTAGCCCGGGGTTAGCAGTTAACTCGGAGTTAAGATCTATCCGTAATGATCCATTTATTCGTAATGATTTGATGGACTTTATTATTATCATTTTAACTTATTTTTTTATTGTTGGAACTCACTTTCTTTTTACCCTTAATATTTTACTAGCTGTTCCCCGCGATTCCATCTGCAAAGAATTCGTTTATCGTTATCCCTCGGAAGCTATCCAACTAAAACAATTTCCATACCTTGTATCATCTATGATATCTAAATTGGTTCATCAGTTAAAGTGTGATGTGATGACAGACCGACAGACAGAGTTACTCTCACATTTATAATAGTAGTAAAGGTTAGAAAATAACGCGGTTGGTTAAGTTCCACTCCGCGGAGCTCCTATTCGGGGTGATTATGACGACGCTTCTTACATTTATGTAGCCAATGATTTAAATCGTAAAACTGACATTGAGCCTTAGATTCCCCCACCCCCTAACATATGCCAGTAGCCTAAGTTTTTTCTTAAGATCCAGCTATCTACGTACCAAATTTCACCTTTACATACGGTTATTTCAGCGTGAAAGAGTATTTAATAAGCACACACGCAAACAACAAATGTTCGCATTGAGCGGAGAGCATTCGCGACCAAGATCCATCACGTTGCCTATGCCGAGGAAAACGTCATAAATATAACTGAATTTTGTCACAGATTTACTAATAATGACGACACTGAATTCTATTTAGCGAACACGAGTGAATTATGTTATTTTTCACACTCTAACTTTAGTAGGTACATAATGCCCGAGACGTGACCTAATTAAAAGAACTGTTTTAATTTTAGACGCATTTCTGAAAATAATGAGCTAAAAATAGTGAATGTGTCCGTTTTTCACCGCATTATTAAGTCGTCTAGAGAAATAGTGATAAAATTGCTGATTAATTCTACTTTTGTGTAAATAAAATAAATAATAAATAAATAAATATTAGGGGACAATCTTACACAAATCGACCTAGTCCCAAACTAAGTAAAGCTTGTATTATGGGTACTAGACGACGATAAACATACTTATATAGATAAATAAATACTTGAATACATAGAAAACATCCATAACTCAGGAACAAATATTCGTGCTCATCACACAAATAAATGCCCTTACCGGGATTTGAACCCAGGACCTCTTGCTTCGTAGGCAGGGTCACTACCAACTAGGCTAAAGCGGTCGTTATTAATTCGCTGATTAAAAGTGAAGTTGTGAAATCAACTCTCGTAAGCAGTGTTCCCTACTAACTATGACATCGAGCGAAGAAGGCCCTAACACGTTGGTCCATACCAACGACTCTCATGGGTTTGCGTTTCGTGGTCACGAGTAGATTGTCTACTTGTGACCACGGCCGCTCCAGCGTGGTTGAAACGTCGAGTAAATTTTGGCAATATACTAGGGGCGTTCAATAAAAAGTGAGAATGAGTATGTTATAAACAACTTTTACTAAATGTCATTTCATTTTTCGACATAGTCACCTTTTAGCATAATACACTTAGTATATCTTTTTTCTAAACTTAAAATTCCATTTTTAAAAAAGGTCTCATCTTGAGTACTTAAAAAATCTTGTACTGCAGCGACTACCGGGTCGTCGTCTTCAAATTTCTGGCCTCTCAGGTATTGTTTCAATCTCGGAAATAGGTAGAAATCACTGGGAGCGAGATCTGGTGAATACGGAGGATGCTTAAGGATATCGAACCCAGCATCACGAATTGCAGCCATTGCAACGGCGGACTTGTGTGCCGGGGCATTGTCCTGGTGGAACAGCACAACTTTCGAAAGTTTACCTCGCCGTTTTTCGCGGATCTCATTGCGCAATGTTGCTATTTGTTTGGCGTATAATGTGCCCGTAATAGTGGCTCCATGCTCGAGATACTCAATCATTAATACCCTTTACCATCCCAAAAAACAGAGCCCATGACCTTACCGGCAGATGGGCTCACCTTGAATTTCTTCGGAGTTGGAGATGATGGCCTTTTCCATGTCATAGACTACAGTTTCGTTTCAGGGTCGTAATGATGGAGCCATGTTTCGTCCATTGTTATAAATCGCGCCAAAAAAAGTTCCCGGTCTTGCTGCATCAGGTTCAAAGCTTCTTAACAAATCTCTAGTCTAGTTTGTTTTTGCGTGTCAGTAAGCATTCTTGGTACCCAACGCGCAGATACCTTTTTCATACCCAAGCGTTCATGTAAAATATTATGCACGCTCCCCGTTGAAATCTTTACATTTTCAGCAATAAAACGAACTGTGACACGACGATCCGCCAAAACTGAGTTTTCGACTTTTTTCACAATTTCTTCAGTTACTGCTGTAGTATGGCGTCCGGAGCGGGGGTCGTCCATTGTCGATGTTCTTCCACGTCTAAATTCGTCGCACCAACGTGCGACTGTCGAATACGGAGGAGCATTAGACCCTAAAGTGTCCCGCAAATCCAAATTGACTTGGTCCGTAGAAAAATTTTTCAAATACAAGTATTTGATAACGGCGCGCAGTTCAATTTTCTCCATTTTCGCTAACGTACTCAATAGCATTGCAAAGAAATTACCGTATATTTTTTTAAACAAAAGACAGTTAGTTTTTTTTTTCATAGCAATCAGCTAGATAGATTAGCTTTACCGGCCAGTATTTAATTTCGTAATATTAAAAGAGTTTGCATCTCATTCTCACTTTATATTGAACGCCCCTCGTAGATATATGTAATTAAGTCCGAAGTGATATTAATTATAACTCACTTGGCGTTGTTGGTTCCTATGGGCAGCGGGGATCGCTTACCGCTCATTATTCACTGCCTATCATTTTCCTCCCTCTTTTAGGAAAAAAAGTGTCTACATACAAACTTAAGCATATTTTTATCTTAGTCATGATAGCTCGATTTATCTCTTCGTCACTTCCGTTTAAATGCGGCGATGATTGTTGTTCAATTATTTGAAATATCATCAAGGTAAAATGTAAAATTGATGCAGTGTTGAAAATTCATGCAATCAAGTATGTCAAGATGCATCCGTTAGGTAACTATATTATCATTAGTTAGAATCTGGTTGCACTGACTTGGTTGATTAACACAAATTAAAACAAATACAAACAAGAGATACAAAATCAAACTGTACTGTATTTACAATGTTAGCCAAAAATTCAAAGACAAAGAAAAATAAAATAAAATATGCGTTTAAACTAAACGAAACAGTGGATACTATGTGGTATGGAAAAAAGGCGCTGATTCAGCATAAAACTGTGGCAACCGTAGCACTGGTATTCTGCCAGAACCATTAGATCACACTTCAGATTTATTTGAATGGGCCGAAAGTTGGGCAGGCTTCCCACACGACGATGCAGACTTGACTAAAAAATATTGGCTATACTATACACCCTTAACTTTCGCCATCTCACAGGAGAGACACAAAAAATGTGTCTGACCCGTATAACAATGCTTTATTGCGGCTTGAGTAATTTGAGCAATGACAGTTAGTATTAATAAAATATGCTTTAACAATAAATAAACAAAAATTCAAGGTAGTTTTATATGACAATAAAAGTTACTTTTTGTGGGGTAGTTTGTTTGAGAAAAATGAAGTGGGTACCTGAGAAGTTACAGTGACAAGTAAAACATTTGTTTTGGTTTGTTAGCCTAACATCTGGTGGCATAGCGTACGGTTGTGGTACCAACTCTGAAGATGAGCTCTGGTTGAGTTCAAAAAGCGTCAGTGTAATTTGGTGGTGGTGATGGTTGGGTTTGTGTGATTTGTGTGTGTTCGTACAGTGTGGAGGTGGAGGAACTGCATGAACACGCATTTCTTACATAAACGTAACTATCTTAAGGTCGCGGGTGAGCAAAGTAATTGTTTCAGTTCTTTACAGGAGTTTTCAGTCACACTAACTAAACTAACTGCTGAAATATTTTGTAATAATACCAACATACATACATGTATTGTTACATATACACATAATATCACTACTATGTGTACTAGATAACGGATAAACATGCTTATACAGATAAATACATACTTAAATACATATTAAACATCCAGGACTCGAGCACAAACATTCGTATTTTTTCATACAAATATCTGCCCCGACACGGGAATTGAACCCGGAACCTCAAGATTCGTAGTCAGGTTCTCTAACCACTAGGCCATTTGGTCGTCCTTTCAATTTTAACCTTTTAGATTTCCAACCAAGTTTCGATGTTCCTAGCTCAGGGCTCGGATTATCAAAGATGAGTTGCAAACGGGCTCGCAGTGCGGCGATCCGTGTTTACAGCGCTCTATTAATACCCGACCCTCACCCACTACCCTGCAAACGGCGGTGTGTTTGTGCTTCCGCCATGCTTGGTGCAACGTGCATCATCATCATCATCATACCAGCTAACATCCCACTTCAAAGCACAGGCCTCTCGGAATGGGCTGGGAGCCCAGTGCGCGTTGAAACTTCAACACCATTGAATTTCCGCGCAGGTGTGTGCAAGACTCCTCACTATGTTTTCCTCTATCGTAAAGCTCATGGTAAATTTCAGATACGATTTGCCGCAGATACTTGAAGACATCTTGATGTTTAAAATAGCTCTAAGTACAAGAGAATAGGTTAGCCAGTTGTCCGTTAACTATGGAATGCCGTCAATCTGCAAAATGTGAAAAGGTATTTTTTCAGACTGATAAAGAAGAGTGGGTATTCAGGTTGTATATTTCTTTTGAAATTTATGTTCCGCGTAGCGTAATGAAATTTAATTTCCTTCTACATAACCGGATAAGTGGTAATTATCTCATCTACTATACGATTATTTTCGCCCAAACTTAGATGAAGAGATGTACAATGTAGGTACATTATTTCAGTAAATATACAGACGAATATATTTCATTGGCTATGTAGTATTTATAATTTTATTAGTATTGTATCTAATGAGCATTGTGAAAAATTAAAAAAAAACTTAGTACAACTGCACTGTACTCGTAAACGCGATTCCGTAGATAACTTTACTCTTTGTTGCGGTCGATTTGGTAACTAGGTAGCGCAAATATGTCACAGATGTAACTGTGATGCATGGTTTGTAGCAAAGAAGCAAGGTCAACATATTGTAGTTCATTAGCTGAATTTTTCAACACAGCTCAATCATTGCAAGACTAATCTGGACTATTGCGAAACTAGACAATCTAATTACGTGGCACAGCAAAAACCGAAAGAGACGGCAGTTCTAAAAGTTAAATTAAGTCCAGGAGTAAAAGGGATAGCGCGCGATGATTCATCGGGTAAACAATCCGAGCAAAACTGGGTTAAATCGATATAATGAGTGCGAACAGATTCGTAATAAAACCAGTCCCCAGGATTGATGGCGCGGGCCTTGATATTGTAAATCGGGACGCAAATAGTACCGCACAACAAAATCATTAATTACTGCTGGACTTTTAAAGACCTCGCGCTGAATTCTTGGATTATTTTCAATGAGTCCAAAGATTCCTGTTAGTCAACGAGTTAAATTTATAGCTACAAAACGCTAAATGGTATGCACGAAGTCGTTTGTCATGTTTATGAGATTGTTCAAATTGTTACATTGGAGATGTTTTAAAGAAAGTTTAGGTCAAGAGTAGGTACCCAAAACCGGCGAGATGAGTGTTATGGAAGCGAAAGACATACAGGGTGTAATATTTAGATCGGTCAGTATGGGAAAGTCTGAAACTATAAGACATACGAAGGTCTGTTCTCAGGAACCATGTCATAACTTATAGCTACAAAAAAAAAATAAAAAAAATATCAATACAAACATTAATTAAACTACACTGTATCACTTCAGAGTCATAAACTTTCCACAAGTATGTGCGAGTGTTGCACACATTCCTTTACCTCGCGCTATAATATCATTGCATTATAAAAGACAAAGCGTAGCGTTTTGTGTGATTGACCGGAATATTAGGAACATAGGGCTACAGTCCTGAAAGGAAATATAACTGCTATAGTTTCTACTCGTCTCACTAATTCTGTGGTCTAGACTATATTATAGCTACCGCCATGAAAGCAGACAACCTTGTTAAAGTGTCACCTCAGAGTCAAAGTGGTTTCCCTATTTGAATATTATCGATGTAGCTGCACTGACCTAGTGCTGGGATGAGGAGGGTGTTGGGGAGACGAGGGTTGATAGGGTAGGGTGGGGAACTAGGGGGTGTATGAGTATGAGGATACAGAATTCGATCGTTTATGCGACTTGCGATATTTAGAATACTGGCGGCGATTTAAAGGTGTTATTGTGGTTTTATTTAGAGAAATGTTGTCTTTAGGTAAGGAACGTGTCAATATACATTTATTTTAAAAGGAATAGTGAACAAATTACATAACTTGCATTTGCTATAATATATCTGAAACCTGGTTAGGTGAGGTTTTCACGCCATGCGTCAATAGTGGCAATAGTGGTGGTGCCATCTATCGTAACTATCATAAGTCACGACTCCCACGTTCCAAATTTGATTGGAAAGGCGTAATAATGTACCCTTTTTCTTCCAAATATTATAATTTAAAAAACTTTGATATCATTGAGCAAATGTTCTAATAAAAACAAATAATACTATCAAAGTAGTCAGGTATTTTTTGTCAAGAACTCGTTTGACGGTGCCATATTTCATAGTTCAGGATGTTTTAAAATGTCATCTTATAGAAAACACTAGGTTAGGATAGTATAATTAAATAAAAATTGTGAAGAAAATACTGTTGCAGACATAAATTACTTTATGTCAAATAAAAAATATTGAAAACTCGGGTACTACTTTATGTCAAAAAACGACAAACTGTAACGATTACTTTGCTCACCCGCGACCGTGAGCCAAGTAAAGTAAAGTAAAGTGTTTCAGTTCATTAATATGGACCTCCGCAGATTAATGTCTGATTCAATAAATTATTTATGTCAAAAAAATTCCGCTTCGGAGCAAAATGCACAAAACGCAAAATGTACACTTCACGTAAAACGTAACCAATGGCAAAAAGTACAATACGCAAGTTGTACACAACGCATATTGTGGAATACGCGGAACGTACAATAAGCAAAAAGTACATTCGCAAAATGTACAAATCGGAAAATGAATAAATAAACAAATAATATTTTTGTACGTTATATTGTACGTTCCGCGTATTCCACAATATGCATTGTGTACAATTTGCCATTGGTTACGTTTTGCGTGAAGTGTACATTTTGCGTTTTGTGCATTTTTCTCTGAAGCGAAAAATTCGGGCAAATGATAGGCCACATGTCATCATTCCGATAGATCGTTTATAAAATTTACTGAATGCTGAATTTCTAAAACGTAACCTGCTTTAAAGTTCCAATATAAACCGTTTCGAAACAATCCACAAGGTAATTATAGTCACTGAGGCTACCGATAGTGATATTTATTACCTTTGACCCATTTATAGCGTGAAACCGATTTCCTTTGTACGATCTATACGTAGCTAATGAAGTACATCGAATCCGCAATACGATTTGTCGAAAACAAAGAAAACAGAAATACTTAAGTATAATGTTTAATTCTGTTTGAATGCTGTCAGAAAGCAGCCAAAGACTCCGTTTAAAAGCCTACCCTTTGAAACTTTGAACAATGAATACATATAACCAACTTCTAAAACAATGGATGTTGTAAACAAGGTAAAAAATTGCCACTATGTAAAAAATTGCTCATTGGATTGCGAGTTTTTCAACTCTGTAAAAATTATATAATACTAGCTGACCTGGCAAAAGTTGTTTTGCCATTATATTATAACATAGGGGTATAAAAAATAGCCTACGACCTATTCTCAGACCTACCGAATACAGAGAAAAACGTTTCTTAAAGATCGGTCGAACCGTTCCGGAGGAGTTCGATAACAAACACCATGACACGAGATTTTTATATATTCGAAGATTAAGAGAGGTAGATAATAATAGGAAAAAAAAATAATAGAAAGTAATAATAGGAATAGAATTTCTGTGTAATTTAATTTAGTAGTAACGAGGGTCATGAAAATCCTCTGGATCTTCGATTTTCATAATGATTGCTCGAGCTGTTGGTTCATTTGTTTTCTTAATCCACTTCGAGCGACTTGTCACACGTGTTGACGTATCTGGGTCAACAAGATCATTCTGCTAGCGCGGTTTGGACATGAACGTGAAGTAGTGGAAACGTGAGGTCGTGGGTGCAATTCGTGTTCTGCTCCGTGCTTTATAATTCGTATTTTGATCTATTTGCTGTTTCAGGAAACATGGGATTCAAAAAGAACACTTTGTTATATCTGAAACAAAATTCGATGGTGTGTGTGAAGTTCCAAATACGCGACCGCGTAGGAACTAACCGCTAATGCCCTCTCATCCTGAGAGAAGTTCTGTGCCCTGTAGTGGTACATACATGCGCGGGGATGATGATGTTGACTTGTTCGTTACACTCACAAAGTGATGGATAACTTGAAAGTAACATATTGAAAGCATTACGTTTTTCCCTATTAGGTAGATTTTACTCAAACAAATATCTGATACCGATATCCGTTGGGGTAGACGAGTTTTTGAGTGGAGACCACGGTTCGGCAAACGTAGCGTAGGACGTCCTCAGACTCGGTGGAGCGATGATATTTGCAAGGCGGTTGGCAAGAGCTGGATGGAGAGTGGCCGAGGATCGTGCTCAGTGGCGTGCCATGGGAGAGGCATAGGTCCAGCAGTGGACGAGCATAGGCTGATGATGATGATGATGATGAAATATCTACCTAGTAGGGTATAACTATAAATAAAATAAAATAAAACTAACTTAAACTAAAACTAAATAAAATTAACAAAAGGTTCCCCCCGCGGCATGGACCCAAAGACACTGGCAGCATTACCTCGCTGTATAGCAATGCTGATACGTTGTGCGAGGTAGCTGCCAGCTCTTTGGTCTCCTGTAGTGTCACAAAGCCGTTTACAAATATCTTTGTAAAGACTTTTTGCGCTGGAGCCCCACGGACCAAAGGTCTCAACCCCGAATGGAACAAAGTTGTATTCAGAGCCAAGACCTTTGTATTTATTTTTCTTAAGCTTTTCTGCCGCTTCTGCTGCTGCACCAGCTTGATTTGCTGTTCCGCGGATGTGGGACGGAGCCAGTGTGTCTACACAAGTAGCGTCCCACACTAGCACACGACCGAATTTCCACGGAATCAATGACATTCCGTCTGGTCTCTTGCCATCATCTCTGGCGATGCCCGATGGCTCCAGTAACGCAGGCACATTGACGGTGGCAAGAGAGCGACAGATAATGTCATTGAGAGCAGAGTGTCTAGAGAAGCGGCCCGCGCTCTTCTGGCACGAAAGGCCGTGGTGTCCCAGCGCGTCGACCTCAAAGCCGCAGGGGCATTTATGCGGTGCGCAAACTGCTACTCCAAGTCGCAGGCAGATGGAAATTCTGAGAGTGTCGGGCTCTAGAAAAGTACCAGTGTTGGCTGATGGAAAGGCGTGCAACCAGCAGCCGGCTTCCTTCGTACCTGAAGCCAATAGTCTGGCACGATGAGAGCCCGTGCTGCGGCTCAGAAGGAATTCATAAGTCAAATTTGACTGAATGTCGTCCCAGGACCTTTGAAATTTTAAATTTTCTGGGAAATCCTTTCCCGGACAGGCAATAGACCAATCATTTTTAGCCTCCGTTAAACCGCAGTCTCATAGTTTAAAGGGCAAGCCCTCAGGATTTTACCTATGAGATCTGCCGAGCTATGGGCGGAGGACAAAAAAGCTGGTGCGGAAATAGAAGAAATTTTGCGAATCCCTATCCCACCAAAGCGAATGGGAAGGGATGCTTGAGTCCAGGATTCTTCGCTTAGCTGAATGTTCAGAATTGATTCCAGGTTCGCTTTGATTAAGTCATCCATTTGTGACAGTGAAATTTTGAATTTAGTGAATGGACAGCAGCGAAGTACATAAGTAAATTTTGGAACGAAAAGACAGAATGGGTAGTGTAATAATATAGCCAAACATACACCTGCAGATAAATGGGTAGTGTAATAATATATATATAATAATAGCCTAGTAGGGTAATGTAATACTCAAACAAATATGGTTTCGAGCCCAAGCTCACATTACTAGTTTTACGGAATTTGTGTGCAAAATTAAGTTTGAAATTTACCATGAGCTTTACAGTGAATGAAACCTTTACACGTCTGCGAAGAAATTCAATCATTCTCAGAGGAGGCTTGTGCCGTGTAGTGGGGCATAAATAGGTTATGATGACGACGAATCTGTGCTGGATGTGAAACACCGGAGCATACATATAAGATTTTTGGAGAACACAAAAGCGAACCCAAGATGGAGACTACCTGTTTATACTTATTGGAGCATTTGAAATCCTTTGATCTGCGTGAGCATAGAGGGTGACTGCGGGAGTGTGTTTACGCCTTGGATGCACAACATCTGAGGACACCCTTGTAAATAAAGTTGTGTTGAGTTTCGAAAATGAATATTCTAGTGACATTATTTGGTTAACTGGAAACGCAACCCAAGCGTAAGGAGATACATAGACTCGAACACGCTTGATGTGTGAAATCAATGAGTAGAATTTTAAACACATAAAAATAAAAATCCTATAGTCATAAAATAGGCCGCAAATGGTTGGTTTTTTAGAATAACGCGACGCAAGAACTTTGGCGGCTAAATTACAAGAAGAGTTTCACAGGCTTGGCTATCACGTTTGGGTACGGAATACCTGGCATTTTAAAGAGTGATGGAATTATATTTATTAGTACAATAAATAAATAAAATAAAACAATGTTTATTCACAAACTTTAAACAAAAAACAATGAAAACAGAATGAGACACAAAAAACAAATACGATTTTGTGAAAAGTCCTCAGACTCGGCAAAGTTGCTGGTTTCAGTCCTTACCTGATAGGAGGAAGCTACATTTATTTGACTCGTGAGAGCGGAGACATCCATTCCCAGTTGTTCCAAAGCCAGGCCCTTTTTCCCTTTAACCTTCTTCTGCTTCCTTGCCACCTTGTCCATCATTATTGTTTTTAATGTACATTTCTCAAGTCGTAGATATCTCGTCACTAGTAAACTGCATACAAGAAGTCTTTCTATTAGTGGGAGTGCTTACAAGCAGTGACGGTTGCGAATACATTTAAATGAAGTACTTATACAGTCAGCTCTGCTTGCAGTAGACACCCCATACAAAAAGAGTGCAGAGGCTTTATAATAAACGAGGAACATGGTTTCGTAATGGGCGTTTATTCGAGCGTTTTAACCGCCTTATTTATTCGGTCACATTTTTTAAGAAATGACTGTAGATTATGATGGCGCTTTCAATTATAATGTTAGAGGTCCTGTACGTCTACCATATACTTAACTGAAAAATGTATCAGAATCTTCAACCATTTCTTGAACGCTCGAATAAACACCCTAATAATACTAGTAGGCTACCTACTCCTGTTTACTCCTGCAGATAATAGCTAAAGTGTGTGTATGTTTGTGTGTACAGATGTGCAGCCTGGCTGCGCTGGCGCGCGGCTGCCGGCCCGCCGCCAAGCCGTGCTGCCTGTGCTGGTGCTGCTGCTGCTCTTGTTCCTGGTCAGTATTCATCGTCATCACCAATTTCAACATCATCGTAATCATTCACATCCACATCATTAGAAAAAATATAAGCATCACTATTATCGTTATTGGCACCAGTTTTGAGAAGATTTTCTTTTTCTTCTAGAGCGATTTTCAATGACGAATTTACATTATAAGCATTATTGTTAACACCAGTATTATGGTAATTGGCAGTTTGAGAAGGTCTTTTCCTAGTGGTATTTACTTCAATAATGAAGATCAGTCAGTTAGCGGAGTCTTGCCCTGTCAATGGCTAGCCTAAATACGTAGTTATTTCATAGGTTTGACGCTAGTTCACTTGCAGCCTTCTTAAACCCATGGTTTTATAATAAAGAAACAAACAAAAGTTTACAACAGCAATAAAAAAAGTGTATAAAGTTTAAGAAGGCTGCGTCGGTCAAAAAGCTTACTATGTGTTTTGGTCATTTTGTTTAGGCTTTTTGAGAATTACATTTTGTCTGATTTATAACCGCCGTTCTTTGCTTGTTTCAGGGCAAAGTGGTAAGCAGTATCCGCAGCAAATTGGTCTGCCTCACAAACTGAACAGAGAAAATGGCGTACAGAATTAAATTTGCACTAGTCCAATTCGAAAGGCGATAAGGCGTTTTGAATCGGACTTGTACTTGTTTTGGTCGAATCGACAAAAGGGCTATAAAGATTTATCTGAAACTTCATAACCCTTTGTTACTAATCTAAAGATTTTACTACAGTAAGGAATGTAGTTGATACACTCGATTGTTAAACAGATAAAAGAAGGGCATGGGCATGGGATACAAAATGACAGTAAAACTATAGTCATCAGATCATCATCATCATCATCATCATCAGATCTAATTAGTATTGTACTCGACAAGGATCAACAAGATGGATGAACGGAACCACTTGGATGCGGGAAGCGCAGGACCAATCGATGTGGAACTCTTTGGCGGAGGTCTTTGTCTAGCAGTGGACATCTTTTGGCTGATATGATGACGATGAGACGCGACTAAACAGATAAAATAAGTGTGTGTGGTTCAAAGGCCTATACCTAATAAAACTACAGTCACCAATAGTCATTTATTTTCCAACAAACTAGAATCAATTAATGTGAGTGAGTATAAGGCTGCGTTTCCACCAGAGATGTGCGAGGATGCGTTGCGTGGGATGTGTCTGTCATGAACCAATAGAAACACTTCATTCACTTAGGACCTTTTAAATGAAGTGTTTCTATTGGTTCATGACACACACATCTCTCGCAACGCATCCTCGCACATCTCTGGTGGAAACGCAGCCTTAGTGTTGTTGCGATAGCGATATAGTCTATCGATAGTATCGTGATACTATAGTGGCCTTGAAAATCAGTCATACTATCGAAAGTCCTATCGAAACTATCGACCCTTGACGATACTATAGTATCGATAGTGAAAATTAAGAGATACTATTGAACTTGGTCGATAGTATCGATACTATCGATAGTGAAAATTAGGCGATACTATCGAACTTGATCGATAGTATCGATACTATCGATAATTTCGATCGCCTAATTTTCACTATCGATAGTATTTCAGCTTGTCGATATTTTCGATAGTACTATCGCACTATCGACTATTTCTCGGGGTCAAACTATCGTTACCGCAACGACACTGGTGAGTATGTGCTTAGGCGGCTATGACAGAAAGTTGCACTTCTTAAGTTTGTGCGTGTTTTTGTGTTGCAGCCTGGCGGCGCGCGGGTCGGAGGGCGGGCCCGGCAAGAAGCCCCGCGAGCCCGGCCCGCAAGACCCTCTGCTCTGCGACGGAGATGCGCCGTAAGTGGAGCACCAACATCCCTCCCTACACCTCCAGATAACATTTAATAGGCTTTATAATGTGTATATTATTTTAGACTACAAATTGCCTAGTGGTTAACCTGATTATGAAGCTTGAGGTCCCGGGTTCGATTCCTGCGTCGGAGCAGATATTTGTATGAAACATACGAATGTGGGTTCTCGGGTCTTGGGTGTTTAATATGTATCTATCTATAAAAGTATGTTTATCCGTTGCATGTACCCATCCCATTTAACACAAACTTTGCCTACTTTGGGACTGGGTCAATTGGTGTGAAGTGTCCCGTGATATTTATTTATTATTTATTTAATAGTTAATGGTCGTAGAAATTACTTTCCCAATATAGCACTTTGACCTTTTCAACGCTCTCTCAAATACAACAGCTCTCACTCATATCGGAATGTCAAACGCGAAGTTGAACCCTATAGAAATGCATGTAGGTAGATATCACTCTGCACGCCGTGACTGATATAGTTGTTTGTTTGTTTGTTTGTTCATACTCTTTATAGTATAAAAGCAAAAGTTGAAAAGGAAAGGTTGTTGGCGTAGAACCTGCGGTGCTGATATTATTATTATGTGTCGTTGGCGTTGAAAAGGTTAAAGGATAAATATGTTGTTCCAGCATTAAGACTGCTCAGAAAGATCACTTCCTACTAATACAACAATTTCCAATGGATTTCAGAAAAAAGGAGGAAGTTTTCAATTTGACCGTATGTTTTTCTGAAAAACTTCCGCATCGTGCAGTAAAATTTTGGCATTACTAGCTTTTGCCCGCGGCTTCGCTCGCGTGTACTATGAGTATTACAAAGAACCAAGACATCAAGCAAGCAAGCATACAGGCAAGCAAGCAAGCAGGTCCACAATTGACCGAGTAATCGGTGAACATACCTACATAAAAAAAAAGTGGAATGCATTACCTCCTCCTTTTTTAGAAGTCGGTTAAAGAGCCCTTTGCGGCCTACTTACAGTATAAACTTATGAATATTGAAATTTTAGCTTTCTACAACCAGTAAAACGCAAAATCCCGTTTTTTCCCGTTCCCGTAAGAATTTCGGGAAATGTTTTCTTAATGCTTCCCTACACTCCCCAAGCAACCAACATGCCAAATTTCAGCTTTCTATGACCAGTAAAACGAAAAATCCCGTTTTTCCCGTTCCCGTATGAATTTTGGAAAGTCCTCTCTCAATGCTCCTCTACACTCCCCAAACAACCTACATGTCGAATTTCAGCTTTCTAATTATAGTTCATAGGATTCCGTTGAACTGAATATATAAATCCCGTTTTTTCCTTATCCCGTGAGAATTTTGAAAAATCCTGAAATTAATGTTTTAACTAATGTAATACCTACTTGTGTATCAAATTTGAAGAGTCTAGTTATAATAGTTACTGAGATAGGGTCACTCGGAATCCAATATATAAATCCCGTTTTTTCCCGTTCCCGTGGGAATTCCCAAAAATCCTTTCTTAGTGGATATCTACATTGTATAAAGTATCTATGTGCAAAATTTCAAGTCTCTAGGTCCAGTGGTTTGGGCTGTGCGTTGATATAGTCATTTAGTTTATTTAGACATTTCAACCCCATCGCACCCCATCCAGGGAGATGGTATTTTACGTCTGCCACGTCGGATTTTAAAACCGTTGTTGTTTTCATAACCAGCGACCCGATAAACCATAGAAACAACACCCATGTTGATTTTCAGAATTTGTTACCCCTTTTCCCCCTTTTAGGGGTTGAATTCTCAAAAAACCTGAAACACGTGTTTACTCATTTATTATTAGGAGTACTTCTGTGAAGTTTCGAATAAAATAGTCGAACTAATCTTGTTTCCCCATACAAACTTTGGACCCCCGTTTCGCCCCATTAGGGTGAGAATTTTGAAAAATCCTTTCTTAGTGCACCCCTAGACCTTATAAGGAACCTACATGCCAAATTTTGAATCTCTAGGCCCAGTGGTTTGGGCTGTGCGTTGATATGTCAGTCAGTCAGTCAGTCAGTTTCTTCTTTTATATATATAGATAAGAAAGAACAGATACAAATCAAACAGGACTATCTTCTGTTTTGTGTGAAGGTTGAATCATTATCGCTTTAAGACGGTTATTTAAATCCGCTTTTGTACGTATTACATTTCCCATGTGCAAGATTTAGTAAATTAAAAATCGGATAAGTCCGAGTTGAACTCGTATATGAAGGGTTCCGTAACGTTTCAATTTTTTTGCGGGTAGATTTTGAAGAGCGCTCCCTGGCTGTTTTGATTCGGTATCTTTTGCACATCGTATTTCTGTTGATTTAAATTATTAGGGGGGGGGGACAATCTTACACAAATCGACCTAGTCCCAAACTAAGCAAAGCTTGTACTATGGGTACTAGACGACGATAAATACATAGAAAACATCCATAACTCAGGAACAAATATTCGTGCTCATCACACAAATAAATGCCCTTACCGGGATTTGAACCCAGGACCTCTTGCTTCGAAGGCAGAGTCACTACCAACTAGGCTAAAGCGGTCGTTAAATTAACATCGTTATACTTGTATTTGCAGGCCGTCGCTGGAGGAGATCCAGAGCTGGGGGCAGTCGTTTGACCGACTCATGCGCAGCGCAGGTGAGACCTCTAGTCATGTAAATTAAAAACAATGCAGAGGAAACTGGTAACGATCTCGAAAGTTTCAAGGTTAATAATTATATTTTGCGTTCAATCAAACCCTCTTTTGATATTTTCGAACTCACAATCGTGAAAAAGCGGCCAAGTGAGAGTCGGACTCGCGCACGAAGGGTTCCGTACCATTATCTATAAAAATCACGTTTTTTGTATGGGAGCCCCCTTAAATATTTATTTTATTCTGGTTTTTAGTATTTGAGGTTATGGCGGCAACCGAAATACATCATCTGTGAAAATTTCAACTGTCTAGCTATCACGGTTCTTGAGATAACAGCCTTGTGACACACGGACGGACGGACAGACAGACGGACGGACAGTGGAGCCTCAGTAATAGGGTTCCGTTTTACCCTTTGGGTACGGAACCCTAAAAACGTATCGGTAAACGTCGTGATGATCGTCATCATCATCATCATTTGAGCCGAAAGACGTCCACTGCTGAACATAGGCCTCCCCCAAGGCTCGCCAAACAGTTCGCTCCCGTGCCCTCCGCATCCAACGCGATCCCGCAATCTTAACCAGGTCGTGGCTCCATCTTATTGGAGGCCTACCTACACTGTATGATGATGATGACTATTTACTCCGCAGCCGGGCGCAAGGTGTTCCGCGACTTTTTGCGCGGCGAGTACTCGGAGGAGAACATCATGTTCTGGCTGGCCTGCGAGGAGCTGAAGCGCGAAACGGATCCCGACGCCGTCGAGGAGAAGGCGCGTTTCATCTATGAGGACTACATCTCCATACTCTCACCTAAAGAGGTCAGTTCCAATAATACACCGTGTGACTCAATCATAGTAAAATAATACGGGTTACCCACGCCAGAAAAAAATCGTGTCGGTCTTTTGACCCATTCGATGTTTTAATACATTCGGTCTTTCGTACTTCGGTATTGTAATACATGTATACCCACTGGCCGGTCATACACACGGCCCCTGTCTGTCCGCGTCTGCGTGGTCTTGTTACGATTAGTTGTAGTAGTTAGTAGAAACATTATTTTTCTCAAAAATGGTATGAAATGTTGCCATTACGTCATCAAAAACGTCGTAGAAAGTAACGCATCCTGGAGACTAGCTGCTAGCTGCCAGGAAGTAAGTATGAAATTCCATTACATATCAAGTGTTCAAATTTGGAACCCGTGCTTATCTACGTCTGTCAAAAACTTAAACTTTAAAAAAAGTTCACACTTAAGACGATGTATGCAAATATGATAGTTCTCTGATTAAATAACTGGAACATTTTTCACTAATTTATGTTGTTGTAATTACAATTTTCGTGTTTCAAATGTTTCAAAATTAAGAAAATTCTTATCATTATAAAATTATGACGTTTGTAATTTAAAGTTGGCAGATATCTTAGTGTTGCCGGACAATTGTTGGTGAATCGATTAATCGTCGATTATAATTGCGGCGCACAAATAATCTAAATATCGATTATCCAATCGATGTGTCGATTAAATCGATTATATCGATATAATCGATACTAAGATTCATACAATAATACAAAATCGATTATAATCGGTCAAGTACACAGATTAATCGATTACATCGATTGTTAATATTTTACAATTTAATCGATTATATAGATTCTTAATATTTTACAATTTAATCGATTTAATCGATTATGTAGGTAGATATAATCGATTATACCGATTGTTAATATTTTACAATTTAATCGATTTAATCGATTATGTGGATATTTTTTTATTTATTTATTTATTTATTTATTTAAATAAGAACATAGGTTTTCACAAATGAATTATCCATCAGACCCCAAACTAGGCTGGGCCTGTATCTTGGGTGTCTGCGAGAGTGATTTATATAATCGATTTAATCGATTAAATCGTGTACTTGACCGATTATAATAATCGATTATAATCAATATAACTGTATGAATCTTAGTATCGATTATATCGATATAATCGATTTAATCGATACATCGATTGGATAATCGATATCTAGATTATTTAGGGGGGAAATAATCGATTAATTGATAATCGATTATCCGGCAACACTAAGATATCTAAACATCGCCGCCCGGTACCTTTAAAAAAAACAATCATACCTACCATAGACAGACATTAGTAGGTTAGCGAGTGAGTAGCTAAAGGCGGGTCGTAGATTTTCTTTATTTTTTCAATGTGTACTACTTTTATTTTATTTTTATCAACTTGTTTCATTTTTGAGAAAAGCACTATACAAGCTTCGCCCAGTAATCGCCATCCTGGCCTCGTATCATTGCTGGCCTCACCTAGCGGTTCGGCCATCAAACTTCTACTCGTTCAGGATGGCTTACTTACTGGTCTTTGCAGTAATGTACTATTGTCTGACACGTCATGCGTCTGACACGCTCGGTGTCTGTAGAATCTACGTACGACCTACCTTCAGTGCGCGTCTGGCAGCAGCCGTGGCGTGTTACTCCGAGAAGGGCTACGGATTAGCCCGAAACATATCGAGTTAAACTCGTTTTGAGACGTGAATAATCCGTATTATTTAACTATGAGAGAGAGAGAGAGAGAGAGAGAGAGAGAGAGAGAGAGAGAGAGAGAGAGAGAGAGAGATGTTTATTTACACATATTCGATACACAGGAAATACAGTTGACAGGAAAAGATACAAATAAAAATCATCGAATAGTATAAATTGGGCCTTATAATGTTGAGGCAAGCCGCAACGCTGTTTTTCAGTGGGACCCATTTAAAAACTAAACACAAACACATTGTGATGAGGCGAGTTCCAACTTCTTCTGTCATTCTGGTACACGCTAGCCATTTAAAATGGGCACATTGGAATTACGTGTTTTAAGGACATCCCAAACGCCGTGTGTACCAGCTCTTCAAGACTAACATCATCAATTAGTTGCTTATATGTGATTGGGTCGTTCTAAAATCCGTTTGCCAGTGGCATGATGGGATTTTCATGTGACTAGACCGATAACTTATTTAAACCGTGCTTTAAGTCGTTGTATTAGTTTACGGGATTGAAATAACGTTATTGATTTAAGTACCAGTGATCATACCTGGTTTGCGTCATGTTTGCCCAAAAAAGTAAAGTAAAGTAAAAATCTTTATTTGTTTACCAAAATCATACACAGTAATTAAAACAGTGAAGTACAAACTAACTTAAGTTTTAAGCCTAAACTGCCCTTTCACAACGACACGCATTGCTACGCTAACGATTATTTACTAAAAATTAACAAAACAATCAGCGCAGGTATACAATAAGTCGCTCAATGTAGGTAATAGCTATGTGCCGCCGAGAACCGGTCTTGCGCAGCGCGCTTAGCGCCAGGCACAGGTTGATCCAAACTATCACACGTACACAAATGTAATTAAAAATAGAATTTACATTTTATCTTATTATTATTAGGAATTTAAGGCGTGCAAATAATATTGACTCAGTTTCACAGCATTTGTTAAATAGACTTAAGTAGGCGCCATCTAGCCAAACCTGATGGAACTTCTCGAATTGTATAACATCCTTTAGGATCTTTTGATTTGTCAATAAACTACGTAATTAGTTCCATAGCCATCCCAGAGATGGCGCTGTTATTTAGTATTTAAAACAAGTTTTATGGAAATAAATCCTCTTTTTCGCTACCACTGACGGCGGCGGTCGGCACCATTAATCCGCCATTTTATTTATTTTCCCAGAGCTTACCAATTTTACAGCATTTGTGATCAACCCAGATGGAAAGTGAATCCGACAGAACATGCAAACAATAGCTATAACACTAATATCAGATATTAGTGTTAATACTATTGTACTTGATGACCTTCAGTTATTGTATACAGATCCTAATAGCAGTAACATGGCCGTTTGTTTAATTCATAATGTATGTTCTTTTGTGGGTGTGTCGTCTCGCTGTAATTTTTTGTCATGTAAATACTTATGTAACGTATGAGTTTATTGTAGAACACACAATATCGATTGAAGTTTTATTCAGTCTAGCATCACGTGAAACATTTGATGTTGCGGCGAGGATGCCACAAATTGGCGATCTATAGGACACTGATATCATATCCGCAAAAACCCGGCGGCAAATTACTTTGCTAGGTGGTAATTAGTCCTGGACAGGTTTCAGCAACAGAATAGTATAGCAAGCCGAGGCAGAGAATCCAGGTGTTAATCGTTTTTGGGAATTTGGAAATGGTACACCTGGAAATAGATGATACGTCAAAATACTAATAATGGCGATCTTTACAAAAGAGACTAATCACTATTACTTTTTTTTTGAGAGTTACAGTGACGAATTAAAACTTGTTTTGTTTTGTTAGTTTAACATCTGACCTCTTTAGCCTAGTTGGTAGTGACCCTGCCTACGAAGCAAGAGGCCCTGGGTTCGAATCCCGGTAAGGGCATTTATTTGTGTGATGAGCACGAATATTTGTTCCTGAGTTATGGATGTTTCTATGTATTTAAGTATTTATTTATCTATATAAGTATGTTTATCGTCGTCTAGTACCCATAGTACAAGCTTTGCTTAGTTTGGGACTAGGTCGATTTGTGTAAGATTGTCCCCTAATATTTATTTATTTTTTATTTTTATTATACTCTGAGGATGAGCCCTGGTTGAGTTCAAAACGCATCAGTGTAATTTGGTGGTGGTGATAGTTGGGTTTGTGTGATATGTGTGTGTTTGTACAGTGTGGACACACATTTATTGCATAAACGTAGCTATCATAAAGGTCGCGGGTGAGCGAAGTAATTGTTTCAGTTCATTAATATGTACCTCCGCAAAAGTCCGCTGATTCAATAAATTATTTGAGACTTCACAGTCAACTTTCTAATCCCCAAAATCAAGAGTTTCCATTAAGATTTTCTATAAGGCCATTCTAGGCCCAAATCGAAGACCAGGAGTATATTTGACATGACTTTCTTAAGTCCAACCAGTATCTTTCCCCGTTCCAGGTATCATTGGACTCACGCGTGCGCGAAGTGGTAAACCGCAACATGGTGGAGCCCACGCCGCACACGTTCGACGACGCGCAGCTACAGATCTACACGCTGATGCACCGCGACTCGTACCCGCGCTTCGTCAACTCGCCACTCTACAAGACCCTGGCTCGAGTGCCGAGCTCGCCGGCCGCATCTCCGCAGTGATCGCGATGCTCCACTGTGGACGAGTAACGTGCTAGTCTTTTAACCTGGTGCTTGAGGCCGAGAGGAAATTGAACTTAGTCATTAATGGGGCATTTACGTCAGGATGCTCGACATGTTTGGGACGGATTTGAGTTCTTTTATCAGGGCATTTTTACTTTTAATGGTGCAGACAACTTTTTAAACGAGGACATTTTGATGATTAAACTCAGAATTATGAGCACTATTCATTTTTATAAAGAAAAAAGTGTCCTTATTTCTGAGTCATTTTTGTGACTTTTTTGCATAATAGTTTGTTTTGTTGAGTTCGTTACGAAACGGACACAAAAAAATATGGAAAATTAGGGACACTTTTTTAACCCCTCAAGCGACCCAGGCAGACACGGCGGTGCCTAAGCTAACAGTCAAAATTTGCTAATTTTTGTTTCTAGTTTCGATCACCTTTTAACATAGGGTACTTAGAAAAAATTACCCAAAAGAGTCGCCGATCGCGCGACGGGTTAACATCAAAATCATTAGCGTTCTTAATTCTGAGTAAGAACACACCAACATCTCCTAGTTAAAAAAATTTTTTTTGCTCCAATTAATGTGAAAATACCCAGGTGGTAATTTGTGTTAGCAAATCCCCAGGGATTTACTGGGGGATAAATGTCCTGCAATGTTGTTACCGGTCTTGGTTTGACATGATATGCCCATGTAAGTGATGTCTCCCTCCGGGAATGTCGAGCAAAGATATGTTATTACGTTGACGATGCTGCCGACACACGTGTCACATGGCATTTGTTCCCTACCGATCCCTAGGTTGATAAACAACTACATATTGGTCCGAAACATGACGGGATAATCCCGTGTACGCGAGTGACCTATTTATTTATATGATACCGAGTTTTGTTGACATGTGAGGAGGTCCCATTTTTACTGGTTTAGTAGAAAAGAAATACAGTTATTACCAAGCGAGAACAGGCCATTAATAGCTGCCTAAAGTTCAAAGCTTTGCTGCGGCATTATTAGGTCAGTGAGAATCAGACAAAAGCTATCAAACGATTGTCAGTGAAGTTGGACCAGCCGGTTCCCTTACAAGCCTATAGATGTCACTAGTAAGACTAATGTTACGGTTAGTTTGGCTAGATTGCTACGACTAATCTATGTATCACTAGTGACATCTGCTGCATTGTAACCTGTTCAGAAGCTTGGTACTTTCTAAGAATGCCAGATGGTTTAATGCTATATCAGAAGTGTTTTTGCAGACATTACCAAAGATAAAATTTTGAATCTTCTGGATATAGAGCTCTGGGAACAGGCAGAAGCACTGCAATCAAAGACAAAATTGAAAAGCCATCTTGTCTCCTCAGATGTGAAATCTCGGTTTTGAGCGACCAGTATTGTACGAAAGCATGTAGGGGCCATAATTGTGACTTTTAAGACAGGGCCAACGACCGGGGCTGCTGGTTTTCGTTGTCTGTCTCATATTGTCTGTTCTTTGTAAGACTGACAACTTAAGAGTAATTAGGCTATAGGTCCGAATGGATTCCATAGTGAATGGCTTGGAATAGGTCCAACTTTTAACATTGTGAATCAGTGTCATAAATTCAGTAGCGTAAGACATAAATTTCGGTGGTGGTTTAGTGAATGTAACATTACAACTCGCCCTTATCGATCCGATACTAATACACTACATGAAGATAGGAAATTTGAAAAGAAGCTATATCTTACAGATGAGTAAAACGTGGAGGGCACATTGTTTATGTCCCGTTGTATTTTTGTTAAAGTAAGATCTCTCTAACAACAAAATAAGCTTTGCACAATTACCTGATTCGATATTACAATTGGTGGTACCATAAGAAAAGCAAGATGCCGTCTTCGTGGTTATACGTATAGTGTAGCTGGCAGAAGTTTGCCACAAGATCAAACAATATCAGCCAATCCTGATAAAAACAGACCAAGTAATACTTATATAGTGGTTAAAATGGTTTTGATATGAGAAAAACATCTGCATAATTCTGTTGACTTCTGCACAAACTACTGCTGTTTGCAGCAATCGGTAATCCTGTTATGGATTCTCTAAAAATTTGTACAGAGACCAGTTTTTCAGTTATTCTACAGAACCTGCCGTGTTACAAAAGCTCGTGTAAGTAATGTTCAGTGTCTATGCCAGTATTACAATATCAGAATCCTGGGATACTTAATTAATTGTCGATGTACCTAAATGATGTCACAAACTTCTACAAAAGTAAGTTATCGTTTCAGCTGTTAATTTGTAATGCAGATGATTTAAAACTGGCATTCGGACAGAACTTGGGACCCCTATTACTTAAGATGTTCCTATTGCACTGAACATTAATTTTGATATTTCGCTTCCCAAGGTCAGTTGTTTACAAAACTAAGTGGAGCTTTGAATCATTTCAGTCCCCGTAACCTGTGTGTTAAGAAAATGTAATGATAATGTCCATGAACTAAAACCTGTTGCAATTCTGCGACCACAGACTATACCACGCATTATATGGTCTTTGGGATTTTTAATTGACGGACGTTTATTACTCGATTTTCGTAATACACGGGTTACGGCGGTTGAAATATTTTCCACCCAGGTCTGTAGGTACAGACCCTTGGAAACGTCTGAGGTTTAGGTTTAATATAGCTACCGCAAGGTAAAAATTTGCATGTAAAACTACGAGAAACGTGCGCAGTGCATGCGTTCAAAATAGGGCATGAAATTGCCCAAAGGTCTAAAATGAATTTAATATACATTAGTTATAAGTTACAATACGAAATGATTTCTAGTCAAGGTCCACGACTTCTCTCAAGTCGGCCCCTACAGTCTCGCCGCGTTACCCGTCCAAGTGGATCCACCCTCGGTCGGTGGTTTGCTATCGAGTTGGGTTCATGACACCTCAGACTTCGTCACTACCCTAGCGATGTCGCGTCGCCGGGCAACCAATCAGCGCGCTTCATTTTCGCGTGTATTGTATTGCCAAGAATTGTCCTCTTAAATAAAGTAAATGATTGTCTTGGCTTTATCGGTTTGATGTACGATGTCTGAGGCGCTGGGTTGGGTTAAGACCATCGGGGCACTGAACCCGCTGTGCTCGACTCAGCACGCTGTGTTATGCTCAGTTTTGGACGAGGCTGTGTTAGACTCAGGCTCAAGCTCATACAAAAAGTTAATAAACCTCTAATGCTCCTAATGGTTTATCTTTTAGCTGATAGTGTGACAGTCACGATTTTATAAGCATTTTTGACGGATTTTAGATTAATTTTAAACGTTTCCGCACAAACGAATAGTGCACAATGTTTAGTGAACCTTTTTAAATGTTGTAATCTTGTACTTTTATAATGTTAAAGTTTTTTATTTTTTACAGACTTCGGTCAATCCTACTTAGGCCTCAGTAGTTTAGCACGTATAGTATAATAGGCCTAACATAATGTAATAATGCACTATTTTCAAGACTGTCGTAAGGTACTACGTTGATGTGTTAGGGACACACCTGACTGTTGATTGAGAGCAGCTTCCATGACATTACCGACCCGCTGTCAATAGTATAAACATGAACTACGAGTATAAAAAGTACTTAAAGCTAAAAAGCATTACAAGTTAATGGTAACGAAAGCGGGATCTTCCCATAAACGTAACCTGCAAAAGGGACGTCATTATGGCCTATGTATGTTTCATGGCTGGGCACAGGCGGCTTCCCAGAATAAGAGGGATCGGGCTGTGATTCCCACGAGGGCCTAGCGCGAATGTAGAAATAGAGATAGAAAGAATTGGTCTAAAAGAAACTTGAGTTTTAGTCTATGGGATAAAACGAAGAAACTAAGACGAATTAATGTATTGGATCAAGGAGTAAAACAGTAAGACAAAGTATTACGTAATTCTACTGCAATCTCTAACATGAAAATGCGGGGACTTGATTGGTTGAATCGTAACAAGTCATCATTTTGATTGGCGCAATTTTAACAATTTGATGGGGACGGTAATGCGTATGAAACGAGAGTCTAGCACAGCAAAAGAGTCCAGTTATGTCGTCCTGTTTCGGTTTAAAATGCATTTATATTTATCAATAGGTATTATATTAATATTGTAAGGTCAGCGATCGATGTCACTGTTGCTGGCCCCGTAATATGTATTGAAAATTTTAAGGGAAACTAGTCATGTACATATTTTTTCCTGATGTGACCGACGACTTGAGCTGGGCCACATCACAACGTAAAACAGCTGAAGTTTGGACGTCGGGTATTATTAAATCACGATGAGACTAGGCACGGTACTGACAGTTTTTTCATATATTTACTTACGTCAAAATTTATATGAAATGACAGGAGGCCGATTTTTGACATCACATCATTCGAAAATACCATTTGACAGTCATTTAATACGAACTATAATTTTGTATGACGCGGATTTGGAGCGAACTATGCCCGTTGAATCAGAAATGAGGAGATCTGCAGGAGGACCAAAGTTACTGATGTAGCTTGGAGAGTTGGCACACTTAAGTGTTGGCAGGGCACATTGCTCGTAGTGGTAACCACGAACCGGAAGAGGTGGCGTGGCAATGCTCCCCACAAGATGGGCCGTCGTTTTTGCAATATTTTTGATGCAGGCAGCGTGGGACAGACCATTGTGGAACTCTTTAGAGGAGGTCTTTGTCCAACAGTGGATGTCTTTTGGCTGCTAAGATATTGATGACACAGATTTTTATCGTTGTTCAATGATATTTTCGAGTTATATGATTTGAAAAATCAGTCCTCAGATCTTTCGATCCTATTCACATCGCGGTCTTGTAATACTGGTGTTCATACCCAGGTCGGATCTAGCTGCCACCTTGCCAATCGGCTTGTGCAATAACCTCGACCCACGTGTCTTTTAAACTGTAAATAGTCTCAGTATAAAATTAATTAAACGGGTACTAATTTTGTATATAGTTAGGTTAAGTGTAAGTAGGTGCGCCGTGGCAACTTCACTGGTCCACCGCCTGCGCACCACCGCAAAGCGTCATGTCACGTTCCTAGTCATTAGTCACTACGACACACTTTCGTCATTGCATGACACTTATATCAAGCGTCGCAAGAGTCGCAACACGACCAATTCTCGTCATTTTCATTAGTGATTACGCAAAAAGATAAAATTAAAATAAATTTGATTTCGCCTTGATTGCTACAGAATCTAGACTCGTAATTGTAATAGATTTTTTTGTAAAGCTGATCAGTTTTGCGTAGCTACATCTGTTTATACAGGGTTATTTGTAATTCACTAGCATCCTTTTAACCCTAAACTCCTACCACTTAAACAAATGTTTTTTTGTTTTACGGCTTTTGTCATAACTTAATATTTTTGGTGTAATAACGTTTTGAAAATTTGAGTTTACCTATTATTTTTACGATACTCTGTGTATTTGTATGGGAAAAAAAGTGTTTCATTTTAAAAAGTCGTAGAACAAAAAACATTTGTCTGAGTGATAGGAATTCAGGGTTAAGAGGATGTCAGTGAATTAAAAATAACCCTGTATAGGTAGATCTGCACGAATCCATAATATGCCAGGTGCTACTAAATGACTCAGGAATATTTAGTCCAGATGTTGAGCAAATTTAAATAGACACCCGCAATGATTTTTCTACGGAACATTGAACATCGGATAAACGTCAGCATATTTAGTTGAATTCACCCAACCACAGGTTGAATCATTTTGTCTGACTTCAGTTATAAAGGTAAAACTATAATTACTATCTCTTTCTGACAACTCCCAACTCGTACATCATCAACCACTGTTACATCTCCTCTTCACAACTAACGAGTTTGGATGATGGCAATGCAAAAGTACACATAAATGTATCAAAACATAACAGGCTTCTAGCCGAAACCTGTTGAAATTTAACCTCCTAAGGCCCAGCGTAATAAACTTAGGACATCGTTACAGCAAAATTCAGCTTTTTGTTATTGACATTAAGTTTCAAATTCTGACAGTCAATATCTGATATGGGTCTTAAGAAGTGTTAAATTTAAATACCACCACATCAAGCTTTCCGTCGCTAAGTGGAACTTTAATCCAGTCATCGAAGCGCCTTAAATTAGTCACGACCTAACATCGACACGACTAAGTACCGTCACGACCAGATCTCGTCACGACACTATCCCGACAACGGCCCCTCCCCGGCGCACCGCGCAATCGCGTCTCTAGATAGAAGCAATAAAGGTGGACCAATAAAGTTTGCCTGAAGGAAGGTCAACGAATAAATCTGTTCATGTATATTGTTGTTTTATTTAAGTCCTCACACAAATGCAGTTAACAGGGCTAACGCTACTGTGTTCGGCGTGGAGAGTGAGGTCTATTCCGACTAGTTCCATTATTAGTTCCATTAATTATATTGTAAAATCAGTAAAACCAAGTAAAACCTAGTTCAATATACCATGGAAGTAAGTAATGGTATAGTCCATTTAATTGCATTAAGAGGGTTTATACCTGCTGAGCTGGCAACGTTGCATTTTAGTTAGTTTTTCTCGATTATTCCATAAAAAATGAATGAAAATTAAAAATGTTTTGTATACAAATTGTTCTAATATATAAGTTAAAGTGTCTACTGCAATAATAATTCGCGATAAGACTTTTATTTTCTTTAAAAATCGTTAGGTAATAATTTGTTCGTTTTAAAGAAAATAAAAGTCTATCACGAATTATTATTGCAGTAGACACATTAACTTATTATTTAAAAGCGAAAAAGTTTCTCGGGTGCGCCGGTGGGATTCGTACTGCTAATAAAATAAATAATATTTGACATTAACTTATATATTACAACAATTTGTATACAAAACATTTTTAATTTTCATTCATTTTTTATGGAATAATCGAGAAAAACTAACAAAAATGCAACGTTGCCAGCTCAGCAGGTATAAACCCTCTTAAATTAAACCTGGGGAAAAAACAGTCCAACTAGTTCCATTGAGGAAACCCTCTTCGTTGATCATGTAACTACCTGCTGGGGAAAAAAAGTCCAACTAGTTCCATTACTGGAACTAAGAATGGAATAGACCGAGAGTGGTCGAGAGTGAGACAGACGATGAGATTATTGGCGCATGAGGTATTTTAGTCTTCTGGGCTGGCTACACATATGCGTCTGGTGTTGCAATGGTGGTGCTTAATTACTATCAGGTGAACTACTTCTTCGTTTTGCACCCTATTTCATAAAAACCGACTAAGAGGGTCGGCCGGCCGGCCCCCCTAGTAGCAATAGTCCGGTTGTTAGTCCGGTTGACCGAAATAGTGCAATTTTTCAGTAGCAGTAGTTTGGTTGAAATATAGTACCGAATTACCAATATTCTTTAGTAGCAAATTTAGTTAGAATTAGCAACTTAAAGCGTAATATTTTGCAAACAGATCACTAAATCGAAAAATGATCTTAGCAAACCTAAAAATTAAAATATTTTTAAAGTCCTATCCAACGATACTTTAAACTAAAGGTTTAGACGAGAAAAAAATCATTACTCCCTTTACGTGTAGGGGAGGTACTATATTTTTTCCAATTTTTATTTTACCACTATGTCCACGTGGTTGATATAATTAAATAATAATGTACCGAAATTCACGGAACACTTTTCTAAGAACAATAGGTATTTAGCGCCATCTATCAATAAGTAGGAGTATCAAAAAACAAGCACTACTCGTCGATAGATGGCAGCTTATTTAGTTTTGTCATTTTATTACAGATGGCTCTGTTCACAACTAAGTGTAATTTTGTAAGAATAAAAGGTTGGCAAAATTATTTCTTGGATTCCTTGTTCTTGTTTTGAACACGAAAACTGCTGATTCGGTCAAGCTGTTTTCTAATGATCTTCCATACAAAGCGATAGTTGAAAGAAAAAGAGTGTAAGGTAAACGTACCAATGCTCGACACCTCCACGCCTAGTAGATGACACCCATCTGTCACCTGTTTTACTATGACATAAGATTGAAGGTGCCGTGTATTGGGTCAGTGTCGAGCACAGGGACGTTTACCTTACCAAAAATAATTTGAAATGTTTCAGAAGATGGTTGGATTAATTTAAATGAACACCTTTACAAAAGATTTATCCCTTTGAAGCTGTAGACTTCGAATATCAATCGTCGTAATGAAATCATTTTTCGCCTGTTTAAAAGATCCTAAAAATATTACAGGGATGTTCATTCAAACTAACTCAATCACCTGATGGTGATACCAGATTTACTTTAAAATTAATTGTAGGTATAATTAACTAAAAAATGTGACCACGTCATAATGTTTTCATTTACATTTTTACTGAGATCCAATGCAACCCTAGCCAATAGGTTTCGCTTTAAATTATCATCCATGCAAAGGTTTTAGTTTTAATTAAAATTCTTGTGTTCAAGTAAAACGCCGCCGATTTAAAACAAAGCGCCTTTCAAATAACAGGTGACGTTGATTCAAATGAGTCTGCGTTTGCGAAATGTCTTTGAGCTCGCACTTTAATTGATTTTTGTGCAAGTGCTTGTATTTATTTATACAGGGTTATTTGTAATTCACTGACACCCTCTTAACACTGAATTCCTATCACTCAAACAAATGTTTTTTGTTTTACGACTTTTTAAAATAAAGCACTTTTTTCCCCATACAAATACACAGAGTATCGTAAAAATAAGAGGTAATCTCAAATTTTCAAAACGTTATTACACCAATAATATTAAGTTATGACAAAAGCCGTAAAACAAAAAACATTTGTTTAAGCGGTAGGAGTTTAGGGTTAAAAGGATGCTAGTGAATTACAAATAACCCTGTACAGGGTGTCCTCAAAAAACTTATCGAGATCCCTGTATTTTTTTTCATGTAATTTATTTTGATTTTATATTGTTGTTTATATGTTTATTCTGTTTGTAGTTATTTATTTCATTTTGGTTTGAAAAGATGACTTTCTGCCACCAAGTTTCTTGCGGCGCATTCTTCTTGGCAACGATGGTCCTTACGAAAGCGCTGGTAGTTTTTAAAAAGCGACATGTAAAAGAGCTCTTTGCGACCTACTTGCAGAACAACCGTTTCAACCGTCTAAATTATTTGGACACATTTTTTAAGAAACGGCAGAAGATTCTGATACAGTTACCATAAATATGGTAGACGTAGAGGACTTCTAATATATAACCAAAAGCCCCGTCAAAATCTACAGTCATTTCTTAAAAAATGTGAGCAGATAAATGAGGCGGTTCAAACGATCGAATAAATGCCCAAAATCTATATGTTGAAAATATATAAAATCGAATAATATAATATAATAGTTAAAATTAGTTATTTTTGTTTTCTTTTTTCTTATTGTACATGTTTTTTTTAGTCTAGGATAGTTGTACATAGGTATATAATATAAGTATTGTGTTGTAAATAAATTATGAAGTAATAATTAATTATGTCAATATAGTTAAAATAAATAACAACCAGAATTCATAAAGTACGTTTTTATAATCAAAATAGCATTCAAAATTTGACTCTGGACCCCGAAAAAAACCGCAAAACAATATTCTGAATAATGAGCTTCTGATTCCACCGGTGATGCACGTGGCATCTCAGTAATAATAAATAAATAACAATAAATATCACGGGACAATTCACACCAATTGGCCTAGTCCCAAAGTAAGCTAGGCAAGCTTGTGTTATGGGTACCAACGGATAAACATACTTATATAGATAGATACATACTTAAATACATATTAAACACCCAAGACCCGAGAACAAACATTCGTATTTTTCATACAAATATCTGCCCCGACACGGGAATCGAACCCGGGACCTCAAGCTTCATAGTCAGGTTCTCTAACCACTAGGCCATCTGGTTGTCTAAATCTAAGTAATAGATCGATGCTTTGAGCATCACCGATGGGATCAGTAAATTTGTATGGGGCGTGAGAGGAATACTGTTGGTGTAGTATGATGGGTAGCCAACGAGTTAAAACTTGCGCTAAAGAAAATTTTATCCTCACTCTGGAAACACTATGTTCACAAAGGCCTTGTAATGCAGTAATCGGCTGGCTGCGCGTGCGCGAATGGTTTAGCCCCTGCCTGGCCGGTGCTTCTACTGCTTACCATAATCTTCAATGATAATAGTAAGCGCTTCGGATAACAGTGACTTGCCCTCAGCGTTTATAGCGACCGTCCAAGCTCAAAACTATATTACCCTATACAGGGTGTAATCGTTAAGTGTGTCCAGGCAATTATTCCGTAACTATTACAGATATCAAAAAACTGCCAACTGATATCGAAAGTACGTTACCTAATGAGTAAAATGACATCATTAACTTTTTAAAAATAAAAAGAAAGATATCCATATTTTTGACATCAAATACTCTCATACATTTAAAACGAGATAAAAAAAATATATTACGGGACAATCTTACACAAATCGACCTAGTCCCAAACTAAGCAAAGCTTGTACTATGGGTACTAGACGACGATAAACATACTTATATAGATAAATAAATACTTTTTTTTTTTTTTAAAAAAAAAAAAAAACACTAAAACTAAGTACCACCACTCCGCGCCATTCCCGGCTCAAAAGTGCCCATAATACCGGCAGCATTGCCCCGCTGTATGGTCAGCGCAATCTGTTGAACCAGATATGACCCGGAGCGGGGGTCGCCGCCCCTGTCCCGCAACCGACGGCCCAATTCCCAGACTAAAGACTTAGCCTCAGCACCCCAGTATTACTTAAATACATAGAAAACCTCCATAACTCACGAACAAATATTCGTGCTCATCACACAAATAAATGCCCTTACCGGGATTCGAACCCAGGACCTCTTGCTTCGTAGGCAGGGTCACTACAAACTAGGCTAAAGCGGTCGTTAGACTAGTACAAAAGTTTTAGTTTCCTTATTTTAAAAGGTTATTTTATAATCTATAAGTTTAGTTTTGATATTTAAAGAAACTGTTTTTTAAGCCAACAAAGTAATAAAACTATGTTTCACTTGAATAATATTTATTTCTTAGTAAGTAAGTACAAAATTTTCGAAGTGACGTCATTGTTGTGCGACACAATGACAGGCTCTATGTATTCGAGTGTTTGATGTCAAAATTATGGATATTTTTATTTTATAAAAGTTAATAATATCATTTTACTCATTAGGTAACGTGCTTTCGATATCAGTTCACAATTTTTGATATCTGTAATAGTTACGGAATAATCGCCTGGACACACTGAACGATTACACCCTGTATACAGGCTGCCTTTTTTTTTTGTGGGGCTCTCCCCAAGGGGCCTACCCACTAAAAACCACACGGATTCCCTCGTCTGCCATTGTGAACGCCACGGGAGCAAAATGTGTCACCGCAACGCCCACTGGCCGCCCCGGGATGGGGCTCCTCTGTCGACACCGTGCAATGCGGGCTCGGCACTCCCCGGCCTCCCCCGCTGGTGAAGGATTGTTTAAAGAGGTTTACTCCTCGTGGCTTCCGCAGACGCCCACGTTCTCGGCAAGCCGGGTTTACGTGCCCTCACGTAAGCTCCCGCGCCCTCATGTGTATACAGGCTGCCTAGTAATTAATAGCCAAGCTTATAGCCATCGACAGAGCATCTTAGGCTGGCCCCTAGAATGCACTTTAGTTAAGTACTAAAGTGCCATGGTTTTCGAGATAATCGAACTTAAAGCTTTTTTCAATAATTGGCACCTTACTTCACTTAAATGACCGTCTAGGCACTAGCCACTGCACTAGTATGGCTTTATTTTCACTATAACACTACTGCTGCGTGTAGTGGTAGTGTTAGTGTTGATTCGCAAATAGATAGGTAGTTTTTTCTTTCCATTTACGCGTTTTATTTTGTATTATTTAAGGGTTACGGGATTATAATCTGTCCCTAGGCCCTAGCCTCGTGCCTACGCTACGCTAAACGCTTGATGTTATTGATGTCTTTCGTTTTGCTCCTTTAAAAAGGGGCAAAGGCAGTCGGGGCTATGCATTCTGTGTCGTACTTTTTATTATTTTTTATTTTGTATTGTTATTATATTAGTCGTGTTTTGTGTTGTATATTTTCAGATGTGTGTATGTATTATTATTTAGTTTATACTGTTACTGTGTTATTGCTGTTGCCAAGTTTTAATTGTCGGATTGGTTCCAACGGAAGACCAGCGTCGGCTGCAAGGCCGACATCATGCTGAGTTGGGACCATTTCGTGACAATATTTATTAAGTATCTGTTTCCGATTTCTCTTTTTGTATTTGTTTTTTTCTTTTGTCACGAATAAATGTTTTTCTTTCTTTCTTTCTTTCTTTTAGGCCAGAAATTAAGAGTTTTTCTCGTTCTGTTCGTTGCTAAATATTCTCTGATAGTGAGGCTAACAGCAGAACAGATGGCGATTGGGGCTCAAAGGTTCTCGAGTGGAGACCACGGACTGGCAAGCGCAGCGTGGGACGTTCAGCAATGAGATGGACGGACGATTTGGTGAAGGCCGCAGGTTCAGGGTGGATGCAAGTCGCTTCCAACAATAATGATTGGGCGTCATTGAGGGAGGCCTATGTCCAGCAGTGGACGGCCTACGGATGAAATGATGATGAGGCTAACGGATGTGTATTAGAGTTTTGTTATGGCCAGACGGGTTTTTGTTAATTGGGTCTTAATTTAAAAAAAAACACATTTCTCTTTATTTCCAACAAGTTTGATTGCTTGTGGTGAATATAAAATGTATGAAGACCAGAGTGGCCAACATTCTCAAAAAATAGTGTATCTAATACGTGTAATACGCGTGTGTAGTCCCCAAACCGCACTGGTCCCGCGTGAGAACTACGGCCTAAGCCCTCGCATTCTGAGAGGATGCTTGTGCCTGTAAATCAACTCCACAGCACAGTAACATTGGCATCGCTGTACTTATGAGGCTTGATTTATCTCAATATTAATCGCACATCTGAGAATTAAAGTGAGCTTTAAAGACGAAAATGTATTAGGCATCGAATTCCACGGGCTCAATTATCGACTCGGTCGTAATAACCGCTAAGATTTCATTACCTTAATAATGAGTCGACGGGGGCGATTATGAAGACAATGGAGAGACGCCGAAATATCGCCTCATTTAACTCTATAGGCAATTTGTGTAAATTTGGAGCGACGCCCGAAGGAGTTTTACGGGAAATATTATTGTAAAGTTGTAATACATAGCGTAGTAAAAGTTTTTAGTCCAATGGTCGCGTAGGTTGATAAAAAATACAATACAATACAAATGTTCTTTATTGAACATCAAAAACAGTAATGATTATAAATAAAAAATACAGGTAGACAATTAGAGCAGGCAGTATTGGGCAGGATGTTATCCTCCAACGCACATAAATTTCGAACAACTCAGAGGTGTAACCCGGACTCGAACCCTCGACCCTCTGTTTGAGAGGCCATTGGTCAAACCACTAGGCTACCACGGCTATTTGTTGGGTTCCGTACACAAAGGGTAAAAACGGGACCATATTACTGAGGCTAGGCTGTGTGTGTGCTGTCGTGCGTCTGTCCGTCTGTCACCAGGCTGTATCTCATGAACCGTGATAGCTAGATAGTTGAAATTTTCACAAATGATGTATTTTGGTTGCCGCATAACAACAAATACTAAAAAACAAAATAAAATAAATATTTAAGGGGGCTCCCATACAACAAACGTGATTGTCGTTTTTATAGATAATGGTACGGAGCCCTTCGTGCGCGAGTCCGACTCGCACTTGGCCGGTTTTTTCGGTAGTGAAAAGTACCCACAGCTAATAAAACTTGTATCATTTACCCACCTTTTTCGAATGCATACTTTCACGGCTGTTTTTGTAAATCGGTTTCCTAGTCATGTCCGGTTTGAAAGATTGCATGAAGAGATAATACGAAGTTCTTTGATTCGGCGTATAAACCATTAATTGGCAGATTGTTCCGTCGTCGGTTAAACGCGGCTGATGTCTTTTTAACTGCCGTTTGTCTTATTTATCGACTGTTATGTCTTTGGTAAGGTCCTAAGTTTTTACATTAATCTTTCTACTTCTGTCATGTTTTACTTTTACTTCGTAGATATAAAAACGGAGGGTGGTAGGTGCTTGCTTTTTTTACTTGTCACGTTAGTATAATCACGGACTAGTTTTTTTTATAGTATAGGGGCAAACGAGTAAACGGATCGCCTGATAGTAAACGATTTCCGTCGCCCATGGACACCTGCGACACCAGAAGAGTCACAAGTGCGTTGCCGGCCTTTTAGGTAGGAGTACGCTCTTTTTTTGAAAGCTAGAAGGTATATCGGTTCGGGAATACCGCAGCCGGTACTTCATTCCGAGCTTTGCTGTGCGAGGCAGGAAATTTAGTTGTTTTACAGTACCCGGCCATAAAGATTGCACACGGTCTTTGAAAAAAAAACTCGGCAAATGTCGGACATTTGTAGTCTTTTTCCAAAGACCGATGTGTTTTTTTGTGTGTTACATCGGTCATTTTTCGTACCTACCCCTATTCTTGGCGGACGGAGTCGCAGGCAACAGCTAGTTTTATGATAAAAACGTATGCAACTTTCTAGAAACGACTTTTTGGTTTTAACCAGTCTGTAAGACTTAAGGGGCTGTTTCACCACCCATTGATTAACTTTAACTAACGGATAAATGTGATGCCGTCTCCGTCTATTCGAACAAAACAAACAGAGACGGCATCACATTTATCCGTCAAATAAGTTCGATCAATGGATGGTGAAACAGGGGGTTAGCATTAGCATAACCGGTTTTCGCCGAATGGTAAATGTGGCAGAAAGCTTATTTGGCATCATTGGATTATCAATTAATAAACAGATTCCTCTTAATTAACTAAAATACCGCCAAATTATGTAAGTTTCAATAAATAATTATATGTATACTATTTTAGTATTTTTATTTAATTGAATTTATTAAACGAGTTTGTAAAATTCACAACAGCAAATTCTCTGAAATTGATATTTTTAGCATGTCTCTAAGCAAATATAAGTCTGTCATTAGTAATAAGTAATTTGTTTGCCATTTTTGTATTTTTTGTGTTTGCCATTTTTGTATTTGTTTGCTGAGAACGGGTTAGGTGCACATTCTCGTTTTCTTTTCTTAGTCGTAGTTTTGCATGCATGCATGTATGTTGCTTTTTCACCCGTTAGATACCTATATTATCATTATTAAGAGTTAACAAGGATGATATAGACTGGATTGGCAGTCGCCATAGTACGGATCGGCCGCGGTTTTTGTAGTTCGACTATTAAATCTAGATGGCGCTGAAATATAGCCAGAGGCTTTGAAGGCAAAACAATAAGACTACAGATGTTTCATATTACTACAAATGTATTATTTTTCAAAAATATTGCATAATAATACATTTGTAGTAATATGAAATATCTGTAGTCTTATTGTTTTGCCTTCAAAGCCTCTGGCTATTTCAGCGCCATCTAGATTTAATAATCGAACTACAAAAACCGCGGCCGATCCGTACTATGGCGACTGCCAATCCAGTCTATATCATCCTTGGAGTTAATAACCTGTGGCAACTTTAATGGTTTTTTTTATTAATGTAACTGTTTGTAGTATACGCTTTATGGTACCGTTTGTGCCCAAAAACATAAATAAATAAATAATTTGTAGCATCCCGCAAATGAGTTAGTCCGAAATAAAGTTCGCATAATTCTGTAAACAGAATAATTTAATTCGGCATATTATCGATTGTCCGAAACTAACTGGAGATAAACAAGCGTACCAGTGGTCAACATAATAGGTACATTTATTTATGGTTCTTTCTTTACACTAGACCTAAATGTAATTCAAACGGTAGTTTTGCAACAATACCTACCTACACATACATGCACCGTTTTCAAAAGGCATTTTTAAACCTGTGTTTCTGAAAACGGCTCCTAGTTACGGTCCTTTGATAACGCCGGAAGAGTGTTCCGTGTATTTCCTTAAGTTAAAGCCCCGCGCTAATATTCTGTTTAAAGCAATGCGCCATTAAACCAAGTTTTCTAAGCCAATAACTAAGCCTTCCGGAAGTATCGTTGCGGCAAGAAAATCCACTTTCTTTATACTACACCGCGTTTACGACATTATCAAGTAATGCGTGTTGGCAGCAAAGAGGGCTCTCTAGGGAGAGAAGGGTATATTTAACGCCACCGTAATCTAGGACAAGGGGCTAGAATAGTCGCGCAAGTTTTAGAAAGAAGGAAAACACACACATTTTCACACATTTTACTTTTTCTCGAACATACAATTAAATATTGATGTTAAGTTCCTTATTGCTGTGAAGTATTACGTTTCATGTGCGGCTAGACGAAAGGTGGAATTTCATACAAAATTGGGTCTATAATGACTCCCATAAAATTTTAAGTCATAATGTATCATGGGGCTGGACACGTCTGTCGCATGCACCCACAAAGATGGGCTCACACAGTTACTTGGTGGGTGCCGGAGAACGGCCAGCGACGACGAGGCAGACCAAGAAGGAGATGGCGGGACGACTTGGACGTGTATGAAAAGGACTGGCCTGATATTGCGCCAGAAAGGGAGTTGTGGAAGTCAAGAGGAGAGGCCTTTGCCCAGCAGTGGGACACTATGCCAGGCTAATAAAAAAAAAAAAAAAAAAATGTATCATTAGACATAATCAACGTTAGTCATACAGTGATTTATTTCTGAAACAACTTATTTTTCGGAATTGTTATAAAACAAACCTAACCTAACCTACTGCATTCTATCAGATGGCATTTTTAAGATTTTTAATATTAGGTACAAAGATAACAAGAAAAAATAGAAAACACATAAAATTAACTAAAACGGGGCTTCCTATTCCAAAGGTAGAGCAGCGCGGGGCATTGCACCTAAGACGCTCTAGCCGCGTTGTCCCGCTGCACTGCGAGGCTCAGTTTTTGGGCGAAGAAAAAACCTGCTCTTAGGTCGCCAGAGACGCCAATTAGTTTGTCCGACACTTCTTTAATAAACTTTTTTGTGTCGGACGACCAAGGCCCAAAGGTTTCGACCGCAAGTGCCGCAAAAAAGTAGTTTTCTCTAAGAAAAGCATATTTGCGGCACTTGACGGTTTGGACATCGTCTGCAGCTGTCCCTGGCTTCCGCGCAGAGCGTTGTACGTGGGACGGGGCTAACGTATCCACGCATGTAACATCCCACGCCAACGGCTGCCCCAGACGCCACGGCACCAACGTACAACCGTCGGGCCTCTTCCCGTCCGATGGCATTTAAAAAAGTCCTGAAAAAAATACCGTTTCAGAAATAAATCACTGTATGACTAACGTTGATTATGACTAATGAGACATTATGACTTAAAATTTTATGGGAGAAAAGGGGCACCGTATGACTATTACATAATTATGTATTCAGCCGGCAACCCTTTGCTTCCCGGCCTCTGCAGTAGTACTTAATATACTATTATTCACAACCCAACCGCTATTCTTCCGCCTCCTGAACCGCCAGGGTTAACAGGGGTTAACCGTAACGGTCGTGTAGCCCAGACGATAGCGGGTACTACCTCCCGGGCGCATGTGCAGATTGCTGACTAATTCCTCCAAAGGAATTAATTAATCGTTGTTGCCCAGTTGTCTCGGGCGTTACCACAGAAATAATAATAAAGAGGATAGAAGTGCCTTAGACGCGTGACCTTGGCGCCGTGCTTGTGACTCGCAGGTCACAAGCGCGCGACTTGTGGCTCAGTGCTATTTGAAACGTGGGTATGATAACAAGTGCTTTAAAATGGTGTTTTGCAGCATTAGCAATTGCGGAAACTCGTTCACACTGTGCAATCACACTAATAAGGGGATTACATTTCATCGGTATGTATTAATTTAATGTAATAATGCGGTTTATATCAAAATACAACTTGAGAAAATATTTCATTATGAAATATTGGTTTACACGTTATTAACACGAAACTTCATATACCATTGCTGCTCATATCCTTAAAAACGCAGATTGCTTTGAAGTATACGCAGCAATGTAATGTAATTTTTGATAAACCTTCTGCCTCGCACAAATGTTCATGGTACGAACACAAGACAGGTTACGACTAGTCCCGAGCTAGTGATGCCCGTTGACTTGCGTAGACTTTTTATCGATATCGTAGTTTACAATCATCCTAAACACGGTATAAAGGTGGTGTAATTAGTATAATAGTGTACAAATAATAAAGTTACAATTCCATTGTAAAAAAAAGATGCTGATTGTGAATTGTGTGTGATTGTGTAAAATGATTACATTTTTTACGATAGCCCCCATGCTTTGTATCAGGTTTGAAATTTCGCCTTTTGTAGATGGTGTTGGGAAATGTTGATTTGAACCCTCTGTGCGCGAATCTGAGTTGCACTTGGCTAGTTTGTATTTTACAAAATCCTATTTTAATTGCTTCTTTAATAATTTTTCATTTTAAACATGAAACTACCGTGAGAATCACTCATAGTGAAAATAAACGGATCACTCACGTCTTAAAACGAGTTTAACTCGACATGTTTCGCACGTTTCGCATGAGTGCATGTTTGGCAGCCGCCGTGACGTGCGACTCCGAGAAGAAGGGCTACGGATTAGCCCGAAACATGTCGAGTTAAACTCGTTTTAAGACGTGAGTGATCCGTTTATTATCACTATGAGTGAGTCTCACGATAGTTTCATGTTTAAACTCACATCTCTCACTAACACAGAGTCGGTGGTAGGGTCAACCAACGTCATAAATAAGTGATCACTTTTGTACCTTGTCGCTTTAACGTCATGTTTGAAAAGCCATACGAAATTATGTAACGATTGAAATTGACAAGGTACTACAAAAGTGGTCACTTATTTATGACGTTGACTGTACAGACACATGCAGACAAACATTATACATTTCACATTCACATACTTAGGTCAAATTCACGTAATTAGCTACAAATTATTTATACTAATGTCCATCCCCACGAATTCATTTTAAATTTGATCATTGGTTACAATAATTTCCTGTAAGGTTTACTGCAAATTGTAACAGTCGATAAAATTGTCGATGAATCGAGGCCTAACGTAAATGTGAAATAAATTGCTTTTGTACACTACAACCACACTGCCGACGCGGCCAATGAAGAACGCCGTTGTGTAAGTGTGGGTATAACTTACGGTGAGTGTTATTCAACGCTGTCTCTAAGTGGTTAGGTTCATAATTGTTTGTAAGCAAAAAAAATAGTAATTGTGTGCGTGATTGCGTAGTACGGTTCCGGTATTTTGCGTGTGTGAATTAATAGTAAGTAGAGGGGACAAACTAGCGCCACTGGTCCCGGAACAAAATAGGAACTAAGGCATTTCTATCCTCTTTATTATTATTTCTGTGGGCGTTACCCTTCCCCACCCCATGAGGCCTACGCCTCGGTTAGAAGGGAGTGGTAACGAGCACTCGAGGACGTTTCCGACACCGTATCTCAAACAGATCTATCCTGCGCCAACCGCATCCAACGTGTTCCCGCAACCTTAGCCAGGTATAGTCGACCAAGAAACTCCTTTACCACCCTAAGGTTCAATGTCAGTTGTATGACTGACGTCAAAGGCTATTTTCACTTACAAGTCAATGTGACAATCGGCCTTATTGGTTTATTCTGATGGAGGAACTGTCACAAAAAATGGTAAAGCACTTACATGGTACACTATACAGTGCGTCCAGTCCGTGGACGTCACTCGAGAGCCTTCTGACGCCATCGGCCGTCAGTTGTACGAGCGATGTGCCCTGCCCCACCAATTGTTAACGAAAATGTTTGCTCCCCGCTATTTCTACTATAAGATTCTAGTTCAAACAAACTCACTGCACTGAACAAACGGTAATGACGTACCATTCTAGTTGCATTCTGCCTTTTACATTGAAAAATAAAGAGCGTGCTTAGTTTCAAAGGGAGAATGTAAAATATACAAAGTCGGTGTTCTCAAAGAAAATATAAAACAAAATGTATCGAGAAAACTATAGTAAGCTACAATTGGAAAAGAAGGGAGAAAATTTACTGATGTAGGGACGTATGTTGGTAAATATAAATCTTCACTGATATTATAAAGAAATGAAATGAAATTGAAATTGAAAGAGGAAAGATTTGTATTTTTGTATGTAACGAATAAACTTAAAAACTACTGGACCGATTTCAAAAATTCTTTTGCCGTTAGAAAGCTACATTATCACTGAGTGGCATAGGCTATTTTTTACCGCGGGAAAATACCTTTTCCTACGGGGAAATTAATTTATCGCAGGCGAAGCTGCGGACGGAAGGCTAGTAAAATATAACAGAGTTTAAATTTTTTAGCCTAGCTGTTCAAAGAGGGAATGCTGACGGTATCTTCGGAACCATACCTAAGAGGCTTCTTTTTCATAACATGTTTTTTTTCTTAATGTACCTACTTTTATTTAAGATACCTAGTTCATCATCATCATTTCAGCCGAAAGTCGTCCAATGCTGAACATAGGCCTCCCCCAAGGCTCGCCAAACAGATCGGTCCCGTGCCATCCGCATGCAACGTGATCCCGCAACCTTAACCAGGTCGTCGCTCCATATTGTCGGAGGCCTGCCCACACTGCGTCTTTCGGTCCTAAATAAGATACCTAGTTGTATATAAATAATTATTTTAAGGTGTATAGGTATTTCGATATTAAACAGATATGACGATATATTTTATTATTACATCGTCAATTTTATTTATTTCTAAATAAATAACGTATTTAACAAAATATTCTAGAATAAAATCTTACTAATTATAAACGCAAAGGTTTGTATGGACAGATGTATGGCTGGATGTATGGATAAAAGTGTGGATGTTTGTTCCTCTTTCACGCTAAAACATCACATCACATCACACACTCATTATATCAGCTAAAGGACGTCCACTGCTGGTCAAAGACCTACCCCAAATAGTTCCACAACAAACGGTTAAAAATCAAAAATAGAAAAATGAAAACGTTTATTCTGTAAGTAGGCCGCAAAGAGCTGTATTACATTTTTTTTAAAACTACCAGCGCTTTCGAAAATAGGCACCATCATTGCCTAGAAGAATGCGCCGCAAGAAACTTGGTCCTTTTTTATGGTGCGAAAAATGCGCTTTATGCATTCGTCTCTGTTCGGGGAAACAGAGGGTATGTGGGGCTCTTCCACAAGGGGCCTACCCACTAAAAGCCGCACTGATTCCCTCGTTGCCAATGTGAACGCCACTGGAGCATAAAAGACACCGCGACGCCCACTGGCTGCCCCGGGATGGGGCTCCTATGTCGACACCGTGCAATGCGGACTCGGCTGTCCCCGGCCTCCCCCGCTGGTGTCGGTTTGTTTAAAGAGGTGTACTCCTCGTAGCCTCCGAAGAGGCCCACGTTCCCGGCTAGCCGGGGTTACGTGTCCTCACGTTAGCTCTCGTGCCCTCGAGTCTCGCTCTGAAGAGGCAGAGCGGTACCCGGGGCACAATCGCTTCTTAAACTTGGTCCTGCGCTGAACGCATCCTGCGACCTTTACCACATCGTCGGTCGTTGTTCGGCCCCATCGGCCGTCGGTAATCAATCACTTACGTCCTGTAAAAAATATAGGCACACTCGGTCGGAATCTTATTGCTACAGCGCCACGCTACTGGTAAGCACTACTATCCGGGTTCGGGATCCACTTACTGCAACCCGAGGTATGATAAACGAGCACACTCACGGGGTTACCCTAATGTGAATATATTACCGTCCTCCAAAAATTGCGAATTTATAGACTAGCTGTTGCCCGCGACTTCGTCTGCGAAGGATTCGTTTGTCGCTATCCCTCGGGAACTAAGCGATTTTCTGGGGTAAAAACTATTCTGTGTCCTTTCCCGGGACTTGAACTAGCTCTATACCAGCGGTTCAGCGGTATAAGCGTAAAGAGGTAACAGACAGCTTAGTACAGTCAACCTCCTCCTCTTCCCTCCTGTATTTAGTCAGTGTATTTTCTTTTTTATGTCGAATAAAGTTATGTCTATGTCTACACTTTTGCATTTATAATATTGTAGGGTAGTATACAGGGTGTTAAAAAAATTCCGTATGATCCGAAAACCAGTGACAGTACTCATGAAACTGAACAACTTTCCCCAAGTCGAAATACAAAAAAAAATTGGACTGTCCATACAAAACATCCGATCAGCTGACAGAGTTTGTATGAAGAGACCGACATTTTATTTCATTATTCCGACCCATGTTCCTTGGGGAAAGTTGTTCAGTTTCATGAGTACTGTCACTGGGTTTTGGATCGTACGGGATTTTTTTAACACCCTGCATGTAGTTCGCCTTTGTACTTAAATCTGTTTCTCTTGTTAACTGTTTTATCCCGATTTCATCGAAATATCAAGATAAAAATTAGTCCAAGTGTTATTTCAGACGTTTAGCTATCTATACACTAAATGCTATCAAAACCCGTCCAGCCGTTTTAGGGTGTAGGAATAAAAAACACACAAACAGACTCTCTCACAGACACACACACACGCACGGACGCTGGCACGCACGCACGCACGGACGGATGAAGGGACGGACGGACAGACGGACCCAGGCCCGCATACTCATAGACTTTCGCATATATAATATTAGTAGGAATAGGATGCCTGATAGTTCGTCTTTCCCGTCTCAACAAATTGCCGCTCAGATTTCTACTGAATTTGAAACGTTGGACAACTTTTGCGAATTTTATTATTTTTACGAAACAGGGCGGCAGACGAGCATGGTACTTAAAATAATAGAAGATTCCAGATGTATGGCCCGCCTAGAGGACTCTAATCATCATCATCATAACATCAGCTAAAAGACGTCCACTGCTGAACGTAGTGTTCCCCAAGGTTCGCCAAACAGATTTGTCCAGCGCCATCCGCATCCAATGCGTTCCCGTAGCCTTAACCAGGTCATCGCTCCATCTTGTTGGAGGACGTCTTCCGGTCCGTGGACGCCATTCGAGAAGATGGCTGGCCCCATGGGCCATCAGTTCTACGAGCAATGTGCCCTGCCCACTGCCACTTGAGTCTGGTGATTCTGGAGGACTCTAATTACTGGCATAGGTACTAACCTATCTGCTGACTCGGAGTCCCTAATTTTCTGTACACAGCGGAGACAACTTTTATTTATCACGCTGTGATACCATGCCGGCATACCTCAAAATGTTGCCAGAAAGATTTCCTAGCAAAAACCGGTTGTCTGTAAAGTCGGTTTACGGACGATAGTTTAAAGTGACAACGTCATAACAAAACATTCAAAAAACAAAACTGAAACCAGGCGGTCACCCATCCAAGTACTGATCGCGCCCGATGTTGCTTAACCTCGGTGATCGGACGAGAACCGGTGTTTTGTCAAATATCTTGAAAACGGTGCATCCTACGGCAAAATCAATGAAATTTTCATCCCCCTTTAAGACCCCGCGCCCCTCCCCCGCGCCACCCCTCCATCCACCCCTCCCATTAAAAATTACCCGAGCGGTAGTACTAAGATTGTACATCCTGGCGTTCACTGCTCTCTCTTGTACGGGACAATAGATACATAATGTACGTTACATTGCGTCATCCTTTTTCGTGCATGCAGCCGGCGTTCATCGATTTATTAGACGTTGTCACGTCAAAAATCTAAAATAAAATTAGACGCGGCTGGCTTGAAGGCAGTATCGTATCCAGAGAGCTCATCTTTAAAATGCTCGAAGCGTTTCAAGCGTGCTTACATGTTTTTTTTTACAAGTTGACCCTTGATCCCCGCAGATGTGAATGATAGGCGACGATGAGGTCAGCGCTGGAGGGGGCTTATCTCTATTTATAAAGGTAGCCACCATCCCGAAAGAAAAGATAAGTAGGTACATACCTACCGCACCTTTATAATAAGACTGACACAATTCACTCAATTCAAGTTAGACGACCAGATGGCCTAGTGGTTAGATTGGTACGTGTATAAGTTTTACTTCACCAAATACTTCTCGATCGCGTTTACGTAAAAATTTCAATTCTATGGAAACATGGACGCGCGCGCGCGGAGGCGCTGTCCATGTATGTTTCCATAGTAATTGATTTTTTTACGTAAACGCGATCGAGAAGTATTAGGTGAAGTAAAACTTATACTAAGCATACTGACTACGAAGCTTGAGGTCTCGGGTTCGATTCCCGTGTCGGAGCAGATATTTGTATGAAAAATACAAATGTTTGTTCTCGGGTCTTGGGTGTTTAATATCTATTTATGTACAGTCAAGTCAAGTGTAAAAATATGGGTGCACACAACTTGCTCATAATTAAGGTATAGGTATATAACGATGGGAAGATTAAATCGATACTTATTTTTGCACTTGACCGCATGTATCTATCGATATGAGTATGTTTATCCGTTAACTAGTACCCATAACAAAAGCTTTGCTTAGCTTACTTTGGGACTAGGTCAATTGGTGTGAATTGTCCCGTGATATTTATTTATTTTATTTAATTAATATTATATTATTACTAGCTGATGCCCGCGGCTTCGCCCCCGCTGAAGTAGATTAAAACGTGCTTTCCCGTGGGAATGAGATATTTTCCCGTGGTAAAAATTAGCCTATGTCACTCTCAAGCCCTTCAACTATGTCTCTACATTCACGGGTGTTTGAGGGATGTTTGAGATTGAGACGAGATAGAGTTCATTGCTGGTCAGTTTAAATAGAAAAGCTTTGAAAAAATTCAACGTGCGTTCGTGTATTTCTGTAATGGCGTCCGCGACAGCATTTTAAACCTCCATTCACGCTCTGGGCACACGCAAAAGCACGATTTGGGAAAGTATAGGCATTTTGTCGAATAAATAACCAGTAGAAGGTCAGCCTTTGTTGGAAACGTGTGTAGATTGTGTTAATGAAGCGAGGTGGAAATTATGGTAAACTAGTTGTTGCCTGGGAATCCGTCTGCGAAGAATTCGTTTATCGTTATTGTTGACGACACTACTTAATTAAATGAAAGACATGTGTAAGAATGGTTACAAACTATAATAGGAGAATAAACAGGAAAATAGTTTTAATCACAACCCGTCTGACAGAGCTACTAACCTTCTACGTCTGTGTCAGACGGGTCTTAGTGGGTTTTAAATTGAGAATAAAACATAAAGTACTAGAAAAAGGAGGTTTTGCCAACCAGTCGCCAAACAGTTATCCCGCAGGAACTGTGCAATTTTCCGGGAAAAAACTATCCTATGTTCTTTAAGTGGTCTCAAACTATTTCCATACCAAATTTCATCTAAATCGGTTTAGTGGTTTAAGCGTGAAGAGTTACAGATAGACAGACAGACAGATAGACACTTTTTTGCATTTATAATATTAGTATGGATACATTTATTAATATACTCTGTAAATAGTATTTTGAGAATTCACTTTAGGACTAACATCTCGGAGTTTGTCGGAATTTAGGTATGTACTTAATTATATTATTTACCGTCGTTTAAGGAAAACATCGCGAGGAAACCTGCATACACCTGCGAAGAAATCCAATAATGTGTGTTAAGTTACTAGCCTGCAGGCCTGTACTCAGAAACAGCGAGAAAATATTGATAAACAATTTCCTCGCCTCTGCTTATCGCAAGCCACAATATACCATAATGATGAGAATAAAAAAAACAGATGTAACCACTCTTTTGTTTATTACATCACTTAACTCCTCGTATGCGGAAGTGAAAAAATCGTACATTCTAGTCTTAACTATTTCATATTGCATACACATAATATTATTATGCTGTTTGTTTAGCAGCAGTCGCCGTGGTAGCGTGTGTGCTCCGTGATGAAGGACTACGGATTAGCCTGAAACTCGATCATAGACGTGACTTATCCGTATTTTTTTAACATGTTTCATATTAATCGAATTATACAGATTATAAAAATATATACAAAAAAAAAATTAAATAAAAAATAGAACCGCCTTCAAAAACACCCAAAAAAATATTAATTAAAAATTTAACCGACTATAATGAGCATTATAATATCTTTCTACTAATCTGTTTGAAGACGGGCCTCAGCACGAGCTAGCAGGAGTGGTAGAAGCCCAACAGATAGTAGGTATAATAGGGATAATAGGTAGGTAAGTTAAATTACTACTATAAAGTTTGAGGTCCCAGGTTCGGTTCCCGCGTCGGTACAGATATTTGTATGAAAAACACGAATGTTTGATCGAGATCAAACCCGAGGGTCTTGGGTGTTTAATATATATTTAAGTATGTATCTATCTATATAAGTATGTTTATCCGTTGCCTAGTACCCGTGACACAAGCTTTGCTTACTTTGAGACTAGGTCGATTGGTGTGAATTGTCCCGGGATATTTATTTATTAATTTAATTACTAGGTCCACTCCTGCTGGCTCGAGCTGAGGCCCGAATTCAAACAGATTAGTAGAAAGATATTATAATGCTCATTATAGTCGGTTACATTTTTAATTAATATTTTTTTGGGTGTTTTTGAAGGCGGTTCTATTTTTTATTTAAAAATTTTTATTTTTGGCTTTTTAGTTGTATTGGTATAAAAAAAATGCTTAGGCGTAGCCAGTAAACGAAGCCCCGCTTCTGTTTACGCTCTGAGGATCGCAAGGTAACTAACAAACTTAACCAGGGTAAACGGGGGTGGTTTGAAGGTATTTTTTTTAATGCGGGAAGCTCTGCCCCCCGAGCCCCCCGTACCAGTAGCGAGGCTTCCATTACTACTCTGAGGGACGCAAGATAAACTGACGAATTTAACCAAGTGAAACGGTAGATGGTTTAACAGATTTTTTTATTGCGGGGGGCTCTGCCCCCCGAGCCCCCCTCCCCTCCAAGAGCGGGGCTTTTATTTTCACCCTGAGGGACGCAAGACAGCTAACTAACCTAACCAGGTTAAACGGGAAGTGATTTGAAGGTATTTTTTATTACGGGAGCTCCGCCCCCCAAGCCCCTCTACCGGTACCGAGGTTTCTATTTCCACTCTTGAGGGACGCAAGATAACTGACGAATCAAACCAGGTTAAACGGGAGGAGGTAAGTATTTTTATTGCGGGGGGCTCCGCCCCCCGAGCCCCCCTCCATCTCCGGGGCTTCTATTTCCACTCTGAGGGACGTAAGATAACTATCGAACCTAACTAGGTTAAACAGGGGGTGGTTTGAAGGTGTTTTTTATTACGGGGGGCTCCGCCCCCCGAGCCCCCCTTCCAGTGCCAACACTTCATTTTCCACTCTGAGGGACGCAAGATAACTAACGAATCTGGTTAGGTTAAACGGGACGCGGTTTGACAGTTTTTTTTTATTGCGGGGGGCTCCGCCCCCCGAGCCCCCCTTCCCACCTAATATCACTTTGAGGAGCGCTAGGTAACTAACGACCCTAACCAGGTTAAACGGGGGATGGTTTGAAAGTATTTTTTATTGCGGGGGCTCCGCCCAACGGGTCCCCTTTCCGGTAGCGATGCTTCTCCACTCTGAGGGACGCAAGATAACTGACGAATCTAACCAGGTTAAACGGGAGGTGGTTTAAGAGTATTTTTATTGCGGGGGGCTCCGCCCCCCGAGCCCCCCTCTGAAAGCGGGGCTTCTATTTCCACTCTGAGGGACGTAAGATAACTAATGAAGCTAACCAGCTCCGCCTCTAACAGGGTTTAAAACAGGTTTGGTTTTAAACAAAGGGTGGTTTGAAGGTGTTTATTATTACGGGGGGCTCCGCCCCCCGAGCCCCCCTTTCAGTACCAAGGCTTCAATTTCCACTCTGAGGAACGCAAAATAACTAACGAATCTGGTTAGGTTAAACGGGGGGCGGTTTGACAGGTTTTTTATTTCGGGGGCTCAGCCCCCAAGCCCCCCCTCCCCTCTAATATCACTTGGAGGAGCGCAAAGTAACTAACGAACCTAAACAGGTTAAACGGGGGATGGTTTGAAAGTTTTTTTTTATTGCGGGGGGCTTTGCCCCCCGAGCCCCCTCCCTTTAATATCACTTTGAGGAGCGCAAGGTAACTAACGAACCTAACCAGGTTAAACGGGGGATGGTTTGAAATTATTTTTTTACTGCGGGGGGCTTTGCCCCCCGAGCCCCCCTCCGCTGAATAGACTTCCATTCCCACTCTACGGGACGCAAGATAACTAACGAAACAAACAAGGTTAAGCGAGAGGTGGTTTGTAGGTATTTTTTATTGCCCCCTTTTCTTTGTACATAGGTGCCATACCTACTTACTATAGTTTAGGTGAATAACTTACCTACACAATTCTTAGGACTGCTTTGGCCAATTAATATTAGTAATAAAACATTGTAGGTAATTCGATGTTCTTGTTATCAATATAAGGACGAACAAATATGCTTTAGGACTTTCAACAGTATGCCAAACATTCTTCGCCCAAACTCGATGCGGTTATGTCGTTTTATTACGGAGTTCTTATGGTCACCTTCCAACTCCATCTTCAGACCCTAGTTACCATCTAGGATCAAAGTACTCGTCAAGACAAATCAAATGAGCTCAAACTCAATGCGGTCGTATCGTTTTATTACAGAGTTTATATGGCCATCTTTCAGCTCCATCATCAGATCAGCCATAATAATATTGCATTGTCATCCAATTCACACATGTCTGCAAAATTTCAGCTCAAATGGAAACCGGGAAGTGGGTCAAATTTAACTTGCAAGATTTGACCCGTGGAGGAGTTCCGTTGGCCATCTACGGTCTTCTTCATCAGGTCCAGTTTACCAAATGATACTTTCTGAATGCAAATACTTCACTTGATACTAAAAATGCTAAAATCACTATAGGTATGCCTGTAAAATTTGAAGGTTGCCCTCGATTTCTCTAGGATCCCATGATCAGATCTTGCCTTGGTGCCAATGGGACCACCTCAGGAGTATACTGTTTCAATCAAAAAAAGAATTTTGAAAATCGGTTCACAATTGAGGGAGTAATCGCGTAACAAACATACAAAAAAAAAACAAAAAAAAAAAAAACAAAAAAAAAAAAACATACAGACGAATTGATAACCTCCTCTTTTTTTTGAAGTCGGTTAAAAAATGCCTTAAATTGATATAGATTGATGCCTTATATAGATATTTTTTAATGGTCACCTTTAGAACTCTATATAGGTTAGGTTAGGTTTGTATATTCGGTAGGCACCTACTAAAAAAATAAGTTACGTTAGGTTTATTTTTTAACAATTTTATTCTGAATAATAAATGGTTTCTGAGAAAAAAAGAGTTATAAATAATAAATAAATTAATAAATATTAGGGGACAATCTTACACAAATCGACCTAGTCCCAAACTAAGCAAAGCTTGTACTATGGGTACTAGGCGACGATAAACATACTTATATAGATAAATAAATACTTGAATACATAGGAAACATCCATAACTCAGGAACAAATATTCGTGCTCATCACACAAATAAATGCCCTTACCGGGATTCGAACCCAGGACCTCTTGCTTCGTAGGCAGAGTCACTACCAACTAGGCTAAAGCGGTCGTTAAAGACTAAAGCGGCTAGGCTAAAGCGGCGGTTATGCCATGAATTATGTCTAAAAATTTTGTGCAACCCAATATGGACCCGGAAAGTTCACGCTGACCACACACTAGTGTCGTTTCTATTATCATTTTCTTAGTCTTTGAGAGTAGTCCGCACTATAAATAAAGGCTTAAGGCACTTGTATGAAAGCCGAGCGTGTCGCTTTTCGGAAGCATAAATCCACGTTGTCGACCTTGGCCATACCGCGGCGTAGGCTGGGGGTTGGTTATATAATTAGCGACGTCGTTGGCACTGAGTTATTTGGACCTAGTTACAATATGAGCAAGTGAGGTTGCTTATAGGCAAGGATGATATAGACTGGATTGGCAGTCGCCATAGTACGCTTCGGCCGCGGTTTTTGTAGTTCGATTATTAAATCTAGATGGCGCTGAAATATAGCCAGAGGCTTTGAAGGCAAAACAATAAGACTAAAGATGTTTCATATTACTACAAATGTATTATTTTTCAAAAATATTGCATAATAATACATTTGCAGTGATATGAATGAAATATCTGTAGTCTTATTGTTTTGCCTTCAAAGCCTCTGGCTATATTTCAGCGCCATCTAGATTTAATAATCGAACTACAAAAACCGCGGCCGAAGCGTACTATGGCGACTGCCAATCCAATCTATACTTATATCATCCTTGTTATAGGTAATCGTCTTCTTCTAATAATCAAAAATCTCGTCACAAGTCAATAGCTAGTTTTTGTTTAGAACCTAACAATGTTCTTTGGCTAAATCTTACATAATCTTCTTCTTCCAATCTATACATATAATAAATCTGTAACAAGTCGGTGTCTGTACATTGAAGATATTTGAGAAAAACTGTCACTAGGGCTATTTATTAGCGCAATAGAACCCAAAACAATGATTTTTAGAATTATTGTCTGTTTGTCTGTTTATCTGTTTGTCTGTTTGTCTGTTTGTCTGTGCGTTTGTGCGCGCTAATCTCAGAAACGGCTTAACCTAGAAGGATGCGGTTTTCACTGATATGTTGGTATTTTCTTGGATTAACATTTAGTGTTTGTTTCATTTGAATCGGTTCACAAATAAGGATGATACGTCTATTTTAAGAATTTATCGAACAGGTTTTTTTGTTTGAACACGATTATCTCAGGAACTACTGCTCCGGTCTGAAAAATTCTTTCAGTGTTAGATAGCACATTTATCGAGGAAGGCCATAGGCTATATATCATCACGCTAACACCAATAGGAGCGGAGCGGAGCGGAAGAATGTTTAAAAATCGGGGGTTTTTGAAGTAAAACTTCTATAGGCACGCTTGACTTGGGAGTACGGTGTTGAATGTGAACGCGGGTGTGCGGGGGGGGGGTGCGAGGGCGGGTATTTTTTTTTATATCGAGGAACTAAGGAGAGCCATAATTGATGAAAAAGCAAATTAGATTAAAAAAAAATAAGCTGCCCAAATTAATAATTCCACGCGGACGGAGTCGCGGGCAAAAGCTATATACAATAAAAATCTCGTGTCACAGTGTTTGCTATCGAACTCCTCCAAAACGGGTTCACCGATTTTTATTAATTTTTTGTCTATATTTGGTAGGTATGAGAATTAGCCTATTTTTTATATCTCTATTCTTCGCAGACGGAGTCGTGCGCAACAGCTGGTATATAGAGAGTTATTTAAAAATATATATAGTAAGTACCGTAACCCGGAATGACTTTGACCGTATAGTACATATAGTAAATACAAATGAGCCCATTTGTATACTTCTTATATATAAAATTCTCGTGTCGCGGTGTTTGTTACCAAACTCCAGCGAAATGGCTCGACCGATTCTCATGAAATTTTGTGTGCATATCGGGTAGGTCTGAAAATCAGCCAACATCTATTTTCCATACCCCTTAATGTTAAGGGTGGGTCACCCCTTAATTTTTGACGTGACAACGTCTAATAAATCGATGAACGCCGGCTGCATGCACGAAAAAGGATGACGCAATGTAACGTACATGAGCGGCGAGGGCCAGTTGCAAGAGAGCGGCGAACGCCAGGATGTACAATGCGGGGTGCGGGGGGGGGGGTACTCTAAGGCAGACCAAAGTTCGCCGGGTCAGCTAGTTCTTTATAGATTTGTATTTGTATACACTTCCTTTGATAGTTTACCTAATTAATATGAATGTTTGACATTTAAACGACCAGGTAGTAGAGTGGTAAAATAATGTGACTACGTAGCTTGAGGCCACGGCTTCAATCCCCGGTCAGGTTAGAAATAATGAACGAAAAATACGAATGTTTGGTTTCGTATCATACACCAGCACCATGCTGAGTGAGGCGTTTGTGAATAAAAAAATATTTAATTCCTTTCATTTTTCTATTGAAAAAAAAATATGAAAACTGCTACATACTTAATTAAGCTTTGATTTTCTGAAACACAGACTTGTCTTAAAACCCTGTAAATTTTTATGAAAAATTCGTATAAATCTACGAACAAAATAACGCAATATAAAAAAGAAAACAGATTATATTTTGTTTAGGATTATGGAGTCATATTGTAATTGATAGTTTACCACAACACCCCAAAACAATTAAGCACGTATACGCTTATAGTACGCCGTAATCATATGGCATGTATGCAAATATTTTGCCCTAACGAGGTGAACAGTTACACAACCCCGCCCTAGACTATTAAGGGCGCGAATGAGCGGATAGCACGCAAAATCATCTGACGCTGTTACCGCATAACACTACAACGTTATTTATTGTGCCTTATTTGTAAGAAAGTTACGTAAAATCTACAGGAAGGATGTCAAAGTAGGAGAAATATGGGATTCACGAACAACGTATGTTGTCACAAAAACACTTAGGAGAATATGTTATACTAGCCTTTATCCCTGTGGCTGATTTACACGTTTGCTGCTAGTAGGCTGTTATATTTATGCCGCCCCTACTAATCTCTGCAATTGGGATTATCTAAAAAAAGTACCAATGGTTTTTATGGAATTTGAAGATAGAGCGACGACCTGGTTTAGGTTGCGGGATCGCGTTGGATCCGTACGCGAGACATAGGCCCCAGCAGTGGACGTCTTTCTGCTGTAATGATGATGATGATGAATGGTTTTTGTATATTTTTTCATAGTTAAGTCAATTATAAGAAACATTTAATATTTTTTCACTTAGTTCACAATTTTTTTCGAAATTAATTGTTGAATCTATTTTGTTTGATGTCGTCAGATTTTAATTTTGGGCGCACACAGCTAAATTTCTAAATCTATTAAAATGGTGTACGATAAGGTAACCCCTTTAATTTTTTTTTGTGTAGTGGTTACTGTATCTAGAGTCACGTTACTGGTGCTGTTAAAGTGCTACATGTCGGACAACGGGTCCAAATCAAGCTCGGTATACTCCATTTAATTTAGAATTATAAACCACAGAAGGTTTGCCAACGAGCTATGGAGCGCAGTATGTTGGGTGTGAAGAGAATCGATCGTATTCGGAACACCACTCTGCGCTCCAGAACTCGAATAGCCGATGTGGGAAAAAAGACCGCCAAGCTCAAATGGGATTAGGCCGGGCATGTGTGCCGGATGCGTCCTCAATGGTGGGCTGGGCGCACTCAGCCACGTGGTGGGTGCCGCACGACGGTTTTTTGAATGAGTCGCCAGAGGGGCCAAAGACGCGAAGTCTTTGCTGTTTTTTTACTTTAAGGATTGGAAGGGTGACTTGTGCTCGGGAAAAATCCCTTCGGACGAACTGGGAATGGAGGGCCCAGACGCCGCACGACGGTTACCGCCGGCGAGGCAGGCCCTGTACCTCTACCATGAGTTTACACTAGTTTACGTGACCGTCCTCGCTAGCGACGGCGTAAATTATTTGTATGGAGAATTGTACAGCGCCTCTAGCGGTCACTTACGGAAGTACAATTCTCCATACAAATCATTTACGCCGTCGCTAGCGAGTACGGTCACTGTGAACTAGTGTAAACTCATGGTAGAGGTACAGGCACAGATGGCGAGACGATTTGGACGCAGAACTAAATGATTGGCCAGATTTCGCTCAGGGCAGGGAGCTGTGGAGGACCAGAGGGGAGGCCTTTGCCCAGCAGTGGGACACAATTATAGGCTAGTAAAAAAAAAAACACAACAATATTATATTGCGGCTCGTGAACTGTAATCTCTTTACAATTTGTACTAGAGTAACAATTGACGACACGCAAATAAAGTGACATTAAAACAATTTTATTTTGCGGCTCCCAGACTATTGTACTGTACTATTTGCTAGGTAAGAAAAAGTTGACGAGCCGCAATATAATGATGTTGTGGTTTTCAATTCTAAATTAAATGAAGTATAGTATAATCGACGCGTAAATTGTGAAGAATTCTATGTACAATGCTATTCCACACAGATTAGAGTACAACTTGGACCGTCTACGACATCTATTTCAATGTCAAATGAAGGTCTTTGCTTTTTATTTGATAATGTAATAAATGTATTACATGTTATTAAAAGCATTTATATTGAAATTAATTTCGATTAACTATACATTACAAGATTAACATTACATTACATTTTAAGTTCCCAATTCGCAATGGGCCCGCGTGGGAACTGCGGCCCAAGCCTCTCATTCTGACAGGAGGCCTGTGCCCTGCAGTGGGACATATATAGGCCGGGATGAAAATGATGATAATATATGTTGCACATAGAACGCGTGCAATATTTTAAGTCTCCAGACTTAAGAGGTTTTTTAAATGTAAATATCGATCCCGTGGGAATCTAATATATAAAAATCTCGTGTCACGGTGTTTGTTATCGAACTCCTCCGAAACGGCTTGACCGATTCTTAAGAAACTTTTTCTCTATATTCGGTAGGTCTGAGAATAGGTCGTAGGCTATTTTTATACCGCTTTTTTTCGCGGACGGAGTCGCGGGCAACAGATCCGTCCATCCGTTTGAGAGTGAAAGACTAACAAATTCAGACACAAACACACTCACAGATTTTCGCATTTATAATATGACTAATAATTAGAGAAGTAGGATGTTAAGTATGGAAGAGATCCCTAGATTGCTTATTTTCGTGATAAGTTCGCCTTTATACATTTTATATCGTTACCTCGTTCGTATCGCTATCGTTTCTTCCTTTTTCCTTCTTTTCTTACGTTCTTTATATCGTTGCCTGTTGTGTGGAGACCACGGATCGGCAAACGTAGCGTGGGACGTCCTCAGACTCGGTGGAGCGATGATCTTCGCAAGGCGGCTGGCGAGAGCTGGATGAGAGTGGCCGAGGATCGTGCTCAGTGGCGTGCCATGGGAGAGGCCTATGTCCGGCAGTGAACGAGCATAGGCTGATGATGATGATGATGATTACCTTTTATTTTACTGTTTCAACTACAACAAGATATACGTAAACCACGATTGATCTGTTTCTTTAAAAGTAGATATATATACAGGTTTGTCCTCCTATCATATTATTTACTTATGTACCAAAGCTATTTTTACCAGTAGCAATTTTGTAGATACTGTTAACATTTTTTGACTGACTGATAAACAAAAGTTTCGCGTTCATGTAAATAGAACAATCTTATTTCATGGAACTTCAATATCAAAGACTTATTCCCAGAATGTGATATATTATGTAGGTCTAATTTCCCAAAAACATCTAAAAAATATCTTTTAGTAACAATAAAATTAGGATCGAATCATAAAATGAGGCACATTTTTATTGTATTCCGCGAAACCGAAAATATTAGGTTAAATAAAAATGCTTTTCACATTCCCACGTATATGATTGTTTTTCTGTCATAAATCATTTCAGCCTCTTATTCTTATTTGTTATAATGTAACAATAAAGCCGAAAGACTCATTTAAAAACACAACCTGTTAATATTAAAAGTCTTTAGTTACCAGAATCAGTTACCAGAACGACCGCCTTAGCCTAGGCGACCCTGACCCTGTCTACGAAGCAAGAGGTCCTGGGTTCATATCCCGGTAAGGGCATTTATTTGTGTGATGAGCACGAATATTTGTTCCTGAGTTATGGATGTTTAGTACCCATCCATCCATCTAGTACCCATAGTACAAGCTTTGCTTAGTTTGGGACTAGGTCGATTTGTGTAAGATTGTCCCCTAATATTTATTATTTATTTATTTTAGAATCTATCAAGTAAATACTTTCAGAACTACTACTTCAGCTATTTAAAACTTTTTTATTTATATGTAGCTAGGCTAGGGGTAATCTTTTTAACTACTGAACCGATTTTACGTATGCATTCATGCAAAAAACAACCATATAAACTAATTAACATACATAGAAAATAAAAGTAAAAAAAAATGCATACCGTCGAACATAGAACCTCCTCCTCTTTTTGAAGTCGGTTAATAAAAGATTTACTTTTTTACTTCGTCGGTATAGATCAGCATACGCGTCTAAGTATAGATAAGTTCTACAAAGGGTTTTGAATTATCTTATGCCAAATTAAGAAGCCGAAATAAAAATATTTTGATTACTATACCACCAACCGACCACCACTTTGGAGGATTGTGGGAAGCATTTGTGAAGTGTGTTAAATCACATTCATGCACTTTCACAGCAACTGTTTTGTTCCACGAGACCAAAATTAGAAATACCCGTAATTATTCCCCCTAAAACGCACCCCCACAAACCCAGCTTTCAAATAAATGTGTCAATTCCATACGTTTTTACCCACGACATTTTAGCGAAGTACATACCACAGGTCCCGGCAGGAATTTCAGCGCGTTTTAGGGTTGCTTTAATAAAAAAACTTGGGCCTTTGTGCGAATATTAAATGGCAGAAGCCTCAACTTGTGTGTATAACTTTGTGTACGAAAATTATGCTAAAGTTGATAAAATAAAGTAACTTGAACTAGACGGAATCAGGCTCAGGTTGTTTTGTGCAGAAATTAGTTTTTTTTATGTTTAACGTTTTAATATCGTCGTTTGTTTAATCAAAAAGCAGTTATGACAGGACTTGCGTTTAGATTATCATTGCAATACTTTTATTCTGCTTCTTTTGCATTTGAAATTTACGGAAAAAAGACCCAACACATTTGTTAACATTAGTCTAACATTTGGTAGCATAGCGTACGGTTGTGGTACCTACTCTGAAGAGCTCATCTCTGGTTGAGTTCGAAACGCGTCAGTGTAGTTTGGTGGTGGTGATAGTTGGGTTTGTGTGATTTGTATGTGTTCGTACAGTGTGGAGGTGGAGGAACTGCATGAACACGCATTTCTTACATAAACGTAAATTTCGTAAGGTCGCGGGTGAGCAAAGTAATTGTTTCAGTTCATTAATAAGGGCTATTTATTTATTTATTTATTTATTGAATTAATCACATGCAAGCTTACAGTACAGAACCAAAACACTCACACATTAATTAAAAAATAAAAAGGAGAACAAAATTAAATGGTCTTAAGCCTAAACATTTGACAAGATGTAATATCAATAATAATAATAGTAAATAAGTAACTTAAAACAAATGTCAAGATTACATTACAATAGAAAATAGAAAATAAAGCAATATCATATCATGCATGCCACAAAATACAAATGAAATTATTATGTCCAATAAAAAAAAAACTCATTAAAATGTCATGTCCTTTTAAATAAATTAAATGTCAAACTTTAAAAATAGCTTCTTACTTAAACATTTATAAAATAAAATTCAGGTACAAGTTATATAATAATTCAGGTACAAGTTATACAATAATTCAGGTAAACAAAAATTCAGGTACATAAAAATACAATGACCTTCCTCATGAACACACCCAAATTATCGGCAAATATATCAGCATCCGGGACCTGAACTAGCATATTGTTTAGGAGCGAGAGAGCCCTAGTTGTAGGCGCGTTTCGAGCTTGCACCGTGCGCGTCAAAGGTACAGCGAACAGGCGGCGGGGCCGCCGCGCCGGCCGCGCACCGCCAAGACCCGAGCCCGCGCTCGCGGGGCCGGCTCGCGGCGGCGGCACGAACAACCCTACGCGTTCTAGCACGGCGGGATTGTCAACGCCTCCGTGCAACAATCCATAATAATGCGCTATTAGAAGCCGGTTTCGTCTGACTTTAAGGGTCTCCATGCCGACCATTCCCAAAACAAAAAGAGAAGGAAAAAGATATGGGTAATACCCGTATGTTTTCTTGTAAACGAACCTTTCAAATCTGCGCTGTACTCTTTCAGTCATCAGTTCGTACTTGTCCTCGTGCGGATGCCATACAATAACCCCATATTCCAACTTACTGCGGACATATGCATTATATAACATCTTAGCCACATCACAACCAGAAAATTGGACAGCAACTCTCATTATGAAACCTAGCGTCTTACATGCACTTTTACATGTTGTTGTTATGTATTTCCGGAAATTAAGCTGCGCGTCCATAGTCAGTCCTAAGTCACGTATCTCGTCAACTCGTATCATCGGTACTCCACCTATGCTATAGGCAAACTCCACCGGCTGCCGTGCCCTAGTAAAGGTAATTATTTTACACTTAGAAGTATTAAAATGCAGTCTATTTTCTTCACTCCAGGCATCTACCGCGTCAATATCACTTTGCAAATCACCAACGCCACCAGCACTAGCAACGTTCAGAAACAGCTTTAGGTCATCAGCAAACAAAAGGCACCTAGCAGACGTGACAACCCTCGGCAAGTCATTGACCATGATCATAAATTGGGTAGGACCCAACGTGCTTCCCTGACTTACTCCTGAGCGGGTGTAGTAGGGCTCAGAGTCGCAACCATCAACGCGAACGAACTGCTTTCGACTTCGCAGATAACTGGCAAAAAAAGTTGTAAGGTTTTGTGAAAATCCTATCATTGCCAATTTTTTTAGCAAAATATCGTTATCCACCAAGTCGAAAGCTTTCCTAAAATCGAAATATGCCGCATCCACTTGTCCACGTCCATCCATTACCGTTTTAACATAGTCCACGAAAACTACATGGTTCGTGGTGGTGGACCGGCCACGACGAAACCCGTGCTGGCTATCGTCAGTCTGCAAATAAATCTGTTGCCTAATACGACGGTCAAGAATCGCTTCAAATAACTTGCCGAAGACTGACAAGACCGCAATAGGCCGGTGCTCAGTAACATCCTGGCTTGAACCCCCCTTAGGCACTGGAGTGACTCTAGAAATTTTCCAGCATGACGGAAAAGTCGCAGTTTCCAGGGAAAGGTTGTATAGATGTAACAAAGGAAGCTCCAGTGCCGCACCGCTATACTTACTTGTCCTAGTTTTTGACAGAAGAAAAGTAAGTACGTACCTATTTAGCATTATGCTGAACCAATGTCCAATTTACAACCGCAATGCTCTATCTTTAGCTTTCGTGTTATCCTTTTTGTAAAAATATTTATGTGTCTTGTGAAATTGTAAATAAATGTAAGTATTTTATTGAATCAGGCGTTACTTTGCGGAGGTCCATATTAATGAAGCTATGTAACCACAAAGAACAGGTAGATAAGGGAACTAGATCGGGGGTATACAAGCTTACTTGTAATGACTGCAATGGGATATACGTAGGACAGACAGGCCGAAGTTTTAATACTAGATTTAAAGAGCATGTTTCGGCATATAGGAATGAGCATCCAGATAGATCGAATTTTGCAAAACATTTGTTGGAATCAAATCATTCATTGTTAGATTCAGATTCTTATGAAGTGTTACATTATTGCGGCAAGGGGTTGCGTCTGGATGCTCTGGAATGCATGGAAATAATTAGGTACAACACTATGGGGTCTATTATTAATGAACAGGTAAATTTAGTATCTTCTCCTTTACTGCGGCTTGGGTCGAATTTGAACAGTTAGTATTAATTAAATATGCCTTATAAATAAATAAAAAAAAAAATTCAAGGTAGTTTTAAATATGTCAATAAAAGTTAATTTTTGTGGGGTAGTTTGAGAATAAGAAAAATAAAGTGGGTACTTGAGAAGTTACAGTGACAAGTTAAAACATTTGTTTTGGTTTGTTAGTTTAACGTTTGGTAGCATAGCATACGATTGTGGTAACTCTGAAGATGAGCTCTGGTTGAGTTCGAAACGCGTCAGTGTAGCTTGGTGGTGGTGATGGTTGGGTTTGTGTGATTTGTGTGTGTTCGTACAGTGTGGAGGTGGAGGAACTGCATGAACGCACATTTCTTGCATAAACGTAACTATTGTAAGGTCGCGGGTGAGCAAAGTAATTGTTTTAGTTCATTGTAAGTATTTTCTTTATTTTCATCTCCAGTCACAAGTTCTTCGAGGTCATATTAAATTATATTCTGATCAAAAGTTCTTTAGTCTCAAGTAGATGCTCAGACGTTAAATTACTTGACAACGGGCTACTGTGGGTGAAGTAAATACGAACGGACAAACAATAAGGGCCTTTCAAGCCAAATTATTAATTCAAACAATGAGACTTTGAATGAAATTCTAATATACTATGTCAATTGTTTTACCTTAGATTTTGATTGGATAGTCGAGAGTTATTCTTAGGTCTGTAAAGGATGACGTCCAATCAAATAAATGGTGACTATAAATTAAAAAAAAATATATATATAACGACCGCTTTAGCCTAGTTGGTAGTGACCCTGCTTATGAAGCAAGAGGTCCTGGGTTCGAATCCCGGTAAGGGCATTTATTTGTGTGATGAGCACGAATATTTGTACCTGAGTTATGGATGTTTTCTATGTATTTAAGTATTTATTTATCTATACAAGTATGTTTATCGTCGTCTAGTACCCATAGTACAAGCTTTGCTTAGTTTGGGACTAGGTCGATTTGTGTAAGATTGTCCCCTAATTTTTTTTTTATTTATTTATATCCCCGACGCAATTTGGTGGCATTATGTTTGAAAGTAAAGTAAATGTCCAATATATGTCCCTTCTGCAGCTATCAAAAGAGCTGCTAACTTTGAAACGGAAGAATCAATTTCGATGAAACATATCTAAAAACCATCGCCAAGAAACCCGCTTTCAAATTAAAAAAAACACACATCCAAATAGCTTCACCCGTTTAAGAGCTATGATGTCACTGACAGACACACACTAACACACAAACATAGAGGTAAAACTTAAAACACCCCTCTTTTTTCTGTCAGGGGTTAACATAAAATTAATTATATACATTGAAGTGTTTTCATATCATGCAATACCATACTTATCTACAGAATACCGCGCCCTATGGTAGGTCCATTTGCGGTATTTCATAGTGCAATAAATTGTATGAATCCTTTGGGGGCAGAATTACGTCGACTGCTTTATGACAGTTTCTGAGCTTTTTGTTACTATTCGATCTTTCCATATGAAATACTAGCTTTTGCCCGCGGCTTCGCTCGCGTGTACTATGAGTATTCCAAAGAACCAAGATATCAAGCAAGCAAGCATACAGGCAAGCAAGCAAGCAGGTCCACAATTGACCGAGAAATCGGTGAACATATCTACATAAAAAAATTCATAAAGTGGAATGCATAACCTCCTCCTTTTTTAGAATTCGGTTAAAGTGCCCTTTGCGGCCTACTTACAGTATAAACTTATGAATTTTGAAATTTTAGCTTTCTACAACCAGTAAAACGCAAAATCCCGTTTTTTCCCGTTTCCGTAAGAATTTCGGGAAATGTTTTCTTAATGCTCCCCTACACTCCCCAAGGAACCCACTTGCCAAAATTTCAGCTTTCTATGACCAGTAAAACGAAAAATCCCGTTTTTCCCGTTCCCGTGGGAATTTTGGAAAGTCCTCTCTCAATGCTCCTCTACACTCCCCAAACGACCTACATGCCGAATTTCAGCTTTCTACGACCAGTAAAACGAAAAATCCCGTTTTTTCCCGTTCCCGTGGGAATTTGGGAAAGTCCTCTCTCAATGCTCATCTACACTCCCCAAGCAACCTACATGCCGAATTTCAACTTTCTACGATCTGTAAAACGAAAAATCCTGTTTTTCCCGTTCCCGTAGGAATTTTGGAAAGTCCTCTCTCAATCCAGCTCAACACTCCCCAAACAACCTACATGCCGAATTTCAGCTTTCTACGACCAGTAAAACGAAAAATCCCGTTTTTTCCTTATCCCATGGGAATTTATAATTACCTACATCTATGCCAAATTTGAAGAGTCTAGTAATTATAGTTCATAGGATCCCGTTGAACTGAATATATAAATCCCGAATTTTCCTTATCCCGTGGGAATTTTGAAAAATCCTGAATTTAATGTTTTAAATAATGTAATACCTACTTGTGTATCAAATTTGGAGAGTCTAGTTATTATAGTTACCGAGATAGGGTCACTCGGAATCGAATATATAAATCCCGTTTTTTCCCTTTCCTGTGGGAATTCCCAAAAATCCTTCCTTAGTGGATGCCTACATTATATAAGGTATCTATGTGCAAAATTTCAAGTCTCTAGGTCCAGTGGTTTGGGCTGTGCGTTGATATATCAACAGTCATTTAGTTTATTTAGATATTTCAACCCCATCGCACCCCATCCAGGGAGATGGTATTTTACGTCTGCCACGTCGGATTTTAAAACCGCTGTTGTTTTCATAACCAGCGACCCGATAAACCATAGAAACAACACCCATGTTCATTTTCAGACTTTGTTACCCCTTTCCCCCCTTTTAGGGGTTGAATTCCCAAAAAACCTGAAACACGTGTTTACTCATTTATCATTAGGAGTACTTCTGTGAAGTTTCGAATAAAATAGTCGAACTAATCTTGTTTCCCCATACAAACTTTGGACCCCCGTTTCACCCCCTTAGGGAGTGAATTTTGAAAAATCCTTTCTTAGTGCACCCCTAGACCTTATAAGGAACCTACATGCCAAATTTTGAATCTCTAGGCCCAGTGGTTTGGGCTGTGCGTTGATATGTCAGTCAGTCAGTCAGTCAGTCAGTTTCTTCTTTTATATATTAAGATGTTTCACAATTCAAGATGGAATTTTCCGCTAACGATTTGTGTCGGTATTCTTGCGATGGAAACTTAGAATGTAACAGGCGAAATTTAATGTATAAATATTTAACAGCTGGAGAAATGTAAGAGATCTTATACAGTTAACAAAAAGTTAGTTTCAGTTAGGTAGAAAGCATTTATTATACTGTTTTAAACTTTCGTGATTTTTACTCATAATTACTAAACTAAACGGGACTTATCACGCACTAAATATTTATTTATTTACCTCGACGTTTCGGCCACATTGCAGCAACCGTGGTCACGAGTCAACTGAAGTGTAGGGTGTCAAGTTCGTTTAGCCGCACGAGTCTTTCGAACTACCCGCACTTGATCCCGATTAGAATCAGCACCCGTATCTCGAACTACCCGCACTTGATCAAGATTTTTTAACGGCACCCCATCACACCGACACACAACACTCACAACATCCGACGACCTCTCCGAACACTCCTGCCGAGGCCAACATTTGTTTATAACAGGATTCCACGCAGACGAAAGCTTATATCCATCCTCCCGATTAAAATTTTTGTGTTTTTTAATTTCAACCGCTTCACGCACCATTCTAGAGTAGAAATGACGTTCCGTTGACAGAATTCTGGGATTGTGCAGTTCAATCCAGTGGTTTGGTCCTGACTCCAACAAATGCTTATTTATTGCTTGGTTGCTGCAATGTGGCCGAAACGTCGAGGTAAATAAATAAATATTTAGTGCGTGATAAGTCCCGTTTAGTTTAGTAATTAAAGCATTTATTGTTTAAATTCAATTATTACAAATTATGATCCAGAACAGGCTTCATCAACATTGTCGGTAAAACAAGTGCATTATTTTAATGTCATGTGAATATTTTACTGTTGATTAACCTTTTTACTAATGCTACATCGCCTCATTAATCTGATAGATTTCGCTTTCAAGTTTAAAATTGATTCGTTAAAAAATGTTTAAGGAACGAAACACAATTCATTTTTAAACTTGAAAGCTTAGATTAGAGCTTAGGCGGCATGAAAACGTCCCGAAAAATATAAACCAACAATTGGCTTATATGTCATGTGCCCCCTTCAGTCTGAATGACGTAATGCGATCGTAAGATGGAAGCTGTCAAATGGGTTTTTGGACGTTTTGTATCGCAGTGTTTGCAACTGATACTCTATCTAGTGTATAAATAATCTAAGCTTGAAAGCGAAATCAGTCAGATTAATGAGGCGATGTAGCATTAATAAAAAGGTTACACTAAAAATGTGTAGCATGTTAATTGCCTACACTATCTAAGAACTAAAACAAGTATTTTTAGTACCTACTCAAATCGTAATTTCGTATGTAACGTACTAAGTTTTGCATTTACTTCTGCGCTTTGTCGACAAAGATGTGTAAAATAAAACATAAAAATACTCATATAATATTATGGTTTTCATAAAGAAATCAAAGTTCCAGACGAGGTAGTGGCATCCTCCAAAGTTTTATAGGAAAATGCATAAAACTGAATCTCATTTTAAAGTCCATTTTTACTGCTGACCGATGTCCGCGCGTCTTAGTAAACGATTTATGAATGATTTTATGGGCAATTCAAGGTTTACATACAGCTTACAGTTAACTGGCCTTGACCCACTAATCCGCTTGCGTGAACCATTACATTTCCATACTAAATACAAAATGAAACATGGATGCACAGAAAAACCCAGAAAAAAGACCAGCGCTGGAATCGAACCTAGGTCCTCAGCATTCCGTGCTGCGTGCTAAACCCCTACACCACCACTGGTCAGGAGTTAGACGCAAATTTTTCCTATGCATCACACATCTCAGCTTGCTTAATCACTTATTGCAGCGATAATATTATGGATTCATGGATATATGGTTTGACAACAAAGGGGGCCGAGAGAGGTGCGGGCGGTGAGCGCGCCTCGTGTGCCTGCCACTTGCACCTCTCCCGACCCCCTTTGTCGTCATACCCCAACACCTGTACCGCGCGAGCGAAGACTCATTCAAACAGTAAACCTATAGATATTTTCCTAGCACGAACGACGTGTGGTTACTGGTGTTTAGTTCAAACACCAATATCCAGCCACTATCTAGGCAATATCTTTGTCTACAAATCATTATACTTACACCCTATTTCTAGACCTTGAATAACTGGATTACGTGAATTAATTTTAATCTAGGTATACACTTGATGAGATGTCTATAATGGTTCACTGATCACAAATGGACCTTCAATAGATTGTAATGACTCCAGTGATCTTGATACGTTCAAAGGACTGAACAGAATCACTGAACAGATTACTTAATTTTGGAAGATATGGAATCTATTTCTGATTCCAATGATATTTGAATCAGCTTTTTAAATAATCGCGGGCAAGTATTAAATAACTGGAAATTCTTCACTAATTTGGTATATTTTTTCCAGATGCTCAAGACTAAGTCAAGTCGTAGGTACCCACCTAATAAGTAGAATGTTTTATACAATTACTAGCTGTTGCCCGCGACTCCGTCTGCGAAGAATAGGCGTATGAAAAATAGCCTACGACCTATTCTCAGACCTATCAAATAAAGATAAAAAAACATCAAGCAACCGTGGTCACGAACTGAAGTGTAGGGTGTCAAGTTCGTTTAGCCGCACGAGTCTTTCAAACTACCCGCACTTGATCCCGATTAGAATCTGCACCCGTATCTCGAACTACCCGCACTTGATCAAGATTTTTAACGGCACCCCATCACACCGACACACAACACTCACAACATCCGACGATCTCTCCGAACACTCCTCCCGTCGCCAACAGGTCATCGTTTATAACAGGATTCCACGAAGACGAAAGCTTAAAATATCCATCCTCACGATTGAAATTTTTGTGTTTTTAATTTCAACCGCTTCACGCAGCATTCTAGAGTAGAACAAACACCGTGACACGAGATTTTTATATATTGGCCCAGAAAGTGTGATGGAGGAAATGGACAGATCGTCATCCCAGCTTATATATATCCCACAACAAGGCACAGGCCTCCTCTCTGAGAAAGAGGGCTTGAGCCGTAGTTTCAGGTGCGGATTGGAAACTTCACACACACCATTGAATTGCTTCGCAGGTGTTCACAGTTCATGGTAAATTTCAAATGTAAATTTCACAAATAAATTACGAAAAACACAGAAGTGTCAGGTTTGTGCCACGATCCGATTGAGCCGTGGTCAAACTATTTTTATTTTTATATTAGAGGTGGCAAACGAGCAGACGGGTCACCTGATGGAGAGCGATCACCGTCGCCCCGCAACACGGGGGGCATCACAGGTGCGTTGCCGACCCTTTTATTAATTGGTAGGCTACCTTTAGGCTATCTCGGCATTTCTACAGTTTTTACAGTACGAAGGAATAGAAATCTATCCACTCAATAAAGCATGTAGTCGTAAAGGTGAGTTCACCTCTCACCTCACCAGGTTGACGTGTTGTACAAAGTCTTAAGTTGTGTGCAGCGGGAGCATCCTTTATCACGAGGTAAAGAGAGAGTTTAGCGTTTGTTGTGAAGTTTAGGTGGAAGCATACGGGTGTAAAAGATGGGCGGGCGCGCTTTATGTAGTTCCTAACTTATGTCAGGGTTTTACTCCGCAGTTTAGGTATGATCGTCCGGCGCGTCTCGGGCAGGCGTATGGCAGTAGTTTGTATCGGCTATCGGTTCGCACGCTAGCCGCGTTGCGCGTAAATTACTATTAAGCCTCTTTTTTTCTGTGATTTTTGAAACAAACAATGACTTCTAAACGATTATATAATTAACTTACTTACTTACTAAAGGTAGTTTACTGAATTAATACACACTGTTATCTTTCTTGATTTACATACCTACCTAAATACCAGCGAGTGGGAACCCTGTGCTCTTGGTTTCGGATCAGCGGTGCCCAAGGGAATATGAACGCTCGTATCACACAATAAGTTTCAATTTCACGTGCAAGCAGTTAACGGTCGTAAGAGTAGGCAAATTTTTGTACCTAAAGTTGACTTTTGTTCGAGAGTGATCCTTCTGTACGCTAGTACTATTAGTTATTCTGTGCTTATGTAAGAAACATTGTGTTTTGAGCGTTCACTTTAGTAGTAACGTGTTAGGAAAGGTACCATAGGGAGTATGGGGTAAAATTACCTATAAAAGAGTAATGGATTTATTTATTTATTTATTAAATGAATACCGTAAGTTTACAATGTTTATTCTTAACAATAAACAAGCAATGCCAATTTAGGTGATACTTTGCAGAGATGTATTTCAGTGAAATACTATATTTTTAAAGCCGTGGTAGCCTAGTGGTTTGACCTATGGACTCTCAAGCAGAGGGTCGTGGGTTCGAGCACGAGCTCGCATCTCTAAGTTTTTCGAAATTAATGCACGAAATTACATTTGAAATTTTCCATGAGCTTTACGGTGAAAACATCGTGAGGTGCACACACCTAAAGATAAATTCAATGGTGTGTGTGAAGTTCCCAACTCACACTGGGCCCGCGTGGGAAATACGGCCTAAGCCAGCATTCTCAGAGGAGGTCCGTCCCCTACAGTGGAACGTATATAGGCCGGGATGATGGTGATGATAATGATGACAATATTTTTACCTACAACGTCTTCTTTATTAGTAGTATTTATTTATTTATTTATTAAATTAATCACATGCAAGCTTACAGTACAGAACCAAAACACTCACACATTAATTAAAAAAAAAAAAAATGGAGAGCAAAATTAAATGGTCTTAAGCCTAAACATTTGACAAGATGTAATATCAATAATAATAATAGTAATATAAGTAACTTAAAACAAATGTCAAGATTACATTACAATAGAAAATAGAAAATAAACCAATATCATATCATGCATGCCACAAAATATAAATTAAATTATTATGTCCAATAAAAAAAAAATAAAAAAAAGACTCGATTAAATATCATGTCCTTTTAAATAAATTAAATTAAACTTTAAAAATAGCTTCATACTTAAAACATTTATAAAATAAAATTCAGGTACAAGTTATATAATAATTCAGGTACAAGTTATACAATAATTCAGGTACATAAAAATACAATGACCTTCCTCATGAACACACCCAAATTATCGTCAAATATATCAGCATCCGGGACCTGAACTAGCATATTGTTTAGGAGCGAGAGAGCCCTAGTTGTAGGCGCGTTTCTAGCTTGCACCGTGCGCGTCAAAGGTACAGCGAACAGGCGGCGGGGCGGAAAAGCATGGTTGTAGTTTATTTATAATCAGAGATCGGACGCATTGGCGTCATTGCTAGCAATAATGTGGACATGACTCCAAAATTAAATTAATAATTAATCATTTCAGTAACTATTTTTTAACTGAGATTTAATTTTGATTCCTACTCAATAAATAACACAAAGATTTCTTATGATGTAGATTTATTAAAGAATAATCAGTATTTTTCCAAATTAATATCAATGTTTTTTTTTGATAAGTATATCCATGGAGGTTTTATATTTATACACCGTAAATACTAAAAAAAATCTTCAATTTAAAAAAATACTAAAACGACTACTGTCACTTTTATTAACATTTTACTAATAATTGTATGCATATGTAAATTGTTATCTCCGGGAATTCAAATCTAATTTGAAGAAATAATTTAATAATTAATTTATCAATTACTTTTTGAGGCATGCCCATTTTATTGCGAGCAATGACGCAAATTCGTCCGATCTCTGTTTATAATAGAGTAACATAATTAACTGACTGACTTACTAAGAAAGAACACAGAGCCTAAATCACTAGGGATAGAAGCTTGTAATTAGACGTACTTATCATGGAGGTTGCAATAAGAAGGTTTATTTTAAATTCCCATGGGTAAGAGAGCTAAGCTTAATAATTAAGCTAGTATTTAATAGTATAGTTTTGGATATAATTTTGCTTTTTTTCCAACACCTTATTTCTTAAGTGCTGCAGTAAAAAAAAGCAGCAGTGCCGTCCTAAATTCCCCTCCCTACGTTGCCTCCCCGAAACTTTGTAGTGTGTAGTTCGGTTTACTGTCGTCCATAACTCCGGAACCTTTAATAAAACCCGACAAAGTAATATCGCCTCTATTTTCAGCTCAATTATTATTTTACTGCCTTTCATGCTTGTTAGGGCTGCATCAGATTGCGGTTTCACAATTACTTACTTAGTTAGTTTTTAGTAATTTTGGAAATAATTTTTATTTATCACTTTTACAAGTTAAGGTATGAAGTATCTTTTTCTATTTATTTTTTTATTTTCTTCAACTTCATTTTTTTATTACTTTTACTTAACTTGTAAAAGTTGGCCTAGTAGCGCCATCTCTTGGTCCAGGTGAGCGGGTAGCTCCGAAGGAGTGTTGAAGTCTCTCGGTAGAGGGCATAACATAGATGCGCTTTATCACTGCCTAAATGTGATTATAACAGACTGAAGTGTACGATGTATGGGAAAGATTCGTCGCTAACTTCTAGACCAGTAATGGTGTAGGGGTAAGCACGCAGCACGGAATGCTGAGGACCTGGGTTCGATTCCCAGCATTGGTCTTTTTTCTGGGGTTTTTCTGTGCATCTATGTTTCAGTTTGTATTTAGTTTGAAATATTTATCACTTTAACAATAAGCGCTGATCAAATTATTCATAAAAGCAGAGTAATCAAGTAATGCTTTAGTTATTTCAGCCGAAAGACCTCCACTGCTGAACATAGGCCTCCCCCCAGGTTCGCCAAACACAACGGTCCTGCATCTTCTGGTTACATTGCAGTGGCTGTGGTGGCAATGTAATAATTACCTCGACGTTTCAGCCACATTGCAGAGGCTGTCGAGGATATGTAGCCGAAACATCGAGGTAATTATTAGTCATTTATTGTAGTAGTGAGTGAAGTACCTACCGTGTGTGGCAATAGTTATGTGAAATTAAATGAAAAAATCGTGCGTGCAGTTCCTCCGCGCGGAAGAAGTGAAACTTCGTAATGTGGAAATGAAAAAGGCACTTATACATCAATATGAACCTTAGTGAAAATAAACGGATCACTCACGTCTTAAAACGACGTCGTTTTAAGACGTGAGTGATCCGTTTATTTTCACTATGAGTGAGTCTCACGGTAGTTTCTTGTTTAATATGAACCTTATTGCAATAACTTAAAGAACTAAATTTACTTATGCATCTATGTGTTTAAATTACTCACTGGATGGCGCTTTTATCAAGTGTCATACATTTGCACAGACAGTATGAGTTCTGCATCGCACTATTGAAGTTTTTAACATCCTTTTCCTTTAGTATACATTATATACAATGCGAGATTACTTGTTTCGACAGTAGGTACATATACTAATGCTTTCATACTCCCTCCATGGTAGCGTTAAACGTTTAACGCAACCTTGTTGGAAGTCGTATTAAAAAAAAAAAAAAACTTTAAATTATGTGTGAAAAACGTAAGTTTAAAACATTATAAATGCACGTTTGATAAATTTTAACCTGACAACAAATAGAAAATTAAGGTTGAAAGAGTTGTCCAGGGGACGTAACTATGGCAAAGAGGTACAATAAAAAGTGGATCGACCCCGGAACACTTTATTATCCCTCTCTCTGCCAAGACCTTTCTCGATCAACGCGTGGAGGTGTCAAGTTGAAATTAATATGAAGCACTTAAAACTATAGTGTCTTACAACCGTAAACAATGAAGTTTCTGAGCTCTGGCGATCTAAAGATACTACTTTTATAAAAACAGTGCGAATCAAATCTGTTAGGGTACTGCTTCATCATCATCATCATTTCAGGCGAAAGACGTCCACTGCTGAATACAGGCCACCCAAGGTTCGTCAAACGGATTGGTCCTGCGCCATCCGCATCCAACGCGTTCCCGCAGTCTTAACCTGGTCGTCACTCCATCTTATTGGAGGTCTATCTACACTGCGTCTTCCGGTCCGTGGACGCCATTCGTGAATCTTTTGGCCCCATCGGCCATCTGTTCTACGAGCGATGTACCCCACTAGCTTGAGTCTGGGAATTCAGTGCTATGCCTATGACTTTGTCGGTCAAATAATACCTCTTTAAAATGCATCTTGAATAATCGTTTTCCAACAAAACGTCGCTCCAGTATTTTTACGCATTTCACGTTGCGTGTTGGCCACGTGATGGGACTGATAAGACATATTTTATATTCACAATAAAATGGTTTAAGTAATTGTCGATGCTCTTCACATGCGTGACATAGCGAATTCTCGTAATATCTAGTGTGCATTGAAATATGGGAAGCATAAAGGATTATTTATTTCTGTTTATAAGGTGTATGTTGTTTAGTCCAGTGTGTGTTGCCATTGATGACTTATGGCACTGAGACATGGCCGCTAACGATGGGCCTCATAAGAAAGCTCAAAGTCACTCAGAGGGCGATGGAGAGGGCTATGCTCGGAGTTTCTCTGCGGGATCGCATTAGAAATGTTGAAATCCGCGCATGAACTAAAATCACCGACATAGCTCGAAGAATCGCCAGACTCAAGTGGCAGTGGGCGGGGCACATCGCTCGTAGAACTGACAGCCGATGGGGCAAAAAGGTTCTCGAGTGGCGTCCATGGACCAGAAGACGCAGTGTGGGTAGGCCTCCAACAGAATGGAGCGACGACCTGGTAAAGGTGGCGGAAACGCATTGGATGCGGATGGCGCAGGGCCGATCTGTTTGGCGAGCCTAGGCGGAGGCCAATGTTCAGCATTGGTCGTCTTTCGGCTGAAATGATGATGATGATGATGATGTGGTTTAGTAAGTTGGATGGAAAGGAAAACCAATGAAGCATTGGGCATGGTTAATGAGCGGAGAACACTCCTGAATAGTATAGATATTAGACGCGGGAAAATGAATGGACATTTGATACGCCATGACAGCTTCTTTAACACCATTTTGGAAGGGAAGGTCGAGGGGAAGAGAGGAAGAGGTCGGCCTAGGTGCAGCTACATGGATCAAGTAAAGGAAGAAGCCGGTGTCGTGTCGTATCAGGAGGTCAAGGAGATGGCTGATAAGGAGGGATGAGTGGAAGTTACTTCACCGATAAGAGTGTAAACTCTTAAGTTTGAATGAATGAAGTATGTTGTCATTTTTATTTGTTATGTTTTGTGTAGACGTGGTGGCCTAGTGGTTTGACCTATGGTCTCTCAAGCAGAGGGTCGTGGGTTCGAGCCCGGGCTCGCACCTCTGAGCTTTTCTGAATTTATGTACGAAATTACATTTGAAATTTAACTTATTGTTAGTTCTACGGTGAGGGCACTACACCTCGGGACACCGAGGTCGCTCTAGGAAGTCGTCGGCAACGTGAAGGGTCTGCTAGGCTTCCTTATGGAGTTGGGCTGGCATGAATAGTGCCTACAGCCAGTTACGCAAAATAGGCGCGTAAAAGACGTCGAGTTGCGGAAACTAGCCCGTTATTACCTATTACCTATTAGTTCTACGATGATGGAAAACATCTCGAGGAAATCTGCAAACGCCTGCGAAGAAATTCAATGGTATGTGTAAAGTTCCCAATCTGCACTGGGCCCGCGTGAGGAATACGGCCTAAGCCATCATTCTGAGAGGAGGCCTGTGCCATGATGATGATGATAAGCGAATATGAAACGCTAACTGGCCAAGTTGCCACAAACATTTCATGTTCACCATTTTTAAAAAATACTTATCGTTGCAGCAAAGTAAAATACAACCGTAAGTTCGCAGTACTGCAAACTTTCAAAGCTTCTCAAATGGAAAGCAACAAACTTGCAACGTAACTTAGTAACTAAATGTTTGTCAGAAAATTCTGGAAGCTTTCATTTCCGTTTTCCAACATTGAGGTATTCAGAGTGGAACATTATTGGTGCGGAGTTCGATTCGATGCAGCGTAGAAAGTTCAAGAAAGTTCTTGATCAAATAGTATCATCATCATCATCATCATGATTTCAGCCGAAAGACGTCCACTGCGTAACTTAGGCCTCCCCCAAGGCTCGCCAAAGAGATCGGTCCCGTGCCATCCGCATCCAGCGCGATCCCGCAACCTTAACCAGGTCGTCACCCCCATCTTATTGGAGGCCTATCTACACTACGTCTTCCGGTTTTTGCCCCATCGGCCATCAGTTCTACGAGCAATGTGCCCTGCCCACTGCTACTTGAGTCTGGCGATTCTTCGAGCATGTCGGTGACTTTAGTTCTTGCGCGGATTTCATCATTTCTAATGCGATCCCGCAGAGAAACTCCGAGCATAGCCCTCTCCATTGCCCTCTGAGTGACTTTGAGCTTCCTTATGAGGCCCATCGTTAGCGGCCAAATAGTATGTAAATTGTTTAATTGTGCATAAATAAAATATAAACACAATTGACAACCTGTTGATATACTTAGATGTAAAGGCGAGCTTATACCTTTAATGGTTATCAGTTACTTAATTGTCTATTCTTTTTAAAGTTTCACAAATGTAATGGATAAATTGATGTCAATGATAATCATTAATTTACGAACATAAGTAATCTGATCTTTTGAATTTTGTCATGGTTTTTTCTTGAATTAATAGTACATTACTGCAGCGGCCGCGAAATAGGGGATTGCCGGCCGAGTAGTTATTGATGGCCGAGTGTTAACGAAGCCATCTAGAGATACGAGGCCGGCAATCCCTGTTCGTGGCCAAGGCTTGTATAGAGTTTTTCTCAAACATGCATCATCATCATCACCACCATCATCACCGCCATCATCATCACCATCACCATCACCATCACCAACAACATCATCAACATCCATCAACATCCATCAACATCCGTCAACATCCATGAACAAGAACATCCATCAACATCCATCAACATTCATCAACATCCATCAACCAACATCCATCCACATCCATCAACATCCATCAACAACCATCAACCAACATCCATCAACATCCATCAACATCCATTAACCAACATCCATCAACCAACATCCATCAACATCCATCAACCAACATCCATCAACATCCATCAACATCCATCAACCAACATCCATCAACATCCATCAACCAACATCCATCAACATCCATCAACATCCATCAACATCCATCAACATCCATCAACATCCATCAACATCCATCAACATCCATCCATCCATCCATCCATCAACATCCATCCATCCCTCCGTCCGTCCGTCCGTCCGTCCGTCCATCCGTCCGTCCATCCATCCATCCATCCACGTCGACCACGTTGACCTATTAAACGTCATGGTGCTGTGTCACATAAAACAATAGACGATCACTTTGCTGGCCTTGGCCAGCAATGTTGTATGAAATTCCATTATTGACCTCTTGTCTAGCCGCACCTGCAACGTGACAGTTCGTGGCGTATTTTAAGGAACATAACGTCAATATTTCATGGCATGTTTGAGAAAATAAAATTACATGGTTATTATTCTTTCAGATTTTAGCCGGTTTGTTTCCAGAGAGCAGCAAGCAAATTTTCGAAAATTTTTGAATGCAGATATCTATCTTTATAAAAAAAAAGAATGCAGAGGTGGCATTACAAAATTCCATCCTGTATAGTGGTAACTTTAATTCAAAAAGTTTTCTTTGATACTCTGTGTACATTCTTCATTTAGTGCTGTCTGCGACTCCAAGGAACTGTACGAAATTAATACTTGCGGTTAATATTACCAACGTCGGAGAACGAATGAATGACAGAGTGACTGGAACGAATGACGTTCGATGTAGGGCGTTCACACGTTCACGAGCGGCCTAAAATTCACAGATAAGTTTACGAATACTAATGGAGTAAGAAGTTGAGTTATTACGCATCTTAAAGTGCTGCTGCTGATTCTAAACTAAATTGATTGACATTTTTATCCTTTCGCGATTGTTACTCATAATATTTTGTCGGGACTTTAATGAACTATCTTCGACTTCGTTGTAGAGTCGGATCGTGACCACGGTCGCGGCAATGAGGTCGAAACGTCAAGCCGATTTTAGCAATTAATCTTCGTGATTAAGTCTTGAGACTCTTGAGACATATTAGGCGCAAGCCACACAGAAAAGACGTGGGACGGGGGCGCGTCGCAGTCGCAGCGCCCCATGATCAGTTTTCATATAATTTATCAAAGGTTTTCATACTAAATGTATAGAAACGTCACGATCCAAAGCAGACAGATGAGACGGGGAGACGCGGCCTGCAAAACAAACAACGCAGAAGGCGACGCGCCTTCGTCCCACGTCTCTTCTGTGTGGCTTGAACCTTACATATAAATTGATTGGCATTTGTATCGGTACAAAATGTATAGAGCCTTTAACATACCTGCTGCTCTCGTCTCCTCCTCGACCTACAATCGTCCTAATACTGGGTTTAGACCTCCTAAAGTCTCTAAAATGAGAGGGCTGTCGTTCCCATACAGGTTCAGTGCTAACTCGGGTTTGATCCCACGATCCTCTGCTTGAGGCAAGTCAAAGGATTACAACAACTTTTAACTGTAAAGTAAAACTCTCAATGCTAAATAATATATGCTTATGTATTACACATTTACTTTTCATTGCATGTCTACTCTTGTTTTTAGTGTCCTGTGAATCGTTTAAAAATTAACCGGAAGGGATCCCTTTGAGGGATAAGTTCACTTTCGCACGTCTATTCACTTGTTAACATTCAATTTCATGTATTTTATGTACCTACAATAAAGAGCTTTGCATACATAATCACACAGTAAATTAACAGTAAAATAACTTTGTAAGCAAACACTCAACAATGTGACTCATTAGAAGCACTACGACCGACATACCATTGCACTTTGCCGTCTAAACTGTTGAGTGGATTCCCCTTTGCGGCCAAAAAGGACTAAAAATGAATGGTTCAGTCCTTACATTGTGCAGTCAGATGCACATAGAGAAATATTTGGTCTGGGTTCATTTGATGCGGTTTAATAGTTCAAATGCGATTGATCTGATCCTTCCGGATGACATCGACGATTTCTTAAACTTGGCACTTTCCTAACTTGCCATTTTGTTACTTGGTGTCGTTCCTTAACTTGGAACTTCCCTAACTCATCTCTTTTTTTAACCGACTTCAAAAAAAGGAGGAGGTTCTCAATTCGGTTGTATGTTCTTTTTTTTTTAACGTGTGTTACCTCAGTACTCCGTCATTTATGAACCGATTTGGAAAATTCTTTCGTTGTTTGAAAGCACATGCTTCAAGGTTGGTCCCGTTGTTACCAGAATCCAGTTCTGATGATGGGATCTATGAGGAATTGAAGGAACTCTTCAAAAGTTCAAGGGAAATGTAAAGCGATTTTAGTATTTTCAGTGACAAATCGAGCATTTGCATTCAGAAAAAGTCATTGGGTAAACTAGATCTGATGAAGAAGACCGCAGATGGCCAACGGAACTCCTCAACGGGTCAAATCTTGCAAGTTGAATTTGACTCACTTCCCGGTTTCTGATTGAGTTCATATTTTACATGCATGTGTAAATCAGGTGACAATGCAATATTATTGTGACATGGAGCTGATCTGATGATGGAGTTGGAAGGTGGCCATAGGAACTCTGTAATAAAACAACACAACCCCGTCGAGTTTGGGTTCATTTGAAACATCTTGACGAGTACTTTGATTCCAGATGATAAACAGGGTCTGATGATGGAGCTGGAAGGTGGCCAAAGTTACTCCATAAAGTAACGGCACTACCCCATCGAGTACGGACTCAACGAGTACTTTGGTCCTAGATGGTAACCAGGGTCTGACAATGAAGTTGGATGGTGACCATAAGAACTCCGTAGTAAAACGACATAACCCCATCAAGTTTGGTCTCGTTTGATTCGTCTTGATGAGTACTTTGGTAACCAGAGGCAAAAAGTACAGTCAGTAAAGAGTGCCAGTCTAGGTCATTAGAAACAACTAAAAAGCAAAAAATATTTTTTTTTAATTAAAAAATAAAACCGCCGTCACAACACACCCATAAAAAACTTGGAAATAAAAAAAATTTAAATAAAAAATAAAAACTCCTTCTTAAACCCCCAAAAAAACATAAAATAATAATTGATTGAACCGACCACAATAAGCATGAAAATATCTTTCTACTAATCTGTTTGAAGTTGGTGCCTCAGGTCGAGCCAGCAGGAGTGGACCTAGTAATCTAACTTAACTACATACCTATTATAGGGCTTCTACTCTACACTCCTGCTGGCTCGTGCTGAGACACCAACTTCAAACAGATTAGTAGAAAGATATTTTCATGCTTATTGTGGTCGGTTCAATCAATATTAATATTAATTACAAACGTGGAAGTTTATGAAGATGTTTGGATGTTTGTTACTCCATCACGCAATAGCGGCTGAACGGATTTACATGAAATTTGGTATGGAGATAGTTTGAGATCTAAGAAATAACATAGGATAGTTTTTATCCCGGAAAATTGCATAGTTCCCGCGGGATGGTGATATTATATCGCGCGATATTAGTCGCGGGCAGCAGCTAGTTAATAAACAAAACATTTTCGAAACGGTTTTATTTTTCAAAACAGATCTGCAACGTTCTTACCTTTACAGTAAACATGTTAAGTGTATTTAAACATGTTAAGTGTATTTAAACATGTTAAGTGTATTTCTTCCCACTTTCAATGGTCCAAAAATGACTTAAAAAAAATATATTTTAGGGAACAATCTTACACAAATCGACCTAGTCCCAAACTAAGCAAAGCTTGTACTATGGGTACTAGACGACGATAAACATACTTATATAGATATATAAATACTTAAATACATAGAAAACATACATAACTCAGGAACAAATATTCGTGCTCATCACACAAATAAATGCCCTTACCGGGATTCGAACCCAGGACCTCTTGCTTCGTAGGCAGGGTCACTACCAACTAGGCTAAAGCGGTCGTTACTTGTAATTTTTTAAGTATATTTGTTTTTTGGCGAAGTCTAAAATCAGAATTGATTGTGGTTTCGCATGCGACATCTGTTTATTTAGTGTCTGTCTGTCCGTCCGGTACAACTGCTAACAAGTTTAGAAGTTGAATGGCGGCGACCTCTGGCGGTTAATTACCCGCTCACAAAAAACTATATTCACTCACGTCGTTTGCAGAACATTGAACTATAACGATATAATTAGACGTTGTCACGTCAAAAATTTCAAAACCCCTAATGCACTTAGATCACGTATGGTTTAAAATAAAGTAAATGTCCACTATGCGCCTACGATTCCTTCCGCAGTGAACAAAAGAGCTATAAATAACTTTCAACCTTATAACACTCTTCTTTTTGTGTTGGAGTTTAAATTAAAACTGTATTTTTCATTATTAATCCTGCTGATTTGCTGTCGCAGTAATTAAGAAAACCGGCCAAGAGCGTGTCGGACACGCACAAGGTAGGGTTCCGTAGCCATTACAAAAAAATCAAGTAATATTTTTCTAAGGATTTCGTATGTGTACGGAATCATCCAAGTTTAGGTATGTTTTATACCTTAGGCTACTATTTACTCTTAAACTACAAATAATTTCCAAGCAATCTTAGCCGCTATAATTTTCCTAGTAAATTTGATATATTTACTACAATTCTGAATTTTTTCAAATTTTTCCACCTAACAGTTTGGGTATGTATTACAATACCGAAGTACGAAAGACCGAATGTATTAAAACATCGAATGGGTCAAAAGACCGATACAATTTTTTTCTGAAACCGTAAACTTTTCAGAATTTATTAAAACGGCATCATACAGAACCCATTAGGTTAGGTTAGGTTTGTTTTATAACAATCTTAAAAAGTTAACGGTTTCAGAAAAAAATCGTGTCGGTCTTTTGACCTATTCGATGTTTCAATACATTCGGTCTTTCGTACTTCGGTATTGTAATACATACCCAACAGTTTAGATTTTAGAGGGGGGGACGCTCGGTTTTAATGAAAATTTTCACTTTAAAGTTGAATATTTCGCAAACAGATCACTGAATAGAAAAATTATGTTAGCAACCCCACAATGGTTTTAAAAGACCTATCCAACGATACCCCACTCTATAGGATAAGTCGAGAAAAAAAAATCACCCATGTTACGTCTATGGGAGGTACCCTAAAAAAAATTATTTTTCTATTTTTTATTTTACCACTTTGTTGGCGTGACTGATATGTACATTCATGTGAAATTACAGCTTTCTAGTACTAACGATCTCTGAGCTTAGCCGCGGACAGACAGACAGACAGACAGACAGACAGACGGACAGACATGGCGAAACTATAAGGGTTCCTAGTTGACTACGGAACCCTAAAAAACAAGTGCGAGTCGGACTCGCGCACGAAGGGTTCCGTACCATTATTGATAAAAACGGTAAAAAAATAACGTCTGTTGCTTGGGAGCCCCCCATAAATATTTGTTTTATTTTAATTTAATTGTTTATTTTTAAAGTGAATTTGACCAAATGTTCTGTGAATATTTCAAGCGTCTCCCTGTTGCCGTTGTCAATATCGAGCAAAAACGAGCATAAATATCACGTTTGTTGTATGGGAGCCCCCTTAAATATTTATTTTATTCTAATTTTTAGTATTTGTTGTTATAGCGGCAACCGAAATCTGTGAAAATTTCAACTGTCTAGCTATCACGGTTCACGGGCCTGGTGACAGACGGACAGACGGACGGACAGCGAAGTCTCAGTAATAGGGTCCCGTTTTTACCCTTTGAGTACGGAACCCTAAAAATGGAAAATTATAATCAAACTATAATTAAATGTCAGCTAACGAAATCATTCTGTAGCAAGTCCCTTTAGTTTGTGTAACGAACCCCAAAAACAAAACCTGTAATTAATGCTAGGCCACACAATAACGTTGACACCGTTCCCTCTGTTGTCCTAACAATAGTTAATATCACATATCTTCCCTAATTACTTTCGCTCCTAACTTCTAAAATTACCCTGCTGGGACATAACCAACCGTGCCTAGAAATGACGCTAACAGTTACAGTGTACAAACAGTAGGTTATCTACAAGCAACGTGATGGTTGAGACTGGCATAAGCCTGGTTGTTACCGCCACACTTACATGACTTCTATATTTATTATTTATTTAAAAATATGGCTTCTGTCCTATTTCAGGACAATTTCGCCAGTGTCAAAGTAAGCTCTCTTTGGGAGCGACGTTGTACGGTGATTGTAGTTTTTGCAACTTGATAGTAAAATTCCAGAAACCACGTGGGGACAACTTGCGCATTAAAAAATGTCAGACACGAGAGCAATATAAAATTTTGTGATCACTGTGAATTAAGGTTAATTGCTACATAAAACACTATCAAAATTATACTTCAACTATATAGCCAAAGAAACAGAAATACCAAAATTATATACTGTCTACATCCACCATGTTCGAATGCTACAAATCGAATCGACTTCTATATAGGAAGTAAAAGACACGAGTCAAACGAAAGTCAAAGTAACTCGAAAGTATCCAGCGATACGTTTCTCAGCATTAGCTTTCTTCCCATTGTATTATGATTTATTTATTTATTTATTTATGCTGGCTGGTATAATAATAGCAGTGGTAGATTCTATTCTACATATAACTAGCTAATAAAATAATACCGTGACTGCGACAGACTACGCACAGCCTCAAACTATTGACTCCAGTGGGCTAGAGTTTTAAAATTTGTCAGGCATGCCTGTCAGCTGCAGAGAAAAGGTACCACCCCGTAACGACGGGGGTTGAAATCGCTCGCGTCCGTAGGTTTACCCCCGAGACCCTACACGTGACCCCTGGGTGGTGCTAAGCGAGCGATACAACTCCGGTGTTAGGCTTCGGCCGCGGCCGGTCACCACCCTATAGGTTGAGCCAGGCCGCCAAGCGACTCGCGTCTTGTTTCGGTCTGTTGCCTATAGAAGCTGTTGTTGTTGTTGGTTGTTCATCGTGCTTAGCATTGAATCTGTGGACTCTAGACATTAGATTTTAGTTAGAGTGACTGCGCGCAAGCTTGTGCGAGGGCATACTAATGTTTATAGATGATTTATTGAATCAGGCGTTACTTTGCGGAGGTCCATATTAATGAACTAAAACAATTACTTTGCTCACCCGCGACCTTACAATAGTTACGTTTATGCAAGAAATGTGCGTTCATGCAGTTCCTCCACCTCCACACTGTACGAACACACACAAATCACATAAACCCAACCATCACCACCACCAAGCTACACTGACGCGTTTCGAACTCAACCAGAGCTCATCTTCTCTAACTAACTCAACTCTGAAGATGAGCTCTGGTTGAGTTCGAAACGCGTCAGTGTAGCTTGGTGGTGGTGATGGTTGGGTTTATGTGATTTGTGTGTGTTCGTACAGTGTGGAGGTGGAGGAACTGCATGAACGCACATTTCTTGCATAAACGTAACTATTGTAAGGTCGCGGGTGAGCAAAGTAATTGTTTTAGTTCGTTTATAGATGACTTACTAGTTTTTTACTGTGCTAGGCTAGTGGGTGAGTATTCGACTCGCAACGACTTGTCCACAAATGTCCAGCCGTTGTCGTTATAATAACCACTAACCTTCCTACAAATCTGGACAACTGTTTAGATGCTTTGGTACTTAACTTTAGTTTGGAGTTTGTAATCTTCCGTAGTGCAGTCGTGGATGTTGTCACATAAAAGGGTCCGACTTCAAATCACTTTCTTGGTGATGATTTTCTCTTCTAATTTAAATGGGATGAAACGGGGTGAATGTGATAGATACAAAAATTGATTTAGGTGAATATCTCCATTGGTAAGAGGAGCGTCTAGTTCTAAATGAAAACATATACATATATCTCGTATCGTCATGGACGTGTAGTCGCGGAGTAGAAAGATAAAATGACGTATATCAATTAAAAAAAACTGGCCAAGTCCGAGTCGGACTTGCGCACCGAGGTTCCGTACAAATTTGTAACCAGCCAATGTCACAATATACGCCTAACAGCCTAATAAAGATACCTATTATCCAATGAAAGCAGAGCCCTACTTTTAAGTAAAGTGTACGTACGCAGTGTGGGATCATTTTATATTGGTAAATCGGGACCCATTGGATTTTTTCCTACACTCGTAGTATTTCAGACGGCATTATACTTGCCAAATTTCATACCTAATTCTACACTATAAATTTTGATTCCCTTGAGAGTGTCAAAATATACGTTTTTTGCGGCATAAATGGCCGTATCTTTATTAAACGTTAACTTAGAAGTTACACAGCATCAAGGGACTGTAGACTTGAGTACCTACATAGTTTTAATTTTAACTCGATACCTTCACGCGTTACCGAGATAAAGGACCTTGACAGACAGACGGGCGGACGGTCGGATGGACAAAAAAGTGATCCTACAAGGGTTCCGTTTTTTCCTTTTGAGGTACGGAACCCTAAACATAAAAATGTGAAACCAAATTGACTACCTCCTAATATTTTTGAAGTCAGTTGAAGAAATAAGTGAATTTTATATCCACGCCATTGAAATCTTATCGTTGACATGCAATTAATTTCCCCACCAAACTTCAGCCCACTAAAAACGTAATAAGACGAGAAAATGGCCGCCAAGGGCCTCCTTCACGCTCAAATAAAACTTGGCGAGGATCCTCGCAATCGGCCCCCGAAGCCTGAAGCGAGCTGGCTTAAATGTCAACGGGTGTTTGTTTGAAGGAACCACAGATCGTTTTTTTTAAATTTTTTATTTTTATTTTTAACTTGCTTTCAACATTCGGCACCCATCGTTTGAAAACAGGGATGTATTAAGGGTGTGTACTGAAAATCAGCGCTGTGCCAATCAGGGCCTCCTGTGGGCACCTGACTCACAGCATATGCTGAGTGCATCCCCTTTATTATTTATTTTATTAGCAGTACGGCTGCTCACCGAATCTAAGATTATTTAAAAGCGAAAAAGTTTTTCGGGTGCGCCGGTGGGATTCGAACCCACGTCTCCTGGGTATACGCCCCAACGGGATTTCGGGGGAGTCGGTTGGATGCGACGTGGTTCAATTGGTAGAACACCCGTTGGGGCGCATACCCAGGAGACGTGGGTTCGAATCCCACCGGCGCACCCGAAAAACTTTTTCGCTTTTAAATAATCTTAGATTCGGTGAGCAGCCGTACTGCTAATAAAATAAATAATATTTGAATAAATAGATGTGGTACATCATTTCTTACGCATTTCCAATGTAATTTGGAACGTAGGAGTCGTAACTTCTAATAGTTGCGATGGATGTTACCACACGCCACTGTTGGCGTATGTAAGCGATCAAGAATTTCGGGGGAGTCGGTTGGATGCGACGTGGTTCAATTGGTAGAACACCCGTTGGGGCGCATACCCAGGACACGTGGGTTCGAATCCCACCGGCGCACCCGAAAAACTTTTTCGCTTTTAAATAATCTTAGATTCGGTGAGCAGCCGTACTGCTAATAAAATAAATAATATTTGAATAAATAGATGTGGTACATCATTTCTTACGCATTTCCAATGTAATTTGGAACGTAGGAGTCGTAACTTCTAATAGTTGCGATGGATGTTACCACACGCCACTGTTGGCGTATGTAAGCGATCAAGAATTTCGGGGGAGTCGGTTGGATGCGACGTGGTTCAATTGGTAGAACACCCGTTGGGGCGCATACCCAGGAGACGTGGGTTCGAATCCCACCGGCGCACCCGAAAAACTTTTTCGCTTTTAAATAATCTTGCATCCCCTTTGCCACAACTAATGGGACAGTGTTAGTTTTAGTTTCGTTTTTTTTAATATTAATTAATTATGTACCTACATAATAAGTTTTCTATATTGTACTTTATGTTGTGGCAATAAATTAAATTCTATTCTATTCTATTCTATTCTATTCTAGATCTACCTAAACTAGACTTTTTTCCCATTTCCTACTCAGATGAGATTTTCATCTATCGCCTCCTTTTTTAGGGTTCCGTACCCAAGGGGTAAAAACAGGACCTCATTACTGAGACTTCGCTGTCAGTCCGTCTGTCTGTTTGTCCGTCTTTCACCAGGCTGTATCTCGTGAACCGTGATAGCTAGACAGTTGAAATTTTCATAGATGATGTATTTCGGTTGCCGCTATAACAAAAAATACTAAAACACAGAATAAAACAAATATTTAAGGGGGTTCCTATAGGTGGTAGGGTAGGGGGTAGGTTGTTATTTTTTATATTGTTTAAGTCACTTTATCATTGTTATTAATTAAGCCATGTACGTGTTGTGGTGATTAAAGTTTTTTATCTATCTATCTATCTATCATAGAAAAAACTTGATTTTTTTGTTCGTTTTTGCTCGATATTGATAACGGCAACAGGTAGAAGCTTGAAATATTCACAGAACATTTAGTTGTATATTCACTTTAAAAATAAATAATTAAAATAAAATAAATATTTAAGGGGACTTCCATACAACAACCGCAATTTTTTTGCCGTTTTTATAGATACGGATCCCTTCGTGCGCGAGTCCGACTCGCACTTGGCCGGTTTTTTCCACAGATCGACCTGGAAGTACCTAGGTTGAAAGCGTCGACTCCACCATTATGTCTTCGGTATAGCGGAAAAATTAGAAAGTAATAACAGTAAACAAATTAAAAGCGTGATTAAAAGATATTTTATGAGAGATATATTTGAGAGGGAAGGGACGGATGCGCACTCAGACTTAGGTTATATGTAAGTTAAAACAAAAAAACTGCATGCATGGGAAATCATGATTTATATAATAAATTTACTATCTACTCGTATTGTATAATTAGACTAATTACGCGTGAGCAACTCAGTCTTTCGCTAACCGAGGCCACGCAAAATCCTTAAAATTAGGATTAAGGACTCGTTTTGCATGTTTTATGAAATGTTCTTTGCTTGAAATAAACAGCTTAAAATTTTAATTTTTTTTTTAGCCTAAAAAAATCTCTATTGTAAAGAAAATTGTGAATGAGATGAAATTTGACAGATCTCGACCAAGGTACTTACTATCACGGTAATGCGTTCTCTTGAGACAATGTTTTAATTTTGTCCAAGAACGTTGCAGTATCTAGGCACTCAAGATGACATTGTAATCTTCATCTTAAATGAATAGATGGCGTGGTTTGTCCAAGCGAACATTGTGCTTTAAAATATTACCGTAACCTTTTCCCAGGTCATAGTTTAAGATTGCAAATGAAGGGAAGTGAAGATATTTCTAACGCTTTCCCTTTTCTGATTTCATCAGTTAATAAAATACTCTGCTAAGTCTATCTTTGAATGTCTGTGAAACAAATGCTTACCGAAATTCGGTGAAGATGGGTTTTGTTTCTTAACCCCTAATAAATACGTTATAATGCGTCTGTTTAATCTTTCCGTGTACTTCTGGAAATCCAGTTAATGTTACAGCTGGAGTTCGCCGTTTGATATAACATTAAACGTTTTACAGTGAACCAAGAATTTTCATACTTTTTCTTTTATCTACTGTCATTAGTTATAAAGTGATTAATTTCTGTAGCACTATTTTCTTCAGGATTTTTTGAAATGCTGTCTTATAGAATGCAGTAGGTTAGGTTAGGTTAGTTTAAAAATAATTCCGAAGTAAACACTGTTTTATAAATAAATCACTTTATAACTAATGATAATTATGCAAAATGATACATTATAAGTTATAAAATTATGCGAAACCATAAAGACCCGTAGTAGAAACAAAATACGACTTCAGCAAAACCACGGTCATTCATAATATTTAAAATACTTCCGCTTGCCGTGAAACCATCTGAATTAATTGCTTAAATATGGACCGTTTTAATTAAAGCTTGAAGTAATTAGCAAATTTTAATTGAAAAATACTCATTATTACGCACCGTTAAAGTGAGCGATATCCAATTTAACGGTATCGTTTGCCAGAGTTCTTCTATGGTATGGCGAGATGGCTCCAAAACGGGTCAGTGGCTGTTAGGGTTATTTTATTAGGTGTAGTTAATTCGTGATGGAAGATTTTATAGCTTCTACGGACGAAAGGTCGATAGTGTTTAGTTTGTTAGTCTAGTACTAAGTCTAGATACTGAAACACTGAAATAGTTGTCTCGACGTATATACGTCACACTGCAGGGCACAGGCTTCCTCTCAGAATGAGAGGGCTTGGGCCGTAGTTCCCACGCGGGCCCAGTGCGGATTGGGAACTTCACATACACCATTGAATTTCTTCGCATGTGTATGCAGGTTTCCTAACGATATTTTCCTTCACCGTAAAGCTCATGGTAAATTTCAAATGTAAATTCGCACATAAATTCCGAAAAACTCAGAGGTGCGAACCGGGATTTGAACCCACGACCCTCTGCTTGAGAGACCTTAGGTCAAACCGGTAGGCTACCACGGCCTAATTAATAAGTAATCTAAGTAATAATAGGCCCGGATAAGTAATCTAATTATTTATTCATTCTTTATTAAGGTGGTTCATTTTAAGTTAAAAAATGTGTGTGACCCAATAATAAATAAGTATTTCGCGGGTCACGCACTGATTCTGAGTAGGAAATTGAAATACGCTTCTTTCCACGCAAAATATCGAATATTTTCCACAAAGCATACATAAAGTGGAGCCCGAGTAAACATTATTATGTTCTTAGACGGTTTTTCCTGTACACAATTTATGTCACTTTCTAACTCGTATTTTTACGCAATAAAATGATATTTTTATTTCCTTTTCACGGCTGGGACTCAAATAGGTATTATTTCCTCAGTATAACAATGAACCACTTGCATCGGTTATAGATTGTTTGAATATGTACTTGAAATAAGGTATTTTATTGGAGTTTGTTTGCCTGGTAGCGAGACTATTGGACGGGGCTCAAAAAGTTGAACACCTTGACACCGTTTAGTAAAAATTGGGTATAAAAGAGCACTCAAACTTAGGTTATAATGTAAGTAAATAAAAAACTGCATGCATGGGAAATTATGATTTATAAATAAATATTATAAAATTATATATTTTATATTTATAAAATTACTATGATTAAGGACTCGTTTTTATATTACTAACCATATTTTATAGTGTCAAGAACCTAGCTTATATTACTAACCATCACATGAAATTTAACAGAAAGTTGTCATCATCGTCAGCATCATCAGCCTATGCTTGTCCACTGCTGGACATAGACCTCTCCCATGGCACGCCACTGAGCACGATCCTCAGCCACTCTCATCCAGCTCTTGCCAGCCGCTTTGCGAAGTTCATCGCTCCACCGAGTCTGAGGACGTCCTACGCTACGTTTGCTGATCCGTGGTCTCCACTCAAGAACTCGTCTGCCCCAACGGTTATCGGTTCTTCGGATTATATGGCTTGCCCATTGCCACTTCAGCGTGCTAATGTGGTGGGCTATGTCGATAACTTTGGTTCTCTGTCGGATCACTTCATTACGAATTCGATCTTTGAGAAACTCCGAGCATAGCCCTTTCCATAGCACGTTGAGCAACTTTAAATTTGTGGACCAGCCCTACAGTGAGTGTCCATGTTTCGGCACCGTATGTCATGATGGGTAGGACGCACGGGTAGAAAGTTGTATCAAGTCAAAAATAAACTATTTCTTTATATCTACGAATAATAATAATTATTCATAGCTTTAGATCCATAATTATGCCTGAATAATGGATCTAGTTGAAATCATAGTGGATCTGGTTGATTTTGATTGTTTCCATGTCACAACGAAACTTTTTCTAGTTAGTCGTTTTGAATGCTGCCATTTAATGTGTTAAAACTGTTTGGTCCACATTATTTGGCATCATCATCATAATCTCTTGCTCAAGTACAGTCAGCATCAAAAGTAGCCGGTCACTTTTGTACTTTGTCGTAATAACACAATTGCCAATCAAGATGACTTTTCCACCTGACTGTAAAGCGACAAGAACTTGGGAATGTTCTGTGTTTCGGAACTTTGTGAAAAAACACACACACACACACAAACTTTTGCATTTTATCATTAGTAGAATTTCCACTTTTAATAATTATCCTGTAGCACATGTGACCCGAGCCGTGGTGACCTAGTAGTTTGACTCTCAAGCAGAGGGACGTGGGTTCGATTCCGGGCTCGCACCTCTGAGTTTTTCGGAATTTATGTGCTAAGTTGTATTTGAAATTTACCATGAGCTTTACGGTGAAGGAAAACATCGTGAGGAAACCTGCATACACTTGCGAAAAAATAAAATGGTGTGTGTGAAGTTCCCGATGGGCACTGGGCCCGCGTGGGAACTACGGCCCAAGACTTTTCATTCTGAGAGGAGGCCTGTGCCCTGCAGTGGGACGTATTTAGGCTGGAATGATGATGATTACATGTGACCCGTGGCCACCCCAGTGTCACACGCGACGCATTTCGTTTTTGGCGTTGATTTGACGAATTTATTACCTGCACACGTTGCCGGATTTACGGCGGGGCTCTGGACTATTTTATTACCCTGCCAATTGAGAGAACTATACCGTTGTTTTTTGAAGAAAATCTGAAAAATACTGTTATTTGCACTACAAATGCCACCAAAATATGGTAAGTAAAGTCTACGAGAGATTAATTGAAAATATAATCATCTTCTAATATGTAAAAATCTCGTGTCACGGTGTTTGTAATCGATCTTCTTCTTCTTCTTTTTTTAAAAATATGGCTTCTGTCCCACTTTAATGGTGGGACAATTTCGCCAGTGTCGAAGTAAGCTCTCTTGGGAGCGACGTTGTACGGTGATTGTAGTTTCTGCAACTTGATAGAAAAATTCCAGAAACCACGTGGAAACAACTTGCGCATTAAAAAATGTCAGACACGAGAGCAATATAGAATTTTGTGATCACTGTTAATTAAGGTTAATCGCCGCATAAAACACTATCAAAATTATACTTCAACTAGCCAAAGAAACAGAAATACCAAAATTAGATACTGTCTACATCCGCCATGTTCGAATGCTACAAATCGAATGTTATCGATCTCCTCCGAAACGGCTTGACCGGTTTTTACGAAACTTTTTTTTCTGTAGTCGGTAGGTCTGAGAATAGGTCGTAGGCTATTTTTTAAACCCCTATTCTGCGCAGACGAAGTCACGGGCAACAGCTAGTAATAATATAAATTTTTTCATCTTTTTCATCTCATTCTGAGAGGAGGCCTGTGTGTGTGTGTGTGGGACGTACATAGGCTGGAATGATGTAAGAAAATTGTCGCAGTTCATCTAAGAATAGTAAAAAATACGGATAACACACGTCTACAAGTATAATCGAGTTTAGCTTGACTTGTTTCGGGCTAATTTGTACCCCTTATTCTCAGAGCAACATGTCACAGCAGTCCCCGCCAAACGCGCACTGCGCGCCACCACCTCTGCTCACACGGCTGCTCGACGAAACTGAATAATCTAAGGCGTACAAAAACGACGTATGAATTTGATACCTGTATGCTTAGTATAAGTTTTCCTTCACTTCAATACTTCTCGATCGCGTTTACGTAAAAAAATCAATTACTAGGGAAACATGGACAGCGTCTCCGCGCGCGCGCGTCCACGTTTCTTTAGAATTGAAATTTTTACGTAAACGCGATCGAGAAGTATTTTGGTGAAGCAAAACTTATACTAAGCATACTGATTTACACTCTCGCCTCGTCACCTCGTCTCGTCGTCTCGCTCCGGACGCGAGCCTCAAAATCAAGGCAAATCACGAGACGAGGCGCGAGGCGCGCCTATTCACACTCTCGTCTCGTGGCTCGTCCCGCAGTTCGTCTCGCCACTCGTACGCGAGTGTAATCCAGTACGCTTAGTATAAGTTTTACTTCACCAAAATACTTCTCGATCGCGTTTACGTAAAAATTTCTATTCTATGGAAACACGGACGCGCGGCCGCGGAGGCGCTGTCCATGTTTCCCTAGTAATTGATTTTTTTACGTAAACGCGATCGAGAAGTATTGAAGTGAAGTAAAACTTATACTAAGCGTACTGATTTACACTCTCGCCTCGTCACCTCGCCTCGTCGTCTCGCTCCGGACGCGAGCCTCAAAATCAAGGCAAATCACGAGACGAGGCGCGAGGCGCGCCTATTCACACTCTCGTCTCGTGGCTCGACCCGCAGTTCGTCTCGCCACTCGTACGCGAGTGTAATCCAGTACGCTTAGTATAAGTTTTACTTCACCAAAATACTTCTCGATCGCGCTTACGTAAAAATTTCAATTCTATGGAAACATGGACGCGCGGCCGCGGATGCGCTGTCCATGTTTCCCTAATAATTGTTTTTTTTACGTAAACGCGATCGAGAAGTATTTTGGGGATGTAAAATTTATACTAAGAGTACAGGTATCAAAGAGTGATACTTAGAGACTCACAAACGTGACCGAAACAGCATCTCTCAAAGGCTCAAACCAAAAAAAGATTCCAACTTTCTTATCAATAGGTAAGTAAATTGATTTGCGACGTAAAGGGAATCACAGAAACTAGGGTAATTCTTGCCAATATTTTCCCCATGAAAGGGGAAAGTGGGGCAGAAACGCCATAAATCATAATGAACGGAGTTCAATAAAATATTCAGGGGACGCCGGGGAGCATTTTGAATCGATACGAGTATAAATGCTCTTTTATAGTTCACTATCATGCATTAGGATCTAAATCTTTCCTATAAATAAACAATAATATTTTTGGAATTTTGTAGTACTTAGATTTTTAGCTCCGCACACAACTAACAATAATGTTTTAAGGTAACATTGTGCCTTTGCATTTATCTGTCTGTCTTAAGCATCGAAGCTAGTTATGGTATGCGGCAGCAGGCGAGACCGGCGACGAGAAATCAGAATAATTTAAAGTTATTTAAATGCACACATTTAATTCAAAAAATATTTAAATTTATTACAAAATTACACCGGAGTTGAGGTAGGCCTAAAAGAAGGTGGCGGGACGATTTGGAGCGATTCCAGCCGGACTGGCAACACTTTGCCGAAGCCAGGGACGAGTGGAAGGAGAAAGGGGAGGGCTTTGCCCAGCAGTGGGACACTGTATAGGCTATTAAAAAAAAAAATTACAAAATTATTTTTTATAATGAGCGTGTGAGTGCGATCGATGTTAGAGCGAATTGAAGTCATGACGAGGTTCCCCCCGTTCGGAGCGTCGACCACCCACGACGCTTTTAAATGGCCGCAGGTGCAACGGTGATTCTGGTCTTTCCCGTACTGTACCTCTACCATGAGTTTACACTAGTTCACGTAACCGTACTCGCTAGCGACGGCGTAAAGTATTTGTATGGAGAATTGTACAGCGCCTCTAGCGGTCACTAACGGAATTACAATTCTCCATACAAATCATTTACGCCGTCGCTAGCGAGTACGGTCACTGTAAACTAGGGTAAACTCATGGTAGAGGTACAGGACACATGATATCTTAGCGATACAAGTACTCTGCCCCGGCTTTGCAAGTTATATTAGCATTCAGCTATAAATATTAAATAACATAGGTACGTCTAAAGTATTTAATTCAACTAAATTTTTAACACAGCAGATACGCTGTTTGAGACTAGGGATCGCCAATGCGGATCGGAATCATTTCCATACATTGTCCATGATATACTTAGTCATTAATTTTATAGTACGCCTTAGATATTAATATTTTCTTCACAATGGATTTGAATTTTGTATCCGTTTGGTCGGTTATTGGTTTCGGAATCTAATATATAAAAATCTCGTGTCACGGTGTTTGTTATCGAACTCCTCCGAAACGGCTTGACCGATATTTATGAATTCTTTTCTCTATATTCGGTAGATCTGAGAATAGGTCGTAGGCTATTTTTTGTACCTCTATTCTTCGCGGACGGAGTCGCGGGCAACAGCTAGTTTTATTATAAAAACGTATGCAACTTCCCAGAAATGACTTTTTGGTTTTAGCCAGTCTTTTGGCTGATATGATGATGTTGATATGGGTGATTCAACTTTTTTGTGTTGTTTACTCTGTCCTCGGTTGTCCAAGTGACATTTCATACTGTTTCATAGAAAAATGCTTAGGTTGTCCAAGGGACAAAATTTGTGCCACCATAGCAACGGGTGGCATTAAAAAGTTGATTCAGCGTGATGATTATAATACAAAAGCGCACGTTAATTGCCGTGTAGCTAGCAAGGAAGCTCGGAACCGTCTTAATCAGCCTGGATCTAGGCGAACTAAACCCGATATATCTAGGGGCAGGATTAATTAACGCGATATAGCCTATAAGGCTGTATTTTAACACTGATTGACACCCCCAATCAACTGACGTTACTTTTTATGAACTGTCAAAACACAATTCTCCCATAGACTTTGAATGGCAATAGCAACTTATGACGTCACTTGTTCGCCAACTCAAACAACTAACTATTTATCTGTTTTAAAGCAATAAAAAATCTAATTTTGTAGTTAATCGAAATTTAATCTGGTTTTCTGGGCTAAAATAAAGCGTTTTTTTACTGGAGTCATATCATCGAATTATTTTTTTATAGCGTCAACATCCCTATTCTCGAACCCAACCATGTGAACTTAATTTTTATAGTGCTGTAAAGATTACCTACATTAATAACTAGCTTTTGCCCGCGACGTCGTCCGCTAAGAATTCACCTAGCTAGGGTGTCGGCACTAATCATGAACATGTTAAGCACAGTAGTACCCAGTAATGAACAGCAAAAAATATTCTATGCCCACCATTCATGGGCTTCACCAGTTATGACCATCCGTTATCTGAGCATGGCATTGACAGTTTAAAAATGTAGTGTAGCCGTTTCTAAAAATTTGCGTTTACGGAAAAAATGTCCATAATTGATTCTTGTCCATTACTGGTGCTATCACACATGGAAGCTAAGTAAAAATACTATAATTAATTACTGCGTCATTGACTAGCAAATGAACCAATTTTTATTTTGTAGTACGTTTTGACTTTTTTTTAATTAAAAAAATTTTATGTGATTTCTGCTCAGCGTCAGATTTTCGATCCTACTTGGAGAACAAAAGTGTCCCAAGTTGTTTTTCCGCTGACTTACCATTTTTCATAGACTTTGTATGACCGTTACTAAATGGAAGAATCGAAAATTATATGGAAATTTTGGGACACTTTTTTTCTTCTAATCTAAAAAGCTGAGCAGAAATCACATAAAATTTTCCAAATTAAAAAAAAATCAAAACAGAACAAAATAAAAATTGCCCCAAATATCCAAACATCTTCAAAAGTTTTTCTCATTTATGATATTCCTATGATGTATTTAATTATTGAAATAACAAAATTAAACACATATTAGAGTCATACACGACGACCAGATGGCCTAGTGGTTAGAGACCCTGACTATGAAGCTTGAGGTCCCGGGTTCGATTCCAAATGATGATTTGTATGAAAAATACGAATGTTTGTTCTCGGGTCTTGGGTGTTTAATATGTATTTAAGTATGTATCTATCTACGAGTATAATAAATAAATAAATAAATAAATATCACGGGACAATTCACACCAATTGACCTAGTCCCAAAGTAAGCTAAGCATAGCTTGTGTTATGGGTGCAAGACAACGGATAAACATACTTATTATAGATAGATACATACTTAAATACATATTAAACACCCAAGACCCGAGAACAAAAATTCGTATTATTCATACAAATATCTGCCCCGACGCGGGAATCGAACCCGGGACCTCAAGCTTCGTAGTCAGGTTCTCTACCTACTAGGCCATCTAGTCGTCTATAAGTATGTTTATCCGTTGCCTAGTACCCATAACACAAGCTTTGCCTAGCTTACTTTGGGACTAGGTCAATTGGTGTGAATTGTCCCGTGATATTTATTTATTTATAAAATGAGAACAGTCGGCGTAGAATCATCATCTCCCTCATTCTTTATAAATACATTACTTACCTCAATTTCCTTGAGTGGGGATTATATTTTTGCGCGCGGGTGATCATAAACAACGATGTTTGTTGTTTACTATTTCTGTATATAATACTTATTCAGTTGCGTAACATGGAAAAATTACAAAGACTACACTTACATGCACACACACACACACACACACACACACACACACACACTTACACTACAATAATTGCAATATCTAACCATCATGCAGAAATTGGGATTGTCTAGTTTTTAAATCGTTTTCTCATCATCATCATCACTTCAGCCGTAGGACGTCCACTGCTGGACATAGGCCATCATTAACGCCCAATCCTTACGGTTGGAAGCGACCACCCTGAACCTGCGGCCTTTTCACCAAATCGTCCGTCCACCTCGTCGGTGGAATGGTGGACGTCCCACGCTGCGCTTGCCAGTCCGTGGTCTCCATTCCAGAACTTTCGGGCCGCAACGGCCATCTGTTCTGCGTGCTATATGGCCGCCCATTGCCATTTCAACGAGCTAATCCGTTTGGATATGTCGGTGACCCCAGTTCTTCTATGGATCTTCTGGGAATCGTTTTCTTTAGTTATTTAATTTGAATTTATTACATAGCTGTTGCCCGTGACTCCGTCTGTAAAGAATCCGTTTATCGCTATCCCGCGTGAACTATGCAATTTTCCGGAATAAAATCCTATGTCCTTCCCAGGGTCTCAAACTATCTTCATACCAAATTTCATTGCATATGGAGCAAGACAAGGATAGCAAACTAATAAAAATAGATGAAAAATTGAGGGGGTTCCATGCAACCATTATAAAAAGACCCCACACTGCGTACATTATATATGCAAATATTTAAGACTTGTTTTGTATGTATTCCTTATTTTACACCTGAAACACAGGAATTTTTTTTCCTAGTTCAGGTATACGTAACATGTTTCCTTTTTAAATATGTTTAGTCTATAAGTTGTTATGTTTTGTAACTTTTAGTATGATAAATAAAGATTTATTATTTATTTATTTATTATTATTATTATTTATTTTGCTTAGAAACAGGGATGTGCTAACACTGGATATCATAGACAGCCGCATATCATTACATAGTATAAAACAAAGTCGCTTCCCGCTGTCTGTCTGTCCCGGTTTACTAATGTTTCGGCGAAAACCTTTTCGCAAAATGATTCATTTGGCAAATGTTTCATTTCCCAAATGTTTATTTTTACTGAAACTGTAAACTTTTCAGTATTGTTATAAAACAAACCTAACCTAACCTAACCTACAGGATAGTCCTGAAATGTATCCTGAATAGTTTACAGTTTCAGAAAAAAATAACTTTTGGGAAATGAAACATTTGGGAAATGAATCAGTTTGCGAAAAATAATTCGCCGAAAAGGCAGTACACGTATTTAAGTATTTATTTATCTATATAAGTATGTTTATCCGTTGCTTAGTACCCATAACACAAGCTTTGTTAAGCTTACTTTGGGACTAGGTCAATTGGTGTGAATTGTCCCATGATATTTATTTATTTATTTTTATTTTTATTTTAATTGCACCCGTGCGAAGCCGGGGCGGGTCGCTAGTAGCGTATACTAAGTAAGTATGACATACATAAAAATACAAACTGAAATATAGATGCACAGAAAAAACCCCAGAAAAAAGACCAATGCTGGGAATCGAACCCAGGTCCTCAGCGTTCCGTGCTGCGTGCTTACCCCTACACCATCACTGGTCTCACGCAGATGCATTTCTGCATGATGGTAAGCACGCAGCACGGAACGCTGAGGACCTGGGTTCGATTCCCAGCATTGGTCTTTTTTCTGGGGTTTTTTCTGTGCATCTATATTTCAGTTTGTATTTAGTTTGAAATATATGGTTTCACGGGATGACCGTAAAAGTAATAAAAAAAATGAAGTTGAAGAAAATAAAAAAATAAATAGAAAAAGACACTTCATACTTAACTTGTATACATAAAAATTTGCACAGAACCGTCGGTGCGCGATCCAGACTCGCAGTTGATCGGTTTGGTCTCCCGCTCTGCATTGTCCGAAGCGTAGCCTTACCCAATACCGGTAGTAAATTACTACCGTGTTGTTCCTGCGTTGCTTACAAAAATCAGAGGGTAATGGGGCCATGGCGAGCCTGGCAGGCGGGGTCGCTGACCTCTATAGGCAATATAGTCCAGTCAAGAGAAGTATAACCCTCACAATATATCACAAGCGAATAAAATTTATAGTTCCTCTGGTAATATATAGCATGGACAAGATTATAAATTATTTAATTAATTTTATTCCAAAAGAAAGAAGAAATAAAGAAGTATTTACAACCAATAAAATTAAAATATTTAGATTATAAATATTTGAACGTTCTTAAAAAGTCATGTCACTCCATTTACCTAATCCTAATATAACTTTGGAAGAACAATTAGTGCAAATAAAATACTTTGAATTTGACTTTGCAATAACTTATTTTTGAACTAATAATTTGAGTGGCAATTTTGGCTTTGTTCAATTCAATTGAAATCCTTACTTTCAGAAAAAAGACTTTTCCATATTTAATAATAAATAAAATAATAAATATTAGGGGACAATCTTACACAAATCGACCTAGTCCCAAACTAAGCAAAGCTTGTACTATGGGTACAAGGGTATGGGTATGGGTATTTATTGGTTATTATGCCAGACGAGTTTCGTTTTTAGCTCACGACATATTTGTATTTCTGTTATTATGAATGCATAACAATGTGCTCTTTCCGAAAACAAAAGCTTTTTTAGATGCATCCCTTGTTAACCAGACTAAAAATTATAATATATAAAATGTTAAAAGAGATGCGCTCAGTCATCAAAAGCAAGCTAGCATTTGTTTTGAATTATTATTAAAGTGTCAATAAATAGTATGTCGTTGATTGGACTATGCTAACACCGTACGTGGAACTAATATTTACTAACACACTGAAATATATGTATAAACTACGGAAAGAAAATGGAGAGGAAAACTATCCCGCCTATCGCTTTTACTCCAGCTTTTTATATTGATATCGTTTTGGTATTCTTTCTTTTCATATGACTAACAGAAAGCAGTTTATGTCAGGAGATATGTACATACGAAAAAAGTCCTGGCCCATATTTCACCAAAATGTGACCACAAAAAGAATTTGAAGACACGACTCCAGTAAAAAAACGCTTTATTTCAGCCCTGAAAGTCAGATTAATTTTCGATTAAATGCAAAATTAGATTTTTGTTGCTTTAAAACAAATAAATAGTTAGTTGATTGAGCATTGCGAACAATGACGTCATATGTCGCTATTGTCATTCAAACTCTATGGGAGATTGTGTTTTGACAGCTCATAAAAAGAACGTCAGTTGATTGGTGGTGTCAACATCCCCATTGTAACGCAAGACTGACACAGCTTTAATCCAATGAGGGTTTTCTGACAGGTGGAATATCGCTAGATGGCGTTAGTATCGTAAGGTCTATTTGACGTTACACCCATACAACAAATGTCAAAGTTGTCAAACGGACCTGACGATACTAGAGCCAAATAGCCTCTCATATAAAACTCTCATTGAATGAGAACTGCAGAGGGAAAAATTTAGGTCATGTTTTACGGCACGATAATTACATTAAGACTATAATAGAAGGGAGAAGAAAAAGGGGAAGACCAAGAAGGATGTATATGGAGCAGATAAAAGATAAAAAATGTTTCATTATTAAAGAAGTGAAGAAAAGAGCGAATCTAGACTAATCTGGAAATTACTCCACCGACAAGAGCCTAGGCTCTTAAATATATGATGACGATGAAGACCTACAATGATTGATTTACGGATGTTGCATTACCAAAATTTTGTTTTGTTCAATAAAAGAAATTAAGCTTTCCACAAATTTGAATTGCGCGCAGACGAAGCCGCGAGAAAAAGCTAGTTTCCAATAAATTTAACTAATAACAAGAAACGCACAAATCGCAAAAGTTCGAGAGATTTATTAAAAAAACTTACATCTTTAAATATTAAATTGACTACAAAAGCTGGCTCAAACGCATTGAAACGTCAAAGTCCAGTCGGAGCTCTGAAGGGTGACAGGCGAGAGCTGAATATTGATCTCCTTAATTGTGTAGACTCAGGTGAATTGTGAAGTGGACGCTTCTAACGGAATTCTAAAGTTTCTTCATTTTATATACGCAGATAGTAATTATGAAATATAAATATTAATGATTAGATTACATTTGTAATTTACCATGTTATGTTTAGGGTGCTAAAGGGTCCTTTACGGTGAAGGAAAACATCTTTAAACATGAAACTACCGTGAGACTCGCTAATAGTGAAAATAAACGGATCACTCACGTCTTAAAACGAGTTTAACTCGACATGTTTCGGGCTAATCCGTAGCCGTTCTAGGAGCTACACGTCGCGGCAGCTGCCAAACGCGCACAAACTCGATCATAGACGTGAGTTACCCGTATTATTTCTCTATGAGTGAGTTTCATGGTAGTTTTACGTATAAAACAAATGCATCTGTACGTCTCAATTAAAAAGTAATAATGAATGAGCAACGAGCATTTTTGTCTGTGTGTCAGTCCACTTAACACAACTCTACGTAATTGTTTGCTGTAACTCAGCGGAGCGACTGCTCCCTAGGGCCTGGGCGCAGAATACGTCGGGAAAGAATGATCACTAGGAAATAAAACGCTGTAAACACAACAAGAAATGGATGAGACAGTGGTACGTTTGTAATATGGAACTTTATAAACTGGGAAGCCTTTTTGGCACGCTAACCAAACTGGAAAAAGAAACCATGAGATTCCTGTATTTCCCTACATTCAATCAAGAATTAAGTGGGTTCAATTCCGGGTCGCAACTTTGAGTTATTCAGAGAGTTGTTCTGTTTTATTATGTGCGAGATTACTTTTGAAATTTACCATGAGCTTTACGGTGAAGGAAAACATCGTGAGGAAACCTGCATACACGTGCCAAGAAATTCAGTGGTTTGTGCGAAGTTCCTAATCCGCACTGGGCCCGCGTTGGAACTACGGCCCAAGCCCTCTCATTCTGAGAGGAGCTTGTGCCCAGCAGTGGAACATGGCCGGACGCACAAGCCTTAGAATGAGAGAACTTGTGCCATAATTCCAACGCGAGCCCAGTGAGGATTAGGAACTTCACACACACCATTGAATCTCTTCACAAGTGTACAATTACAATAACATAATCATTCTAATTTAAAATATAAAACGTGTAAAAATATACCTTGTTGAGTTTCTTGCAGAATTCTTCTCAACAGGGTTTTCTGAACCAATGGTAGATCCTTCGACATTCATAAGCGCTTGTTACAGCCTGAATTCAACAAAGATGTTTGAACTCTGACTTTGACTTATCACCAGCAGTTAAAACGTTCAGTGGTCACTCGTCTGCATTCTGCGGCCCAGGCCTTAAAGTACGACCTGGATGAACTCTTAAATAAATACTAAATGCCGTCCAATTACACACAAAACAGCCCCGATAACAAATTTCGGGGATCCGCACATAAAAACGGCGTTCCATCCCACGGGATATGAAATATAGAGGGTCCGTAGGGACGGGAAACTTAATATATTATGACGTATAGGTTTGTTATTGCTTTGTCCACCTGTAATGGTGTTGTGAGATTAGGACGTTGTTTCCCAAAGTGTGGGTCGTGACCCCTCGGGGTCGGATTGGGGGTTCTCTGGGGTTAGTGATCCTTTAAAAATAGGAGCCTGTCATTGTCTCTGTTGTTTCTTTATCGCTATTCTACGGGGCATATTGTGTTAGGTAAGAAAATGGATGGTTATTTGTCAATAATATACATTTTTTTATGTTAGAGAGGCCAGACAAACAACTAACAGAATCACTATCACTGCCTAAATGTGATTATAACAGACTGAAGTGTACGATGTATGGGAAAGATTCGTCGCTAACTTCTAGACCAGTGATGGTGTAGGGGTAAGCACGCAGCACGGAACGCTGAGGACCTGGGTTCGATTCCCAGCATTGGTCTTTTTTCTGGGGTTTTTTCTGTGCATCTATATTTCAGTTTGTATTTAGTTTGAAACTAACAGAATTGTCATTCTTGTTTTGATTTGAGAGCGGAAAATGAAGGACGTGTCAACCGTCAACGCAGTCAACCTCACTGCGTTCCGTAGAAAATAATTATTTCATCATCATCATCATCATCATCAGCCTATGTTCGTCCACTGCTGGACATAGGCCTCTCCCATGGCACGCCACTGAGCACGAGCCTCGGCCACTCTCATCCAGCTGTTGCCAGCCGCCTTGCGAAGGTCATCGCTCCACCGAGTCTGAGGTTGTCCCACGCTACGTTTGCCAATCCGTGGTCTCCACTCAAGAACTCGTCTACCACAACGGTTATCGGTTCTTCGGGTTATATGGCCTGCCCATTGCCACTTCAGCGTGCTGATGCGGTGGGCTATGTCGATAACTTTGGTTCTTTGTCGGATCACTTCGTTACGAATTCGATCTTTTAGAGAAACTCCGAGCATAGCCCTTTCCATAGCATAAATAATTATTTATCTTTAATTATCTCAATCATCCCAAAGTATTGTCGTTTAATTTCTTTGGATTGTGATTAAGAGCGCTTATACCTGCTGAGCTAGCCACGTTGCATTTTTGTTAGTTTTTCTCGATTATTCCATAAAAATTGAATGAAAATTAAAAATGTGGTGTATACGAATTGTTCTAATATTATTACCTAACGGTTTTTAAAGAAAATAAAAGTCTTATCACGAATAATTATTGTAGTAGACACATATTTCAAACTAAATACAAACTGAAATATAGATGCACAGAAAAAACCCCAGAAAAAAGACCAATGCTGGGAATCGAACCCAGGGCCTCAGCGTTCCGTGCTGCGTGCTTACCCCTACACCATCACTGGTCTAGAAGTTAGCGACGAATTTTTCCCATACATCGTACACTTCAGTCTATTATAATCACATTATGCAGTGATAAAGCGCGCATCTGTGTTATGCCCTCTACCGAGAGACTTTAGAACAATTCGTATACACCACATTTTTAATTTTCATTCATTTTTATGGAATAATCGAGAAAAAGTAACAAAAATGCAACGTTGCCAGCTCAGCAGGTATAAACGCTCTTAAGGTGTTGTGTGCTGAAAATCGAGTGTTTTGATTTGTTGGACTATCGCATCGAAAATGAATTCGGAATGAACGGTGAGAGTGACGACGGCGATCGAGGTGAACCAACCCACCCTTCGAGATATCAATTAAAATTCAAAATGAGGCGGTGTTTCAAGTAATCAAATCAATATGAAGTAACACTACACTACCACAGAATAAGTAATAGTACTAACGTACAGAAGGATCACTCTCGCACAAAAGTCAACTTTAGGTATAAAAACTTGTCTATTCTTACTGCTTGCATGCGAAATTGAAACTTATCGTGTGATCCGAGCGTTCATATTCCGTTGGGCACCGCTGATCCGAAACCAAGGGCACAGGGTTCCGACTCGCCGATGTTTGGTAGGTATAAAAATCAAGAAAGATAACAGTGTGTATTAATTCAGTAAACCACCTTTAGTAAGTAAGTAAGTTATTTATAATATCGTTTAGAAGTCAATGTTTGTTGCAAAAATCACAGAAAAAAAGATGCTTAATGACGCGCGACGCGGCTAGCGTGCAAACTGAAGGCCGCGCGACAACCTACTGCCATACTCCTCCCGGGAGGAGCGCCGGCCGAACATACCTAAACTGCGGAGTGAACCCCCCCTGACACTACGTAGAATTTGCATAACATGGCTCTGTTAACATAGGACCTTTATAGATACGCCTGTTTATATGTATAGCGTACAAACTTCCTACCATGAAGGGGGCCATTATTTTTTTTATTCCAAGGAGGTTGCAACACACTTGATTTTTAAAAGTTTGAAAAGCTCTGGGTTTGAGCGTTACCGCGTCTTTAGTGCAACTTTGTACCCTGTGTGTAAAGGACGAAGCAAGATTTAGACAATCATTAAATTTGATCCAGGGCAGGTGAGGCTTTCGCTCACGTGCATTTTTGTGTTTTTTTACACTTTTTTCGTAGAACAGTCCGAATTTGATTGAATTTTCTTTTTAACCCCCGACACAAAAAGAGGGGAGTTATACGTTTGACCGTGCATGTGTGTCTCTCTGTGGCATCATAGCTCTTAAACCAGTGAACCGATTTGGATGAGGTTTTTTATTTGAAAGCAGGTTTCTTGGTTCAGCCATTCCAAATTTATCAGCTCTGTTGTTAGCTGAGAAAGAGATCTTAGACGCATAATGGGCATTTACTTTATTTTCATATGTTCTTATTTTCATATGAAAAACTTAGTGGTGTGATCCCGGGTTAGGACCTACGACCCTCTGCTTGAGAGGCCATAGGTCAAACCACTCGGCTATCACGACTTATATAAGACAAGGTAGTTCATCAAAATTGCGATGTTTTCCCAGTTTTCACGTAATCTCAATCCCCAGATTTTCTTTTGAAACAGATTTGACGCGGTATTATACCTGACATGTGAATCCTGAATCCATTAGTTTACGTTTAGGCTGGTTATACTTATATTATTTAACGTGAAATGTGTTGACGTAAGAAGATATAGAGTGAAAAGATGTTTTTATTATTAACAGTGTAACTGACAGCTTAAGGGCTTAAACAGGACCTTAAGGTTCTGATGAGTCTACACTACAATTAAACACGTCTGCACTGTAACTCACAAGAATTCCATAACAACAAAACATTCAAATTTGGTAAAAAAAAAAACAGAAATTCATATAAAAAAGTTAAAGGCAGAAACAGCTTTCTAAGTAAGTAATAAACAAATGATACCTATAACAAGATGGTCTTAAAACGAACATGAACAAGACGAAAGTCATGTCAAACGCCCATGTTATATCAACTCCCCCCTCCCCCCTCCCCCTCTCCCCTCTCCCTTCTTCCCGATGCTAAAGTCGTAGTGTGGGGTTTAAGGGAGTTTTCAGAAAAAAATGTACCCGTTTTCCTTAATTATCCTTAATTTTTCCATACAAAATTTATTAGTCAGTTTTGTGACGGTCCATACAACATGTATGGTTAACTGCGTACAAAACTGACAATTAAACGAGGGACACTTTTTTTATTGCTTAAATCGATAGTGCTTGTGATTCTGAGTAGAAATAACCCAAAATTTGTTAGGTTTTAAAAAAAAAGTACAGGGTCACTTTTTTCTGAAAATGCTCTTAAAGACGAGTTATCCGTATATTTCACTATTTGTTCTAATTTAAATTGCAAATGGCACGCGTGGCGTGGCATGTGACACCGTGACCCCGGTGAGCGGAGATGCGTTAAACTGGTGCATTCTGCATATTCATGCACCGCGCTATCTGTGAAGTGGGGCGTTACTGATGTTTCGAGTGGGGGTGTGTTTGTGTAATAACTAATCAATGCATACAACCCATCCTTACTATAATATATGTGTGTATGTCTGTCTGTTACCTCTTCACGCTTAAGGGTAAAGGGGTAATGGGAATTAAGCAAGAATTGAAAAAAAAATTAAAACAAAATCTTCGTCCCTACCGCCTCTGAACAAAATCTACTTAATTGGCTATTATTTGTGATCAATACTAATCATATAAAAATTATCATAAAATATTGCATTTAAAAATAAAAACAGTTTTGACTCCCACCCATTGCACCGAGGTAAGGGTTATTTAATTGTAGGACTCAGTACGCTTCTCTAAGGGTTGTAATTAAGAAGATGTGTGGGTGAAGAAATTCAATGGTATATGTGAAGTTCGCAATCCGCACTGGGCCCGCGTGTGAACTACGGCCCAAGCCCTCTCATTCTGAGAGAAGGCCTGTGCCCTGCAGTGGGACGTATATAGGCTGGGATGATGAATAAGAGAGAGAAAAAAACTATTATCAAAGATTTGAATTCTGCGCGGACGAAGTCGCGGGCAAAAGCTAGTCCACTAACAAACACCCTTGTTTATTATTTTCCCCATAAACTTCTAATCAAGTCTTTACACTCGCCCGATCGCATTAACTGATACGTGCTAGCTTCGTAATATGCGTGTTGGCCAATACGCTCGGCCAATGTTGGGCCAGCACAAAAAAATGGTGTTCCAAAATTATAAATTTTAGTTTACGTTGGAAGGTAACGTTAGAAGGTGGTCAAAGTCACTCAGAGGGCGTTGGAGAGATCTATGCTCGGAGTTTCTTTGCGGGATCGCATTAGAAATGATGAAATCCGCGCAAGAACTAAAGTCACCGACATAGCTCGAAGAATCGCCAGACTCAAGTGGCAGTGGGCAGGGCTCGCTCGTAGAACTGATGGCCGATGGGGTAAAAAGGTTCTCGAGTGGCATACACAAACCAGGAGACGCACTGTAGGTAGCCTCCAACAAGATGGAGCGACGACCTAGTTAAGGTTGCAGGAACGCGTTGGATGCGGTTGGCACGGGACCGATCTGTTTGGCGAGCCTTGGGGGAGGCCTATGTTCAGCTGTGGACGTCTTTCGGCTGCAATGGTGATTATGATGATGGAAGGTAAATATTCAGCTTCGCTACAGCGTTCTCTTTTAGTCATTATCTTTTCAGCGCGAATATTTTTAAAAGAGATAATTTATTTATTTATTTATTTATTTATTTATTGATAAAATAGTTTACATGACATTACAGTAATAACCAATGCGTCAGGAAACTTAGACTAACACTTAAAGACTATTTTTACAATAAATAATAGACAGAGACAAGTTAAGTATGAAGTATCTTTTTCTATTTATTTTTTATTTTCTTCTTAATTTTTTTAGGGTAGCTCCGAAGGAGTGTTGAAGTCTCTCGGTAGAGAGCATAACATAGATGCGCTTTATCACTGCCTAATGTGATTATAACAGACTGAAGTGTACGATGTATGGGAAAGATTCGTCGCTAACTTCTAGACCAGTGATGGTGTAGGGGTAAGCACGCAGCACGGAACGCTGAGGACCTGGGTTCGATTCCCAGCATTGGTCTTTTTTCTGGGGTTTTTTCTGTGCATCTATATTTTAGTTTGTATTTAGTTTGAAATACATTATCTTTTCAGCGAATATTTTTAAAAGAGATAATTTATTTATTTATTTATTGATAAAATAGTTTACATGACATTACAGTAATAACCAATGCGTCAGGAAACTTAGACTAACACTTAAAGACTATGTTTACAGTAAATAATAGACAGAGACAAGACACACACATCATGCCCGTATCCCAAAGGGGGTAGGCAGAGCACACAAAACGCTACATTTGCATTTCGGAGTTATTTTAATGCGCAGGGTTTACTTTTTATGAAAACTACTAACCGCTGCTAAAAGTAGTCCACTTTCCTTCATCACCTCGGCATGCACCGGTTGAGTTCATTTAACCTCCAAACGCAAAGACAGCGGAGGCGTGGCGGTGCGGGTGGCGGTGACGGTTGTAATATTCTAACTTGTATGTACGGTTGCGCGGTACCGTACCGCGAACTCGTTCATACAAATTAGAATATTGCAACCGTCACCGCCACCGCACCGATACGCCTCCGATGTCTGTGCGTTTGGAGCTTTATTGGCTGTTGTTGCAAAAGGTTGGCCCAACGCGCTGGCCAACGAGTTTTGATGCCTCGGTAGACCCAACCGAGGCGAGTAAAGAAAAGCGTTGTCCAGACGGGCCGGCAACTTCTTTGTGATTCTTTGCAGCTTGGGATTAACTATAACCTTAGATGAAATAAATAGTAGACCCGTAGACTTGTACCCAAATGATTCTTCAAACATAAAATGGTTTCGGGTGCTAGTAAAAACGAATACCTATAGTAGGTAGTATTTGAAATATGTAAACTTAAACAGGTACCTACACTTAATCAGTTTCGTGTTTAGAGATGTACGGAACCCATCCCATGATGTACGAGTCCTATTCGCAAGTGGCTATTATTTGCACTTTTACAAAAAAATCGAAATTCAGACAGCAAAAGTAAGGTATAATATAGGTTAGTAAACACGGAAATTCTTAATAGCATGAAAGAGTAACAAACATCTATACTATACTCGTACCTACATCCATCCACACAAATTTTCACGGATTCTGTAATTTCGTCAAAAATATTTTTCCTAAATGTTTCATTTCCCAACCTTTTTTTTTCACTGTAAGTACTTCTGGATTGTAAAAAACTAACTTAACCTAATATCTATAGGGTTCTACAGGAAAGTCCTGAAATCTAACCTGAATAGTTTACAGTTTCAGAAAAAAAAAACCGTTGGGAATTAAATCAGTTGGGAATCAGTTGGTTCGCCAGACTCAATTGGCAGTGGGCAGGGCACTCGATCGTAGAACTGATGGACTATGGGGCAAAAAGGGGGTGCGCATCGATCGCTATAATTTTTTTTGATATAACTTCAGTCGCTATAACGCTCATTTGATGTAATTATTGAATCTTATAACAACACTTAATATATGACAATAATTGCAGTGTTGAGGTGGCAGAGTGTGAATATGTCGCCGACTTTGATCCGATTTTATTTCTTATAAATAGAAGAGCGAGGCCTCCTGATACAGGTATGTTAATACCTACTAGGTGGTCTCAAACACCATCATACCATTGTAAAAAATTTGTTTTACCCAATAAACGATTTATTATTTATTATTTATTATAATTATCATTTGATATAATCAACTTTTCATATAACGTTCATAAGATATAATGATGGTTATATAATAATTGTTGTATTTAATGCTAGAAAAGTAGGTTAGGTTAGGTTAGAACTGGCAACCCCCTACACAAAACAAATGGTTGCGTCTCACGAGATGTAACAACAAAATATATAATAACGTTATACCATATAAAATTATATATTTTAAAATTATACCAAACATTATTTATATCAAATGAGTGATTATACCATTTTAAAATATATCAAATGTTGTTATATCGATCATTACACACCCGCAAAAAGGTTCTCGAGTGGCGTCCACGGACCAAAAGCAGTGTATTTAAGACCTCCAACAAGGAGCGACGACCTGGTTAAGATTGCGGAATCGCGTTGGATGCGGATGGCACGGGACCGATCTGTTTGGCGAGCCTTGGGGGAGGCCTATGTTCGGCAGTGGACGTCTTTCGGCTGAGATTATGAAATTAGTGGGAAAAAACCGTATCTACGACATCCTAGTATTTATTAAATCTAAGCCACTGTCCTGTCTGGGCTGTAGTGCAGTGATATCTCTCGTGGCAGTCCCGTCGGCTCATTACTGTTAGATTATGCATCTTGGTGTTCTTTGTGTGTGGCTATAATTGCTTCTATGACTTCAATAAGTGTAAAATCAAAACGTTTATTCTAAGTAGGCCGCAAAGAACTTAACATCTCACATTTTAGCGAGTAAGAATCGCGAAAGTTTAAAACATAAAATACTTACACGGTGATTTTTAGGGTTCCGCACCCAAAGGGTAAAAAGAGGGTCCCTATTACTGAGACTTCGCTGTCCGTCCGTCCGTCCGTCCGTCTGTCACCAGGCTGTATCTCATAAACAGCTGAAATTTTCAAAGATGATGTATTTCGGTTGCCGCTATAACAACAAATACTAAAAAACAGAATAAAATAAATATTTTAGGGGCTGCCATACAACAAACATGATTTTTTTGCTCGTTTTTGTTCGATATTGATAACGGCAACAGGTAGACGCTTGAAATATTCACAGATTATTTAGTTATATAAGTGAATACTTTAAATACGGAACACTTCGTGCGCGAGTCCGACTCGCACTTGGCCGGTTTTTTTAGAATACGGTTCCATTTAGATAAGGCGTAGTGATGCCGCACAGGATCAATCAGTCTTATTAAATATTTAGTTGAAATCAACATCTCTGTAAAAAAACTTATAATCCTTTGCAGAATCAATAACATATCTACTCGAACGCTGCGCATCCAAAAGCTTTTAGTAAATAAAATGCAGCCCAATTTATAAAAGTAATATTAATCCTGACAGATAAAAAACAGAGGTATTTTTCATATCGTAAATCAAAATATCCTTTCATGTATAAATCACTGGTTTTGGGGTCCCGTAGGCCTGACAAGGATTCCTTGTAGTTTCCTTTTTCTGTCCGTCATCGCCTTTTTTGTTACAAAACAAAAAAGCTGTTTTGTTTGCTGTGGATAATGGGCAAATGGGCAAATGGCATAATGGGCATTAAAAAAAGCCATGGTGGCCTAGTGGTTTGACCTATCACCTCTCAAGCAGAGGGTCGTGGGTTCAAATCCCGGCTCGCACCTCTGAGTTTTTCGGAATTTATGTGCGAAATTAAATTACAAAATTACCATGAGCTTTACGATGAAGGAAGACATCGTAAGGAAACTTGCATACACCTGCGAAGAAATTCAATGGTGTGTGTGAAGTTCCCAATCCGCACTGGGCCCGCGTGGGAACTACGGCCCAAGCCCTCTCATTCTGAGAGGAGGCCTGTACCCTGCAGTGGTACGTATATAGGCTGGGATGATGATGATGATTTTCATTGATATTATTTGTGACCAAATTGCGTCGGGGGTTTTTAAATTTTTATTTTCCGATCTTGCTGATTATTCGCTCTAGGGCTCTATGGTTTCAACAGGTTTAAAAGACTTTAAACATGAAACTACCGTGAGACTCAATCATAGTGAAAATAACTCCGACTCCGGGAAGAAGGGCTACGGAGAAGCCCGAAACATGTCGAGTTAAACTCGTTTTAAGACGCGAGTTTATTTTCACTATGAGGTTTAGAAGACAAACAAACCGCAGCCATTTTACTCTAACTAAATGCTATGTTAGAACGTAAGTTTTTCTCACAAACGCGACTCCGTGAGGATTTGTAGACACAATCTTTCTTTAATTAAGGTAAAGTTCGCGCAAACAACGAAATGACAGCTGTAAGTTGTGTTTAAACAGTATTTAGAGCCTTTGTAACTTGCTGGAGGAGGCTAATGGTTTTCCAACTTAATTGACTGGAGATAGGAAAACTTTGGAACATCATTAGGTACACGCAGTGTTCGCTAAAGAAACATTTACATGGAGTGAAAAACTTAATTAAAGAACCTCTTGCATTTAGTAGTGCATATGATTAATATGGAACTAAGGTCAATTTCTAATTTTGAACGTTAACTTTTTTATACAGATACTTGAGTTCTACATACAACAGGCGCTTTACCTAAGGCCCTACCGAGCTTTCGGCGCATTTATTGCATTCATTTAATCCCTTGCTGTATCCATTACTAGCAAAGCTTTAGTTCTGGAATTCGTGTGTAAAATATTTGAAGTTTCATCCTAGTGACCAGTGTTTTTCGAAAAACGATTACTTGTAGTTTGCTCGATTGAAAAAATCCAAAATCGTCTCTATAAAATAAAATAAATAAAATAAACACTGCATGGCAGGTCAGGATTTTGTTAATAAGTTAATAAAACAAGATGTTTTCTAGCGCCTAGTGTTGCTACATTTTTAAAATATGTATTTGTTTTAGTAATACGATGAAAATACCTAAATACACGCGCGGTTTGGCCAACCTATCTTGAGTCGTCGTGCTCCCCCTTGTCCGTATATTTAGTTGCGTTAGTTCTCCTTAGGCCATCGGATTTGCGCTTTGATTCTAGCCGATCTCACGCACACATACACGAGTGCATAGAATACCTAAAATCGATTAGCGCAAGAAGCACGGTAGGGCCTCAGTTTTTTTGAACCTACATTATATTTGGTTTATGTACATTTTTCTGTTAAAAATGTTTGGTGAGGAGCATGGGTGCAGACACTATTATCATCATTATCATCTCAACCTACATACAATTCACTGCTCAACATAATGAGAGGGCTTGAGTTGTAGTTTCAGAGCCAGTGCGGATTGGGAACTTTACACACACACACACACACCATTTCATTTCTTCTCAATCGTAATATGGCAAAACCATAAATTGATTTTCACACCCCATTTAGTAGGTATTCCGCTGGAAGTCACTGCTTCATGCATTTCATTTTCGGAGTGCGGAAGTTTCAGCGTTCCTTAAATTAGGGGTCCGTTTTAGTAAACAAGGAACCCTTATAGTTTTGCTATGTCTCTGTCGCGACTTATCTCAGAGACTCTTAGTCCTAGTAGGCCCCAATTTTACTACGCTGACAGGTGACAATTCAATATCAGTATCGTCACTCACTAGTACTTTCGCGAAGATCCTTTTAAAAAATACAGTGCGTGGAGTCCCTCCGCGCGGAAGAAGTGAAACTTTATAATAAACCAACCCGCTCCCAATCCGCCCCCAACCCGCTCCTAACCCACCCCCAACCCGGTCCCAACCCGCCCCCAAATCGCTCTCAACTCGCCCCAACCCGCCCCCAACCCGCCCCCAACCCGCTCCCAATCCGCCCCCAACCTGCTCTCAAGTGCCTATAGAAGTTTTACTTCAAAAACAAACGTCTCGTAAACGTCAACTTGCGTTGCGTTGCGTATTTAACGCAACGCATTTAAGAGGGTACGATGCGCACCATTTCTCCATACAAACGTAATCCCCTGTTTCCTCCCTGGATAATGGCTTTAGAGCCAAATTTTGTTTACTGTGTAATCTATATCTACCACAGCTATGCCCCTATGTTTCGTTTTTTTACATATTTCAATTAACATAAGAAATATGAGCTATCAAAAACTGAAAAAATTGCCCAATTTCAAGATCGTTTTCAGACACTCATCAGAAAAAAATCCCTTATATAAACAAAAAAACGAAAACATATGGGCATAGCTAAATCTGTCCTCTAATTATTTATGAAAAAATGATTTTATTGGTCCAGTTTTCGAGAAGAAAAAAGGGGATTACGAAATGCTGTTTTGATCAATTTTACGCGCCTAATAACGGTCTGAGCTGCAGTTGTCCCGCTCTCGCTGTACTGACACGGAGGGGTTCGGGCGAGACAGCGACATTTCATTAAAATACCTATTTCTCAAGTCTCTCAGCCATCGTACCCTCTTAACTCAACGCTTGTTGGAAGTATCGCATTAGAAGTTTCACTTCAATACACGTATGTCAACCACGAAACACTATAATTGTAACGCAAACACACACACGCCTGAAACAGTTTTAATCTCATGAAATAGGGGCTGATGCTTGTCATGAGTGATATTCTACACGTTGACCAAGTGGTTAAATAATTTTACATGCTCTTTTACAATATTTCATCATCATCATCATTTCAGCCGAAAAATGCCCACTGCTGAACATAGGCTCCCCCAAGGCTTGCCAAACAGATAAAAAAAAAATATAGTTTATTTACCAAAAAAAACACTTGTTACAAAAAAAATGCGGTACATCTATCAGACTCCAAACTAGGCTGAGCCTGTATCTTGGTAGCCTGCGAGTGCGATTAACTGATTAACAGAACTAAAGTGTTACAAGTGTTGTAAAGTGTTGATCGGTCCTGCGCCATCCGCATCCAATGCGTTCCCGCTACCTTCACCAGGTCGTCGCTCCATCTTGTTGGAGGCCTAGCTACACTGCGTTTTCCGGTCCGCGGACGGCACTCGAGAACCTTTCGGTCCCATCGGCCGTCAGTTCTACGAGCGATGTGCCCTGCCCACTGCCACTTAAGTCTAGTGATTCTTCGAGCTATATCCGTGACTTTAGTTCTTGCGCGGATTGAGATATGATGAGTCATATCTAATGCGATCCCGCAGAGAAACTCCAAGCATAGCCCTCTCCATCGCCCTCTGAGTGACTTTGAGCTTTCTTATGAGGCCCATCGTTAGCGGCCACGTCTCAATAAAAGAAAAGATTGAAATAGTGAGATCTTTCTCCAGCCAGATGTATGCCTAGGGACCGAAGTCCGAAGGAAGAGAGTAGGAAATTGTATTTATGCATCAAAGTAGAATGTAGCGGTTTCTCTAATTTAATACTAGATGGCGCTAAAGGTCGCTACATATATTTTCTCAGGCAAACTACGGAATCCTTCATGCACCTAGCGTAACACGCACTTGCTCGGTTTTTATTATTTTTCCGGACTGCAGTTCAGCCAAGACGATATCAGGTGATCGTAAAACCTCAGCCGGTCACAGGGCAGCTCTAACTCTAAGAAATTTTATGCTGAAAATCCATTCTGGGCTTAGTAACGTCATAAAAACTGTAGAAAGAATAGATGCATAATGCACGGTAAGACGTAAGGAGATGTAATGAAAGAACATTTTTTAAGGCTAAATAAAATTAGAAATTGCGACCATTTATGTTAGCAAATTACACAGTCATAACTTAACCAAATGTTACTTAAACTAATAAAAAGAATAAAACACAATCATGACATTATGGTAACACAATTATATTATAAAAAAACAATTAAGAGAGAGAGAGAGAGATGTTTATTACACATATTCGATTCACAGGAAATACAGTTGACAGGAAAAGATACAAATAAAAAACACAAACAGAGATTGACAACTAGATAACCAAGTAGTTAGATAACTTGAGGCAAGGTGAGGGTGACGCTGTGTAGCCGATTGTTCTTTGTTTATTTTGTTATTTGACACTTGATTACATTATTATTGTTTAATTACCAACTAAGTATTATGTTTTAAGATATTGTGTATCGAGTTGTATTATAATTCTTTAGATTCCTTTTGTCTATAACACAAGTTACACTTGTAACCTAGCTCAGACTAAACTAAATTTACTTACTAGACCTAAGATTATTTCATGCTTATATTTTGTATCTTATATGAACTTTATGAATAAATCTATACATATAATAAATCTGTAACAAGTCGGTGTCTGTACATTGAAGATATTTGAGAAAAACTGACACTAGGGCTATTTATTAGCGCAATAGAACCCAAAACAATGATTTTTAGAATTATTGTCTGTTTGTCTGTTTGTCTGTGCGTTTGTGCGCGCTAATCTCAGAAACGGCTTAACCTAGAAGGATGCGGTTTTCACTGATATGTTGGTATTTTCTTGGATTAACATTTAGTGTTTGTTTCATTTGAATCGGTTTACAAATAAGAAAGATACGTTTATTTTAAGAATTTATCGAACTGTTTTTATAAGAGTTGTTATTATGAACGCGCTAATCTCAGGAACTACTGCCCCGATTTGAAAAATTCTTTCGAAGGCTATATATCATCACGCTAACGCCAATAGGAGCGGAGCGAAGCGGAAGAATGTTTCCAAATTGGGGGTTTTTGAAGTGAAACTTATATATCTCGGGAACTACTGATACGATTTGAAAAATTCTTTCAGTGTCAGATAGCCCAGTTAGATAGGGCGGGTTGGGAGCGGGTGGGGGGGCGAGTTGGGAGCGGGTTGGGGGCGGTTTGAGAGCGGGTTGGGGGCGGGTTGGGAGCGGGTGGGGGAGCGAGTTGGGAGCGGGTTGGGGGCGGGTTGGGAGTGAGTTGGTGGCGGTTTAGGAGCGGGTTGGGGGCGGGTTAAAAGCGAGTTGGGGGCGGGTTGGGGGCGGGTTGGGAGTGGGTTGGGGGCGGGTTGGAGGCGGGGTGAGAGCGAGTTGGGGGCGGGTTGGGAGCGGGTTGGGGCGGGTTGGGGGCTTTTTGGGGTCGGAATGGGAGCGGGTTGGTTTATTATGAAGTTTCACTTCTTCCGGAAGGATCTAAGGAGAGCCATAATTGATGAAAAAGCGAATTGGATAAAAAATAAGCTGCCCAAATTACTAATTCCACGCGGACGGAGTCGCGGGCAAAAGCTATAAATAAATAAAATAAATAAATAAACTGTGAAGCTCGAGGTCCCAGGTTCGATCCCGTTATCCATTGCCTAGGGAGAGGTTGCATGAAAGGTACACGTATAGAAAGGGACATGACACGTATAATGATCGCATTAGAAATGATGAAATAGGAACTGAAATCACGGGCATAGCTCGAAGAATCGCCAGACTCAAGTGGCAGTGGGCAGCGCTCGCTCGTAGAACTGACGGCCGATGGGGCCGAAAGGTTCTCGAGTGGCGTCCACGGACCGGAAGACGCAGTGTAGGTAGGCCTCCAACCAGATAAATATTAAATAAATAAATAAATATTAGGGGACAATCTTACACAACTCGACCTAGTCCCAAACTAAGCAAAGCTTGTACTATGGGTACTAGACGACGATAAACATACTTATATAGATAAATAAATACTTAAATACATAGAAAACATCCATAACTCAGGAACAAATATTCGTGCACATCACACAAATAAATGCCCTTACCGGGATTTGAACCCAGGACCTCTTGCTTCGTAGGCAGGGTCACTACCAACTAGGCTAAAGCGGTCGTTAAGATGGCGCGACGATCTGGTTAATGTTGCGGGAACCCATTGATTGCGGATGGCGCAGGACCGATCTAACTGGCGAGCCTGAGTGGACGACGGCTGAGATGATGATGATGATGACGAATTTAATAGCGTGTGTGAAGTTCCCGATCCGCACTGGGCCCGCGTGGAAACTACAGCTCCAACCATCTCATTCCGACAAATACAACCAATAAAATCTTGCCTTTAGTACTGCGATATGTTTCTAGAAATAGGGTCGTTACGATGCCTAAGTAACTTAGTGTCAAGACAAGATATTGCATCTGTCTTTTGCAGCTTCTTTCATTGTATTGCTCTTTGTGCAATTTTTATTCGCTCTTGCGCTGATTTTACAGGCGTCTGTGCAATTTATAAGGATACTAGCTGTACCCCAAAGCTTCGCCTTTGTTAAAAACCCATGAAAATAGGTAACGATAACATTTTTAATGAACCGTGGTAGCCTAGCGGTTGACCTATTGCTTCTCAAGCAGAGGGTCGTGGGTTCGAATCCGGGCTCGCACCTCTGGGTTTTTCGGATTCTAATATATAAAAATCTCGTGTCACGGTGTTTGTTATCGAACTCCTCCGAAACGGCTTGACCGATTGTTATGAAACTTTTTGTCTGTATTCGGTAGGTCTGATAATAAGTCGTAGGCTATTTTTTATACCCATATTCTTCGCGGACGGAGTCGCGGGCAACAGCGTTTATGTATAAAATTATATTTGAAATTTACCGTGAGCTTACACCAGAGAAGAAATTCAATGGTGTATGTGAAGTTCCCGATTCGGACCGGGCAAGCGTTGGAACTACAGCCTAAGCCCTCTCATTCTGAAAGGAGACACGTGCCCTGCAGTGGGACGTATACACCGTGAAATTTTAGTGGTTGTTTTCCCGAAACGAGGTGATTTAGTATCGATTGTACAATCGATTTATAATTACTATTTTGACTAGAGTCAAAAATCCAATTGTGAAAAACGAAAGTCGAAAATGACCGCAAACCAATAGTAACGCTTCGTTGGTACAAGTAGCGTACGATCGTACGATAGGTTAGGTTAGGTTAGGTTAGGTACCAACGAAGCGTTACTATTGGTTTGCGGTCATTTTCGACTTTCGTTTTTCACAATTGGATTTTTGACTCTAGTCAAAATAGTAATTATAAATCGATTGTACAATCGATACTAAATCACCTCGTTTCGGGAAAACAACCACTAAAATTTCACGGTGTATAGGCTGGACGTTAAGCTCATGTTAAATTTCAAATTAAAAAATTAAATAAAATCAAAATATATTTTTCTTTAGCCTATAATATTATGTCCCACTGCTGAGCCAAATCCGCATTTATCATTAATCAATGATGATTGATTATGCAATAAATTTGATTATCAAATGAAATCATTATTAATGCACATACAAAATTACAGCCCAGTCTTAACAGTCTCTAAACTAAGCCAAAAACGGACAGACATACAGACAGATGGACATGGCGATACTATAAGGGTTCTTGGGGACAAGGAAGCCAAAAAACGAAGGTTTTGCACTTATTATTTACCTACGTGAATTATTTGCGAACTTTCTACTTATGACCAAGTACAATGCAATGCATTTCAAATACAACAAAGTAACGTTGACCTTCCACGGACCCTATGTCAAACAATACACAAGCTCATCAAAAAAACTCAAGTAAACAAAAGAAATACCGCAATTTCAACTCTAAAACCACCTAATAAAGTCTTATTTAAAAGCGAGTCGTTTACAATTTAAGTCCCTTTGGATTCAAAGAAACGATAAAGCGATAAACAAAGGAGTATTGTCCAGGAATATACTTTATCCCGATATATAGGATGTTTGAAAAGCAACAGCATAATAAAAGGATTTGTTTACAAACTGCCAATTTACCGAGCGGGTTTTCCAGTTGCAAATGTCGATTTTATTTAAAACTGCGATGCATATGGCTATGTAAAGTGAGGAGGCAATCATACATAGTTTTTAACTACTAGCAGGCTGGGTGGTGAAGAGAGTATAGGTAGGATGACGGCGGTCGGCGACGGGTTGGTCGGCCTAAGTACCGCTGGAAAGATGAAATAGAGAAGTATTTACGCGCCCTATAGCATAGGAGGAGATCGCATAGAACTGGACGTCTTGGCGCCAATTCTTATCGGAGGCCAAGGTCCACTTCAAGCCACTGAGCTAGCTGAGTAAATAACTAAGTGAGACTTTTTTTAAGGTTCAGACTAACAAAAATTAGATTAATGTTATCTTGATGAAATAAATAAAATGAATTCAAATGGTGGTGTTCCATTATCAATAAAATAATAATAAAAAAAAAATAGCTTCGATATGGCGGTTTTTAGAAAAGGAATTTATGTTTTTAAAGAAGTCGGCAACTAGGTACCTGTGATTTCCACGGAGTCGCGAGTGTTCATAGGAGGAGATTGCTTACCGTCAGGACCCGTACGTATGTTTGTTTACTATGCTATATTTTTCTTAAAGGATACTGTATTTCCCTCTTTTTGGTATGCATATCAATGCAGGTGCGGTTAAAAAAGGGTACAATCAACTGGGAACACTGTGTTAAGAATAAACTGTTACTAGAAAATTAGGTATTTCTAATATATTTTAGGCAGTAATTTGTTGAGGCAATTAACATTTTTTCTTTCTGTCTTTCTTTTTTTAAACAGTCTGAAATCTGTCCAGCTACCTACTTATAACGGGGAAGAGACAGACACAACATACACTAAAATCTCACATTTATAGTTTGTACTTTTGTAAGAAGTAACCGGACTAAGCAACTAAGTTCACACCAACTCACTCAACCCAACAAAAGCCTTTCTGAACCTTTTACACATTTTCCTTGAACCCTTTCACGCAGCACCCTGTATGACTGGGCAAGGCTCCGGCCGTGGCCGCAAATTTGCCTTTCGCATACGGAAAATGAGAGGAAAGTTGTATGAATAAAATAAGAATAATACTGTCAACCTTAGTCCTTTGAAAGGATAGAGGAATTAAGCGGTAGATTGGAAACGTGTAATTTTTTAGAAACACCGACCAAGTTGTTGGATATACCTAACGCTAGCCATCAACAGGATCCCCTTAGGCTCTCTTGTTTTTATACAAAGATTTAGCTGTCACTGTCTTCTGTGCGGTTGCCCGGTGCGTGTCATAGTTTTTAAATCATCATCCATCATCATCATTTCAGCCGTAGGTTAGGTTAGGACGTCCACTGCTGGACATAGGCCTCGGATCATTGATGCCCAATCATTACGATTGGAAGCGATTTGCATCCACCCTGAACCTGCGGCCTTCACCAAATCGTCCGTCCATCTCGTTGGTGGACGTCCCACGCTGCGCTTGCCAGTCCGTGGTCTCCATTCTAGAACTTTTGGGCCCCAACGGCCATCTGTTCTGCGTGCTATATGGCCTGCCCATTGCCATTTCAACGAGCTAATCCGTTTTGCTATGTCGGTAACCCCAGTTCTTCTACGGATCTCTTCGTTTCTGATTCGATCGAATCAGTTTTTAAATATGTTTTAATAAATATCATATTTCACGTTTAAACCCATTTCTAAAACAAGTCCATGTTAGGGGGGTTACTACGAAATCCGAAGTTCTAATAAATAAAAATCTCGTGTCACCGTGTTTGTTATCGAACTCTTCCGAAACGGCTCGACCGATTTTTATGAAAGTTTTTGTCTGTCTTGGGTAGGTCTGTGAATTTATTATTTTTTATACCCCTGTTCTTAGCGGACGGAGTCGCGGGCAACAGCTAGTTATTGTCTTATTTTAAGCTCATTGTAAAATTGGGTTATAATAGCTAAGTTTTAAAGATATTTTAAATGAAACGTTGGCTGACTTTAAACCTCCTTAGTCTGAAATGACGAAGTACCTACCTAATAACTTGTTTGTAAATAAAACTAAAATCATAACTCCCTAGAGAGGAAAAACTATTCGTAAATCTATCCTGTAAGAACAATTAGGCCATTGTCCTTTAGTAAACAGGCATGGAAACACCATTGACGAGCAAGTATGATGAAAATGTTTTTTCTTTCTACTTTCTAACCTTTGCGATCTTTATCACTAACGTCACGTGAAAAATAGGCATTCCACTGAGAATCGAGTTGTTGCGGTACCACGTTACTGCTTGTAACGGCGTTCGCGGTCTTTAACGACATTATGCAAGCCCACGATCCTATAACCCCGTCAACCCCTCATTGTAGTTCGATACGTAAATATTTGCATTTAATATGCCACATATAACATGTATTAATCCTATAATCCTTAAATTTTGTGTACCTACACAGATAGTATGTATGTATGTAAATACTTTCATCATCATTAATTTAAGAGCTTAGCTCTTGTCGGTGGAGTAATCGCCACTCTTTTCGGTTCTCTGCCAGCGTTTTCAGCTCCTGATACGACATGACATTGACTTTTTCCTTGGCTTGATCTATAAATGACAGTCTCGGTCTTCCCCTGCCTTGCCTGCCTTGCCTTTGCCCTTCCAAAATAGTTTTTATGTAACTGTCATGTCGTATCAGATGCCCCAGCATATTCCCTCTCCTATTTTCAATCGTCCTTAACAGCCGCCTTTCCTCTTCCACCAACTCTAAAACCTCCTCATTAGTTCTCCTTTCAGTCCAGCTAATCCCCTACATTCTCCGCCAGCACCACATCTCAAACGCACTCAATCTGTCTCGGTCCCGCTGAGTCAATGTCCAAGTCTCGCTCTCATATAATGCTATACTCCAGATGTAGGTCTTAATAAATCTTTTCCGAATGTTCCTTGAGATTTTGCCTATAAAAATGTGTTTTTTATCATTGAATGCTTTCTTACTAAATACTTTATTGTACATAAAACACAAAAATACAAAAACATCAAAGCAAAATAGTACAAAGGCGAACTTATCTCTAAAAGGGATCTTTCAAGCTAACCTGGATTGAAAGGAAAGCTTATAACTTATAAGATAGGCTTAATGGATAGTTAGTTTCGTACTCCTGGATCAAATGAGCATCAACTTAAAATAACGTACCATTTTTTTTAATTATGAGATGGGGGCAAACGGGCAAGCGGGTCATCTGATGGAAAATGGTCACCACCGCTATAAATATCAACAACTCAAAAAGAGTCACTAATCTGTTGCCGGCCTTTAAAGGAAATATAATAAACCCTTTTCTTAAAAGCCCCCATGTCATACTCCAGTCAATTCTGGTAGGTCTATATCTGTAGACCTACCAGAGGTATCTGGTAGGTAGTGCAGTTTGATTATCTCAAATAATAATAACTATAAATTAAAAATTTTAAAAACTCCCAACGCAATTTCGTCGCACATATTATGTTTGAAAATAAAGTAACTAAATGCCCAATGCGTCTAAATTTCTTCTGCAGCTAACAAAAGAGCTTATAACTTTGAAACGGCTGAACCGATTTTCATGAAACATATGTAAGAACTATCGCCAAGAAACCATTCGTTCATCCGTTTAAGAGCTATGATGCCTTACACAGACAGACAGACAGACAGACACACACACACACACACACACACACACACACACACACACACACACACACACACACACACACACACACACACACACACACACACACACACACACACACACACACAACACATAGCGGTCAAACTTATAACACCAGTCTTATTGTGTCGGGGGTTAAATAGGATACTTTTATCTCGACATTGTGGCGAAATCAGTTGAGTCGTTAAAAGACATGGTTACTCTAATCCATCTATCAGGTCCCTTTATCCATTTGTGCAGAGCCAATCAGCCGTCAATAGATAAAAAAGCAAAGATTATCCACTTCAACAGTTTTCCGCTGAACAGTGGATCCGATCCTTCGAAGTTCGCAAACTTTAAAAGATTTATTACTTGTTTTTATGTAACTTTCAGGTAGTTTCCAGGCACAAGGCTGCAGGTGAAGAACTAATCTCATTTTTACTGCTTCTGATACAAGAAAATCTTTTTGTTTCAGGATTTCAAGCTAAAATTTAGCTTTATCTAAAATAGCGTTCAACGTAGAACAGCTCGACTTGTCGGTGATCAGTCATTGATTTCCGATCGTTTGGATTCCTTGTACATGCGAAGGGACGTAGGTTCTCTTTGTGTGTTCTATAGGCTCTACCACGGCGAGTGGTCTGAAGAATTATTTACTATTTAATTTGCTACTATACGTTTTCTACGGCATTTCCTGCCACCTACAGTGAAATTTTGGAATCAACTTCCGGGTCCGGGTCTTCGGGGAGGTGTTTCTAGACATTTTGACATCGGGACTCACGAGAAAAGAGTTTGTACTTCCTTTAAAGGCCGGCAACAAAGTAGTAGTCTCTTGAGTTGTTGATATTTATGGGCGGTGGTGATTATTTCCCATCAGATGACCAGCTTTATCGTTTTCCTACCTCTCGTGCTAAAAAACAGTTATTATTCTCCGACACCAACAATATTGCCTTCTGCAAACCAACATGAGGGGCAAAATAGCCGGAAAATGAAAGGTCGGGAGACGCAAAATGGAATGGCTCCGTAACAAGTGATTGGACCAACCGAAAAAAAAAAAAAAAAAAAATAAATATCACGGGACAATTCACACCAATTGACAGAGTCCCAAAGTAAGCTAAGCATAGCTTGTGTTATGGGTACAAGGCAACAGATAAACATACTTATACAGATAGATACATACTTAAATACATATTAAACACCCAAGACCCGAGAACAAATTATATTCGTATTATTCATACAAATATCTGCCCCGACGCGGGAATCGAACCCGGGACCTCAAGCTTCGTAGTCAGGTTCTCTACCTACTAGGCCATCTGGTCGTCTGGCCATCTGGTCTGGTCGTGGGCATTAATAAATGAATATTTATTCTTTATTTTTTTTATGTTAGAGAGGCCAGTAAAACGAACTAGTGGGTCACCTGATGTTAAGTGATCACCACTGTCCATAGACACCCGCAGCGCTTTACGCGATGCCAGTGCGTTGTCGGCCCTAAAAGGGAGAGGAAAAAGGAAAGGGAATAGAGGAGGGGGAGAGGTATTGGGTAATAAATAAACAAACTATGTGACCAATGACACCAATTGACCTGGTCTTAAATTGAGTAAAGCCTGTTCTAGGAATACTGCAATGGACAACAGATAAACATACTTACCTATGTAAGTACTTTTGGATGTTTAATATGTATATATTTATATTCGTATTTTTTATACAAATAGCTGCCGCAGGGGTCAAACCCGGGACCTCAAGCTTCGTAAGCAGGTTCTCTAACCACTACACTATTTGATTGTCTTGGCTGGTGCGGGGAGTTCGTTTCAATCTAGTAGTACACGCAAGCAAAAGCTAGTTTACATGAGTTACCGAAGTATCCTGAAAATACTTTGCATGCCAATGAAATACACAGCATTTGTATTCTTGTTTGGATTGCATCATTTCTCACACCTGCTACATTCTCAAAACTAAAGTTTCTATCTACCATTTTGTATGATAAGCAGTGTTGCCAACTATTTTTTGCCATTCCGGCAAAACGTGACACACGTGACACCTGAAACCACCAACCACCAAAAGTAACAATAAGTTCTAGATCTTAGATACTTACAATACAAATATTATTACTGGATGTAGCCCGCGGCTTCCTAAAAAATAATAACTAAAACATTTATTCTATAAGTAAGCAGCAAAAAGGCATTTACATGTATATTTTTTTAGTAGTGGTAGAGCCATGTTGTAGCTAGCCGCTGCATCACGAATGGGCCGGCTCGTCCAGGGCAGTACCACCCTCTCACAGAACACCGGCGTGAAGCATCAGTAATCCTGCTTGCGTTTCGTACGGTCAGTGAGAGTGCCGGGGGCCCAATACCTCACCCCTTCCCTCTCCCCCTCCCTCACCCCCTTCCCCTATTCCCTTTTCTTTAGGGCCGACAACGCACTGGCATCGCGTAAAGCGCTGTGGGTGTCTATGGACAGTGGTGATCATTTAACATCAGGTGACCCACTAGTTCGTTTGTCTGGCCTTTCTAACATAATAAAAAATAAAAAATACACTAAGTACCATATCTTTCGGTAAGAGCATCATTCATCATCGTCAATGCCCCTCTAGAAACATGGTAGGAAGTTATTTTTTCCAAACAAAAATTACATATATTACAATTCACCTAACTGCAACCAGGCAAGACAAAGCTTTAAAATATATCATCATCGTCATCATCACCCCAGTCTATATACGTCCTACTGGTCCTACAGCTTTATTTGCGTTAACCATTGGATTACAATTGAGATTCGCGAATTTCCAAAAATTGCAACACACGAACTACAAACAAACGAACGTTGCAAGTTATACGAAGTTCAAAATTCGAGCATCGTATCGTGTCCCACTCACGCTTAAAGCATTTAATACGAGAGTGAATGAAACGGTACGATACGTACTTGGATTTTCGAATTGCGGGTCCTCGGGGCGCCTAGATTTAGTTGAGAAGGAAGAATATACCTGTAGTTTTTGTGGAACGTGACATGTTTGAACGATGTAAGTGTTTACATACCAAATGTCTACCTAAACTACGCAGAGCGGTGTTAGGGTTCGATGGTGTTAAACAGTGATGCGGATACTTACCGATTTTTCAACACCAATTAATGTGGATTTTTGAAGGCTCACATCGTGTGGATCTTAAGTTTTTAAAATATGGGTCCACAGAAAAATCGTCGTAGTGGCCTAGTCGCCTATGGCCTCTCAAGCTCAGGCTTGAATCTCTGAGTTTTTTTTAAATTTATGTACGAAATTACTCCATGCACTGCACGCGCTATCCCCGACGAAATCTAGCTTAAGAGGGTACGATGGCTGAGAGACTTTTGAGAAATAGGTATTTTAATGAAATGTCGCTGTCTCGCCCGAACCCCTTCGTGTCAGTACAGCGAGAGCGGGACAGCTGCAGCTCAGACCATTAATAGGCGCGTAAAATTGATCAAAACAGCATTTCGTAATCCCCTGTTTCCTTCTCGAAAACAAGACCAATAAAGTTATTTTTTTCAAAAATAATTAGAAGGCAGATTTAGCTATGCCCCTATGTTTTCTTTTTTTTGTTTATATGAGGGATTCTTTTCTGATGAGTGTGTGAAAATGACGTTGAAATTGGGCAATTTTTTCAGTTTTTGAAAGCTTACATTTCTTATGTTAATTGAAATATGGAAAAAAACGAAACATAGGGGCATGGCTGTGGTAGATACAGATTACACAGTAAAAAAAAATTGTCTCTAAAGCCATTATCCAGGGAGGAATCTGGGGATTACGTTTGTATGGAGAAATGGTGCTCATCGTACCCTCTTAACACACAAAGCTCACTATTAAAAATATGAAGTACTTTCTTAAAAAATGGAATGACTGGTTAGATCAATTTACCAAAATCGTTATTTCCATTCGCATTTTTTCCCAAATGCTTTTTCCTCATTGTAGTTTTTTACTGAAGCTTATTTTCACAGTAGCTTTTTAGGGTTCCGTAGTCAACTAGGAACCCTTATAGTTTCGCCATGTCTGTCCGTCTGTCTGTCTGTCCGCGGCTAAGCTCAGAGACTGTTAGTACTAGAAAACTGTAATTTGGCATGAATATACATATCAGTCACGCCGACAAAGTGGTAAAATAAAAAAGAAAAAATATTTTTTTTTTTAGTGTACCTCCCATAGACGTAAAGGGGGGGTGATTTTTTTTCTCGACTAACCCTATAGTGTGGGGTATTGTTGGATAGGTCTTTTAAAACCATTGCGGGGTTGCTAACATGATTTTTCTATTCAGCGATCTGTTTGCGAAATATTAAACTTTAAAGTGACAATTTTCATTAAAATCGACCGTCCCCCCCCCCTCGAAAATCTAAACTGTTGGGTGGAAAACTTTGAAAAAATTCAGGATAGTAGTAAATATATCAAATTTACTAGGAAAATTATAGCGGCTAAGATTGCTTGGAAATTATTTGTAGTTTAAGAGTAAATAGTAGCCTAAGGTATAAAACATACCTTAACTTGGATGATTCGTACACATACGAAATCCTTAGAAAAATATTACTTGATTTTTTCGTAATCGCTACGGAACCCTACCTTGGGCGTGTCCGACACGCTCTTGGCCGGTTTTTTTCCATTAGAATTGACACAGGAACAGTGTCAACGGAGCTCTGCACGGAGCTCCTTCTTCTATGTGCTTCTGACCCTTCGGGCCAATGCCAACTTGACGTAACCTAAATCTACCTATGTTTCCGTGTCGATTAAAATTGGGAAAAACGCGACTGTGAAAATAAGCTCCAGTAAAAAAATATAATGAGAAAAAGCATTTTGAAAAAAGTGCGAATGAAAATTTTGCTACTAGAACGATTTTAGTAAAACGATCTAACCAGTCACTGGAATTCCTGTTGCTAGGATTCAAAAGGATCGTTAAGCAAGAACACGAGCAAAGGAATGTAATAAACGCTAGATCGGTTTCCAGGGCTCTGAGACAAATGAGCCCGTCGCGGCCTTCTGTTACTGAGACTGGTGGGAATGGAAAGCCATTTAAAATTACAGTAGATAAAGTCATTTAGTAGGGAAGAGTAACCTATATTGAACCGGCGCTTAAATTAGACCACTTCCGTATTTCTACCAAATTATACTATTTATTTACACTGGCAATAAAAAATGAGGCGATGATGCAAAAAGGCGGACTGTTTGTGGCACTGTCATCGCTTCATTTTTTGTTGTAGTGTAAATAAATAGTGTAATTTGGTAGAAATACGGAGGTGGTCCAATTTAAGCGCCGGTTCAATATAGCTTACTCTCCCTTACTATAGCCCTTAGGTTCCTATTGATATTATAATGCAAAGTTTGTGCGTGCGTGCGTGTGTGTGCAAGTGCGTGTCAGTGTACGGATGCTTGTGCGCGTGCGGGTGGGGTTTATTTATTCATCATCATCATTTCAGCCGAAAGACGTCTACTGCTGAATATAGGCCTCCCCCAAGGCTCGCCAAACAGACCGGCCCCGCGCCATCCGCATCCAATGAGTTCCAGCAACCTTAACCAGGTCATCGCTCCATCTTGTTAAAGGCCTATCTACACTGTGGGTTACCTATCAAAATATAGAAATATTTTTTTCCGAATATTTAAAATCCCGAATGCTTCAATTATCCGAATGCATTTTTTTCTGAAAACTGTAAATATTTCAGGATTTTTATAAAACAACCCTAACCTAACCTAAAGGGTTCTACACGATGGTCCTGAAATAAATCCTGAAATATTTACAGTTTCAGAAAAAAATGCTTTCGGACAAATGAAGTTTTCGGGATTCTAAACCTTCGGAAATATAATTTTCTAAACATCGATAGGTTCCCCCCCTGCCCACTGCCACTTAAGCCTGGCGATTCTTCAGGCTATGTCAGTGACTGTGTCCGTATCTATGTTTACTTATTAGTTAAACGTTATAGACTTAGATTTAGAAACCAAAAACGCCAGAATTCATCACCCTCAATAAAATAAACCAACATATTAAATAATGGCAGACAATAAATCATATAAAGGTAATATGAATGATTATCGCCATTTATCATTTCTAGGAAAAAATCTTGAAATGGGAGAAAAGAGGACTTTTAATGATTTACCCGCGACCATTAATTATGTGCTATTAATCATGTTAACTACGCACAGAGTATTATGAAACAGAGGACTCAACTGAACGATCTGTATATAATTGAGTCGTTTTAAAAAGAAATGTAGATACATTAAAGGCTTGCTTAACGAAAAAAATATTATGTATGATCGCGTCCTTTGTGTAACAAAAGTTAGTCATGCAAATTTGTGTAACTTTCGTTGCACAAAGGAATCAATTTAAGATTTGTTTTAGGAAAATACCTTAATCGTTTATATTTTTACAACACACAACAGATCGGTCCCGTGCCATCCGCATCCAACGCGATCCCGCAACCTTAACCAGGTCGTCGCTCCATCTTGTCGGAGGCCTACCTACACTGCGTCTTCCTGTCCGGTCGGTCCGGGATAATGAAGCGCAAGAACTAAAGTCACCAACATAGCTCGAAGAACCGCCAGACTCATGTGGCAGTGGGCAGGGCACATCGCTCGTAGAACTGATGGCCGATGGGGCAAAAAGGTTCTCGAGTGGCGTCCACAGCTACTCTATGTTCAAATAATTGGATTAAACTTAATTACAAGCTTAACCCGGCCGGTAATTTGTGATTTCGTTCGTTATTTGCAAGGATTAATGACGTAATACTTAAGGACGCCGATAATGGCGTGTTAAACTCATAACGCTATTTATTCCAAGTTGGGTAAGGGACCGAACCCTTTTAATAATGTTTGTTTGTTTATAGTTAGTGTACAGTCAAGTGTAAAAATATGGGTGCACACAACTTGCTCATAAATATGTCGTCGTCGAATTAAGGTATAGGTATGTAACGATGGGAGGATTAATCGATACTTATTTTTGCACTTGACCGTACGTTGGTTTCCCACTTACAGTGTAACCCATTTATAAACGATTTAAGCCCCTTCTACACGGTCGGGACCAACCGCCGACCATCATGTCCTTGGTTGGGTTGATTTAAAAATGTACAGTGTAGAATTCGGTTGATCCGACCGATATTTGGTTGATGTCAACGGCCTTGGTCGCGAGCGCATTGTCCGTGGTCGGCCCCAACCGTAAGGAACGCTGTCGGCCGACGCGAGCGACACGACGGTCGGCGGTTGGTCCCGAACGTGTAGAAGGGGTTTTATTGAGCTACGTTGCTATGGATGTATTCGATATCCACCAATCACGTTCACTGGTCCACATAGCATAGCTCCTGTGCCAACGGGTTCTACTATAGGTAGCTAATCTACGATTTTGAATTCCGTGGAATTCTGAAATTTCCTAGTGTTACTAGGCAAAAAATATTTCCCGAAAATTTAAACGAGATAAAACAAAAACTAGGAAATACATAGCATAAATTCCTCACTATGTCAATGTTTATTTATACAAGTAGGTACACATAATTTTGTCTTGATCCGTTAACGGTACCTACTTCGAAAGTCAAGCCAGACAATTTGGTAGGTAAATTAAAGGCCCTTGTGGAATGATCGCTCTTAATCTTAAAGGCATTCTATTTATTTCATTTTAAACAAATGTACATAACCGCTCCAACCATTAGCTCTATAGCGCTAAATTTACAATTAAAATCTTGAATCTACATAAAATGCTAAAGCAGTGTCCCGTTCACCTTCACAGCAACATTCCTAATGACCACTCCACTTTCATTTGAATCCCTTTCAGTAAATGTAGCGAATATTCAAATTACAGACATCTCCCAAACTCTGGGGGCTGTTTAGTGTTTACGAACGCTTTATTCTGTAAATAATATTTGAAATGCTAAAGATATTTAATTACTTATCGTATCTGGGCGACACAGCACTAAGAATTGCCAAAGTTTCAAAATCAAATCAAAAATTTATTTGTGTAAGTAGGCCGGGCTCTGTTACATGTCTTTTTAGGGTTCCGCACCCAAAGGGTAAAAACGGGACCCTATTTACTGAGACTCCGCTGTCCGTCCGTCCGTCTGTCTGTCTGTCCGTCTGTCGCACTTGGCCGGTTTTTTTAAAGCTCGGATTAGCTTGATTTGACAGATGGGATTAAAAATTCTGTTTGACAAGTCTTGATTAGCGCTAAGTGACAGATAAACTGTTCCTTAATTTAACCACCAGATCAGGTGGCTTTTAGCATTTTTATCCGTCATATAACTTTTTAATTTGTTAGTTTCTTTTTTGTGGCTATGGTTGCAGAGTCCTTCAGCTAGTTTTAGAAAAATAAATATGTCTAAATAATGTTATTTTTTTTAGAGAAAGAAGTCATGCTAAATTACAAACATCACACAAATCATTCTTCTCAGGTGTGTGCGGTTTTGTTCACTATGTTTTACATCACGTAAAGCTCATAGTTAATTTTAAATTAAATTTCGCACATAATTTTCGAAAAACTCAAGATGTACGAGACCAAAAAGTCAAAACACTAGGGTAGTTTTATACAGGGAGCGTACGAAATTTGAAAGCCAAAGTACGATTTTTTAGCTAGATTAAAGTTGTACGCTGGGCAACCCGCGCACAGCCAAGTCTCAGTCGCCCTCGCGCCCTTCTGGAGGCCGGTTCACGCCGCCCGCCCTTCATCTCGCACGTAACTTTCGTGAAGTGAGCTAGTGAAGTGAGTGTCCTAATAGTGCAAGTTGTTGTATTAATTGAGGCTGATTGGTGATTGAAAAACATGTAGTTGAAATGGGAAGCTGATTGGAACTTGTTTTTAAGTGGTAGTGAAGCTACGAGAATTTTGTGGAAGGATTGACAGGTAAGTTTAAAGTCACACGCATTTTAAATTGTCAGAATCTATCAAACCAGATCCTTTTGTTTGCTAAATTATGTCAAATGTAAATTATGACAAACGGTACATTGTAGCATATGAAATTATAGCAAACGATAGAGAACTCTATCAAACTGTTCACAGAATTCACTGTATAAATTGATATAATTTATATAATTTACAATATGCAACTATCCTAAAACTTACACACATTATTAAAAATAAGATAAATAAATATATAAATAAAAAACTTATTAACAAAAAATTAAACCGCCGAAAAAACTGAAAAGCAAAAAATAATACCTTTTTTGTTTGACCTTAATCTAGGTACCAGTTTGAAGTCGGTGCCTCAGCACTTAGCCAGGAGGAGTGGACCTATAATAATCTACCTGATTGGCTTCTATCACTCCTCCTGGCTCGTGCTGAGGCACCGACTTCAAACTGGTACCTAGATTAAGGTCAAACAAAAAAGGTATTATTTTTTGCTTTTCAGTTTTTTCGGCGGTTTAATTTTTTGTTAAAAAGTTTTTATTTTATACTTTTTTCCATCCTTGAGGTAATTTTTTTTCCAAATTTATAATACCAACTTCAAGGTATACCCTAACTATCCAATAAAAAAGAATTATGAAAATCAGACTACTCTGTAAAAAGTTAGTCAATCATCCCCTATTGTTCTACCCTTAGGGTAAGAATATTGTTTCCAAATTGAAATGGGACCACCCTCGGGAAATACGCTTTTCAATAAAAAAAGAATCATCAAAATCGGACTACTCTGTAAAAAGTTATGCGTGATCATATAGTACAATCAGTAACTGAACAATCAATCATCCCCTGTTTTTCTACCCTTAGGGTAGGAATATTGTTTCCAGATTTAAATGGGACCACCCTAGGGGAATACGCTTTCCAATAAAAAAAGAATCATCAAAATCGGACTACTTTGTAAAAAGTTATGCGTGATCTTACATAAAAAAAATATATATATATACACCGTGAAATATTAGTGGTTGTTTTTCCGAAACGAGGTGATTTAGTTTCGATTGTACAATCGATTTATAATTACTATTTTGACTAGAGTCAAAAATCCAATTGTGAAAAACGAAAGTCGAAAATGACCGCAAACCAATAGTAACGCTTCGTTGGTACAAGTAGCGTACGATCGTACGATAGGTTAGGTACCAACGAAGCGTTACTATTGGTTTGCGGTCATTTTCGGCTTTCGTTTTTCACAATTGGATTTTTGACTCTAGTCAAAATAGTAATTATAAATCGATTGTACAATCGATACTAAATCACCTCGTTTCGGGAAAACAACCACTAAAATTTCACGGTGTATATACACGTCGAATTGAGAACCTCCTCCTTTTGTTTTCGTCGGTTGAAAATCAATTACAAAAAAATTACTGACGCGCGTAACTTTAGATCGGCTGCACCTATTTGTCTATTTTTTTTTGTTGTGTCATCAACTACTGAGAGGTTTGAATTTTGATTGGTTTTTAATTAGTAGTACACCAGTGCGAAGCCAGGGCGAGCGGCTAGTGAAAAATATAGACATAATCACAGTTAAGGGATAACAGCGTCACATCACATAACTAATTTACGTGATTTATTGAATCAGGCGTATAAACCCAACCATCACCACCACCAAGCTACACTGACGCGTTTCGAACTCAACCAGAGCTCATCTTCAGAGTTACCACAACCGTATGCTATGCTACCAAATGTTAAATGTGTTATTAGTTTAACATTTGGTAGCATAGCATACGGTTGTGGTAACTCTGAAGATGAGCTCTGGTTGAGTTCGAAACGCGTCAGTGTAGCTTGGTGGTGGTGATGGTTGGGTTTATGTGATTTGTGTGTGTTCGTACAGTGTGGAGGTGGAGGAACTGCATGAACGCACATTTCTTGCATAAACGTAACTATTGTAAGGTCGCGGGTGAGCAAAGTAATTGTTTTAGTTCATTAATTGTACGTGATAATGTTATTTCTTATTTTTTCCAGAAATGTTATTTACCTATAACTTGGCATCTTGGCATCTTGGCATCATCTTGGCATCTTGGCATCTCACCTGGTAGGGAAAAAGTGGCATGAAAGAGACACGTATTGAAAGGGACAATTCAAATTTAGGAAGCTTCCTTTATAGGAAGCGTTTATTATTTAAACTATCGAAATTAATGGTAGATTGATAAACAAGGGTCGTAAGTGATCAATTACACCCAAGATATTAGGCGCACGAGCGAGCAAAGCGAACGAGGGTACTTATAGTTCGCGGGTGTAATTTATCATTTACACTCGAGTTGAACACTCTACTTTTCATCGCAATTGCGAGGAAATAAAGAAAAACCGTTATGTTAAAAATGTATACGCAATTTGTAACACAGCGGAAGAAAATGTATCGCGCCAAACCGTCTTTTGTTTTTTTTTTAACGACCTCGCGCTCTTTGTCTTTGGCACATTTAGCCAGCACTGGCCAGCAGCATTATGCCAGCATGGAGGTTTGGAGGTAAGTATTACGCATTACAATCTCCTTGTTTACCAGTTCGTGAATACAAAGGAGCACCATTCGATTTTTAAATTTACTTACATCCCTAAAGATGTAAATCGAATTTACAACACGGATTTCAAGTTAAATGTAACCTACTTTCAGAGCTTAAGTGATGAAAATACAATAATTGTAATAAATCAATTCTTAGTTATTTATTATCGCATCTCTAAGAAATGTGTATTTTTTTTATTTTGAATTGTCCATTTCAATAAGTGTACGTATATGCCACCTCTCCCCTACCAGTTTGTCGTTGAGTTTTGAAACATCCTGTATACGTATGGCTATTTAAATTTTCTGATAAATTAATAACCGTAATTATTTGATATTCTGTGGAATACGCATTTATTAATAAATCACTTCGTGGTTTGTTCCCGGGAATCAGTTCATCCACGTCAAGAACAATAAAATTGTATTATTAGCTATAAATGCTATAAATAATTAATCATCAGGTCTGTCAGAGCTAAGTACTTAATTAAATATGAAAATGATGGAAAACGAGCGAGAGTCCGTTTGGAGTCCGTTCAATTAATGTTTTTTTTTGTTTTGATTTCATACAGAATTGATTTCGGCAATTATCTGTTTGGTACTAATCGATATTTGAGAAAATAAAACGTACAAACATAGACCTTCTTTTGATTGACAACATATCAGAAATTGGACAAAGTCGAATAAACGTTTAGGGATTGGAAACCGTTATCACCGTCTGTATGGTGAATTGAATACTATAGCTAAACCGTGTAACTGAGCCCTCGCCCGCGCGGTACAGGGGCTGGGGGGTATGAATAAATAAATAAAAATAAATAAATATTAGGGGACAATCTTACACAAATCGACCTAGTCCCAAACTAAGCAAAGTTTGTATTATGTGTACTAGACGACGATAAACATACTTATATAGATAAATAAATACTTAAATACATAGAAAACATCCATAACTCAGGAACAAATATTCGTGCTCATCACACAAATAAATACCCTTACCAGGATTCGAACCCAGAACCTCTTGCTTCGTAGGCAGGGTCACTACCAACTAGGCGTTAAACGACAAAAGGGGCCTGCAGAGGTGCGGGCGACAGGCACACGAGACGCGCATGAGGGTTTAGGCTCAGAGTCTGTAAGCCCTCTGATGTTGCTACGTCCGTGCTACGTGCACTCATTAGTACCAAAGCCTTTAAAAGTTTTAAAGCCAAAGGTGTACCTATATTATTTATTATGTTTTATAAATGTTAAGATAGCGTATAATTTATTTAATTAGGTGGAATAATTGTATGTAATGAAACGTTCTCACTCAACGTTCCAAATCCGGACTGGGCCCGCGTGGGAACTACGGCCCAAGCCCAATTCTGAGAGGAGGTCTGTGGGACGAGTATAATCTGGAAATAATGATAATGAAGTTATTTATCATCTCGGCTTATAGCGTCCCACTAAACTTTCTTTCGCCGTAAAGCTCATGGTAAAATGTAATTTTGCAGATTTTAATTTCCGAAAAACTCAAGACATGCGTGGATTTTAATCCACGACCTTCTGCTAGAGAGTGTATACGTCAAACTAGACTAGCTTGAGAAGTAATTTGTATGTGTAAACATAGAAGCTAGATCTTTTAATAATAAATCACTTCGACTGCAGTAAACAGAATAAGTTTAGCAAAACTTGGTCGTCAGTAAAAGCGTGTTGGATAAATTAATGTAGAACGAGATACGTGTTGGACAAATATTATGTTGGACGAAATGCATGTTGGAAAAATAGATGTCAGACGAAACTGCTGTCGGACTATACAACAGTCAGACGAAATGAGAATTTAAATACTATTTGGACGAACTGCATATTGGATCGTTAGCTAACAAATTAAGTCTGAGTGCTTTTACCATCATTAAATATCCTAGGCCACTGAAGCATCACCAGATCGAATCCATCTACCCTCTAAAAACGATCTCCCCTTTTGTGACCACACCATCCACATTACTCCGTCTCCTGTTATTTTACTTTATACAAGCAAGCCATCATCTTTACCCAACTATAGATTCAATGTCTAACCTAACCATTAATTAATAACCGGATGTATCAGAGACCTCAATCAATTCGCCGGAACAATGCCCCCATCCATCACGGTTGTTTACCGGGGAAGACGCTGATACCAAATAATAACACACGCCTTTCTTTCCCTGCAAAAACAAGACAAGCGTCAGTTTTATAAATAAACTACCTAGCTTTTTTTTTACTAGCCTATAATTGTGTCCCACTGCTGGGCAAAGGCCTCCCCTCTGGTCCTCCACAGCTCCCTACCCTGAGCGAAATCTGGCCAATCATTTAATTCTGCGTCCAGGTCGTCTCGCTATCTGCACCTGGGCCTGCTTCGCCGCCGGTAACCGTCATGCGGCACCCACCACGTGGCTGAGTGCGCCCACCTTTGAGGATGCATCCGGCACACATGCCCGGCCCAATCCCATTTGAGCTTGGCGGTCTTTCTTGGAATGCATGGAAGAGCTACTGATCCATGAAGGAGCACATGAAGGGCAGCCTTCCAACGACACTGAAGCGCAAACTCGTCGACACGTGTATCTTGCCCGTCATGGCCTATGGTGCTCAAACATGGTCTTTGACTGAGAATCAGAAATCCAGAATGAAGACCGACTCGCACTTGGTCGGTTTTTTATTTTAGAAAGACCGTCATCAATCTACTTGGCCTTCTGATAATGTAACCACATTGTTAACTAATAATGACGATAAAGTTTTGAGAAAAATTTGTTAAACTAGAAACCTTTTTTTAGCAACATTCCAACCACGGGCGTCCGGATTCATTTTGTGATAACCTCTATAGGTATTTATGTATCTGTTTTTGCTTCCCAAGGATCCCTAAACCCCTGAAATGTTTTTGCACGCACAGGGTGTTCGTCTAGGCCTGCCCTTATTTATCTCTCCCTCGCTGTCATGTACTCGCCTTAAGAGCTCTATTCAGACTCGAGGCTAATATATTGCCAGATATTAAGCTTTTAAATTGTTAATTGCTATACTTCATCATCGTTATCATTTACAAATAGAACAAATACATTTGCAATAACGTGATGACCAAGTGACAATCGAGGAGATCCGTAGAAGAACCGGGGTCACCGACATAGCCAAACGGATTAGCTCGTTGAAATGGCATTGGGCAGGCCATATAGCACGCAGAAAAGATGGCCGTTGGGGGCCAAAAGTTCTGGAATGGAGACCACGGACTGTCAAGCGTAGCGTGGGACGTCCACCAACGAGATGGATGGACGATTTGGTGAAGGCCGCAGGTTCAGGGTGGATGCAAGTCGCTTCCAACCGTAATGATTGGGCATCAATGGGGGAGGTCTATGTCCAGCAGTGGACGTCCTACGGCTGAAATGATGATGATGATGAAGTGAAAATCATGCATCAGTGCTTCAAGTAAGATTGCACTGGCCCGTACACTAGGCACAACCTGTCCCGAAGGTAGCCAAAAGAACCAAAGCCAAACACAAACAAAAGAAACAAAGACGTCCATTGCTGAACATAGGCTTCCCCCATGGTTCGCAGAGTCGGTTCTGCGCCATCCGCATCCAACGTGTTCCCGCAACCTTAACCAGGTCGTCGCTCCATTTTGTTGGAGGCCAACCAACACTGCATCTTCCAGTCCGTGGACGCCATTCGAGAACCTTTTGGCCCCATCGGTCATTCTAGCTCTACGAGAGATGTGTCCTGCCCACTGCCACTTGAGTCTGGCGATTCTTAGAGCTCTGTCGTTGACTAATTAGTTCTTGCGCGGATTTCATCATTTCTGGTGTGATCCCAGAGAGAAACTCCAAGCAATAGCCCTCTCCATCGCCCTTTGAGGGATCTTGAGCTTTCTTATGAGGCCCATCGTTAGCGGCGACGTCTCAGTGCCATAGGGTAGCACACAATTTTAAACTACTAAGGTTTAATACTCGTTTATGAACATGATTATCTTCTTAAAATGCCGTGGTAGCCTAGTGATTTGACCTATAGCATCTCAAACCCGGACTCGTACCTCTGAGTTATTCAAAATTCAGGTATGAAATTACATTTGAAATTTGCTTTAAACTTACGGCACACTTGTGAAGCAATTCAATGGTATATGTCAAGTTGCCAATACGCTCTAGACGCGCGTGGAAACTACAGCTCAAGCCCACTCATTCTGAGACCCGTGCCCAACAGTGGGATGTTTCGAAACGATTTCTCATCATTGATCTGCAAAACGCATCATGATGTGGCCAATAGACATTGAAACATTTCATAAAATGCGACAATTTCATGAAATTCTCGAGCATTTCATGAAGTGAGCAAATCTACGACATGGGCGCGGCATGGACACCCTATTTATACGATCCGGCTAAATGTGGATGACAAATTCGTGAAATGTTGACTGTTTAATGATCTCGTCAAATTAAGTTGTCCAGATCATATACCTAATTGTCAAGCGTTTCATGAAGTGAGCAAATCTACGATATGATGATGATCTTCTTATAACAATTTACACCTTACGTAACTTTCCATAAACCTCAACCCCCCATATTTCCCCCCATTCCAGGCGGAAGCGCGACGAAATGTAAGGGAACATTACTCGGGATCTGGATCGAGTGGCAAATGTAGCGAATATTTGCGAATTTGGGACTCGGAGAAGGATTTTGTCAGATTTTAGATGATACCTGCATATCTACGGTTTGTTTGCGCGTTTTGCTGGAAATTAGTTTCGAAATAGTATTTTTGTAGCCTTTATAATAAACATGTTATGGACAAAAAACATTGTAGCATAAAAAAAAGCAATTTGAAAATAAGGAGGCATATTGGCCTCTGAAACACAGTGTACGATAGTTATGTTTATGGAAGAAATGCGTTTTCATGCAGTTCCTCCACCTGCACACTGTACGAACACACAAATCACACAAACCCATCTATCACCGCCACCAAACTACACTGACGCGTTACGAACTCAACCAGTACCTCTACCATGAGTTTACACTAGTTCACAGTGACCGTACTCGCTAGTGACGGCGTAAATGATTTGTATGGAGAATTGTACTTCCGTAAGTGACCGCTAGAGGCGCTGTACAATTCTCCATACAAATAATTTACGCCGTCGCTAGCGAGTACGGTCACGTAAACTAGTGTAAACTCATGGTAGAGGTACAGAGCTAGTTATAGTTAGAGCTAGAGATAGTTAGTTAGTATCGCAACCGTTCACTATGCTATCAGATGTCTCTATAGTCTGTATGTGTCTATATATTATATATTACAATAAATCTACAAGGGCCGGAACTCCACCATTTAACAGTGTCATTTGGCTGTTAACCAGAACGTGCTGCTGATTTACAGCTTCATGATCCTTGATGGTCCCAAAATTGGACGTTTGGAGCCATGCGTCCATCTGTCGACATGTTAGGAGAGTCCTAGAATAGATCAGTTAGGAAGTTGTCGTTGACGACCGGATAGCAGTCGTTAGAAAACCTGACTACGAAGCTTAGGTCCCAGATTTAATGCCCAGTCGGGATACTAATGGTAATCCAGGTTATAAACTATCCGTGTGCCAAATTTCATCACAATCCATCAAACCGTTTTAGCGTAAAAGTGTAACAAACATGCACACATCCATCCATCCACAAACACTGTCCCGTTTTTTATAAATTAACATTGTTAGGTACCTATTATTAGGATGCAAAAGTTGGTATGTGCGTGCGTGCGTGAATCTAATAAGTTTTCGTTAAACAAATCTATTATTAATCCAAGCTTTTTGCTGACTGTACTTTTTGACCCTGGATAGCAAAGTACTCGCCAACACGAATCAAAGGACCCCAAGCTCGATGCGGTCGTGTCCTTTTATAACTGAGTTCCTATGGCCACCCTCCATCATCAGATCAGCTCCATGTCATAATAATATTGCATTGTTATCGGATTTATACATGCATGCAAAATTTCAGCTCAATCAGTTGAAGACCTACTTTAAACTTAAGTTGAAATTCCACCAGAACAAACATACATTGCAAGTTAATAAAAAGCTTGTTAGTAATAGACAAAGATTTAAAGGTACACGAGCACGGATTAGCACGTCTTAGGGCCGGCGCTCACTGACGGCATGGCACGGCATGGCATTTTATTACTATCAAGTTATTTTGAATCTTATTTCAATGAGTTTAGAATTCATGTTACTTTATTGGTTATGTGTTGCGTCATCCCTCGGCACGTCCGCGGGATCGTGGTATCGAAATAAAGTAACATGAATTCTAAACTCATTGAAATAAGATTCAAAATAACTTGATAGTAATAAAATGCTATGCCGTGCCATGCCGTCAGTGAGCGGCGGCCCTTAGGTCTACCGACAGGGAGTTCGCAAGCCTGGAGAGTAAAAGAGTACACAGAATTGCTATCTGGGCCCAATTGCATAACAAAAAGTACAACTTATTATTACAAGCGGAACTCTCGCTTCAGTTATATTAACTAGAAAGGGAGTTCCGCTTGTAACATAAGTTGTACTTTGTTATACAATTGGGCCCTGGTCGTCAAGAAAAAACGATACAAACATAAAACGAAAAACGCTACTTGAAAATCCCGTGTTCATTTAAACAATTTTCGATACCGCCTTATTTAGCGGCGCCCGCTTAAAATTTACAAATTCTCTCTTTATCTCATTATCCGCAAAACATAATACGGACAACACAAAGAAAAGAAAGACAGTTGAGACGGCTAATGACTTGTGACGTCACAATTCGCACAATTCTTTCTGGCAAATGAGAGCGAGTTTTTATATCGCTTGGTCTGTAAATGTTTTTCCATATTTAATGCGATTCTGAGGTATATGCAAATAAAGAGATATTTGTATCGTTCAATGCGTCTGAGATACGTCAAGATAATTGACGCATGTTAGTTTTTAGGGTTCCGTACCCAAAGGGTAAAAACGGGACCCTATTACTGAGACTTCGCTGTCCGTCCGTCTGTCACCAGGTTGTATCTCTGAACCATGATAGCTAGACAGTTGAAATTTTCACAGATGATGTATTTCGATTGCCGCTATAACAACAAATACTGAAAAACCAGAAAAAAATAAATATTTAAGGGGGCTCCCATACAACAAACGTGATTTTTTTGCTCGTTTTTACTCGATATTGATAACGGCATCTGGTAGACGCTTGAAATATTCACAAAATGTTTAGTTATGTATTTATTTTAAAAATAAATAATTAAATTAAAATAAATAATTTTTTTGCCGTTTTTGTAGATTATGGTACGGATTCCTTCGTGCGCGAGTTCGACTCGCACTTGGCCAGTTAAAACAAGAAAATTATTATATTTATTCTTTATTAATAATTAATCGTCAGGAAAACATTATATTTAAGGTGTACTATGAAATTAATGATTATGGAGAATTACCTCGTTGTTCTCAAATGGATACCTACCCCATGGCAAGTGCAGCGCGGGACGTTCACCAACGAGGTGGACGGATGATTTGGTGAAGGTCGCAGGTTCAAGATGGATGCGAGCCGCTTCCAACCGTAATTACCAACCGACCAGCCAACCAACCAGCCACTCACCCACCAACCGTATTGTGCCGTTTTTACACGCTTTATATTAGCTTCACCTGTATGTTTTTGTATGTGTGTTTGTATGTTTGTAACCGACTCCTTAGGGCGCGATTTTGACCCACTTCCCGGTTTCCGATTGAGCTGAAATTTTGCACATATGTGTAAATTGGATGACAATGCAATATTATTGTAACATGGAGCTGATCTGATGATGGAGCTGGATGGTCGCCAAAGGCACTCCACAATAAAACGAAACAACGCCATCGAATTTGGGCTCGTTTGATTCGTTTTGACGAGTACTTTGGTCCTAGATGGTAACAAGGGTCTGATGATGGAGCTGGAAGGGGGGTAGGTGGCGGGGTGGGGGGGGAATGGGGTATGGGGTAAGGGGGTCGGGGGTTTAGAGGGTTGGGGGTTAGGGTGTGGCGGTTGGGGTTAGGAGATGGGGGGGGTTTACGGGGAATAGGGTGGGGGTGTTGGGGGGTTCGGGGGTAAGTGATTTTGGGGGGTTGTGGGAAATGGGGAGGGGGTAAGAGGCCTAGATGGTAACAAGGGTTTGATGATGGAACTGGAAGGGGGGGCGGTAGGTGGCGGGGTAGGGGGGAGGGGTTGGGGGGCCAGGTGGTGGGGTGGGGGTGGGGGGGGTTTCCGGGGGTTTGGGGGGTTCGGTGTTAGAGGGGTTGGGTTTAGGTGGTTCGGGGGTTTGTAAAATGAGGAGGGGGGTAAGGGGGGTTTAGGGGATTGGGAGTAAGGGTGTGGGGTTTGGGGGTTGTAGGTGAGGGGGTAAAGTTAGAAAGAAAAAAAATGCAACTAAAAAATAGAAAATAAATAATAGTTTAAAAAAACTAAAAATTTCAATTCACTATTCTTATAGTGCAGTAAAAAATCTTAATAAGCAATTATTATATTGTTATATCCAGATCAAAATTTTTAAACAATTCTAAATATTGATAAAATAAATAATAATAGTTTAAAATATTTTATTGTAAAAAAAGCGTGGGGTGCTTTTTAAGATGTTATCAAAATGATAATCCTTGACAATTGACACCTTGCACCCCACGCTTTTTTTACAATAAAATATTTTAAACTATTATTATTTATTTTATCAATATTTAGAATTGTTTACAAATTTTGATCTGGATATAACAATATAATAATTGCTTATTAAGATTTTTTACTGGACTATAAGAATAGTGAATTGAAATTTATTAAAATTTATTTTTTATTTTTTAAAGCGTGTTTTTTAGTTTTTTGCCATATAAACATTAATGATTGGGCATCAATGAGGGAGAATATTTTAGACTATCGCGGTCATTACTAATATTATGAGTTGAAATCGGGTTTTGTCCCGCGTACCTAGATTTCAGAGAAGCCCGATATATATATATATATAGCAGTGCTGAATATAGTTAAACCGGATCGTGTTTGTGATGATACGAGGAAAGTGAGTGATACTGTGAGTGGATTTTGCCGTCATTTTGAAGTGAGTTCGAGTTCCAGTAGTAGTGGGCAACTTGTTAGGAAGAGGGTAGATCGGTTACGTCCGATTTATTTTTCTTGACTGACAGTTATACCAGCATACCCGCAATTCTTCAGTCGTCTCGTGATCATGGCGCACGCAACTGTGCCGAAATATCGGGCTTCTCTGAAATCTAGGTACGCGGGACAAAACCCGATTTCAACTCATAATATCAATGAGGGAGGCCTATGTCCAGCAGTGGACGTCCTGCGGCTGAAATGATGATGATAATGTCCTCGACGTTTCGGCCGCATTGCAGCGGCCGTGGTCACGGCACAGCGGTTGAGGTAATTTAAGGAGTAAATTTTTAGTTCGTGATTAAATACCGTAAAATATTAGTTAGAACTTCTATAAAAACTGAATTGAAAAACGAAATACTCTTTTGAGACATATAGGTGACTTGTGCTATTAGGCGCAAGCCACACAGAAGAGACGTGGGACGGGGGCGAGTCGCCGTCGCGGCGTCCCTTGAATGAATCAGTTTTCATATTAAGAGCGCGCGCAGACAGAGAGAGAGCGGTCTGGAGTTCCGCGTTCCGCGTTCAGAGTTCTGTGTTTTGACCGCTCGAGAGTTCCGACCGCCTGCTGTGTGCGTTATCGTAAGGGACCTAGTACATTCGAAAGAACGCAGAACTTCGAACTCGGAACGCGGTACGCCAGACCGCTCTCTGTCTGCGCGCGCTCTAAACGCGATCCAAAGCAGACAGAAGAGACGGGGTGGAGACGCGGCCTGCGAACAAACGACGCGGAATCTGGTCTCTTCTGTGTGGCTATTTCTCAAGGTGATCTGTGAGGGATCCCTTGGTTTCGCATAATTTAATAAGTCATAATGCATCATTTTTCATAATCAACGTTAGTCATACAATGATTTATTTCTGAAACAGTATTTTTTTCAAGACTTTTTTAAATGCCATCTAAATTATTTAAATGTTAGGTTAGGTTTGGTTTATAACAAGTCCGAAAAATAAAACTGTTTCAGAAATTAATCACTTTATGACTAACGTTGATTATAAAGATGATACATTATGACTTGTTGAATTATGCGAAACCACAGAGACCCGATCTGTGATGTAAACTCGCCTTTACCACTCGAACAGTTGCTCTAGGCATAGAAATAAATAACCCAGAACGACGGAGTTTCCTCGAACGTGAGCCGAATCAAAGTTGATTCCGATCTGTTACTCGCAGATTAGAGGCGAGCATTCGACAGGGTTATGGATAGGCGCATTGGTACCAACAGGGCTCGTTAGTCTTAAAATTGAGAAGGGAAACAATGCGTTAAATACAAATTGTTGGTGTGAACAGCCCTCTAGATAAGGGTACGCTAGTGCTGAGGCGGAGCGGAGGCGATACGTAAAATCGACAGTTGAAAATTAAGTCTCACCTCGCTTTATAATTTCAAATCTTCATCATCTCACACGCCATTGAATTTCTTCGCAGGTGTATGCAGGTTTCCTTCCAATGTTTTCCTTCACCGTAAAGCTCATATAAATTTGAAATGTAATGTCGCACATAAATTCCGAAAAAGTCAGAGGTTCGAGTCGGGATATTTGAACCCACGACCCTCTGCTTGAGAGGCCATATGATAGGTGAAACCGCTAGGCCACCACGGCTTTCTTCACCTTGTATATTTTGATTTAATGAAATGGTTAGACGACCAAATGGCCTAGTGGTTAGAGAACCTGACTATGAAGCTTGAGGTCCCGGGTTCGATTCCCGTGTCGGGGCAGATATTTGTATGAAAAATACGAATGTTTGTTCTCGGGTCTTGGGTGTTTAATATGGGTCTATAATGAATAATAATAATGATAATAATCTGGTAAAAACCGCAGGTTCAAGAAAAACGCAAGCCGCTTCAAACCGTAATGATTGGGTGTCAATGAGGGAGGCCTATGCCCATCAGAGGACATCCTACTGCTGAAATGATGATGATGATTTTAGGAAGATAATTAAATTACGTACTTTTGAAGCAAAACGTAATTCGGATTAATCTAAAGCCTGAAAAGACAGCAACAAAGGGCCTTTTGCTCCCAGTTATTAAGCAGGTGAAATGACCGCGAATTTAGCGAATACTTTTTTAAACGACGGCTATTTTAATGAGTAAACGCTTTGTGATAAAATAGGCTTTGTTTCTACGTAAATAAGATTTTAATAACGTTTAGGACGGCTGCAGTTTTATGCTTTGTAAATAATATCAAGTAAATACGCTGATTTTGAAATAAAACTAACGTATAAAAACTACTCATATATGGGTCATTCACGTATTAATAATAAAAGCCGTGGGGGCCTAGTTGTTTGACCTATGGCCTCTTAAGCGGAAGACCGTGGGTTCGAACCCCGGCTTGCAGCTCTGTGTTTTTTCAAAATTTCCGTGCAATATTATATTGGAAATTCACCAAGAGCTTTAGGTGAAGAAAACCTGCACTCAGTGTATAAGTATGAATTTCCCAAAATTTTTTCCATATTAATTATCAATATTATGTTAAAAAAATATCCAACGTCCCATCTTTGAACAACAGACAACATTCAAATCAACTAACAACATTAATTTATTTCAAACTAAATACAAACTGAAATATAGATGCACAGAAAAAACCCCAGAAAAAAGACCAATGCTGGGAATCGAACCCAGGTCCTCAGCGTTCCGTGCTGCGTGCTTACCCCTACACCATCACTGGTCTAGACCATTCATGGTCTTTTTTCTGGGGTTTTTTCTGTGCATCTATATTTCAGTTTGTATTTAGTTTGAAATATATGGTTTCACGGGATGACCGTAAAAGTAATAAAAAAATGAAGTTGAAGAAAATAAAAAATAAATAGAAAAAGATATTTCATACTTAACTTGTAACAACATTCAACATTCGATTTGATAAGGCTTCCGTACTTGCGAGAGAAAGAATTGTTCATTCCGTGGAAAGTGCATTAAGCCATTGAGATTAGTCGTCATCTAAATTTCAACCGGGATAGTGGTTGGTCGTTACCCCCGAGTTGGAAAACAGTGTTGAATATTCGTACTGCGTCAACGGTGAGTGTTAGCGAACCTTTACAAAGTGATGTTGTTAATGTACTACCCTACATTTGACCATGACAATACAAATGACGACGAAAACGGGGGTAGTTGTGTCGCTGTCAGTTTCGTCGAGGTGTGCAGTGCCCGTTTGGCTGCTGCCGGGACGTGTAGCTCCAAGAATCAAGAAGAAGGGCTACGGATTAGCCCGAAACATGTCAAGCTAAACGCGATCATATAAGTAAGTTATCCGTACTTTTTCGCTATGCACGTTCCATCTTCTTCTTTCCTGTCCCTAAGTAGGTAACATTCAACTGTCACTAAGGCCAGTACGTAGAGCTACGTTCCCCACGGCACCGACGATTGCACCCTTCGCCATGAATCTTCGTCGCATGTATATCTGTCCGGACGGAGACGGGGTGAAGCCCCCGGGCTCAGGAGGAAGTGCGTTGGAAAATAGGCTCAAGGAAATATACGGGATTTGGATGTGAAAATGCCGGGAAATAAAAGACGTTCAGAGTTCCAACCAACTAAAATAGTGGTCATAATATATCCATAGTTTTTCCTACACTGAAGTAGTTTCCTAGCAGATAAGTTCATTACACAAATATAAAATGAGTTGTATGACTGTGGAAAGTATGGTGTGGTTGCAATGTTTTTTTTTATGAGAGGGAGGCAAACGAGCGAGCGGGTCATCTGATGGTAAATGATCACCACCGCCCGCCGTGATAAATATCAACAACTCAAAGAGAGTCACCAATCTGTTAAGTATCCAACTCAAATCTTAAGCTTAAATTCACCATAACTTATCTACTTCGTGTAAATTATTCGACAGTTCTATTTAAGAGTTTATATCCCGCAGAACTTGGCTCCTATTTAGAGCTCAATCCTTTTATCGGCGAAGTCCCCAACCGGGCATATTTTTAGCATTGAACTTGGCCCAAATTTTTCACGTTTATGTTTTTGATGGGATTTCTAATACTTTTTTTGATTTTTTCAGTTCTAAGTTTTATTTTACTGCAGTTTTTTTCTGCTCTCCCTTCGTGACTGTGAAGAGCTGTGCAGACTTTCGTATTCAACTGTATATACTTAAGCCCTAAGGGTAGACCCTTGCTTGGATTCGAACCCAAGACCTCTAGCTTTATAGTCCCTAACCACTAAGCTAGGATTACCTTAAACCTTCAGAATTTTCATACTAAATACAAACTGAAATACACAGAAAAAAGCCCAGAAAAAAAACCAATGCTGGGAATCGAACCCAGGTCCTCAGCATTCCGTGCCGTGTGCCATACCACTACACCACCACATCGGTCTTTTTTCTGGTTTTTTTTCTGTGCATCTATATTTCAGTTTGTATTTAGTACTAGCTTTTGCCCGCGACTCCGTCCGCGTGGAATTAGTAATTTGGGCAGCTTATTTTTTTATCCAATTTGCTTTTTCATCAATTATGGCTCTCCTTAGTTCCTCGATATAAAAAAAAATTACCCGCCACCGCACCCCCCGCAACCCCCCCCCCTCCGCACCCCCTCCCAACCCCTTCCCCCATCGAACCCCCCGCACACCCGCGTTCACATTCACCTCCGTACTCCCAAGTCAAGCGTGCCTATAGAAGTTTTGCTTCAAAAACCCGCGATTTTGAAACATTCTCCCGCTCCGCTCCGCTCCTATTGGTGTAAGCGTGATGATATATAGCCTATAGGATAGCCTTCCTCGATAAATGGGCTATCTAATACTGAAAGAATTTTTCAAATCGGAGCAGTAGTTCCTGAGATTAGCGCGTTCAAACAAACAAACAAACTCTTCAGCTTTATATAGGCCCTGCCACGCCTGTGTGCATGTCCAACTTAAGATGAACCCTATTTAGTATAGTCTACTACATTGTTGTCAGCTCATTTTATGTTGGATTTTTTTTCTTTGTACTGTACTATCCATTTTCTTTTAAATTTATATTCGCAAAAGTTTTAAATCATCATTTAAGAGACTATAATTAACAATTAACAAAATTAACAAAACCTATAATATATTAACCGAAGAACCCGCAAAATTAATAACAATTCTTCTAAAAACAGTTCGATAAATTCGTAAAATAGACGTATCTTTCTTATTTGTGAACCGATTCAAATGAAACAAACACTAAATGGTAATCCAAGAAAATACCAACATATCAGTGAAAACCGCATCCTTCTAGGTTAAGCCGTTTCTGAGATTAGCGCGCACAAACGCACAGACAAACAGACAAACAGACAAACAGACAAACAGATAAACAGACAAACAGACAATAATTCTAAAAATCATTGTTTTGGGTTCTATTGCGCTAAAAAATAGCCCTAGTGACAGTTTTTCTCAAATATCTTCAATGTACAGACACCAACTTGTTACAGATTTATTATATGTATAGATATAGATGAAATATATGGTTTCACGGGATGACCGTAAAAGTAATAAAAAATGAAGTTGAAAAATAAATACAAAAATATACTTCATAGCTAACTTGCTAGGATTGCCTTACCTGCATCGTCATTACTTTACACTTCAAGCCAGAATACAAATGTGGTCAGAGCTTACAGTAATGCTTTATTCAAACCAGACCTCAGCGTGAGTTACTACTCAACTACAAACAAGATGACGGTATACTCACAGCACTAATTACAGGAGATGGCAAAGAAATTTACACTCTAGCACTCATAGACATTCTCTACTTAGGATATGGGAAATGTTTAGGTTTATGCTAGTGTTACGTTCGTGTGACAGTCCCACTGCAGGGCAGAGGCCTGCTCTCAGAATGAGAGGGCTTGGCCTGTAGTTCCCACGCAGGCCCAGTGCGAATTGAGAACTACACACACACCATTGAATTACTTCTCATGTGTATGCAGGTTTCATCATGATGTTTCCTTCACCGTAAAGACCATGGTAAATTACAAATGCATTTTCGCACATACATTCCGAAAAACTCAGAGGTGCGAGCCCGGGGTCGAACCCACGACCGGGATCCTATCGATGTTTAGAAAATTTTATTTCCGAAGGTTTAGAATCCCGAAAACTTCATTTGTCCGAAAGCATTTTTTTCTGAAACTGTAAATATTTCAGGATTTATTTCAGGGCCATCGTGTAGAACCCTTTAGGTTAGGTTAGGGTTATTTTATAAAAATCCTGAAATATTTACAATTTCAGAAAAAAAATGCATTCGGATAAATGAAGCATTCGGGATTTTAAATATTCCGAAAAAAATAATTCTAAATTTTGATAGGTAACCCCCACGACCCTCTGTATGAGAGACCATAATTAGGTCAAACCACTAGGCCACCACGGCTTTGTGACAGTTTAGTTTTGGAGTAATAACGATATGAGTAAACTAGAAAGGTACGGTTGGGCGAAGGAAAAATTAATCGGGGCAAGTCGTGATCTAGAATAGAAGTTTACTCGCTCCCCCGTCACAGAATACTGCCGGGGTCCCTCAAGAAGTGTCAAACTTAAGAGACTTAAGAGGGTACAATGGCTGAGAGACTTTTGAGAAATAGGTATTTTATTGAAATGTCGCTGTCTCGCCCGTACCCCTCCGTGTCAGTACAGCGAGAGCGGGACAACTGCAGCTCAGACCGTTATTAGGCGCGTAAAATTGATCAAAACAGCATTTCGTAATCCCCTTTTTTCTTCTCGAAAACTGGACCAATAAAATCATTTTTTTTCATAAATAATTAGAGGACAGATTTAGCTATGCCCCTATGTTTTCCTTTTTTTGTTTATATGAGGGATTTTTTTCTGATGAGTGTCTGAAAATGACGTTGAAATTGGGCAATTTTTTCAGTTTTTGATAGCTCATATTTCTTATGTTAATTGAAATATGTAAAAAAACGAAACATAGGGGCATAGCTGTGGTAGATACAGATTACACAGTAAACAAAATTTGGCTCTAAAGCCATTATCCAGGGAGGAAACAGGGGATTACGTTTGTATGGAGAAATGGTGCGCATCGTACCCTCTTAATCATTTAATTTCAACAAACCCGTCCTTGCTCCTTGCCTACATCAAAAAAGCGACGTTTAATACAAAATTTCAGCCTTCTAAGGCCAAGGGTTTAGGCCATTCAGTCAGTAAATCAGTAATTTTGACTGATTTACTGACTGATTCTTTTTATATGTGTAGATTAAAATTGTTTTATTTTGTGTTGTATTTGCTCACATTGCCTGTATTTCCAGATGGATACAACTTAAGGCTCTTCAAGGCTAGACTTAGGCTGTTACTGAAACAGTGAGATACACTTTTAGCCTCATCTGCGTTAAAGGTTGATGTGACTGATCCCGGGTCGGTCTTGAGAAAAGAAAAATACAGAAAACACATTTATTCACAACAACACTGATCATTAATATTTTTACAAAACAAAAGACAACACGAAAGCTAAAGAAATAATGTTTGCGGTGGCAAATCTGAAAAAACCTTGCATATTTTTAACGAATTCACTGCCGCCTGTCAGACTCGACAACTTTTCAATTGCCACAATCGCACATGTGCGTTCAAATGACTGCCAAACTACGGCAGCGGCACTTGCGAGGCAGTGAATGCGTTAAGGCATCTCCCGGCACAAGTGCTTTGAGGCATAACTAAATAACCACTGATAACTCCCCAGTACCTCTACCATGAGTTTACACTAGTTTACGTGACCGTACTCGCTAGCGACGGCGTAAATTATTTGTATGGAGAATTGTACAGCGCCTCTAGTGGTCACTTACGGAAGTACAATTCTCCATACAAATCATTTACGCCGTCGCTAGCGAGTACGGTCACTGTGAACTTGTGTAAACTCATGGTAGAGGTACAGAGATGTGATTACACGTTAACTGAGGGTACATACGAGTAATGTAGCTTCGGGATCCTTGTTTGTAATGTAAATCTCAATGGCCGGTGTGTGTTACCAGGTACCAGGGAATAGTCCGGGGGAGTCAGTCAGGGAATAGTCAGTTTGCTGGAATTGAAATATTGAATTAGTTAATAACAATTAAATAAAATAAAATATCACGGGACAATTCACACCAATTGACCTAGTCCCAAACGAAGCAAAGCTTGTATTATGGGTACTACACAACGGATAAACACACTTATATAGATAAATACATACTTAAACACATATTAAACATCCAAGACTCGAGCACGAACATACGTAGTTTTCACACAAATATCTGCCCCGACGGGAATCGAACCCGAGACCTCAAGCTTCGTAGTCAGGTTCTCTAACAACTAGGCTATCCGGCCGTCTTTTTAGTATTCTTTTTTTAATTTCCGTAGTCCTACAAGTAGCCGTGTTGGCCTAGTGATTTAACATAATGGTCTCTCAAGCAGTACACAATACTGATATGACAAATTACTTAGTATGACCACCAGGAAGCGGGGGGATGGACCGACGATCTGGTAAACTTCGCGGGAGCCACTTGGATGCGGGTGTAGGATAACTAACTGGGTCCAGCGACTTACCGCTTCATCAATCTTCCCACAACCACGCCGTACGGGTCCTGGTACAATCGGGGTTCGTCGGCACACCACACAAGAAGCTCCAGCTGGTTTAATCCTTACATATGTAATCCAATAGGTCGCTAACACTATCTTCCAAGTTTGTATCGTAAATTGAACACAATAACACAAGTCAGACGAATATATATATATGTGAGTTGCAACGGAGCGTTATTTCTGCTGCATTTCGGAAGCGTCCGCGATTGGCAACTGTTTTTTAAAGCCGCGTTAGCGGCGTAGGTGGCGGCCGAGGGTGGCGCTGGTATCGCGCGCAAGACCGTTTCCCATTGGTTGGTGGTGCGTTCCGATCTCGGCAGCTAGTCGCAAACCCAGTCAAAATAAAAACTTTTAAATTAAACGAAAACCACAAGTATATAACAAATTGCGTCACCTTATTGTTAACACGAACAAAATATTAAAATAAAATTAAATAATACTGTTCGGGTACGGAACAGCGGGCATGTCTTGGAACTCTTTTGATGAGGCCTTTGTTCCAGTAGTGGATGTCTTTTGACTGAATGTACATACATATATGATGATCACAACTAGGTTTGATTAGTTTTTGAACTCTGAACTACTTTGTTAAAAATCTTTTCTCAAAAATATCCGTAAAAGTTGACATTATTCTTTACATTATCAGAACGCGAAGTGCATAGTTTATGGTCAGTAAAACAATGTAAAAAGTTAAAACGGCCATGGTAATAAGTTGGCACTATTCGTATACAGCCAACTCAAATGGCCGGTATCAGTTGTTTTGTTGGAACTCCGGACTTTTTTTATTGTGTTTGAAACAGCTTGTGGTGTTTTCGGTGGAAAAATACACCTGCAGTGTTTTTTAATGAAATAGGCGGGAAAGGGTTAAATTACATTTAATTTTAAGTGATTTGCAATTATTTGTACCTAGGTATTTAAGATAATAAAAGTTTACTCTAATTTTTTTTTCCTTGACCATTTTTGAGAAAAGCTTTATATATTAGTCTCGGCTGGAATAGCAATTGCTGGCTTCGTATTAGTTAAACGGACTCGCAAGCTCGTCCGTTTAATACTCATACTCAGCCAGCAATTGCTTACTTCCAGGCCACGACAATAGTTAATGTAGGTACTATTACTACACTTTATGAGGGTATGTATTACAATACCGAAGTACGAAAGACCGAATGTATTAAAACATCGAATGGGTCAAAAGACCGACACGATTTTTTTTTGAAACCGTAAACTTTTCAGAATTTATTATAACGGCATCATACAGAACCCATTAGGTTAGGTTAGGTTTGTTTTATAACAATCGTGTCGGTCTTTTGACCCATTCGATGTTTTAATACATTCGGTCTTTCGTACTTCGGTATTGTAATACATACCCCTTTAAGAAATTTAGTCAAGTTTTCTGGACCAAGCTTAACGGGATAACTAATACAAAGTCAACCTAACTTGTAAGCACACGTTTTACATAACATAGCGTGAGTCGATAGTTTCAAACTATTGCTGTTATAGTCCTGCCAAGTTATGTGGATTCGAAATTTTAAACTAAACAACAAGAGTTGAGTAAGTGAGTAAGTATGTATGTATGTAAAACTCTTTACTGTACATAATAACATGAGATTAACAGTCGTGGTAGCGTTATTATTTGAGCTATAGTCTTTCAAGCACAGGGCCGTGAGTTGTAACCTGGGCTCGCACCTTTGTATTTTTCGGCCAAGAAATTGGTCTACCAGTTTTGACAAAAGTTTCTGTGAGATCTAAATATCGCTAAGGTAGACTTTTCTAACTGTGTGAAGCCTTTAGTCACTGTCATAATGTTATTGCAAGGGAAATCAACCTCGTTGTATTATGACGTGCAAATGAACTTCAACCGTAGGATCGTAGACCATATTTTTGGCCGATGGTACGGTTTAGATCATTATATGTTTATACACTCTACGATCTTGTTGCTTTCACTTAATATCTGAACTGTTGTGTAAAATAGTCAGAAGGCATACATTGACAAGATACTTAAAGTGTAAAGAGTACATTGTTATGTTCATTCCATGATTTACGGTGAAGAAGAACAAACATTTATTAGTGATAACATAGGGAAATACCTGCACACACTTGCGGAAAAATTCAGTGGTGTGTGTGAAGTTCCCAATCCGCACTGGACTCGCGTGGGAACGGTTTATGGCTCGGGGTCGTAAATATGTATAATGAACCTATAATAAAACAAATAATAATAATAATTATTATTATTATTAATTTAGTTTTTTTATTTAAGCAGGGTAGGTACAGCTGATGTTAAAGTGAGCGCAGTATTCGCCAATGAACATCATAGTATCATAGTATTTTGTATGAAAATACGAATGTTTGTACGCGGGTCTTGGTTGTTTAATATGTATGTACCTATTTATGTATGTATCTATACATATCTAAGTATAAGTATGTTTATCCGTTGTCTAGAACCCATAACACAAGCTTTGCTTAGCTTACTTTGGGACTAGGTCAATTGGTGTGAATTATCCCGTAATATTTATTTATTATTTTATTTATAGTTTGGTGAAATTAGTGACGTAACTAAAACAAATAACTTTTTGAGAATTACTTAAATAAATAAATAATGAGGATGATGCCTCTATCACAAAAAATGGAGCTCTATAAATTGATTGTAAATCGCCTATCAACTTGCACCACGTTTGAGCAAATAAAATGACTAATTACTCATTATTTAAGTAGGTAGAATAGATGGCTAAGTCTTTCAATGCAAGATACCGACTCCATTTTCCGCATAGAAAAAATTTAGATTCGCTCCGCCAGCAAAAATCCAATTCAAAAGGTAAACGCACAAAATAAATAAGTTCCCAAAGACCAATGATTAATTCATTCTAATTATTGACCGCTTCACTTTTAACCTTTCGTTTGAAGCAAAAAGCCGAACAAAGATTAAATCTAAGAAGGTAATTAATTAGAACACCACAAAAGGTAGTCTGGTCATTAAATTGCCATAAATTTAGCTAAATACGTCTTCAAATCTGAGTCTTATTTTGAAGTGAGTTGGGTTAAAGTTGGTGTTTGTGTAACGCGAGGTGAAAGGGTCTGAGACGGTGTGAAAGGAGTCTAAGTAGAAGGAATGGGGCAATAATTCAAGGAAACATGTTAGAAGCTGTTTTCTGACCTCGGGAAAGTGTGGCGTTATGAGTAAAAGTTTAGCATCAAAACTAGGTCAAATAAGCAATATAAACTCAGTTTTTAACGGACTTCGAAGAAGAAGGATGTTCTATTTTTATTTTTGACGTGACAACGTCTAATAAATCGATGAACGCCAGCCGGGCGGTGCAAACACGAAAAAGGATGACGCATTGTAACGTTACCTAACGTTACATGTACTCACAGAGAGGCGAGGGCCAGTTGCAATAGAGCGGCATAGGCCAGTTGCAATAGAGCGGCGAAGGCCAGTTGCAATATTACGTAATACAATCTTAGTACTAGCGCTCGGGTAATTTTTATTGAATGTTTTGCTATGACGTCGTCACGTTAAACTCTATCGTCCGTAAACCGACTTTACAGACAACCGGTTTTTGTTCATTATTATCACTGCTAAATTCGACAGCGATAGTCTAAAATGGTTTTTCATATGGCAGATATTAACCACAATTAAGAAATCGTGAAAACATTTTACAGGAGTCATCATCATCATCATCATCATTTCAGCCGAAAGACGTCCACTGCTGAACATAGGCCTCTCCCAAGGCTCGGCAAACAGGTCGGTTAACCAGGTCGTCGCTCCATCTTGTTGGAGGTCTACCTACACCGCGTCTTCCGGTCCGTGAACGCAACTCGAGAACCTTTTTGCCCCATCGGCCATCAGTTCTACGAGCGATGTGCCCTGCCCACTGCCACTAAAGTCTGGTGATTCTTCGAGCTATGTCGGTGACTTTAGCTCTTGCGCGGATTTCATAATTTCTAATAATTATTAATTATTTTTAGTGATTGTTACAGGAGTATTCAGTCAAAACAACTCAACCACCTGTAGAAATATTTCAGTTTAATTTCAAAACGGGTATGTACGTACTTACCGCGAACTCGTTCATACAAGTTAGAATATTACAACAGTCACCGCCACCGCGCCGCCACGCCACCGCTGTCTGTGCGTTCGGAGCTTTATAGTTGCTGGGGGGTTACTACGAAATTCGAAGTTCGAAGTTTGGATCGTGCGGTCCCTCTCACTCTCGTAATAAATATCATTAGCGTGAGCGGAACGGCATGAAACGAAGTTCGAATTTCGCGCTTCGTAGTATAGGGCCTGTTCCTTCAAGGTCGCAAGCGCGCTCACTGCAGGCTTCACTTCTAGCCATTTAGTTTCACACTCTGCCACGTGCAGGTTCCCACGAGGTTTTCCCGAATCCGAAATCCGAATGTTTTCCCGTATGATAATGCAAACAAATGTATTGTTTTCGTTGCGGCTTAATGGCCATTATTGACGTTTACTGAGGCTTTCTATTGAGTAGGTATTTTGTCATTTGATAAGTACTCTTTGTTACGAGGTAAATAAGGGTCTGCGTTTCTTTTGATACTTTTTCTTAGCTCTAAGTATGTAAACAAACAAAAAATACAAATAACTAGGTCAATCATCCCACTACAGGGCGCAGGCTTCCTCTCAGAATGAGAGAGCTTGGGCCGTAGTTCCCACGCGGGCCCAGTGCGGATTGGGAACTTCACACACACAATAAATGTAATTTCGCGCATAAATTAAGAAAAACTTAGAGTACGAGCCCGGGCTCGAACCCACGACCCTCTGCTAGAATGCTCTTTTAACTAAAATGTTCTTTTCTTGAAAATCTTTTTGAACAAGAAATAATTAAGTGAAGTACGAGGGGCGTTCAATATAAAGTGAGAATGAGATGCAAACTCTTTTAATATTACGAAATTAAATACTGGACGGTAAAGCTAATCTATCCAGCTGATTGCTATGAAAAAAAAAACTAACTGTCTTTTGTTTAAAAAAATATACGGTAATTTCTTTGCAATGCTATTGAGTACGTTAGCGAAAATGGAGAAAATTGAACTGCGCGCCGTTATTAAATACTTGTGTTTGAAAAATTTTTCTACGGACCAAGTCAATTTGGATTTGCGGGACACTTTAGGGTCTAATGCTCCTCCGTATTCGACAGTCGCACGTTGGTGCGCCGAATTTAGACGTGGAAGAACATCGACAATGGACAACCCCCGCTCCGGACGCCCTACTACAGCAGTAACTGAAGAAATTGTGAAAAAAGTCGAAAACTCAGATTTGGCGGATCGTCGTGTCACGGTTCGTTTTATTGCTGAAAATGTAAAGATTTCAACGGGGAGCGTGCATAATATTTTACATGAACGCTTGGGTATGAAAAAGGTATCTGCGCGTTGGGTACCAAGAATGCTTACTGACACGCAAAAACAAACTAGACTAGAGATTTGTCAAGAAGCTTTGAACCTGATGCAGCAAGACCGGGAACTTTTTTTGACGCGATTTATAACAATGGACGAAACATGACTCCATCATTACGACCCAGAAACGAAACTGCAGTCTATGACATGGAAAAGGCCATCATCTCCAACTCCGAAGAAATTCAAGGTGAGCCCATCTGCCGGTAAGGTCATGGGCTCTGTTTTTTGGGATGGTAAAAGGGTATAATGATTGAGTATCTCGAGCATGAAGCCACTATTACGGGCACATTATACGCCAAACAAATAGCAACATTGCGCAATGAGATCCGCGAAAAACGGCGAGGTAAACTCTCGAAAGTTGTGCTGTTCCACCAGGACAATGCCCCGGCACACAAGTCCGCTGTTGCAATAGCTGCAATTCGTGGTGCTGGGTTCGATATCCTTAAGCATCCTCCGTATTCACCAGGTCTCACTCCCAGTGATTTCTACCTATTTCCGAGATTGAAACAATACCTGAGAGGCCAGAAATTTGAAGACGACGACGCGGTAGTCGCTGCAGTACAAGATTTTTTAAGTACTCAAGATGAGACCTTCTTTATAAATGGAATTTTAAGTTTAGAAAAAAGATATACTAAGTGTATTATGCTAAAAGGTGACTATGTCAAAAAATAAAATAACATTTAGTAAAAGTTGTTTATAACATACTCATTCTCACTTTTTATTGAACGCCCCTAGTATATTACTGCATCTACTCGCCAACTAAATGAAATTAGGAACTCGTTAAGACGAAGTAATTAACCCTAGAACTAAGAAAAACACTATTTTTCACACCTAAGCAATAAAAACAGTAATCCAGAATAATTGCAGACCCTAACGCTTCGTAGAGCCATCTAGCGGTACGGATTAAGAAACAACGAAAACCGGCTGCTATGCTATACAAATAAATTAAAAGATAAATTCAAAAATCATTTAAAAAAATTTGTTTCATATAAAATACCGATTTGAAAATTTTAAGAACTTATTTTTCCGAATTTCCAATGCCATCCGCATCCAACGCGATCCCGCAACCTTAACCAGGTCGTCGCTCCATTTTGTTGGAGGCCTGCTACACCGCGTCTTCCGGTCCGTGGACGCCACTCGAGAACCTTTTTGCCCCATCGGCCGTCAGTTCTACGAGCGATGTGCCCTGCCCACTGCCACTTGAGTCTGCCGATTCTTCGAGCTATGTCGGTGGCTTTAGTTCTTGCGTTTAGTAATGGTATAGCAATATTATGTATATAATAATAATTTACAAATTATTATAGCCGTGATGGCCTAGTGGTTTAACCTACGGTCTCTCAAGCAGAGGGTCGTGGGTTCAAATCCCGAACGCACCTCTGAGTTTTTCGGAACTTATATGCGAAATTACATTTGAGAATCATGAGCTTTACGGTGAAGGAGAACTTCGTGAGGAAACCTGGATACACCTGCGAAGAAATTTAATGGTGTGTGTGAAGTTCCCAATACGCACTGTGCCCGCGTGGGAACTACGGCCCAAGTCCTCTTACTCTGAGAGGAGGCCTGTGTCCTGCAGTGAGACGTATATAGGCTGGGATGATACATATAATCAGAGAATCGCCAGACTGAAGTGGCAGTGGGCACTGGGCAGGGCACATCGCTCGTAGAATTGACGGCCGATGGGGCCGAAAGGTTCTCGTATGGCGTCCGCGGACCAGAAGACGCAGTGTTGGTAGACCTCCAACAAGATGGAGCGACGACCTGGTTAACCGATCTATTTGGCGAGCCTTGCGGCCTATGTTCAGCAGTGGACGTCTTTTGGCTGAAATGATGATGATGATGATGATGATGATACATATAATTTAGCCATTATATAGAAACTAAACTCTTCGTGTTCGGAACCGACTCCCACTTAGCCATTCTTATTGATAATTTGTATTGCCCGCGTTTTTAACCAAGCCTCGAACACCCCAGTGGAAAACTCCGAGTGCTCGTTAGACTCGAATGGCCGGCTTTGCGATTGTAACGGATACACTGGGCTTAAGGATCGACCACACCGCTGTTCAAAATACCCTGACGGACCGCAAATGCAACGAAGGACTTAAGGTCGATCATATACACCGTGAAATTTTAGTGGTTGTTTTCCCGAAACGAGGTGATTTAGTTTCGATTGTACAATCGATTTATAATTACTATTTTGACTAGAGTCAAAAATCGTGAGAGTCGAAATCGTGATCGTGAAAGACGAAAGTCGAAAATGACCGCAAACCAATAGTAACGCTTCGTTGGTACCTAACCTATCGTACGATCGTTCGCTACTTGTACCAACGAAGCGTTACTATTGGTTTGCGGTAGTGTCCGACCGAAACACGATTTTTAGCCGAAACCGAAACCGAAACCGAAATTTTTGAAGACGTATCATATCAAACAAAATATTCAAAATTACTGTACAGATCGTAAGGAAAAGGTTATTGCAAGGATTTCTTATATGAGAACAGTTACTTTTTTTGTTAAACAAAATAAAAAACGTTTAGTTTTAATGAAAAATGTCTTGGCATAGGTATCATATTATTCAAAACAAACAACCTATTCTTATCACGTCTAAACTAAATTCACAATCCTAATATCAAACGTATTGTTCATTAATCACAGCATAAAATGCAGTAACAAACAAAATAAATACAATAAATAAATATTAGGGGACAATCTTACACAAATCGACCTAGTCCCAAACTAAGCAACATATACAAGTACTATGGGTACTAGACGACGATAAACATACTTATATAGATAAATAAATACTTAAATACATAGAAAACATCCATAACTCAGGAACAAATATTCGTGCTCATCACACAAATAAATGCCCTTACCGGGATTCGAACCCTGGACATCTTGCTTCGTAGGCAGGGTCACTACCAGCTAGGCTAAAGCGGTCGCCAAACAGATTCTAAAAAGTAAATAATAATTTAATAAATAAACAACACTCATATATACTACTGTCGCTGGTCCCAGCTGGGCCGGCCACCGATGCATTACCTATACCTACCCGGCCGAGCGTGTCCGAATTAAGCCGAGCGCTCCCGATGCGAGAGCCGCGAGAGGCCGCGAAGTAATTTCGGCCCGGCCGAAGGTTTCGGCCGGATTCTGGCCGAAACCGAAACCTCGGCCGAAATTGGCCGAAACCGAAACCGAAACCGAAACTTCGGTCGGACACTAGTTTGCGGTCATTTTCGACTTTCGTTTTTCACAATTGGATTTTTGACTTTAGTCAAAATAGTAATTATAAATCGATTGTACAATCGAAACTAAATCACCTCGTTTCGGGAAAACAACCACTAAAATTTCACGGTGTATACAGACATCGAGCGTGTCAGATATGTGCCGTACTTATACACCGTCCATTCATATCTACGGACATTATAGTAGGAGAGCCCAAGAGAGAGATTAATATTACGAGGGGATATCTTATACCCTCTAGAGTACCTCCAGCATAATGGGGGGGGGTTGCCTAGGGCACCCCGTCAGAATACTTAGTGCTTAATGCTTTAAAATACTCGAGCGTGTCAGATTAAGATAAGATGGGTTAATTATTAGCAGAACAATGCACATTTCACTTCCAAATCGTCAGTCTTTGGAATTAAGGTCCCCTATGAAAATCTGACGAGCGCCCTTCCGTATGGCCACTCCCACCATGCATAGTGGCAGATTATCAAAATCATACCGCGATTGTTACCGCGATTATCTTTCAATTCCCGATATTTCGGGTCAGTTTGACGACCAGATGGCCTAGTAGGTAGAGAACCTGACTACGAAGCTTGAGGTCCTGGTTTCGATTCCCGCGTCGAGGCAGACATTTGTATGAATAATACGAATAGAATATTTGTTCTCGGGTCTTGGGTGTTTAATATGTATTTAAGTATTTATCTATCTATAGAGGTATAAGTATGTTTATCCGCTGTCTTGTACCCATAACACAAGCTATGCTTAGCTTACTTTGCGACTAGGTCAATTGGTGTGAATTGTCCCGTGATATTTATTTATTTAGTTACATGCATCATGAATACGGATAAACAGAAGAATTTGCGAGTATAAGGGGGTGTTTCACCACCTTATTGTCAAACTACTGGTTACGTAACCAATGAATAAACTAATTACTAGACAAATCTGTGGGCTAGTGTTTTTTCAGTTTCACCACTCCGGTCCTATGTAAACTAAGTACCACTTAACTAATCGTCGGTTTAACAAAAAGTCGGAATGGCAACGTCGCATTTCACGACCACGCGTTCCTGTTCGCACACTTTCGTTCAAAGAGTTGCTCATAATTAAAGCAAAAGAAATCGTAAACTGTGTAATTTTAAAATACATCTATTGTTTTGCATAAACAAATGTGTAACATTATAATTAATCCAAAAACGATATTTATTTACGATACTTTGTTAACAATAACAAAGAAAAATAAAATCACGTAAAACGAATCGAAAAGTGGCGCCAAACCATTTGCCAGATTAACTTTTTTTTTAATGGCGATGTACAAGTTCAGGTAGAACAAACGATTGTGCCACTGAAAAAAGTCTGTAATTAAAAAATATTACGAAATTTTGGATTTATTTTTACATACTAAAAGCGGACCTACATTTTTTTATTCAAATCTGGATATTTAAATTCTCGTTTGTAATTTTAGCATGACTTCTTTCTTTAAAAAATAAAAAATACTTTGATTTATTTTTCTGAAACCGGCTGAAGGGCTCTCCAACCATGGCCACAAAAAAATAAAGTAACTAATTAAAAAGTCATGTGACGGTTAAAAATTCTAAATGCCACCTGATCTGATGGTCAAATTAAGAAATAGTTTGTCTGTCACTTAGCGCTAATCAAGACTGGTGAAACAGAATTTTTTATTCTATCTGACAAATAAGGTTATGATTAAGCTAATCCGAACTTTAAAAAAAGTGGTGAAACAGCCCCTAATTATGTTAATGTTATGTAGATCATGGTCTACATCATCATCATCATCATCATCATCATCATCATCCCAACCTATATATACATACCAATGCAGGGCACAGGCCTCCTCTCAGAATGAAAGGGTTTGGGCCGTAGTTCCCACGCGAGCCCAGTGTGGATTGGGAACTTTACACACACCATTGAATATCTTCTCAGCAGTAAATTTCAAATATAATTTTACACGTAAATTCCGATTCGAACCCACGACCCTCTGCTTGAGAGGCAATAGGTCAAACCACTAGACCACCACGGGTTTTGGTCTACGTGGTCTACATCCCGTAACAAGTATTTGTAATGTTTTAACCATGAATCGTTAAAAACTGAACTTTCACTTATTTTTCGCTTTTTTAGTTTTTTGCCTTTTTTTATGGAGTAGCTCAAATTTTTTTCGTATTTTTTTTAAACCGGTGTAGTCGTACCTTCGTTGTCCCTTTAGCAGATTGTTAGCCGTTGAAAGTTTTACACGTCCTAATGGGTATCTTTATGGTAATTCAGGAGATTTACGAGAAAAATGTAGTATAATTAGTCAGAAAATTGCAGGCGACTAAAAAGGGTTTCGCTGTCAGTTGGCAAATGGTGAGCTTATTTCACGTTTAATTTCACCTATGACAGGTAGTTTATTAAGTACGTTTGTTTTACTAAACAAATTTTATTGAAACTAAGAATATAAAATAACAATGAATAAAACTTAACTAAGTATAAACACTAACAAACTATAGAAATTAAAACTAACTATATTAAAATAAAATAAACTAAAACTAAATTAAATCTAAAAATGGCCCCTGTGGCATGGTACCGAAGACGCTGGCAGCATTTCCTCGCTGGATCGTAAGACTGATGCGTTGAGCGAGGAAGCTGCCAGCTCTTCGGTCTCCTGTGGTATCTCTGAGCCTCTTTGATAAGTCTTTGAAGAGACTCAGAGCACCAGGGCCCCACGGACCAAAGGTCTCGACGCCAAAAGGTACAAAATTATATTCGGCGCCGAGACCACTGTATTTCCCTAACTTGGCAATTTCGGCCGTTTCTGCTGCTGCCACTGCCCTTATAGATGTTCGGTGGAGATGTGAAGGGGCCAGTGTGTCAACACAAGTTGCGTCCCACACTAGCACCCGTCCCATACTCCACGGAATCAGGGACATCCCATCCGGTCTCTTGCCGTCATTTCTAGATATTCCTGTTGGCTCCAAAATAGCCGGCACATTGACCGATGCAAGAGACCGGCGGATGATGTCATTAAGGGCAGCATGCCTTGAGAAACGACCCGCACTTCTCTGGCAGGAAAGACCGTGGTGCCCTAGTCGGTCCACGTCACTTCCACAGGGGCAACGATGTGGGGCGCAGACCGGGACCCCGAGGCGGAGGCATACAGACAGTCGGAGGGTATTTGGTTCAAGGAAGGTGCCCATGTTTCGGGAGGGGTGTGCGTGGAGCCAGTAGCCGGCTTCCTTTGTTCCTGCAGCTAATAGTCTGGCTCGACCAGCAGTGCAGCATTGGCTGAGTAGAGAGTCTTGGGTCAATTTAGATAAAATGTCGTCCCAGCTCCTTTGCAACTTTGGATTTTCAGGAATTTTTTGATTGGGGCAAGCAAACGTTTGTTTAGTAGATGGATAAACAAGGGTCGCAAGTGATCAATTACACCCAAGATATTCCGCACGAGCGAGCAAAGCGAGCGAGGGTGCTTTTTAGTTCGCGGGTGTAATTGATCATTTACACTCGAGTTGAACACTCTACTTTTCATCACAAATGCGAGGAAATAAAGAAAAACCGGCATGTTAAAAATGTATACGCAATTTGTAACAGAGCGGAAGAAAATTTATCGCGCCAAACCGTCTTTTTTTTTTTTAATGGCCTCGCGCTCTTTGGCTTTGGCACATTCAGCCAGCACTGGCCATCAGCATTATGCCAGCATGGAGGTTTGGAGGTAAAATACGCATTACAATCTCCTTGTTTACCAGTTCGTGTATACAAAGGAGCACTATTCGATTTTTAAATTTACTTACATCCTTATAGATGTAAATCGAATTTTCTCAAAAATGGTATGAAATGTTGCCATTACGTCATCAAAAACGTCGTAGAAAGTAACGCATCCTGGAGACTAGCTGCTAGCGACCAGGAAGTAATCTCGAGCTGCCAGGAAGTAAGTATGAAATTCCATTACAGTCATATCAAGTGTTCAAATTTGGAACCCGTGCCGTGCTTCTACGTCTGTGAAAAACTTAAACTATTAATAAAAAAGTTCACACTTAAGAGGATGTATACAAATTTGATAGTTCTCTGATTAAATAACTGGAACATTTTTCACTAATTTATGTTGTTGTAATTACAATTTTCGTGTTTCAAATGTTTAAAAATTAAGAAAATTCTTATTAAAATGATGGCGTTTGTAATTTAAAGTTGGCAGATATCTTAGTGTTGCCGGACAATTGTTGGTGAATCGATTAATCGTCGATTATAATTGCGGCGCACAAATAATCTAAATATCGATTATCCAATCGATGTATCGATTAAATCGATTATATCGATATAATCGATACTAAGATTCATACAATTAATCGATTATAATCGATTATAATGGGTCAAGTACACGATATAATCGATAATCGATTAATAATCAATAATCGATTAATAATCGATAATTGATTAATAATCGATAATCGATTAATAATCGATAATTGATTAATAATCGATAATCGATTAATAATCGTTTCGATAATCGATTATATCGATTGTTAATATTTTACAATTTAATCGATTTAATCGATTAAATCGATTATGTAGATAAAATCGATTTAATCGATTATATCGTGTACTTGACCGATTATAATCGATTATATCGTGTACTTGACCGATTATAATCGATATAATTGAATGAATCTTAGTACATCGATTGGATAATCAACATTTAGATTATTTAGGGGGAAAATAATCGTTTAATTAATAATCGATTATCCGGCAACACTAAGATATCTAAACATCGCCGCCCGGTACCTTTAAAAAAAACAATCATACCATAGGCAGACATAGGTTAGCGAGTGAGTAGCTGATGGCGGGTCGTAGATTTTCTTTATTTTTTCAATGTGTACTTTTATTTTATTTTTATCAACTTGTTTCATTTTTGAGAAAAGCACTATACAAGCTTCGCCCAGTAATCGCCATCCTGGCCTCGTATCAAACTTCTACTCGTCCAGGATGGCTTACTTACTGGTCTCTGCAGTAATGTACTATTACAACACGGATTTCAAGATAAATGCAACCTACTTTCAGAGCTTAAATGATGAAAAGAAATAAGTTGTATGTTGTGTATGTTGGCTGAAAATTCGTAAGTGATACAAAATTAATCTTTCAAGCTGCAGTGGGTATTACCCATTTCTCAATTTTTAAAATAATCATTGTTTGTCCAGGATTTTTTTAGCCAAGCCACTGGCGATTTTGCAATGTATTAATTATGTAAATTTGATATAAAATTATCATCATCCGTTAAACATATGAGTGACGGTCGCCTCTTGTACGGATCTTAAACTAAGAGAGTTTAAAGTAGTTTAAACTAGTTCAAGTTAGTTAAATAAAGTCCTTGAAGGTCACATGGGCCTAAAAAGGTTTTCGAAAGTTATTAAGTCCAATAACGAAGTACACCAATTAAGATAAATAAATGTTTCGAGTTGAGGCCGGGGGTGAAATTAATTTGGGGGTCGAAAGAAGTGTTTTTGATGTCTGCGGCTTATATTCATAATCGATGCTTATATTGCTTAATTTGTTTAGTTTGTTATTATTGTTAGGGTAGATATTTTTGTTCTGATTACGCATGATAATTGATTTTGTTTGTCCTTTCTCATATTTATTGTTTTACTGTTTATAATATTTACACGCTGCAATAGCGGCAGAACATGTGATACCTCCTGCTGTTATAATATCTTGTTACCTACCGCGTTCTTAGTAAATAAAATTTTTGATTTGATTTGATTTTGATTTTGCTCTTGGCCGTTCCACATTTCCGGGTTCTGGAACCCTTTAAATCAATTATGCTAGTAGGTACGTTTATTGTTTCTTTCTGTCAAACGGTATAAGATGGTGAAAGAGAGAGATAGTGAATGCGATCCCGAGCGTCCGTGTTTGTGATTTGTTTAAAGTCGTTACCTCAGCAATCAGGTAGTAAGTATGGTACATATGTAGGAAAGGTAGATAACTAGATCCACTCCTGCTGGCTCATGCTGAGGCACCGACTTCAAACAAATCAGTAGATGTTATTTTTTTTGGAGTACATCCAATATTTATTTATTTGTAGCGGCTAAACTAAAATACTCTGTAAAAAATAAAATGGCAAAGTGTCAATCAGACGGATGGACTGACGAATAAACGAGGGACTGTATTTAGACTCTTTAGGCATACAATCTTAAAAACTACAGTTTATTTATATCCACGTCAGTAACACAGTCACAAATCGCGAATTTATAGCTTTTAGCCAATCGCATAGGTGTATTTTATAGCTTTATTTATTGGCTGTAAAAATGAACCAAAAGATAGTGGAAGCTTTTCAATAAAAATGGCCTACTAAAATTTGAAGGTATCACAACAATAATTGTTATCTCGTGAGATTGGAGAGCTCGATTTACAGTGCGGCATATTTACAGAATAAACGTTTTAATTTTCATTTTGAGTAATGTTTATAATAATATTATCTACAATACATATTGATAACATACAAGTATCAATTCATCGAATTACTTTTTGACCGAAAGAACGTTAGTAGAGTTTTCGTTTGCCATAAGCTTATTTATAAGGATTATTTAAATAAATAAAATAAAAAGGTTAGTTCTGGCCTCTGGGGACCCTAAAGCTGGCGCTTACCTCGCTCAAAGGCTGGGGATAGCGGTACAAAGAGGTAATGCGGCCAGCGTACTAGGGTCCATGCCTACGACGTCTTTCGACGACGTATTTACCTTATAGGTTTCTTTTTATGTTATTATTTATATTAGTATAATAGATATTTACTTGGAATGTATTTAGATTATTTGTAAGAATAAATAAAATAAATAAATATTAGGGGACAATCTTACATAAATCGACCTAGTCCCAAACTAAGCAAAGCTTGTACTATGGGTACTAGACTACGATAAACATACTTATATAGATAAATAAATACTTAAATACATAGAAAACATCCATAACTCAGGAACAAATATTCATGCTCATCACACAAATAAATGCCCTTACCGGGATTCGAACCCAGGACCTCTTGCTTCGTAGGCAGGGTCACTACCAACTAGGCTAAAGCGGTCGTTAATTTTAATGTAAAGTTGAGTTAGGCCTGTTTTAAAGTTTTCAAAATTAAAATGGGGCATCACGAGAAGTTTCTTTTTAGTTAGCCTACTTTTGTGTCCCACTGCTGGGCAAAGGCCTCTCCTCTCTTGCTCCACTCCTGCCAATCAAAGGCGAGCTCCGCCATCCCACGTGATAGGCATCTAAGTAATCCCTCCATCTCCTCTTCGGCCTGTCTCTATGGGTGAGACCACACGAGCGTAATTTTGTGAGTCGTGAGCGGCAGAATTTCGGTCCGGGCCATACAATGTGCGCGCCATCAAGTGACACTCACGTGACACAATGTATGGCGCAACCGAAATTCTGCCGCTCACAACTCACAAAATTACGCTCGTGTGGCCTCACCCTATTACGGTATCCGTCACTAGGGACCCATTCCATGGCAATTTTGGCCCAATGTTCTGGGTTCATTCGATAGACATGTCCAGCCCAGTCCCACTTCAACTTGGCCGTCTTTACGGCCACGACAGCAATTTGAGTCTTTGAGCGCAGCTCAGTGTTTTTAATCTGGTCCGTTCTTCGGACACCAAGAAGTTAATTAGGGTAATTAAAATGAGGCTTCTTTAATACCCATTTTAACTTACGGCGTTCGAACGTGGTCATTAATAGAAGCTCGAAAGTCGAAACTCAAGATTTGGCAATAAGCGGTGGGACATTCGTGGTGTCCAAATGGGCCGACTCAAACATAGTTTTCACGATAAATAAAAAATTAAAATTAAAATAGTGCGTGCAGTTCCTCCGCGCGGAAGAAGTGAAACTTCGTAATGTGGAAATGAAAAAGGCACTTATACATCAATATGAACCTTATTGCAATAACTTAAAGAACTAAATTTACTTATGCATCTATGTGTTTAAATTACTCACTAGATGGCGTTTTTATTAAGTCTCAGACAGTATGAGTTCTGCACCGCACTATCGAAGTTTTTAACATCCCTAAGTAGATATATATATATTTATTTATATATATAGTATACAATGCGAGATGTGTACCAAGTGTACTTGCTTCGGCAGTACATATACTAAAACGTTAAATGTTTAACGCAACCTTGTTGGAAGTCGCATTAGAAGTTTCACTTCAAAAATAAATAATACCAAACGCGTATTGCGACGTGAGTGTACGACTGTACGTACAGGCGGCCATTAAATCAGAGTATTGGGCAAAAGTTGCAAGTGTTGCAACGGATAGATATCGAAATCTATAAAATGTGAGAAATAAAAAACACTGCGGTATCGCCTGTCTCATCATCATCATCATCATCTTAGCCTATATACGTCCCACTGCAGGGCACAGGCCTCCTTTCAGAATGAGAGGGGTTGGGCCGTAGTTTCCACGCGGACTCAGTGCGGATTTGAAACTTCACACACACCATTGAATTTCTTTACAGGTCTCCTCTCATTGTTTTCCTTGTTTTGTATAGAGCTCGTGGTAAATTTAATAATTGAAGCCGCGGTGGCCTAGTGGTTTGACCTATGGCCTCTCAAGCAGAGGGTCGTGGGACCAAATCCCGGCTCGCACCTCTGAGTTTTTCGGAATTTATGTGCGAAATTTAATTTTGTTTGTCTATTTTTTGCATGAATTGGATAAGAATTCAAGAGTTTCATATAGACCGAAATCATCGTAAATTCTAGCCCTGAAGGCACGGTTAAATTACCATTTTATTACAATGTTTGGATACCATTTTCCTCTTTATTTTCCAGCGCGAAAGCTCCTCAAAAGAAAATGAGGCTTCTTGTAAAATAGTGGTTTGGTCTAGACAAAGACTAATTGGGTGTAGTTACTGTGCCTGTGTCGTTTAGTTTATTTCTGCATCTCGCAGTAGATGCTCTCTTTGCCTGTTGGTTATGGATGGTTGTGTTTTAGTGGTTATTACAAGCTTTTATTTAACTTTCAATGTTCGTATACATACGAGTTTGTTTACTTTCAGCGATCGGATTGACTTAGAAACAAAATATACAAGACAACTGAAGACATGAGTGGATGAAGGGGGTATGTCACAAAAACATTATTTCGAGTAAATTGCAGTTAAAGGTTTTTACGTTGTAATTTTGTTTCTAAATTGAATAGGGTATTGTAACTTTTATAAAAATCAATTAAATAGCCTGATCTATTGATTTTTTTAATAAATGCTTTTAAAAAACATTTTTTTTATAAAAAAAAGTACATAACCCCTGTTCCTTCGTTTAAAGCTCAGTTTTGAATGCGGGAGCGGAGCAACAGAAAGACACATGTAGTTTCGATACTGATTTATTTGTTACTAAATTTTTAAAGTTATATGGCAAAGACTATAATGCACAGATGCGTTAGACATACCGGCCGCCAAAACTGACAGTTTTCAATTAAATTATACAAAATTGAGCATGCATTTCCCTTTACAATTGTTATGTTTGTTTATTTCAAGTGGCATCACTAACTTTGTAAATAATCACAGATAGATATTATTATTGTTACACAAAGGGAATATAACTACATATTTAAGGTAAATTGACCATTTCACTTCACATGCACAATCTTCGGTTTACTCAAATTACAGTCACATAATATAGTTAAAAAAAATTGTAAAGTCATTCTTTAGGAAGGAGTATCAACTTAGATAAAGGTCTTTGAATTTCGCGATCTCCCTTACACTGCACCGTTACCACTCTCACAAGGTTATCTCTTCCAGGATGAAGATATTTCACTCTTCCAAGTAACCACTTTGTGGGCGGCAAAATCTCATCCTTTATTATAACCAGATCTCCAACGCAGGGTGCTGACACTGCGACTTGCCACTTATATCTTTGTTGCAGTGTGTTCAGATACTCTGTTTGCCACTGTCGCCAGAAATTTTGCGTCATCTTCTGAACTAGTTGCCATCTGGTAAGTATGTGAATATTTTTGTTTTCATAGTTAAGGTCTGGAACGCTCACCAAAGGCTCGCCCACTAAGAAATGTCCCGGCGTCAATGGCACTCCTGTATTCTTATCCATTTCGCAAAGAGGCCGAGAGTTGAGACATGCCTCTACCTGTGCTAATAAAGTTGCTAATTCTTCGTATGTGAGTTTTGTGTCCTTATTTACTCTAGCTAGATGTCTTTTGGCAGATTGCACCCCGGCTTCCCATAGGCCTCCGTATGATGGCATTCTAGGGGGTATAAAATGCCATGTGGTCCCCTCAACAGCCAGCAGTTCTGCAACTTCACTAGCTATGTTACTTTTTCCAGGTTCAAACATAGATTTTATCTCTTTTGCAGCGCCGACAAAATTGGTGCCATTGTCGCTCCATATATCTTTGCAATGGCCTCTGCGTGCGACAAATCTTCGAAATGCGGCTATAAAGGCCTGAGATGTCAGATCCGTGACAGCCTCAAGGTGGATAGCCTTCGTGGCCATACACACGAATAAAGAAATATATCCTTTCGTTGAATGGTGTCCACGGCCTTTAGCTGTTCTAATTGAGACGGGTCCTGCAAAGTCAACTCCGCTGTTAATAAATGGTCTATTCTGGGTGACTCTCATTGGTGGCAGCTGACCCATGAACTGATTCTTGACCTTGGCTTTATCTATTATACAGATCTTGCAATTATGAATGCATTTTCGGACTGCTGACTTCAAGCCAATAACCCAATAGTTCGTTTTTAAATATGTCATCATTAACCGATTCCAACCATGAAGTGTTCTAGTGTGAGCCTCGTTGATAATTAATTTAGTCAAATGTTGGTTGGATGGAATTATAATTGGATGCTTGGATCCTTCAGACATTGAAGCATTTTGAAGACGTCCTCCCACTCTTAACAATCCTTTCTCGTCTAAGAATGGTGCAAGTGTGATTAGAGTACTTCTTTTCTTAACTCTTCCATCTTTCTTCAAATCGTGTATATCTTTTTCATAAACTAAATTTTGATAGAATTTTATACATTCTTCTTCTATTTTCTCCATTTCTTTAGGTGTGATGTGTGTGTTATGTGTTGGTTCCCTTTTCTCTTTTCTTAACATTCTTCTACAATAAGCTAACACCCTCTTCATTCTCGACATTGTGGAGAATCTCTCCCATATTGGTGTTTCTTCTAGAACTGTATGATGTGAACATTTAGCTTCTAATTCAGTTGGTAAAATCTCTGGCCTTTGATATGGTAATACTTCTTCTTTAAGCCACTGTGGACCACTCCACCACATACTTTGTGTAGCTAGATCTTGTGCTTTGGTTCCCCTAGTTGCTATATCAGCAGGATTCTCAGCAGATTGCACGTGTCTCCACCGATCATTGTCTATCAAGCGTGTTATCTCTGCTGTTCGATTCGCTACAAACGTTTTCCAACGGCTTGGTTGGGACTGTAGCCATGAAAGTACGACCATTGAGTCCGTCCACACAAATATTTTCATTGCTGAAATGTTAAAGAGTTCTGCGACATCGTTTATCAGCTCTGCTAATAATGCAGCTGCACAGAGTTCTAATTTTGGGACAGACAATTGCTTAAGAGGTGCAACTTTCGTCCGTGATGCGATCATCGAGACATGCACGATACCATTTTGGACAACTCTCAGATATGTCACTGCCGCGTACGCTTGAGTTGATGCATCTGAAAACCCGTGCAACTGAACATCTTCATCGTTTTGAGTCGTCTTCAACCACCTTGGTACTTTAATGTTGTTCAAATGTATCAATTCGTCCCTATAATCTATCCACTCGCGTGTCAAGTTTTGTGGTAATTCATCATCCCATTCCAAATGGCTAAGCCATAAGCGTTGTATTAGAACTTTAGCTGTGACTATTACAGGTGCCAGCCAGCCAAATGGATCGAACAGGTGAGCAACATCAGACAGAATGGATCTCTTAGTTACAGGATTTCTCATCTCAGGTAAATTCACAGTAATTTCAAAAGCATCGTCTTGTCTATTCCAAGTCAACCCAAGGATCTTAATAACTTTATCTAGTTTTATTTCAATTTTATCTCTTGTATTGTCTTCTTTCAAAGATTCTAAAACTTCTTCTGAATTGCTGGACCACTTTTGCATCTGAAATCCTCCTCTTCTTAATATTTCTTTAATGTCTTGACACATGTTCTTCGTTTCATTTATGTTTTCACTTCCTATCATTAAGTCATCCATATAAAATGTTTTTTTTATTAGAGGTGCGGTTTCTGGAAACTCGTGTGATTCATCGCAGGCCAGTTGGTTTAATGTACGCACCGCTAGGAATGGCGCTGCAGCGGTACCAAATGTTACCGTTGTTAAGTCGTAGCTATCGAGCTCATCTTCAGGCTTGTCTCGCCAGACGATGCGTTGCAGACTTGTGTGTTCTTCCGTCATGTTCACCATCCTGTACATTTTCACAATGTCTCCTACAACGCAAATTTTATGTCTTCGCCAAGCTATAACCAAGCTCCGAAGGTCAGGCTGCAAAACAGGTCCAACTATCATAGCATCATTTAGAGAGTGACCGTGTGCACCCTTCGCAGAAGCATCAAATACGACTCTTAACTTGCTGGTGTCTTTGTCCTCTCGCACCACAGCTAAATGAGGTAGATAAACTGCTTTGTCATTAACTCGATTGTCCGATCTTCTCAAGTGACCCATGTCTTTGTACTCATTGATGACTTTAATGTACTCCTTTTTCAAAGTATGATTTTTTTCAAATTTTCTCTCAAGACCTTTGAACCGGTTTATAGCGTTTTGTTTCGTATCTCCACATAGATTTACAGTTTCTTCTATACTTTGTTTTAATGGCAGGTGTACTTTGTATCTCCCGTTTTTCTCTCTTATTGTGGTTTCTTTGTATATCTTTTCACATTGTTCTTCTTCCTTTGTCAATAATCTCTTTTTTGTGTACAAATCCGTCTCAATCTCCCAGAACTTCCGCAGTAAGTCATTGTCTTCCGCTACCATTCTTGTTATATGTAGGGTAACTACTTTGTGCTGGTCACAGTGTTTGTCTTTTTGTTTTTGACCCGATAGTATCCATCCTAAACATGTTTTCTGAGCCACTACCCCGTTATCCATTTTTACCAACCCTTCTTCTATAATCTGACAGAAGACGTCAGCGCCGAGCAAGACGTCTACTTTGCCCGGTGTGCAGTAGGTAGGATCAGCCAATGGTAAAGTTTGGATGTCTTGAGATTCTATCGAGGTGTATTTTGAGGGCAAATGTGTGGATATTGACTTTAAGATGTAAGCCGTAACTCGAATCCTCTTCTCATTTTCTAATCTCGATGTGATTGTGAGGTCAACGAAGTGATTTATACTTATTTGTGCACTTTTTCCCACTCCAGAGACAACGCCGTTGATTTTAGTTCTCGCCAAACCCAGTAACTGAACTGCTCTCTCCGATATAAACGATGCCTCTGAGCCTTGATCGACAAGAGCACGAAGTATGTGTATCTCACCATCACTCGACTTAACTTGTACTTGTGCTGTGGCTAGTAACACTTGTCGACCAGGTTGTTGCTTAGATAGGTGCGCGGTTGTAACTTTTGTATCAGGTTCTGGTTGTTGCTGTAATTGTGTAGTTTCCTCTTGATTTGTTTCTCTAGTTTGATGTAGAAGAGAATGGTGTCTTTTCCTGCAGATACGGCACGACGTCTTTTGTTTACATCGAACGACACTGTGATATGGAACTAGACAGTTGTAGCACAGTCCGTTCTTTCTCACAAATTCTTGTCTATAATCCACCGGCTTTTTTGTGAATTCTTTGCAGTTAAATATGTAGTGGTAACCTTGGCAATAGGTACATATCGGTTGTGAAGCAGCTACGTTAGCATGTGCAGATTGAATTGAACTAATGTCTTCTTCTTCTTGATCTTCAGTGACGTGGTAGGTTTTGTGAGTCTGATACTTTTCTCGTGTAGGTGCCGCGGTCACCACCGTAGCCATCTCCAATGTACGAAACTTCGTGATGAGAAACTTCTTTAATTCTTCCCACTTAGGCATGTCTTCACTACTGTCTTTGTGCGCAAATTGCTCCCAGTCCTTTACTGACTCTGCATCCAACTTCTGTCCCACCAGAAATATAATGACTGGATCCCAAGAGTCAGTGTTTATTTTTAAATTATTCAAGCTGTTTATACATTCTACTGTAGTATCGAGCAAACTTTTGATTTGGCTTGCAGACTGAGATTGTATCTTCTTTTGTCCAAACAACTTCTTTAAAACAGAGTGAACGATCATCTTCTTATTGCCAAAGCGGTTTTTCAGCAGCTCCCACGCCTGTGTATAATTGTTTTCAGTTATTTGAATATGACGTAACAATGTCTCGGCTTCACCGGAAACACTTGTTTTTAAATAGTGTAGTTTTTGTACATTTGTTATTTTCGTGTTGTGAACGAGGGCTGTGAACAAATCTTCATACGTTGTCCAATCTTCGTATTTACCCGAAAACGTTGGCAATTGGATTTTAGGTAAATTGACGAACGCCAACTGCCCATCATTCATCGACGATGACATATTAGATACGTCCGATGACTTTCTTTCAAGCTCCCATTTTGTTAATAAATCGGTCAAGTCGGCTTGTAAACATAAATAAAGGTCCTCAATGCTGTAGTAATCTTCATTTAGGAAGTACTGTATTTCTCCCCGTTGTTCGCGTGGCGTGCACCTCAGAAGGTCATTGTGTGCTTGTTGAAACATACTCCAATAATCTTTTAATAATTTTATCCTTTGACTAACATAACCTTGAGTGAGCCTTTGTTTTGGACACTTTTTTATATTTGTTTGTGTCTTTTGAATCATGCCGGCAACATCTTCTAACTTCGTAATTAATAGATTTTGTTCTGGATTTGGTGGCGGCATCGTAGCAGTAATAACACTTAGTACGTAGTCCCGATTTATTCACTTTAAAGTCAATGTAGCAATTGTCACTTCGTATCACAGTCCACGGTCACCGAATAATCACTTAATGTTGCATAAACTTCGTATTTCCAACGTTATAACTTCATATTTTAAATCAATTCAATCTTGTTATAACTCATTTATTATTTAACGTAGCTTAAATGTGCACCAAACGATGTAAACAACTTCGGCTTATCTATCCGCTATTGTTCTCGCCGGCCGGCCGCTTGCATAACTCCCGTAATCGATCCGGTTCGATTTAGGACCAAATGTTCCTTCGTTTAAAGCTCAGTTTTGAATGCGGGAGCGGAGCAACAGAAAGACACATGTAGTTTCGATACTGATTTATTTGTTACTAAATTTTTAAAGTTATATGGCAAAGACTATAATGCACAGATGCGTTAGACAACCCCTTCTTTCTCCTTTAAGCTGTTCTGCAAAGAAAAGAAGTTAAATAAATGAAAGTGTTTATTGTAACAAAATTTATTGATTTAGTAGAATTTCTTCGTAAAAATACCTGCATTCAGAGTTTATAAATTTCAGCTGATCCCTATAATGTTTTCTTTTTTTTTGGAAATCGGATATGTCAGAATAAGAGAAAATAAAAGTTTGCCTCATAACATGGATGAAGGAGCTAAGTGCGTACATGACACTTTCTTCAGTTACATTCACTCGCAAACTGGTAACCACTTCTAGAGTCATGTGCCCTTAGCACGTTCATTCACCAAGAACGTAACTTATTCTTGTACATAGGCCCTTCATACACTGGGTTTAAAGCTGTTATAGCTTAAAAATATGAGAACAGATAGCGTCGGGTGTTGCATTATGACTTAGAACCTTCATTTATGGCATAAAACCGAATATGAAAAAAATGCGACCTACCCCCTTCATCCACTCACGTCTTCAACTGTTCTTGTGGCGCTTATGGCCATCAGCTCTACAAGCGATGTGCCTGGTTAAGGTTGCGGGGTCGCGTTGGATGCGGATGGCACGGGACCGATCTGTTTGGTGAGCCTTGGGGGAGGCCTATGTTCAGCAGTAGACGCCTTTCGGCTGAAATGATAATGAGCCACGTTTCAACTCACACTACTTTTATGCGGCGATAACTTTTTCACACTAACATTTGGGACTACCTGCCACGGACGAACAGACAGACAGACAGACGGACAGAATGGCGAAACTATAAGGGTTCCTAGTTGACTACGGAACCCTAATAACTTACCCGCTGAAATATCGCCAGTCCTTATTGGTTATAAAGGCAAATTAGACCACCCTTTTTTATTTACCAACATACAAAAAGCTATTAATTTACGAAATTAGGAAAATAAATAAGAAATGAGACTCAGCGAGCTGGCTGGATTTCTGTTTCCAACCTGACTAAGGCCCCGTTGTTTGATCAATAGTTAAACAAACTAATAGTTAAAATATATGGCAAACATAACAATAGTTAACGCATTTCAAAGGCAATTTAGCTATTAGTATATTTAACTACTGATCAAACAACAAGCACTAAATTTAACTTAAACTCTAAGAAACTAAAAGTGAGAGATAATATAATATGAGGCTTCGAAAATATTCTATCAAAGCTTTTAATTATTCTTTAAATTATTTAGGTGCAAAAAGAAAACAATTACGCTTTCAAATCGAGTCTGAAAATAAGGCTTAGTTAAAGTTGTTAACTCAGAGTTAAAACAAACCGAATAACAGAATGTATAGTTTGCCATAATGATCATTTCCCATAACTCTTTTTTTCTCTGAATGTATTAATTGCTCTGAATTGTTACAAAATAAACCAAACCCATAGAGTTCTACAGGATGACCACTTCAAAGTTCCTCAAAAAGTTATGGCAAATGATCATTATGACAAATATTACATTATGACTTACATTGTTATGAATCGCTAAACCCAAGTATCAATTAAGTAGAGTCAAAATGTAAGAAACTGTAAAACATAATCCAGGTTTTACGATGGAATTTTACTGCACTAAACCGTAGAAGCAGTTTATAGGACTAAAGATTTTGGTTCGTTTTTCAGAAACGCTTTGCTAATAAATCAGAATACATTTTAAAAATGTTAAAAAGTTTATGATCATCACACATTTATGCGTTATCATGCCAGTCGAATCCCTAGGCAGTCATTAAAATATATCTCCAATAAAATGATAATATGATAGCTGCCATAAACTATAGGAACTAGGGCAAATGCGAATATAAAACAGATATTATCTTTTCTAGTTGTCATTTATAAAATGGCTCTGAAATACAAATATTAAATTGCAAATTACGTCTCTTGGGACAGTTATTTATGGCAGGTTTCGGTTGTTTTTCTTTACTTAGAATTTAATGTTTTTGTTTTTATTGTTATCCTTTTTTGTACCAATGTGTTCATATTGACGTAACTGTGTAAACCTTTAATTGGCTTTATTTGTAATAAAGCCAAGGTAATAATAATAATAACCTGTAATAGTAACTTTTAACAGTTGGTTTTCCGAATAAAATAAAATAAAAAATTAAAGTTGCCTTTGTGTCTGAAAAGACGAGTAGCCCAATGTTTGCCAAATCTTTTTAGCCGTTTTAGTGTGGACACACGCTAGGACCTACTGACAGATATTTTCATCTAATAACATACTAAGTACTTATTAGTACTACTACCAAAAATCAATCCAAACACAAAATA